>CM060902.1:1133151318-1134401318 GCA_030737815.1 Allium fistulosum | reverse complement strand
GGTAGGAACTCACTACCTATTATTACAAAAAATTGTTTTCTTTAATAAATTTAGCATGAGAACAAATAAATAATAAAAAAGATTTGTTTGTAAATAGCTAAAAAACTTACCAAAATATTATTTGGATAATAACTGATTATGCTTTAATGCAACATTATATTTTACAGATTTCCTTCTGCTTGAAAGGTAATATCATGTACTCGTTATATTATAAAACATGATTATCAATTTTCATCTTTGATGCATAATAATCGTATAAGTTATGAATATTATATTATATTTTGTTATGTTAGATGTACGTACAAAAAAATATGACGAGCATACGAATCAATGTTGGATTAATGCCTCAAAGAAAATTTATGGAATATATCATATTGGAACAACAATGAAAACTCATACTGATGTTGGAAGTCACAATATTATAAAAAAGGTATGAAAAAGAATAATTGTTGGTTACATTATTAAAAGAATGTAAAAGAGGTAAATTATAGAACACGTATCAAATTTAAATGAAACTATGTTTGAATACATAGTTGGGGAGAGGGGGGGGGGGGGGTAAAGTTTGTTTGTGGAAGGAGTGGTATAACAGGTGCCTTTTTATTTAGCTCATTTTAGAAAGAATTCAAAAAAAAAAAGACAATCTTTGATATACATAGTTGATGCACAAGTTTTGTCTTTGCTATTTTTTGAAAATGACGTAATTTATTTTTCAATAATCATGGTTCCTTTAAAATTTAGTTCACAGTAAAGCAAATTAACATTGGTAACTTCTTGCATTCTCTATAACTATTATTTTACTAAATATCATTTATAAATACATTTAAATATTTCTTGTTTTCTATGCATAGATACGCATTTATAAACTACTTATTTATTTTATGTAGCCTACTATAGTAAATTTATTCCAACAATAATAATCAATTTTTAGTAGTTTAATTCATTAATCAATTTTTAGTAGTCTAATTCATTGACTGTAGTTATCTTACTATCATCTCCAGTGAAATGTCATCCAAGGTATTTTCTATATTTATTCACAAGTATTTTTTTATTGTTATATTCTATATCATTTTGAATTATTCTACTTGATTTACTATTTGAGTTATTGTATTTGCATGAATACTTAATGTAGATAAAAATTAGTTCGATTATTCAGAAAATCAAACTACATAATGTTTATACTTTATGCATGTTTCTCATATTATTTTATCTTAGATTTACTAGAAAACATCACGTTTCAAAGCTAATATAATATTTTCCAATTCAATTAGTAATAGATGATGTCAAAAGTGTACCGATATAATTTTTGGACTATTATTCGTACAAAATACACCTGGACTATTTCACTTTTAGAATAATTTCTCTATACAAGAGTTGGAATATTATCATATATGATTATGTACATATTCAAATTTATATGTTAGAAGTATGATAAAATCTTTTGAACTTATGTTTCTTGCATTCCAACATTAATAGGTATGCTTAATCTATAATTTTTATCAAGTTAGGGGTATTGATAGTTGATGTTGGTATTTGTTGTATAAAATATCATGCTCTAAAAAAGCTAGTTATACTTTGTTTGATCTGCGTTTACATAAGCATGCGTTTACATAAGCACACGCATGAGTATGTACTGTTTTATATCATTTTTTGGAAATCTCATGTGCGTTGCACGGGTTTATACTATTAGGCAAATTCTTCAATGTTTCAAAGTAGTACACCGGTAAAACTAAAAAGGTACCAAAAGAACCAATAAAACTGTGACCATTGTACATGGTATGTGAAAAATGATTAAACTGTAGTAACTTAAGCTCAATTACATAATTTCCATTATAATAACTTATGAGAGCTATAATTTATAGCAACTAAACATGAGATAAATATAAATCATGGTGGTGATAAAATGTGGTAGCTTCGAATACTATGTGGTGGTGATCAACTGATAACATGTGGTGATCATGTATAGAAATAACTTGTGGTGACTATGTATAAAAACATGCAGTGGTACACTCATTTTAAAATTGCGATGACCAAGTAATTAAAGCACACACTCGCTAAGTAAATATAACTTATGGTGGTTTCATAAATATTACACATGACAACCCATAAAAACAGAATATGCAGTAGCGATATAGAGATAACCTATAGTAGTTTGCAAGTAGATAACTTATGTGGTTTTGAAATATGACTGTGATAACCATTTAGGTGTGGTAGCAACATTGCTTGCGGAAGCTATAGGACATGGTGGCAGCGACTTGTGATAGCCATAGCTTGCCATAGCTATAACGCGGGACGACTAGAATGTACAATGACATAAGGATACAATAACTATAAATTACGGTAGTAATAATATGTAGTAATAGATAATTTGCAATGGTCATGACATATAAACTTTATGGTAGCATTAAGTTGCGATGATTTAATGAATCACAGTAACCATGAAGCTTTTAAAGAATGCGGATGCAAGTGAAATTAAAAATGGCTAAAACCTATTTTACAATATGCGAAAACTATTTATTTACATTAAAAATGGACAAGTTTTATGATCTAACGACTTTAAAAGCCCTAGATAAAATGGGTGGTGAAAAAATAGATCTTCAAATGTAAAATGGAATAACTTCCATGAGTGATTTACTTAGGAACTATTTGCGCTAAAAATGGTCACAAACACCCAACAGAGTTTGTTTAGAGAAATTAAGAATATTAAATGTAAACAGAGTGAATACAGCAATAAAGAAATAAGAAATAAGCAAAGAACAGAGACATAGTGATTTATAGTTGTTCGGCGTTGATGGCCTACGTCCACTTTGAAGAGATCGCTTTATTAATCACTTTGTAAACTGAGTACAATATGGATCAGATGAAAATTCTTAGTTACAATAGAGTACAAAGTAACAAGTAGAGTAAAAAGTCCCCAAAACGAACAATCAAGCCTGCATTTATAGAGGAAGATGACGAAATATCTCCCTAAAAATTTGGTAGAAGGATCTCCAAAACCATATGGGCCCACATGAGAGATTGCACGACCCAAATCTCAAGAAATAGGGATCGGGGTTGATCCCTACTTTGTAGAAGTTTGGGGGTGCAATCCCTATGGGAGCTTTTCCATGTTGTATTATGCTTAGCCTCTAAGTTTCATGTCAATTGGATTAGAAGAACTTGAGTTATTCATCAATCTTTGTTGCAAATGTGATATTGGCTGATTTAGGATGATCCCTCTAGAGGGAAGAGGGCGGATCTCTCTTACTTCTTCATCTTGGGGTGTAATCTCTAGAGTGGATTCCCTAGGGTCCCCTCATCTTGTTCTCAAAGTTTCATATGCATTGAACTTCTGGATCTTGAGATATCGATTGTTTTCCATTGAGTTGCACTTGTTTAGTTGAAGTAGATCGATCCCTTTTATATGACCCCTTTTGTACGACCCCTTTTGTATGATCCCTTTCTTAGGTGAAGTAATTTTCCCATAACTTGAGCATACAAACTCCAAATGACTTGAGATTTGAAATATAACCTCATGGGGCCTTCTTTTTCACTCTTTATCAATCTCACCCAGTTTGGGACAAAACTTGAGGATATGCACCGATCCTTTAGGAGAAGGGATATGTACTGATCCCCTGCTTGGGGAGGTACTAATCCATACTTAAAATATTTTGGAGAGTTTATCTCTTGGTCTTGGTTGATCATTGCTTCATATCATTGTCTGCACTTGATTTTTTGACCTCACAATCATTACTCTGGACTGCTGGCCTTAATGACAGTCGAGTCTAACTTGCCCAGTAAGTTCGGATATAGCCGGGTCAAAATACCAAATAATACTTGGCCCCCAAAGTACGTCTTGTGTCGAAAATGATGTTCTTCGAATTCGAAGCAAGTTAGAGTCTCCAAAAAGATATCTATCTAGTTTTATGAATATTCGCTATCCTTCCATTGAATTATTTTCCCAAAGTGTCATATCTTTCTTTGATCGTCATGACGCTTGGTCGATTTCCAATAGTATAAATTCTGGGTTGTATTCCATAAGTTTCTATTTATGTCCGGTTCCACGGAGCTAGTAAGCTTTGGCTATCTGATTCGATTTCGTTTTTGAAAGCTTCAGGGCAGAATTCAATTTCTATCAACTTCAAAATTTTAATTTTTAGAACATATACATGCACGCTCAGGTACATGTCCTTGTCATTGGCTCTTGGATGCGTTTGTACGCTCGCGGGTCATCGCCAATTCCTTAAGTTTAATTGAAATTGATTGCAATTCCTTGTTTATATTTTTTATAATGAAATAGGGGTAGTAATAAATCACTCGATGAGAAGGTACTTCAAGTTCTATACGGTTGACGACCTCAGAGCCGTAAGTATGGGCGAATGGAGTATGGCCAGTCGTGGACTTGTGGGTAGTTCTGTATGCCCATAATGCTGATGGGAGTCATTGACCCACTTGCCTCTAGCCTTTTCCAAACTCTTCTTCTGAATGTACTTTATGATTTTGTTAATAGCTTTGACTTGTCCGTTAGCTTGAGGATAAGCAAAAGCCACAAATCTTTTCTCAATATAATGCTGGCGGCAGAAGTCTTTGAATTCAGCACTGTCAAATTAGGTCCCGCTATCTGTTACGATGGTTCGGGGAAGACAAAAATGACATATGATGTTTCAGAGAACATCTGTCCTTTATTACTTCTTTTGTTGTGATCGTGGCCAAAGGTTTAGCTTTAGCCCATTTAGTGAAGTAATCAACTATTACGATGGCGTATTTTGCAGCACTTTTAGAAATCGGCAAAGAGCCGATGATGTCAATACCCCAAGTGGCAAATGGCTATGGGCTGACCATTTGAGTAATTTCCGTCGGCGTGGCTTTCGAAATTTCTGCAAACATCTAACATTTGTCGCATATTCTAGAATAATCAGGTGCATCTCGATTGACAGTTGGCCAGTAATACCCATAGCGAAGTGTTTTCTTCATCAGGGTTTGCCCCCCATTGTGATTGCCACATTCTCCTTCATGGACTTCTCTCAATACTCGTTTAATTTCATCTTGGGCGATAAACCGAAGCACAGGAATGGAGAAACCCTTTGTATACATGACTCCTTCTTGGATGATGCAGCATGAAGCTTTGAGGTGGATCTGTCGTTTTTCATTCCTCCGTCTAGGAATGATCCCTCATTGCAGATAGTCTTTGACAGGAGTCATCTAGGACTTCTTTTTCGGCTTTATCTCTAAAACCCAACCAATCTCTATCTGGTCGATGCTTGGAGCATTTAGTATTTCAAACGAGACCAAGCCTATCTGCTGCGCATCCCCGAAACTGGCCAGCATGGGCAGTGAGTCGGCTTTCTCATTTTGTTCTCTGGGGGTGTGTATAATGGTGCAATACTCAAATTCTATCGGTAGCTCTTGGACTCAGTCGAGATAAGGAGCAAGTTGTTGCCCACTAGCCTGATAATCTCACCTGACTTGGCATACTACTAACCGAGAATCACAAAAGATTTGTAAAATTTTCACTCCTAGTTATCTTGCAAGTTTGAGCCCCGATCAAGGCTTCATACTCAACTTAGTTATTTGTTGCAGGGAAGTCGAGTTACAGGGCGTAGTAAATCGACCGTTCCTCAGCAGTCACTAACATCACTTTAGCGCCAGAACACCGATCGTTGGATGCTCCATCAGCGTAAAATTTCCATCAGATGGTAGGGGCTTCACTTCTCTTTAGGAGATCATTCTGTGCAGTGAACTTAGCTATAAAGTTCGCCAGTGCCTATCCTTGGATCTTTGAGGGAGATAGGTAATATCAAATTGGCTCAGCTCGATATTCCACTCGAGTAACCATCCAGACATCTCAAGTCGCTGTAGGACCCATCATAATGGCTGGTTGGTGTAGACGTCAATGGGATGAGCCTAAACATTGGGGCGGAGCCTTCATGATGCAATCAATAGGCAGTACGCGAGCTTTTCCAGCTTTGGGTAGTTTCCCTCAACACCTGTCAATCACTTGCTAACGTAATATACTGGCCTCTGGATCCATTCTCTTTGCGTAATAGTGCGGCACTTATGGCGTGTATCGACACTGCTAAATAGATGTATAAGTCTTCATGATCCAGTGGCTTGGATAAGGTGGAAGGTCTCTCTAAGTGATCTATTAGAGCTTGAAACACATCTATGCAATCTTGCATCCATTCAAAGTTTCTCTTCCCTCTCCTGATTAGGTTGAAGAAAAGAATTCACTTGTCGGTGGTCTTGGAGATGAATCGCCTTAGGGTGGTGATCTTCCTATTGAGGCTCTGTACCTGCTTAATCGTCTTTGGCCCTTGAATGTTTCAAATTGCTTGAATCTTCTCAAGATTTGCCTCGATTCTGTGAGAGCTAATAATGAAACTTGAAAATTTCCCTAACGCAACCTCGAAAGAGCGAGGGATTGAGTTTTATTCCATAATTTTGGAGAACACTGAACTTCTCCGCCAAATCATCGATGTGGTCATTTGACTGTCATGACTTCAAGAGAATAACATCCATATATACTTTCATCAATCGCCCATTCTAATCTTTGAACATCCGGTTGATTAGCCTTTGGTAAGTAACTTCAGCATTATTTAATTCAAAACGACATTACAACATAACGATATAGCCTTAGATCGGTAATGAAGTTGGTGTGCTCCTAGTGGGGGACGTGCATCAGGATCTAGTTATATATGAACTATGCATCCATAAATGAAAGCAGCTCATATCCCACGATTGAGTCTAGCAGTTGGTCGATCCTCGAAAGTGGAAAGCTATCTTTCGGGCATGCCTTGTTCAAGGCAGAGTAGTCGATGTATTTCCACCACTTTTCATTAGCTTTTCTCGTAAGAAATGGATTGGATATCCTTTTCGAGGAGAGGGCTTCATGAATAAACTCATTGTTTTTAAGTTTATTCACCTCCTCTTTAAGTGCACCAGATCTCTCCAGATCCATGCCACATCACTTTTGTTTTACTAGGACATGCCTCGTGTCGATATTCAATGCATAGTTCACGATAGTCGGTGAGATCACACACATGTCAAAATGGGTCTAAGCGAAAACAATAAGATTTTCTCATAGAAAACCAGCTAATTCCTTCATCATCTTTGCACTGAGCTGTGATCCGATCTTCAGGACCCGTGATGGGTCGTCGTGGCTGACCGTATTGTTGATCGTTAGCTCAGCGGATGCAACCTTAGATTCTTTGGGCTCCTCCTCTTCTTCTTTGTGGTCTATATTTTTATAAAACTGACTGTGCTGTTGTTGCTTGATATTGGCCGTATGTTGTGAGCTAAAAAATGCTTAAATGGATTTTCCCAAGCAATAAGATCGGTTCCGATCCCTTGTTATAGTGGAACTTAAGCAGTTTTTGATCTGACATGAACATAATAGACCATGTAAAATTGAAATCGAACAATGGTACATGCTATATATGACTTGCATACTTGAACCAACATACGACCTTGATTCGGATGTTTACCACTTCAGACTTGAATCAATTTGCATATTTGTACTTTTACTAATTGTAACATGTGCCTTGAATGAACTTGAATACGAATGTTAGATTCCTATATGCCGATAGCCGATTATTGAGTTTAAACGTAATTGTTTCGCGTAACAATTAGTGTGAAATCCGGTTAGGACAGTCAATAATAACGGTCACTCCGATCAAATCCCAGAGTCATGTCATGAGCTGTTGAGTCTGATAATGACGCGTTCTAGACGCTTTTAGCGATTTCTACAATGGTTGAAAATGAGGCTTAAAGGAGCGTTGAATCAAACACCAAGTAGAGTTTAGTCATGTGTTGCATGCGGATACATAACCAGCTTTTGCTTTTAATTTTAATTCTGCTTGTATATTCGAGTAATGCGCTTTCCATTCAATGTACTCACGATCTGTTACTTGTCATTCGAGTTGGATTGATGGTCAGTTGCCCATGAGCTTGGGCATCAATTCGATGAATCTATCTCTAGGCATCCTTTCGGTCATAGCCTCGAGTCGTTGTAAACATTAGGCATGAGTCATAGTATTAAGCTGTTGCAGTCATCTTTTGGATGATCACACTTCTTCCCCCAGTCTTGGGTTAATAGATGTACAGTATGGACGGTCGAGTCTCATCCTAGTCATGTTTATACTTCCGCCTAAGCTTCGAAGGCTTAGAGTTGATTGATGAATGGTCGGTTCACATTCATCTTATTTCTCACTCGTGCCTCTAAGTCTGGGGCATACGTCGATCAGTCATTCATGGGATCAGTGTGGATAGCTGTGGAGGGGTTCGCCACGAAGGGACCGGCCATGAAGGGATCGACGATTTTGGCTTTGAGAGAGGGATCGACCATTTTGGCTTCGAGAGAGGATCGGTCATTTTGGCTTTGACAGAAGTATCAGCCATTTTGATTTTGCTAACTTGAGTGCAAACTTCAGCATCCGATCCCAAGAACTTGCATACATGAGTGAATCTGATCCCTTCCAAATGGACATGAACACCTGAACAACTCCAAACAAGAACACTAGCATCATCATTTCCTTCAACTTCGTGGGAAGTTGATTTAATTCATCTAACCATGGATATCAGCTTCATTTAGATTTCCTTCAAATCTGAGCAGAACAGGAAGTTTGTCGGTAGAAAATTGGAACTATCTCGGGAATATAGGAATCCACAAGTAGATGATGAGATCCAATCAAGCTGAGAATTCAACTCTCAGTGAAAGCACCAAAACTTTTGTGCCAAAAATGGTCACAAACACCCAATAGAGTTTGTGTAGAGAAATAAATGAAGAATACTGAATGTAAACAGAGTGAATATAACAATAAAGCAATAAGAAATAGGTAAATAACAGATACACATCGATTTATAGTGGTCCGACGTTGATTGTATACTAAGTACAATAAGGATCAGATGAAAATTCTTAGTTACAATAGAGCACAAAGTAACAAGTAGCGTAAAAAGTCCCCAAAAGAATAATCAAGCCTGCATTTATAGAGGAAGATGGCAAAATATCTCCCTAAAAATTTGTCAGAAGGATCTCCAAAACCATATGGGCCTGCAGGAGGGATCACATGGCCTAAATCCCAAGAAATAGGGATTGGGGCCGATCCCTATTTTGGAGGAGTTTGGGGGTGAGATCCCTATGGGAGCTTCTGCATGTTGTATTATGCTTAACCTTCAAGTTTCATGTCAATTAGATTAGTAGAACTTGAGTTATTGATCAATCTTTGTTGCAACATTTGATGTTGGCTTATTTAGGCCGACCCCTCTAGAGGGAAGAGGGCCGATCCCTCTTACTTCTTCATCTTAGGGTGCGATCCTTAGGGTGGACTCCCTAGGGTCCCCTGATCTTGTTCTCAAAGTTTCATATGCATTAGACTTTTGGATCTTGAGATATCGATTGTTTCCTATCGAGTTGCACTTGTTTGGCTGAAGTAGACCGATCTCTTTATACGATCACTTTTGTACGATCCCTTTCTTAAGTGATGTAATTTTCCCATAACTTGAGCATACAAACTCTAAACAACTTGAGGTTTGAAATGTATCCTCATGGGGCCTTCCTTGTCACTCTGTATCGATCTCACCCAGTTTGGGACAAAAATTGAGGATATGTATCGACCCCTAGAGGAAGGGATATGCACCAATCCCCTGCCTAGTGGAGGTCCTAATCCGTACCTAGAACATTCTAAAGAGTCTATCTCTTGGTCTTGGTTGATCATCGCTTCATATCATTGCCTGTACTTGATTTTTGAACCTCCCTAATCATCGCTCTAGGCTATTGGCCTTGATGGTAGTCGAATCTGACTTGTCCAGTTAGTTCAGATATAGTTGAGTCAAAATGCCAAATAATAGGAACTAAAATAGACAATGAATAAAATTCTCAAATGAAAGATTTTATGTTGGTTGATTTTGATATCGTGTGATTGTATGGTGATGAAAGAGTACGTGAAATTCTCATTTAAGTTGTAAAAGGAAAATGGTATTGACAAGTAATAAAAAAGAATCTATTAAATAGTTAGTATGATAAAGTATGACTCTCGAGTGAGTGGAACTAGATCTTAGAGATTATGACGATCTAAAATATAGGAATAATACTAAAACCATAATAGAAATCATGAAGTATGGAATAGATCAGAAGAAGTTATTCACGCTTGGTGAAGACGCTCACTCAAATGCAATAACTATTATTACATTCGTTGTCGAAATGATCTTGATCTTCTTTGAAGTCTCTCTGATCATATCAAGCCCTAGTATCTATTTCTCGCCCTGCTCCTACCAACTTAAAGGATTGTTGCATGGTCAATCATATAATGCCTCAAATGGTACTGTACCAATACTAGACTAATGATTATTATTGTATGCAAACTCGAGAAGATGTAAATGATCATCCCATGAGCCTCCAAAGTCGAGAATGTAAGCTTCAAGAGATCCTTTAAAATATGATCCACCCTCTCGATCTACCCATTGGTTTGTGGGTGATAAGCTATACTCTGATGCAACTCTGTCCCTAATGCCTTTTATAATCTCTTCGAAAATCTGTTAGTGAATAATGGGTCTCAATCACTTACAATGCTCTTCGACACACCATGGAATCATGCTATCTACTTCAAATACAATTAGGCAAATTTGGATGTCATCCTATTAGATCTTATGGGTACAAATTGAGCACTCTTCATCAACTATCAACTATAACCCAGATGTTATCATACCCTTCTCTTGTCTTGGGAAATCCATTGATGAACTCCATCGATATTTATTCTCACTTCCACTTAGGAACTTCAATCGGTTGTGACAAACCACTTGGCTTCTTCTGCTTAGCATCCACTAACTGGTAGTTCATGCACTTCAAGATGAATGTCCCGACGTCCTTCTTCATCCCTTCCCAATAAAGTGTTTGCTTCGTGTCACGATATATTTTATTACCTTTGGGATGTATATTCAATCTCGAATGGTGGCACCGATGTAGCACCTAATTCCTCAACCCATCGACATCAGATACAGATAATCTCCCATCCTTACGGAGCTAACCATCTCCATTAACTCCATACTGTCTCATCTCCTTGGACTCTACTCCTATCTTGATCTTAGTAACGATTGCTGCTAGCCTAACATCTCGTCTTTGACTAGCTCCAATCCACTCTATCAGAGTAGGTCAAATCACCAAGCTTGCTAACATCTTTGATTCTAGCTCGCATCTTAGTTGGGTATCATAATTTGCAATGTACTCAAGTTGCTTCCACTTTAGGAACATCGCTCCCAGGTGGCATATCTCCTACACAAAGTATCAGAGAGTGCATTTCCCTTACCAGACGTATAGGAAATGTCAAAGTCGAAGGAGCCAAGAAGTCAAACCATTACTGTCGACGAAGGTTAAGGCCCTTCTGTAAGAAGAGGTACTTCAATGCTTTGTGGTTGGTGAATAACTCAAATCCCTCTCCTATAGATAGTGCCTCTAAATCATCGATGCAAACATGACCACTTCGAACTCTAAATCATAGGTCGAGTATTTTCTCTCATGTAGTTTCAGCTCTCAATTAGCGTATGCGACAACTTTACCTTTTTGCATCAGTATCACACCTAGTCCAGTACCACATGCATCTGTGTATACCGTCAACTCCTCATTCCCGCTCAGAATGGTCAACATTGGTGCACCTATCAACCTCCTTTTCAAACCCACGAATGCATTCCCACATTGCATGTCACAAGTAAAGGTCTGATTCTTTTTCATCAAGTTGGTTAACGGTACTGCGACCTTTGAGAATTCCTTTATGAATCATCTATAATATCTTGCTAATCCAAGAAAACTTCTCATATACAACATTCTTGGGTTGATCCCAATCCTGGACTGCTACACCTTGATTGGATCCCTAACGATGCCCTTCTCAAGAACGTGACCCAAGAACCATACTTCTCTTCTCAAGAAGTGACACTAATAAAATTTCACCTTCAGTTTGTGCTTTCTCAACACCTTCACACAATCCTTAAGTGTGTCTTATGTTCCTTTTTCATTTGGGAAAGACATGAGTATCATCAACAAACACAAGCACAAACTTATTCAGCCAATCTTTGAGAAGATGATTTATGATATCAGTGAAGTATGCCGATGCATTGTTTTGCCCATACGGTATAACCAAACACTCATAGAATCCTTATGGCATACGAAATGCAGTAATCAGCACACTCCTTCCCAACTTTCAGTTGGTGAAAACCCATCCCTAAGTCCTATTGAAAATATACCTTTAGCACTATAGATTTGATCTAATAAGTCATCAATACATCGAAGTGGATACTAGTACCTTTGCATCACTTTATTCAACTTACGGTAATCAACGCAGAACCTCAGGGAGCCATCCGCCTTCAAGGCAAACACAACTGGTGCTCCCTACTTAGATATACTCCCATGAATGAACCCTCTCCTCAACGGGTCATTCACTTGTACCTCGACCTCACGTTGATGCCTCAATGGCATAACTACTGACCTTGCATCCTTCACTAAGTTATTGCAAAACTCAATCTCCTATTGCGGAGGCAATCCGACCATCTCCTCAAATACATTTGGATATTTCCTCGCTATGGGTACTGATGACAATTCCTCACATGGGACCTGAGTGAATTTAAGAATCTAACTATTACTGCGTCCTTAGCCATGTGGCCGAACTCTAGCTTACATTCATCACCTATGTCACCAACAATCTTTCATAATCCACAGCGACTCTATATTCCTTTAGCCAGTCCATCCCCAATATGATACCAAACCCAATAAACAAGGGCAAATAACAATCACAAGAGAACACACATCCAGGACTCGACAACATTAATTCGCGACGAACCACACATGAACTATTTGAACCACCCATACGGTTCGTCGCTACCAAAGGTCTATCTACTAAATTAGGTCTCAATCCTAGTCTATCCATTAGGTAACTAGATATAAAGTATGTGATGTGCCAGTATCAAATAAAATATGAATAAAGGGTCATAAATAGAAAGCATGCCTTGGATAACGACGCCATGCCCTTCCTTCTTAGCCAATGGAGCACTTGAAGAAGTAGGAATAGCGTTAAGCATATATGCAGACACCACCTGCTTATTCTTCATTGGTTTAGGATGGTCCTTCTTCAAATGCCCAGCCTTGTCACAATCAAAGCATTTCCTCTCTCCAGCCTTCTAGTTACTACTATTTTTACTAAGATGCCCCCTTTCATTACTGTTAGTAGATAGGCTCCACTTTCATTTGTTTCCCTGTAATTGCTTTTTTCTCTTGTTGTTGTTCTACTTCCTTTTGCAACCCCCACTCACATGTGACTTAAGCACTTCTTTAAAAGCAACAACCATCTTGGACTTTGGATATAGATTCTCATATCATAGAGCCTTTTCAAAATCTTCTCGAAGGTCTTATCAATATGGCCCACTAGCTATTCCCTAAGATACCCATCCAAGACCATAATGAACTTCTCACTCTTTTTTAGCAAAGTATCAATAAAGGATAAATCATATTTAGATAGCATGTCGAATTTGGCTATATAATCTGAGATAGTCAAATCTTCTTACTTCATTTCAGCAAACTTCCTGAACAACATAGACTTCTGAGCAATCAGTATGAATTTTTCCTCAAAGTGGGCTTTGAATTCTCCTAAGTAAACCGATTCTGGGAGTAGCGATATTTACAACATTCAACTATCTCATAGACCAACCTAGTAGTTGCATATAGGTCAACTTCCTCTTCATCACATCTTCTAATTTCAATTCTTTAAAGTGCGTTCGTAGATGTCCAGCCAATCCTGCACTTTTATGGCTAATTCCGTTCCAAGAAATGGTTTGTTACCAAGAGGAGAGAAGTATCTATAGCAAAGTCAGCCCTAGGGCCTTATACTTGAGCACCACCACAATCGCCAACACCATCATTAGGAGCACCTTAGATATTCTAAACCATGTTTTGCACCAACTCAGTGAACATGTTCTGCAAGTCGAGGATAGTAGCTACCCTTGAGTGTGCTCCATCCTCTACTCCTGAGGTGGAGTTTCTTGTCACATTCCTTGTCATTCTACTCATTCTTTCCAATCTCTAACAAGAGTGATCAGTCTCTCAAAAAGAAGGCTTTATGATTGGCTCCAGTTGTGAGCATTTGCATCGATGAAGTTTAAACACAAAGAGATGGATCCAAGATGAAGGCAAGGAAGATGTGAGAAGATTGATGGAATCGATAGGAAGAATAAGGCATGCATGTTATATACATGGTCGGTCCAAAGGCCGAACAACTTTCTTTGATCGGGGTACCATAATCACAAAGGGACTTGCTATATCACTATCTGGCATGTGAAAAATATCGAACATGAATTTTTGTCCAATAATCATACCAATGAACATGAATTCCTATTCGACAGGCGATGCACCGAACAAGAATTCTTGTCTAGTGCAAAGCACTACCGGACAATAATTTTTTAAGGGATTGTAAGTATTGGATAAGATATCTTGTCCAGTGTGAGTCCCAAAGCCAGGAAATGGGGTATGTCGAACCGAGATGGCATGTTATGGAACCTGGTCTAGAAGGTGACCATGTCCATCTAACGGACCAACACCTATTGAACAGACTACTTTCAACCAAACCAATTTAGGGTATTTATGGAATGAAATATGGGTATATATGAAATTCCTGATTGTATCTTCTATACATGAAAATAAACGAAGAGAAATTCATATAAGGAAACTTCCTGATTTATCGAAATGACCCCTACCTCTATACTCCTATAAATATCCAAGCTTCTAGTAGCAACAGGGATAACTTTTAGAGCCATAAGATTCCACTAAACAAAAATAGCCAAACAAAGCTTCAAGACCTTAATATTCAGTAGTAGATCATTGTACCTCACAAATCAATACTTATAAAATCTAAAATTTAAGAAAGGGAATAAAATGAACAGTGGACATATGCCTATTATAGTTGAACCACTATAAATCTGTATGCACTTTACTTTTCTTGCATTCTATTTATATCGAATCAACTGTTATAAATTCAATTGGAAGTGTTAGTTCACTTTTCGTGCAAACATTTTTGGTACTTTCGCTGAGAACCCTCAGCATGCCTCCTAAATCTAAGAGCAAGGCTGGTGGCACCAGTGAGAATGCTAACCAAACTGCTACCAATCAAGACAACTACTATCTAGTACTCCAGGACTGGACATCATCACTAGGTGTGACTTGGATAGAGTTAGTAGGGACTTAATACTGGTTTTGCTGCCTAACAATAAGCTATTATGGATCAAATCATGACACACTTGGCGTAGACGCAATCGACCGCACACAACACTGAAGTAAGTGGGAGAGCCCAGTGTTGAGGATCCAAGAAATAAAGGAGGTTGCATTTTAGTAGCGAATCAGATCAAAAAAACCAAGGAGCAAAACAAATGAATACCGAGGAAATAGATCATGTAAGGACTCAACCTGACACCGGGCCTGAGGACAGGTTTGGCACCAAACCAACATGAGAGGAAGTGGGCCAGGGATAGCCATAGCCGATCCTTCCAATTGTTGGTAATGCTCTTCTGTCTTAGTAGAAGTGGCAATCGGTGAAAGGTGAACTTATCATCGCAAACGATCTCAACGCAGAGAACGGAGTCGAGATCGTAGAACAAGTCATCATAAGAGAAGCAAGATAAGTCTTTCACCTCATTGGGAGAGGTCAACCTAGCTCTACTCATTCCTTGAGCTAGAGGAATGGATGGCACGAATTATAAAACAGTGCGTACGTCGTGAGCAAATAGAACGTGGGATCAGAGAAATAGGTGGCAGCCAATATTCTGTAGAGATAGAAACTGCTTGAAACCTTAGGAGTTTTTGAATTCCAACCATAGACCCTACCAAGGTCTGACTGATCCAATAGTGCATCTACAACGATATACATAACACATGTTGATGTGGGAGCGATGAAGTTTTATGCAAGTGCTTTCCACTTTTTCTATCAAACTTGGCAACTATATGGTTTTTTTCTTTCCTCTTGATCAATACATTCATAGGAAATATAAAAAGAAAAATTCACCAATTTCAGGTTTATATAGAGTAGCCTAAGGACCTATACTCATTATCGGATGTAAAACAACGAGAGGATGAAAACACTACGGTAATACCAGACTCGCTTTAACGCTACAGCCGTTGGCGTCCAGAATGCTGATAAACGTTTGAATCTTATGGCATTACACGGAGATTTTGATCCCAACACAAAGTTGGCTTGATGATTAACTAAGGAGAAACCAGCTACCTTACAGCACTTCCTCTACGAAGCAGCAAAGTATATGCAGTTGGAAGAAGCCGCAGCTGGACAAAAATATCTAACTGTGTGAACGATATGGTTAAAGATAACGAGGTTAGCTATGTTGAGAAGAAAAAAGCAATTACAAAAGCAATTCTAGTGGAAAGAATAATGAGGTTGTCATTAAAACCATGGATTTGATTTCCTAACAATCTCCCCCTTTTTGACGATGACAACTATACAATGTACTTATATATAATTTTTATAAATCTCCCCCTGAATATGTGCTTTCCATTATTTATTGTGCTTTCTATTTTTTCTCCCTCTTTGGCATTATCAAAAAGCATTAATACAAGAATATGTATGATATAATCAATATGCATATGAATTTCTCCCCCTTTGTCATTATAAAAAAGAATGAGGGAATATAATAAATTTTATAAAATATCTTGTAAATAGCGGGATAAAATCAATATTAATTATGGAGAAAAATAAAATCGATTTTACCATATTTCATTCTAAGCACGTAATTCTATTAAACGGATGGAACATCCTTAAAAATTCCAAAATCTATCCTTTTCCATTTGTTTCTCCGAGTACCTGCAAAAAAAAAAATATTTTTGGTACCCGCTTACTATGTTGGGTTCCAGGGGGTTAGGTCTTGGGAAACCATACCCAATTGGGTGTGGTTGAACCTTTATTAAATTTGTGACTTCAGTGTTAAGTTTATCAAATTTAGCTTTGAAGTCAGAATTATTATTTTCAAAAGAAATATTATTGTTTTTCAAAATATCAATTTGCTTGTTTAATTTAGAATTCCCCCTTTTTATCGTACAGTTCTCATTTTCGAGAAGAAAAATTCGAGATTCTGAATTATCTAAAGATGATTGTAATAAATCATTTTGTCTTTTCAAATCCGTCATTTCTTTTGAAAAAAATTCTTTTTCTTTTTCAAACATAGTATTTTTATTTTGCAAAACATTAATTTCCTTCAAAAGATCATTGTTTTTATCTTCTAATTGCTCATTTTCTTTTTGTAGGAAATCTTTTTGTGAAACAAGTTCTTCTGTGGTATTTTCAAAACATTTAGTTTGTTTTATCAAAAATTTATTTTCCTCTTTTAAACTGAAAATTTCTTGCTCACAGTCTTTTAACTTATCTAAAGCAATTCTATTAACTTTATTCAAGGTTTTACAATCTTTTAATAATTCATCACGTGCTAACAGAAGATCTTTATATAAAGAATCTAAGCATACCAATTGTGATCTGAGTTTAGCCATGAAGCATTTGTTTGTTTTCTCCTTTGATTCTTCTTTATTGCTCTTCCTCTTCCTATTTCCTTGACTAGATCTCTTTATAGCCATTTATTCTAGGATGTTGTTACGATCTCTAGAATCCCAGGCTTCGATACCAATTGAAAGTTCTACGGGGTGGATCGTGTAGTCTATATGCAAGTATATGTGACAAAATATATGATGCAACTAAAACAATATTAATCTAAGTAAATATAGAATAAGCACACCAGGATTTTATACTTGTTTGGACCTCCCGTCCTACGTCCAGTCTCGAAGCTCCCCTTCAGAATTCGACTATCAAATACCCTCGCTTCGCCCGGAGGAATAGGCTTGGTTACAATGAGTTGTTCTTGCCAAATGTGTGTTCTAGTATAACACGGATGTTGACTAATTAGTACAATTGCTTCCAATATATATCTAAAGAGTACTGTCTATGAAGAACCAAATATATGGAAGAGTGAATACAAGTATAGATTGCTAGAGTGCAGAAATCAAGAATATGATAGAGTTAGAGAGCGTGAGTCAGTAAGGTAGTCAGGTGTGTTCTTTCTCTTGATTTCTGATGCTATATATAGTTGTAGATAGGTATGTTGAGTAGTTGCATCCATTAATGAGTGCTTTATAGTTGCTTCTATTGATGATGAAGAGTTGCAGCGAAGAGAAGTAGAGATGTCTATTCGAATGTGACAGTTGAAGTCTTTATTTGAAATCCGAGTTTGAAATCAGACCTTTGGTATTTGTATCAGACGTCTGATACTATATTTTTTTTGAACATAGTAGGTTTTCAGACGTCTGGGTGCTATTACCAGATGTTTGGTTTAGCCTGTTTGTTATTCCAGAGGACTTTTCCAGACGTCAAGCTTGTGCACCCAGACGTCTCATACTTGTGCATGTTTGTTTTGTGCATCTTTTCTTTTGCTTCTTTGTACCTATCGACTTGTAGTCTCTTGTAGTGTCTTTTGAGCCTCGTTCTTGTCTTTCTAGTGATGTTGTTCTAGCAAGTTCCTATATATATAAATATATATGTACATTTGATTTCCATTGTATAGTTGTTGTCATTAAAACCATGGATATGATTTCCTAATAGAATCTGTCCCCGATCAGCCATGCGAAATTTTGTTTTGGTGGATGGATTCTCAACATAAAATGCCTTCTTGGGGTGATCGATTTTATCAAATTTGTATGCAGTAGTCACAAGTGTTGCTTGACCATGAAATTCCTTGTGGCTAATGGAGTGAGGGTAATGGAAGGAAACCAAGATGTTGTTAGGGAGTGCAATGTGGTGGAGCTCAGGGAAAACAAATGGCAGAAGAAAGGGATGGGTATAGAGGTTGCACTTTATGCCAAAAATGCTATCTCATAGCAAATAAAGGAAGGGCCCTCCTCAGGTTCACAAGTGATCCATACAATGAACTTGAATTGAGAGATGGAGTAGAGGGGGCCATGTTTGAGCCTAGAAAGGTGGTAGAACTTATGGAAATAGATAGTAATGACTCAACAATGTTAATGAAAATAAGAGCTAAGCTGGAGTGAGATCTGGAAATACAGTTGATAGGATTTCTATGGGATAATCAAGATGTCTTTTCTTGGTCCCATATAGATATATATGGAATCTCCTCCTCAATTGCCTATCATGCCTTGAACATTGACCCAAGAAAGCCCCGGTAAAACAGAAGAAGAGAATTATGGGTCCTAAGCGACCAGTTGTCCTTTATGAAGAGGTAAAGACTTTATTGGCAGTTGGGTTCATAAGAAGTCTCGATATCCCGAATGGATTGCAAACCCAGTTTTGGTCAGGAAGCCGAATGGAAAATGGTAGATATGTATTGACTTCTCCAACTTGAATGTTTCTTTTCTTAAAGATGTTTTTCGCTCCCAAGGATCGACCAGCTAGTAGATGGAACTACAAGGCACAATCTTTTATCTTTTATGGATGCATACTCTGGATACAATTAGATTTCTATGTATGTCCTAGACCAGGAACACATCGACTTAGGGCTCTATTGTTACAAGGTCATGTCGTTTGGACTCAAGAATGCATGGGCGACATATTAGTGTTTAGTGAACAAAATGTTTGCCGAGCAAATTGGAAAGACTATATAGGTATATGTTGATGATGTGCTGTGAAGTCAAAAAAGGCTAGAGATCACATTTCACATTTGGATGAGATGTTTCAAATTTTATGGGAGTTTGGGATGAAGCCGAAACCGCTGAAATGTTCTTTTGGGGTTTCTTCCTGAAAGTTCTTAGGATTTATCATGTATACTAGGGGAATTGAAGCCAATCTAGAACAAGTCCAAGCTTTGAAAAATATCAAGATCCCTAAAACTCGGAGGGAGATGCAAAGCCTGAAATCTAAGGTAGCGACACTAAGCAGGTTTCATATCTAGGTCTACGGATAAGTTTATTCCATTTTTTTAAACATTTAAGAAGGAGAAAGGTAATTTCATGTGGATAGATGACCGCTTGGCTGCATTTCTTAACTTACTAGAACATTTACAGAAGCATCCGGTTCTTTCGACACCAGTTAAAGGAGAAGACATATATCTGTACTTGGTATTACCATCTCATGCCTTGAGTGCACCATTGGTCTGAGAAAAAGATCGGGTGCAACATCTAGAATACTATGCGCATAAGCCCTCACTAGGCTATGGTCTAGATATCCTAAACTGGATAAGTTGGCATACTGCCTTCTAACCGCGTCCTGGAAGTTAAGGCACTATTTCTAGTTGGATCCCATTCAAGCGCTGACATATCAACCTTTAAGATAGGTCCTAGATCGACCTGGTACTTTAGGGAGGCTTACCAAGTGGAGTATTGAGTTGAGCCAATATCAGATTATCTATCATCCTCGAATAACGATCAAAGGACATGCTCTAGGAAACTTTATTGATGAATTTACCATTAGGGATGATGAAGTCAAATCCTATAGGGTAGTAGCTCTTTAATGGCGAATGTATATGGGTAGAGCTTTGAACGAGCTTAACTCTGGTGCCCTTGCCACTTGGAGGGAGGAAGATGTGATATGCGATATGGCTAGGGTTCAAGGTGACGAACAATGAGGTTGAATATGAGGCTCTAATAGTAGGATTGGAGATAGCTAAAGAAATGAGGATCAGTTCGCTGTGCGTGCACATTGACTCGTAATTGGTTGTAAACCAGGTGCTTGACAAATTCTAGGCTAAGGGAGAGCACTTGATTTCTTATTTAAAGAAGGTAAAGGGTTTTCGTAATAAAATAGAGCACTATGTGATCAAACACATCCCATGAAAGGAGAATCAGGATGCCAATGAGCTGAAAAAGTTGGCAAGTTCGGAGTTGGGCCTCTATTAGGATCGGTACCTATTGCGACCCTACTCAATCCTAGATTTAAATGGGCGAATGTGATTACAACTACCAATAATGATGAGATCTGGATGATGTCATTTATAAGATTTTTGAGCGAGGGGTATTACCAGGCAACATGAATGAAGCCAAGAAAGTCTTGTGGATTGAGCCTCACTTTATTATTTAGGATGGTGTGCTGTATAGGAGAGGATTTTCAAACCCATTACGAAGGTGCATCACCGAGAAATAAGCTAAGGAGGTGTTGGAAAACATACATCAAGGGAGATATGGAGATCATATTAGGGGCAGACTCTAGCCAAGAAGGTGTTGCAATATGGGTATTTCTAGTTGATATTACATCACGATGCAATGGAATATGCATAAGGGCGCGACAAATGCCAGCGACTCACAAAGATCCCAAGATTTCCCTTGATTGAGCTGACTCACATATTTAACCCTTGGCCTTTCATGCTCGGGGAAACAGAATTAATCAGCGAGCTTTCTATGGCTCGGGGTAGAGCTAAGTATGCTATAGTGGTGGTTGACTACTTTACTAAGTGGGCCGATGTCGAACCACTTACTAAGGTGTCAATGCCAAGGTTATAAATTTTTTGGTCATGAATTTGATATGCAGGCATGGAGTCCCCCTTTGAATCATCTCGGACAGTGGATTGTAGTTTGACAGCGAGGAGTTTGCTAATTTCTATCGACGACATGGGATAAAGAAAAGTTTCTCCGTGGTAGCATATCCACAGGCTAATGGACAGGTGGAAGTAGTCAACAAGGTTCTAAAGACCTTTATAAAGAAGCGGTTGGAAAAGATGAAAGAAGCATGAGTAGATGAGCTTCCCTTAACACTATGGGCTTATCGCACTTCTTTTAGGATAGCAACGAGGCATACTCTTTCTCATTAGCTTATGGGTTAGAGGCGATGTTATTGGTGGAAATAGTAGCGCTATCACGTAGGAGGATTCATTATGACCTAAGTGAGAATGAAGAGCTATAGAACATGTCATTGGATTTAATTGATGCAAGGCATGAAAAAGCTGCCTTGAAAGCTAAGGCACATAAACGAAGGATAACCAATCAATCTAAGGTCAAACACCAGACCTTGTGCTAAAGTGAATATTCCCTAAACCGGGGCAAGTGTTATAACCAAATTTTCCACGGTCTTCGAATAGACTTAAAAGAGCTAATTGGACTACAAACCGATGAAGGAATGGACTTAGAAGTTTGAAAACTATTAGAATGACAAAATGAAGGAACTCAACAGTTTATGGCTAAGTATTAAACATGCAAAACCTCTCATATAAAACCTCTCGTCCAAAACCACTGGTCGAAAACCTCTCATCGAAGAACTCTTGTCGAAAACCTCCCATTAGAAACCTCTTATCGAAGACCTTTTCTTGGAAATCTCTCGTCGAAGGCGTCTCATTGGAAACCTCTTGTTGGGAACCTCTCGTCGAAAACCTTTCATCAAAGGCCTCTCGTTGGAAACCTTTCATCTAAGATCTCTTGTCGGAAACCTCTCATCGAAGCCCTCTCATCGGAAACCTCTCGTCGAAAACCTCTCATCTGAAACCTCTTATTGGAACCTCTCATCGAAAATCCAGAACTTGACGACAGAAAGTATGAAGAAAGATCGAGTAAGCAAGTAAAAAAAAACCTCTTGGCATAAGCCAAAATTGGTTGGTACCGAGAGCTTTTTATCAATGTTTGGGTCCCGATGCTCACTTCTGCATACTTGGACTTGGACCTAGACTTGGGACTTGATATTTCATTGGCCTCCTGTTCTGCTAGGCAGTTTCCCTATAAATATAAAACCTAGGGCAACTAGAGAAGGACTTTTAGGCACTTGATCCGTCTCCTTCTTCCCCAAATACTCTAAACACTCCCAAATCCGAGATCTACTAGATTATGGTTGGGTTTGAGTTATAATCATTGTATTCTAGAGATAATCTATCTATAACAAAGATTAAAGTCAATGTAGGCTGGAGTATTTGCCAAACCACTATAAAAATTATGTCTTTTCTACTGATTTTACATTTATTTCATTGGATCTATATATTTTTGGTGTTTTCAATTGCTTCTAGGGTATTTGTGCCATTTTTGGTGCAAATATTTTTAGTCCTTAATTTCACTGAGAGGGAGCTAGCTTTGACAACCTAAAGCTTGGATCTAAAGTTTGAGAGAGATGAATAGGCCTAACACCAGATCTATGATCAGAGAGAGTCTACCAGAGCATGTTGGCTACCAAGAAGTGTCCTCAAGTTCTACTCAATCCATCCACATGATTAGAGAGGAGATGAAGAGAATGATGAAAGAGATGCAAGATGTAATAATGGTTTGACCTCATGAGATTATAGATGGATTTTTAGAAGGATGGAACAATAAATAACATCCATAGCTACTAGAATTCAAAACCCAATGCGAGAAACCAATATGGGAGCATTCAAAGTTAGAGTGGAGAAAACTGCAACTGAGCCCCCGTGATTAGAACTGGGCGGTACTGACCTGAATTAGGTCTACCGAGCTGAATTTACTTGAAGGCATGATCGATTTGGATCTAGGATGGCCTCAAATGCCTATAATGGGCACTATTAGAGCCAATGAGGTAGAGTGGAATGTGAATGCATGATAGTAGAAGTTGGAACTAGAAGCTCAACATATAAATGAGGGCAGAATGAAGTTATGGATCAAAGATTTCCATTGGATGGTAACTCCGTAATCAGAATGGATTGGAGTTAGGTTTGATACTCTTACCTCACCTTTTATTTTAAATAAATGATGTAATATTATTATCAAAACTCTTACACATGTACGAGATCCTAATTGGCCCCTAGGCACAATCTGAGTTGGAAGTCTAAAGGTGATCCATGATAGGATTAGACGTTCTGATGTTTGTTAGATGTTAGGACTTAGGCTTCATGAGTGATGACTGACACCGATTAAGAAACACTAACGGAGATTGATGACCCCTTAAAATTGACTAGGATTATATAAACCACTTAACTGTAATGGCTGATACTGATTGATCGTGGCAGTCCAAAATGGAGAGAGGGGCAATGACCACAGGGTGCAAGTCCCCTGACTGAAGAGCAGGTGGATTAGACTTGTATGAATAGCTATCCCCCTTAATGGAGAGTGAGTGGATGCGTTGGCTAGGAAAGTAATTCTCCTCATTGAAGAGTGAACGAATGGGATCGCTTGGAAGATTAGTCCTCTCATCGAAGAGCTAGGGGATTGGACTCAACAAGGATCCAAAGAGATCGAGCCCAAGGTTAGATGGTTAAATGATCGGGAGAGATCGGACCTTAGATTGGATGTTAAACAATCTAGAGAGACCAAACCCTAGATTGGATGTTAAACGATCCTGAGAGATTGAACCCTAGATTGAATGTTAAACGATCCAAAGAGACCAAACCCTAGCTTGGGTGTCAAACGATCTAGAAACCTAGATTGGATGTTAAACATTCCAATAAAATCGGATCATAGAGTGTATGTTGACTTGACCTTAGGATTTGAACGCCTTATAATCTGACTAAAATAGATAAATCTTGGATGAACCTGGGACGATTTTGATATACGATATGATAACTCTAAATGAAAACGGACCGATTATGATTTATGACCAACACTTAAGCAAGGACCAAAGTCCTTAGCTACGACGATATGGAATGAACATGAATTTGAAGGAGAATCTGAAGGAACTGGTTGATTCGCTATAAATAGAATCGATGGATAGTTGGAAAGTTTGACTGTTAAAGTCGACTACTGTAGAAACCCATTCTTGAGTAAAACACACCTTACATTCATAAGGCATACTTTAGAGGGCAAGTGTTATAACCAAATTTTCTACAGTCTTCGAACGGACTTCAATGAGCTAATTGGACTACAAACTAATGAAGGAATGGATTTGGAAGTTTGAAAACTATTAAGAATTACAAAATAAAGGAACTCAACAAATTTTGGCTAAGTATTAATTTTGCAAAACCTCTCTTCGAAAACCTCTCATCAAAAACCTCTCGTCGAAGACCTCTCGTCGACGTTCTCTCATTGGAAACCTCTCGTTGAAGACCTCTCATTGAAAACCTCTCATCGAAAACCTCTCATCGAGGACCTCTCATCAGAAACATCTCGTCGAAAACCTCTTGTTGAAAATCCAAAATTTGACTTGGACTTGAACTTGATATTTCATGGGTCACCGGTTCTGCTAGGTAGTTTCCCTATAAATAGAAGACCCGGAGCAACTTGAGAAGAACTTTAGAGCACTTGATTTCTCTTCTATCTTCTTCTTCCCCAAATACACTAAACACTCCCAAGTACAAGATATATTAGACTGTGGTCAAATTTGAGTTATGATCATTGTATTTTATAGAGAATCAATCAACAACAAAGATTAAAGTGGATGTAGGACGGAGTATTTTCCGAACCACTATAAAAATGGTGTCTATTATACTACTTTTACATTTATTTCATTTTGTCCATACATTTTTGGAGCTTTCAATTGCTTTTGGGGTATTTGTGCCATTTTTTGTGCAAATACAATCCAACCTAGGAAGGACCTTATATTATTCACAAGAACTTGGGTAATGGAGCTTTCATCCTTAACATGGTGGATGAAGCTATATTCAGGAAAGCCTGGAATGCACAATATCTCCGTCGCTATTTTACATAGCTTATACTATTTTACTAATTATATTGCAATAATGTAATTGAAACTATTATGAAATAAATTTTAATAAAATGTGCTCTCATTAAAATCTTGTTAAGGGAGGTAATGAGTATGAAATGTAACTATTTACTACAACCTAAACATGTCGGATTAATGTTGAACACTCAGAGAATGCTGCAAAAGCTCGATGAACTGAACTCTCTTCTTAGGGGAAAACAACATCTATATGATAAAGAGCTTCTCCCCTCAACTTCTTACTAGCAATGGCAGACCTGAGTTACCCTAACCGAGTGTCCAACATAAATGATTGGCCCAACTTCTTGTCGGCAATGGCAGACCAGTATGGCCCTAATTGGGTGTTCACCATTGATGATTAGTTCAAACTTCTTTACTGGCAATGATGGACTAGAGTGACCCTAACCGGGTGTCCACGATTGATGATCGGCTAAACTTCTTACCAGAAATGGAGGACCAGAGTGAACCTAATTGGTTGTCCACCATTGACGATTGGCTCAAACATCTGCTGACAATGACTGAAAAAAGTGGCCCTAATTGGGTGTCCACCATTAGCGATCGGTTCAACTTCTTAATAGCAATAGAAAACCAGACTGACCCAAATTGGGTGTCTATCATTGACGATTGGCTCAAACTTCATGCTGGTAATAGCATACCAAAGTGACCATAACCAGGTGTCAACCATTGACGATCGGCTCAAACTTCTTATCGGTAATGGCAGATTAGAGTGACCCTAATCGGGTGTCCACCATTGGCGATCAACTATAAGATTATGGCTAGTCGTGGAGAACCCAACTTATCGACGGTTAAGATGTGACCGCCACCTAGTTGGTGCACCCCCAACAATCAGCTCTAAACTTTGGTCTGTAGCAGATGGCTAAGTTCACCCACAATAGCACGCAATTACTAAACAAGTTGTTCAGTGCAATCAGTCAATAGTGAAATAGCAGAGAAGGACTATCACCAAGCTGGCAATAGATCAAACTTGTTTAAAGTATGCATGGAATATGCATATAATGATAAACAAACTGGAGTGATGAAAGTGCAGTGAGTAGAACAAGACATAGAAGAATAACGAATATCCAGATCATGATGTCGGACATCCAAACATTTACTGTGCAATTCTAAAAGTATCAGAAAGTAGTATGTACTCACCCTCAACAAAATATCAAAATTGGGTGAGCATTGATAAAAAGTGTTTGTTATAAGCAAAAGATAAAGAGAATACAGTTCTAAGAACAAATAGAGGTATACAACTACTTGCATCACTTAGATTTTTTTTGAGACACAACTCTTTCCATAAGGCTTGGACTTCCCTCGCTCTTCTCCACGTACCTTTTCCTTCAACTTGGTGCGGTTGCCTCATCAAGCTCCGCTTATTTTTCTTAATCGGTTTTAAATCCTCCATCGCTTCCAAATTGACCTTCACGACCCTTCAGGAAATTTTGTCAGGACATTCTACCTACGGATTTCCTCCCTATCAAATTCCTCCGTGGACTCAATGGAGCCCAAATCTCAACATCAACACCATCCTTAAGGGCATCAATCATCTCGTCTTGGCCTTCATTGACTGGGGGGTCTGAAGAGCCTGGGGGCACGGTCCTTGACAACAGAGCTTTTAAAGAGATTATAGCACCAAAAGGATCCATTACAGGCATGTCATCTTCATATAAATGAAGAGGGCTATCAAGTATAGTTTTTCCCAAACATGCTTGAACATATTAAGCTGTGGCCTATAGACTATAAAGAAGAATCCTATCTTCTTTAAAAGAAGCAGGAGCATCATCCGGTCGAGCATCTTATAGAGGTGGAGGCATGTCCCGAGGGTGGCTTGTAATTGATGCATCTGAATGGACATGGAAAATAGATAGTAGGACATCATTCATCGGGACATAAATGACTTATTTTTGAGTTTTACCTTGTGTCATTACCCCTGAAGTCAGACCATCATTCTTTTTCCTATACTTCTCCTCTTTTTGGGCATTCTCAACTTTAGCCAATTTAGTATAACTAAGGCGGACAGCCTCCCTCTCCTTTGCTATAAAGCGAGCGTTGATGGCTTCGAGAGTAAAGGCAACCCTCCATGCTTGTTGGCAGTCTTCGCTTCTCTAATTAACCATATGGACCATGACCTCTTGATAGTCATCCATCCGTGCCAAGATCTTTTCTGTAATTATTCAAAAATAGATCTGGTTTAGAAGTTCTTCCACCTGATCCAGTAGGTTTTTCATCTCATCGCATTCTGTTTGTAACCTCTCAACCTTAGTGGTTTCATCAGTTTTCTCGACAGCTATGGCTTTGAACTCATTCCGAAAGGAAACCCTTCTATCTTTCCACTCCACTACATTCTTCTTTGAATTAGCAAGGCCGGGCGCTATTTTCATAGCCACTACCTAGGTTTGTATAATTTTTTTATGAACTCGAATTTAACATTCTTGTAGTCTGTCAAATAGCCGCTTAGCTTTAATATTGTTAGAGTACTCTTTCTTCAGCTTCTCCAATTCCTTGGCAGAAGCGACCTTCAGTTTTATGATCTCCTCCACCTTGGACCTCTCTAACACATCTAACACCATTTTATAATTTAAGTCTTTTGATGCATCTGCTTCCTCAGGCCAATAATCTTGAGATTCTGTTCAGTATTCTTTTTGACGATCTCCTCTCCAGCCTTGACCACTTTGGTATGAAACTCTTAAAGCCTTTACACCATTTAGCCCATCACCAAAAAGATCAATCACTCTTGAAAAAGAGGAAGGATGAACATCAGTGAGAAAGCAAGTAAGAGTGTCTCTTGGCTAGTAGTGTTGCTGGAACTCATCGAAATTAAGATCATTGTGGTTAGTGATGATGACTGCTCCTCCCTTATTCTTTCCTTTATCCTTGCCCTTAGGGGTAGAAATAATCACTCCTATCTTGTTCTTCCTCTCCAATTGCTTGGTGGTTTTTGAATTTGCTAGAAGAAAAGGTAAAGCCCTAGGAGATTTAGAGGAACAAACAAGAGTCCCGAATCTTGACTTACGACCGAGGGAGCGGGATCTCTTTCAAGAGTCATCTTTAGGGTCTCGGTCACCTTTTTCCTCAACCAAACAATAAGAAACGACTTCCCTTGTCTTAAGCTTATAGCCGGTTGCCCCACATTCCGGCTCAGGCTAAAAAATAATGCAGCTTTCTTAATATCTTTGGGGGTTGCATCTGGCTTCAACTACTTCATTTTAGATCAATTTTCCCTTTTTTGGAACTCATACTCCCAGCAATATTGTAAAAAAAATGAATTATAATCAAGCAAATGTCCAAATAAAAAGCCAGGGAATGCATCACTATAACATAAAAAAATAGATACGTGCATGTGTGAAAATAGTGAGTGACATCCGAGCAAACCCTTAGGGTCCTCATATGTTGCTAACTGCCATTGAATTTCCACTATCAAGGTAGAGTCCCCATATTTAGTCCCTAGGTTGGGATCTTGCAAATGGTCGGACACCGAGATTTCCCTAAGAATAAACTTTTCTAGCATTTTAGCCCCGAAAATGCGATGTAGGCCCTCCTCAATGTCTAGGTTAGACAGACTTTCACGGCCAATATGCTTAGAAGAGTGAGCTTCACTATGATCCAATGCAGTGCCCTCACTATCATGAGAATGAGGACTGGTCCATACTATTATCTTTGTCTATATGCTATCATCATCCTATTCTCTTATGGATATAAGTTGGCCACTTTCGCAGGGATCAATCCTAAAGGAACCTAATTCTGACTCTTCTATGTCCATATGAACTTTGGGATCGGCTCCGGGCGGATCTGAAGTCAAGTCGCCACTAGAGAAAGAGAGCTAGGAAGATGGTAATTTGATTGTCTTGCCAGTTAATGAGGTTTTTACCTTCCTTTTCTTTGTGGGCTTATGGGTGGAAGGAGTCATGTCCTTCCTGATCAAACACCCAATGGGTAATAGCTCAAACTATCTTAAAATATTGTCCATGACCAGACGAGGAACCTCTCTGATCTCCACGGGACTCATTGCAATTTTCTCAACTTGTCTTCCAAGTTGTCCCCCGATGCAGCACTCACTAGACCTGATGGAGAAGCCAAAAAAGGAGAAAATTAGTGAGTGACACGAAGTTGTTAGGAAAAGGATAAGCATGATGACTTACATCCCGAATGTCATTGATGAAAACATGGAGAATCATCCTGGATGATGAAATACTCTTTTTAAAAGATGTTGTACTTAGAGTACAGATCCTCAACTGGTTTGAACTTACTTCACTCTCTAAGATAGATGATAGGAGAGCCTTTTTTTTCTCTTAATAGCATAGTGGAACCAGATCTGATGGCGAGTAGGAGGAATTGGAAACTCCCTCAAAAAATAGCATATAGACTGATCAAAATAGCATAGCTATTATGGTGCAGTTGGAAAGGAGCGATTTTCAGATACATAAGGAAGCCCGTGATCCACTGAGTAAGGGAAGGTAGAGCCCCAACTACGTAGTGATACCTTGAATCAGCCATGTACCCTTTTGGTGGAGCATGAGCCTATTGTTTGGTAGTAGGCAAGAGTATATCTTCTCTAGGAAGGCCGTGAGTAGCCGCAATTGTATCCAACTGCCTAGTAGTTAAAGTAGAGGCTACAGATTCAATGGATCCACCTGTAATAGTAATAGTCTACACCCATGCACCAAAGAGAGTAGAACTATGCTAGTTTGTCAGTGCCCCAACGACACATGACCCAAAGGAGTAGAGGAAGATAGAGCTCGGTCTCCAGAAGTAGTCAACAAGCGAGACTTGTGATGGTTCGACATACCAGTTTGATGAAATAACCTATCTTACGTATTATCGCAGAGCATGTATGCTTGTGTTTGTGTGTACGTACCCATGTGCAACGGAAGATATATCAAATTGTTAAAACAACATTGATCCAAGCATCCTAGCAAAGTAAACTAATACCGAATAACACAATGTAACCTGCTGCCCTACTTGCTTACATAAAGTTTTGTTCGACGACCAAGTTATAAATGGAAGGTTATCCTCGAAAGTGTATAGCAATATGGAATATCAAATAGAATTCGGTGTATATAGCCAAAGTATTCTCTACATCTTACTAGCAGCTGTCCCTATCCGGTAGCCAAACAAATAAGTCAACCGAACCCTAACTAGGAACTCGATTTCCCTTCGATTTAGAAACACTTTGGGTTCATGATGTTATGGCTTGAAATTACCCTTTTAATAGATATTCCTCAATCCTATCTCCTAACAAGGACCAAATAGAGAAAACCCTAACCCCTCAACATTATATTGAGCAAACATGAGGTATAAGAAACAAATTAACATCATAGATGATTAAATTAGTGATGGAAAACTTACTAAAGTAGATTGCGAATAGAAACGGTGGTTGCAATGACTTGGAAATTCTTGAAATGGAATCGACACTAGAAAGAGCTTCGAGAGACGAACATGCATGAGACGGGGAAAGAGCTGGAAAATAAGAAGGAATATTTGGTGGGAGAATAACTCAGCCCTTATATAAGCTCATTGATTTGTACTATACCGGACAAGCAAGACCTTACATGAAATGTTGTCCGACAAGTCCCCAAAAAAACTGGAAAAAGAGACACTAAGCCCCTCTATAATACCCAACCAAGTATGCCGGACCAGAGCCAGTGTAAGGTCAAGTATGTGTATTTGCTGATCGGTTGTATTGTTGAGTAAGGCACTAAACAAAGCTTGCTATGTGTTCTACGGACCAAGCTTTGGAGGGAAAGTGTTGTGGGCATTTGCGCCCATGAAGTTAAACACAAGGAGATAGATCTAAGATGAAGGCAAGGGAAGACATCAGAAGGTTGATGGAATAAATGAGAAGAATAAGGCATGTGTATTATATCTATGGTCGGTTCGGAGGTTGAACAACTTGCTTTGATCAGGGGAATCACAATCATGAAGTGACTTACTATATCACTATTTGACAATGAAAAATACAAAATAAAAATTCCTATCTGGCAGTTATACTGAACATGAATTCCTATTCAGTAGGAGGTGCACTAGACAATAATTCTTGCTTGATGCAAAGCACTACCGGATAGGAATTCTTGTTCGATAGTGTAAGCACCGAACAAGATACCTTGTCCGGTGTAAGTCCCAAAGTCGTATAATGGGGAAATGGGTTATGCCGAACCGAGGTGGCATGTTTTGGAACGTAGTCAAGAAGGCGACCATGTCCATCTATCGGACCAACTCCTATCGAATAGAATACTTTCAACCGAACCAATCAAGGTATTTATGGGATGAAATCTGGGTATATATGGAAATTCCTAATCGTATCTTGTATATATGGAAATAACCGAACCGAGCAACTTATATAGGGATACTTCTTGATTGATGGGAATGATGTAACACCCTAGATTTTTGGTAACATTATTTAGGATATTTAATTAGCTAAATTAAATAAAATAATGTATTAGTTAGGGGATTGATAATTAATTTTAATTAAGGGTAGCCATGCCATTTAAAACCAATGAATTAAGAAAGATTTAAAATGAAAGTGGGAAGGGTAAAACAGGAAAGAGGCCATTCCTATATCTATTCCCTTAGGTCATGTACTATACTACACGTTCATTTCATTTTCTCAAATTTTTTAAACTAAGGCCGGTTACCATTAACAAGGAAAAAGGGAAGAAGATTAACAAAAGCTAACTCAAATCAAATCCATTCAAATCTCAAGCTTCTTAATCTCTAAAGCTAAGGTGAATACTGTTTACATCTCATATCTTTTATGGTTTCGGTTTTAAGATGAATTCCAAATATTTTGCATTGATTTGCCATATTTTTTAATGATGGAATGATTATATATACTCGTTGATGATTTATGCATATTCATATTGATTTTATGATAGGTTTTAAGGTGAAAACCCTATTAAATGACATCCAAATGCCTTGCGAATTTTTATATAGACCAGAAATAATATTTTAGAGATGGGTTTCAATTTTTAGAATTTTTAGAATTTTTGTGGAACTTATTCTTGTGAAGAAAAATTTATTTTGGATTATAAATTAATTACGGTTAAATAATAAAAGGTTTGGGTCTGAAATTTTTAAATGTTGGAAAACATATTAAAAGAGATTTTCTGGAAATTTTCTAGATTTTTCCTAATTATTTTGATGGGTATATAAAATTATTTAAGGTATGAGACTTAAATGTTTTATATATTTTAAAAGGATAAGGGGCTCTTTGCAAATAATTCAAATTTGTTATTTCTTAAAATTGGCAGCATTTTTGAAAAAGTTAAATGCCAACCAATCAGATTTAGACAAACAAGGCAAGTTATGTACAAAAGAAATAGTCTAAAAGGACAAATAAATAGGTTTTTCACTGTTTCGATGCTTTCGGCACCAGGTTCCGCCTTGCTACCTTCGCCTCCGATACAGTCGAAACCAATGCACCTGGTATCAGGCAACTGGTACGTAGTGAATTGGACATATGCGGAAGGTATAGGGTCGAAACCAAGGGTTCCAAACGGGTTGAAGCTTTACTTTGGTTTTAAAGGAAAATGTGCCTACTTGCTTTCGACTAGGATGCTTTCGACTTAGTTAGCTTTCGACTAGGTCAAATGGTTTAAAAGGAAATGGTTTGGATTGTGTTGCACCTTTGTTTTTAAATGATTGCTTTCGACTAAGTCGAAACCTTTAGCTGCCGCTTTCTTCCTTTCGATCCAAATGGTTTCGAAGGGGTTATTGTGTTTTCTAAAAATTTGGCCACCTCTCCAGTGCTTTCAAAGGGATGATTTCGACACCATCACTTTTTTACTTCAGAAAGGGTTTCAAAAAGAATGCTTTTGACTTTATTGAGTTTATGATCCTTTTGCCCTACTTGAAGGTATAATCCAAATGGTTTCGACTGAAACAATTTTCAAAGGTTTCGAAGGGGTAAATTTTTGAATGGTTTCAAAAGGTTTCCACATGTTTTAAATTGAATCCAAGTGCTTTGGAAAGAGTTGAGTTTTGATGCTTTTGAAAGGTTTTTATGAATGGTTTCAAAAGGGGTGATTCCCTAGGGTTTCAACTGGGTTGAAAAGGAAGGTTTTTCCTGTATTTTCGAAAGGCAAGGTTTGAAAGGTTTTAAAGGAGGATGTCTAATGTTTTAAAGCTTTCAAAGGAAAGACTTTTATTGGTTTTGAAAGAGTTACTTTCAATAGTTTCGAAAGGGGTAGTTTCAACGATTTCAAAAGGGTTACTTTCAAGGGTTTCCGAAGGGGCTGTTTAAAGGTTTAAACAAAGGTTTCGAATATATAAATGGGCAGAATAACCTAAGTGTTTTCAAGTTAAAATGGACTTCAACTTATTTTGAGAGGATAGGCAATCCTCATTAAAACTCATCAACATTATTTTGAGTAAAGTATATATATCATGGCAAAATAGCTTAGGATAAAGCTAAAGATATATTTTTCTTGTATATGTATGATTTAAAGGATAAAATCATCTGAAAAGGTTTTTCAAGGAAAATTTAATGGATAGTTAACCTTAAGATAATGACTCAGATTAGAAGACCAGAAAAGACTTGTGTAGGGTCGCGCCCTATGCTTATTAGCTATTAGCCTCTAGATAATTTAGTCCAGAATTCCAGTGTGTAGGGTTTTGTCACAGGTAAGACTACAAAGTTAGTTACACACAGAACGAAATATTTATATACAAACGTAGGTTATTGGTAAGCCACAAAACCATTAGAATAAGTTGACCCTTGGAGATGTAAGTTAAGGATAGGCGATCCAAAAGTTTTGTCTAATAGTTGCTTAGACCATTTGATATTTATCTAGTAGGCCCGAGTAAGCCAAATGGGCAGTCAGCCCAGTTTTTGGACAGTTAGTCCAGTTTGAGGGTAGTCATCCCAAATTTTGGACAGGTAGTCCATTTATTACCTGTTTATAGCATAACGGATCTTGCTATTATCATTATTAATTAATATCAGTTTGATTGCAGGAAAGGATTTGCAAAATATATGTTTTGAAAAGAATATTAGTGATGGGAAACCCGTTCCGCTAAGCGGCATGGTCTCACTCAATATCAGTAAACTGAGATGTAACAGAATTATTTACACCAGGCTTTATGTCTGACTCGAAGTTTTTTCCCCTTAAACTATCGGGTGCTCAAAATTGATTTGAGTAGGCTGAGGGTTGAGGATTTCAAGTTTTCGTTATTTTCGCGAATAAAGCTTTCGGAAACGAGCAGGTGGCTGACGGATAGCTAATTTAGGAACTACAGATTATTTTGTTTATTTCCACTGTGTATTAAGTCAGATATGACTATATTGCTTTGATCAACCAAGGGGGCATCGCCATATGTCACTCTTGGCGTATTATTGTGAATTATATTTGATCTTTACCTAGGATACAACTATATGATTATGTAACATGGATATGAATTATAGTTTGAAATGTATCAGAAAAATGTTGTTGTTTTTAAATATGTGATTTTGTTCATATTCAAGTGCTTCTGATATTATAGATACCATTAGCATTACCGTATTTTGTCACCAGAAGTTAATACTATAGATGACTGCATCATCTGTAACGGTTAGCATTTTGCCTCCAGATACGGAATGTTACAACTTGGTATTAGAACATACGTTTATGAAAAACTTTAAACTAAAATGATTTTTGAAAACATAATCCTAAGGAATTAGAGTGAGATTGGGGTATGGGATAAAGCTATAGTATTGTACTTGTATTTGCTATATATGAGTATGCGCTTTATCTTTAGTCTCGTATCTTTGTTACGTTATCTTTCAGTATCTAATAAGTTTTGAATAAAAATATGGATGGTAGAAGAGGAAGAGTTAACCCAGGAAGGAAAGGCATCGAAGGGAATGCCAGACCTAATGCTAGGAGAACTCAAGGTCAGGCACAAGTAGAGAATGTGGGTGCTGGAGTCCCGCAAGTTGGAATGGAAGCTATGTATTAGTTTTTCAAAAATAAGATGCAGGCGGGAGTTGGAGCCGAAGTGTTAGGAGGAAATGCTGCAGGAGTGGGGTTTCAAAAGTTCTGGTAGTTAACCATTTTGCTAAGTTGAGTGGAGATTACACTAAGCTTGGATGGGAAACCGTTTATTGGAACGGAGGATGCCATTGAGGTGGAGAACTGGTTGCTGCACTGTGAGAGGATCTTTGCAGATTTGAGGCTCAATGATGAGCAGAATAGGATGTTCCCAGAGAGGTTCATGTCTGTTATGACACATTCTGCTCTGATAAAAAACTTTGCTGAGTTAGAGTAGGGAGAGATGGCAGTTTTGGAGTATGCCATAAGGTTCGAGGAGTTGGCCAGATATGGGTATACCTCGGTAGATATAATGATGAAGAGGAATGAGAAGTTCATCCGGGGGTTGAAGACTGAGTTGGCCAGGGTTACATTGCCTCATATTAGGGATCCTTCTGATATTGTTGTGGTGATGGCCTTACGGCATGAGAAGATTCTTGATTCTCTCGAGAAGAGCAAGGCTAAGGAGGTCCAGGTTGGGGCAGAGTCAGAAGAGGAAGTTCTTTCCTAAGAAAGGTGCTCAAAAGGGTAGAGCAACTAAGAAAGGGAAGTCTGAGATTGTTTGCTTCAACTGCAACAAGAAGGGACACTTTGCTAATGAGTGTCATGCTGGAAAGGCAAAGGATGTGGTTGGAAGAAGAATGTCAGGTGCTTCAATTGCGACCAGATAGGCCACTATAAGAACTAGTGCAAGGAGCCTGCTAAGGATGGAAAAGGCAAGGTGTATGCATTGGAGCCTGCTACTTCGAAGCCAACAGCTCATGAGAAAGGTAGTTTTAGGAGGTACGCTTCAGATTCATGGTATGTCTATTAGCGTTCTATTTGATATTGGTGCATCGCATTCATTTATATCTAGATGTTTGATAGATAAGATTAGCCTAGAACCCACATATTTAGTTACTTCCTTACGGGTTGCGAATCCAATAGGAGGGTATGCAACTCTAGGGTTGAGATGTGACCAGTTAGAGTTTGACTTGTTAGGTCATACTTTTATTTGTAGTTTGCATGTGTTTAATTTTGTGGGGTTCGGAATTATTTTTGGGATGGATTGGTTAAGTAAGTACGATGCAAGGATATTTTGCCAGGATAGGAAAATATCTCTTAGACACCCTGATTGTAGCAATAAGATTCTTTATGCCATAGAAGGTTCTAGCGGTGAGATGTATGATTTGTTGGGTGTTATAGAATTGGATGATGAGATGAGTCGAGTTTTCATGGTTAGAGAATTTGTAGATGTTTTTAAACCTGTAGTTGGATTGCCATCGAAACGAGCCATGCATTGAGTTTCAGATAGGTTTGGTTTCGGGAGCAGAACTAGTGAGTAGGCCGCCAAGCTGGATGACCCCTTCAAAGATGAGGGAGTTGAAGGTGCAATTGGTGGATTTAGAAGGCAAGATTTTTATCAAGCCAAGTAGTTCACCTTGGAGAGCAGCAACAGTGTTTGCTAAGAAGCTGGACGGATCGTTGAGCCTATGTATCGATTATCGTAAGTTGAATGAGAGGACGGTGAAGAATCGACATCCATTGCCCAGAATTGACGATTTTTCGGCCAATTGAGTGGAGCCAAGGTATTTTCCAAGTTGGATTTGGCAACGGGTTTCCATCAGCTCAGGGTAGCAGAGGATAGTATACCTTTGACGGCGTTTAAGACCAGATATGGGTCGTACAAATGGTTAGTTATGCCCTTTGGACTGACTAATGCGCCGGCTTTCTTTGTGGATTTGATGAACTAGGTTTTTCAAGAGCATTTGGATAGGTTTGTATTTGTTTTCATAGATGAATCTTGATTTACTCTAAGGATGAGAGAGAGCATGAAGTTCATCTTAGAGTGGTGCTTGAGACGCTGAGGTAGCATCAGCTGAAATCAAAGTTCTCGAAGTGTCATTTCTGGAAGAATGAAGTGAAGTTTCTTGATCATGAAGTCTCAGAGAGAGGGTTGTCAGTGGATCCGACTAAGATTGAGGCAGTAAATAGTTGGAAGAGACCTAAGACAGTGACTGAGATAAAGAGTTTCCTTGGGTTGGCTGGTTATTATCGGAGGTTTATTAAGGATTTATCGCGGATAGCAGCACCGATGACCAAGCTAACAAGAAAGGATGTGAAGTTTGTGTGGACTGATAAGTGTGAGGAAGCATTCCAGAGTTTGAAACACTTATTGAACCATGCACATGTGTTGGTTGTTCCGGATTAGGATTTGGTGGTTTATACCGATGCATGTGGAACAGGATTAGGAGCTGTGCTGATGCAGAGAGGTAAGTGATTGCCTATGCTTCTAGACAGCTTAGATCGCATGAGGTCTGGTATCCGATGCATGATTTAGAATTGGCTGTAGTGATTTTTGCTTTGAAGGTATGGAGACATTACCTTTTGGGAGAGAGGTTTGAGTTATATACAGATTATAAGTCACTAAAGTATTTGTTCTCTTAGAAGGAGTTGAACATGAGGCAGCAGAGATAGTTAGAGTTTATAGCCGCTTATGATTTTGGGATTGAGTACGCACCGGGGAAAAACAACAAGGTTGCATATGCACTTAGTAGGAAACACAAGAATGCAGTGTTAGCAATGATAGCTGAGTGGAAGGATTTGGAAATGTTGGCAGGTTGTAGATTGCAGTGGAGACCTGAGGTTGGATCTTGCGAAGATACCGTAGTGTTATCTTGTTTGGAATTTCGAATAGTGATGATCGAAAGGATTGCTTCTAAACAGATGGAGGATCCAGTATAAGAAGAACGGATCAGGAAGTTTTGAGATGGAACCAAAAGAGGTGACTTGAAATATTTCAGTCTTGACCAGAATGGGTGGTTGAGAAAGAAAGGAAGATTATGTATTCTGAGTGTAGGAAACAAAGGAAAGAAGTCTTAGAGGAATGCCATCGTTCGAAGTTCTCTATTCATCTAGGAGGTACTAAGATGTATCAGGGTATGAAGAGGAGTTTCTTCTGGGAAGGTATGAAGCGGGATATTGGCTTATGTGTAAAGTAGCGCTTGAATTTCCAATAGGCAAAAGTCGGACACCAGAAGCCAAGTGGGTTGCTTCAGCCATTAGATATTCCATTTTGGAAGTGGGATTCTATTTCTATGGATTTTATAGACGGGTTGCCAAGGACGAACAGAGGAAATGAATATATATGGGTCATAGTGGATAGATTGACCAAGAGTGCTTATTTCATTCTAGTTAAGTCAACCAAGACGACACCTGTTTTAGCGAAGTTGTTTATGAAGAATGTGGTTAGATATCATGGAGTTCCTAGTAGTATAGTTAGTGATATAGATTCCTTATTCACTAGCGAGTTCTGGAAGAGTCTGTAGGAAGTTTTAGGAACCAAGCTCAAGATGAGTACCGCTTATCATCCGCAGACAGATGGGCAAACATAAAGAGTTATCAAAATCTAGTAGGATTTGTTAAGAGCTTATGTTTAGGATTTCGGGGAATCATGGGAAGACCATCTGCATCTAGTCAAGTTTTCATATAACAACAGTTATCAGACTAGTATCGGGATGGCACCATTTGAAGCTTTGTATGGAAGGCCATGCAAATCTCCCTTTTGTTGGTTGGAGACCGGGGATAGGTTGGTTCTTGGTTCAGATTTGGTTAGAGAAGCCATAGAAAAGATTGAGATTTGGGCTAGAATGAAGGAGGATCGGTCTAGGCAGAAGAGTTATGCAGATAAGAGAAGGAAAGACTTAGAGTTCTCAATTGGAGATCAGGTTTTCGTCAAGGTGTCACCGATGAAGGGTGTGATCAGATTTGGGAGATCGGGAAAGTTGGCACCGAGATTCATTGGACCTTTTCGTATTATTGATAGGATCGGGAAACTCACATATAGAGTTGAGTTATCGAGCAGTTTGGTAGGTGTCCATGATGTTTTTCATGTTTCTCATCTCAGAAAGTGTGTTAGAGTCCCGGAGACTACTATTGCACCGACTGTGCTAGATGATTTAGTGGTAGAACCGGATTTGGCTATAGCGAGAAAGTCAATACGCATTATTGCGAGAGATGAGAAGAGGCTTAGAACCGAGGCGATCAGATTAGTCAAATTCCAGTGGAGTGATGATAACAGGGACTGTACTTGGGAGGTTGAGAGCAAGATTAGATATACTTATTCTGACTTTTTTGATGGTATGTTTTACCTTCTTGTTTGATTTATTATGTGCCTTATCGTAATTTCGAGGATGAAATTCTTTAAGAAGGGGAGTCTGTAACACCCCAGGTTTTTGGTAACATTATTTAGGATATTTAGTTAGCTAAATAAAATAAAATAATGTGTTTATTAGAGGATCGAGAATTGTTTCAATTAAGGGTAACCGTGCCATTTAAAACCAATGAATTAAGAAAGATTTAAAATGAAAGAGGGAAGGGTAAAATAGGAAAGAGGCCATTCCTATATCTATTCACTTAGGTCGTGTATTATACTACACGTTCATTCCATTTTCTCAAAACTTTTAAACTAAGGCCGGCTACCATTAACAAGGAAAAGGGGAAGAAGATTAACAAAAGCTAAAGGAAAAGCTAATTCAAATCAAATCCATTCAAATCTCAAACTCCTTAACCTCTAAAGCTAAAGTGAATAATGTTTACATCTCATATCTTTTATGGTTTCAGTTTTAAGATGAATTCCGAATATTCTGCATTGATTTGCCATGTTTTTAAAAGATGGAATGATTATATATACTTGTTGATGGTTTATGCATATTAATATTGATTTTATGATAGGTTTTAAGGTGAAAACCCTATTAAATCACATCTAAATGCCTTGCAAATTTTTATATAGACCATAAATAATATTATAGAGATAGGTTTCAATTTTTAGAATTTTTGTGGAATTTATATGAATTTTCTAGTGAAGAAAATGTTATTTTGGATTATAAATTATTTACGATTAAATAATAAAAGGTTTGGGTCTGAAATTTTTATATGTTTGAAAACATATTAAAAGAGATTTTCTGGAATTTTTCTATATTTTTCCTAAGTGTTTTGATGGGTATATAAAATTATTTAAGGTATGGGGCTTAAATGTTTTATATATTTTAAAAGGAGACGGGCTCTTTGTAAATAATTCAAATTTGTTATTTCTAGAAATTGGCAGCACTTTTGAAAAAGTAAAATGGCAACCAACCAGATTTTGACAAACCATGCAGGTTTGGTACAAAAGAAATAGTTTAAAAGGACAAATAAATAGGCTTTTCACTGTTTCGATGCTTTCGGCACCAGGTTCCGCCTTATTACCTTCGCCTCCGACATAGTCCAAACAAATGCACCTGGTATCAAGCAACTGGTACGTAGTGAATTGAACATAGGTGGATAGGTTGAAACTAGGAGTTGAGGCTTTACTTTGGTTTTAAAGGAAAATGCGCCTACTTGCTTTCAACTAAGATGCTTTCAACTTAGTTAGCTTTCGACTAGGTCAAATGGTTTAAAAGGAAATGGTTTCGATTGGGTTGCGCCTTTGTTTTTAAATGATTGCTTTCGACTAAGTCGAAACCTTTAGCTGTCACTTTCTTCCTTTCGATCTAGATGGTTTCGAAGGGGTTATTTTGTTTCCTAAAAATTTGGCCACCTCTCTAGTGCTTTTAAAGGGATGGTTTCGACACCATCACTTCTTTACTTAGGAAAGAGTTTCGAAAAGAATGCTTTCAACTTCATTGGGTTTTTGATCCTTTTTTTCTACTTGAAGGCATAATCCAAATGGTTTCGACTGAAACAATTTTCAAAGGTTTCGAAGGGGTAAATTTTTGAATGGTTTTGAAAGGTTTCCACATGTTTTAAACTAAACCCAAGTGCTTTCGAAAGAGTTGAATTTTGATGCTTTCGAAAGGTTTTTATGAATGGTTTCGAAAGGGGTGGTTCCCCAGGTTTTCGACAGGGTTGAAAAGGAAGGTTTTTCCTATATTTTCAAAAGGTAAGGTTTAAAGGTTTTAAAGGAGGATATATAATGTTTTAAAGCTTTCGAAGGAAAAACTTTTATTGGTTTTGAAAGAGTGACTTTCAATGGTTTCGAAAGTGGTACTTTCAATGATTTCGAAAGGGTTACATTCAAGGGTTTCGAAGGGGTTGTTTAAAGGTTTTAAACAGAGGTTTCGAATATATAAAATGGAAGAATAACCTAAGTGTTTCCAAGTTAAAAAGGGCTTTAACTTATTTTGAGAGCATAGGCACCTCATTAAAACTCATCAATATTATTTTGAGTAAAGTATATATCATAGCTAAATAGCTTAGAGTAAAGCTAAAGATATATTTTCCTTGTATACGTATGATTTAACGGATCAAATCATTTGAAAAGGTTTTTCAAGAAAAATTTAAAGGGTAGTTAACCCTAAGGCAATGATTTAATAGAAGACAAGATAAGACTTGTGTAGGGTCACGCCCTATGCTCATTAGCTATCAGCCCCTAGCTAATTTAGTTCATAATTCCAGTGTGTAGGGCTTAGTCACAGGTACGACTAAAAAGTTGGTTACACACAGAATGGTATATTTATGTAAAGAGGTAGGTTATTGGTAAGCCACAAAACCATTAGGATTAGTTGACCCTTAGAGATGTAAGTTAAGGACAGACTGTCCAGAAGTTGTCTAACAGTTGCTTAGACCATTTGATATTTATCTGGTATGCCCAAGTCAGCCGAATGGGAAGTTAGCCCAGTTTTTGGACAGTTATTCCAGATCACGGGCAGTTAGTCCAATTTGAGGGCAGTCAGCCTAGATTTCGAACAGATAGTCCATCTATTACCTATAGCATAACATATCTTGCTATTATCTTTATTAATTAAAATCAGTTTGATTAACCAGTTTGGTTGCAGGAAAGGATTTGCAAAATATATGTTTTGGAAAGGATATTAGTGAGGGGAAACCCATTCCGCTAAGCGGAGCGGTCTCACTCAATATCAGTAAACCGAGATGTAACAAAATTATTCACATCAAGCTTTATTCCTGACTCAAAGTTTTTGTTTCCCCTTAAACTCTCGGGTGGTAAAAATTGATTTGAGTAGGCTGAGGGTTGAGGTTTTTAGGTTTTCATTTTTTTGCGAATAAAGCTTCTAGAGACGAGCAGGTGGCTGACAGATAGCTAATTTAGGAACTATAGATTATTTTGTTTATTTCCGCTGTGTATTAAGTCAGATATGACTATAATTATTTGATCAACCAAGAGGGCATCGTCATATGTCGCTCTTGGCATATTATTGTGAATTATATTTGATCTTTACCTGGGATATGATTATGTGATTTTGTAACTTGGATATGAATTATTGTTTGAAATGTAATTAGAAAAATGTTGTTTTTTTTTGAAATATGTGATTTTGTTCATATTCAAGTGCTTATGATATTATGGATACCATTAGCATTACCGTATTTTATCACCAGAAGTTAATACTATATAAAACTATAGCATCTTAGCGCTTAGCTTTTGACCTCCAGATACAAGATGTTACAAATGACCTCCCTACCTCTATACTTCTTTAAATATCCAAGCTTCTAGCAGTCATAGGGATAACCGTTTGGAGCCTTGAGATTCTTCCAAACAAAAATAGCTTGAAAGACCTTCAAGACTCCAATTTAGGAGTAGATCATTGTACTTCGGATCCAAATATTTGTAAAAGATGAAATATAAGAAAGGTAATAAATATGAACAATGGACGTTGGCCCATTATGGTTGAACCACACTATAAATCCGTGTGTATTTTACTTTTGTGGCATTGGAAGTGTTTGTCCACTTTCCATGCAAACATCACTCACGAGTGTAATTTAATTTATACTATATATATTGCTATATAGTTTTGAAAACCAAAATATATAACAAATACGATTTTATATCACTTGATCCATTCTAAGGTGATAACTCCTCCATCTCTAGTGGATCTCATATCAACTTAGGTTGTATCTCAACCAAAGCTCCACTACTAAATGTGATGATTGCCCTACATCCCTGATACCTAGTATTGCAATGTTACTTGCTCGACGTAAAGTGATAGTCAAGCGTAATATAGTAAACTTCAAAGCAAAACCTGTCTTATATCTTATCTTATAAAGAATAGGATAACATATAATAATCACATAGATATATATTAGGAGAGACAACAATATAACTAAAATGAACCACAAAATCAGAGTACAGTAAGTTCATTGCAGTTATACAAATAGAGAATAAAGTTTGTACATCAAGTAATAGACTCAAAAGAAACAGCCTCTAGATAAATAAGAGCGTAGCACTGATAAAGTTCCTTAGTGTTGCATAGCAGAAATATACAGGATAATCCCTAAAAGTAGGTATTTGAAACACATAGCCTCTTGCTCGTCCTCTATACCGCTCCATGCACTAATCTCAGACTTACTAACTAGTCTACTCATTTAGGAGTACCCGAGATAATAAGAAGCAAAGATTAAAACCTTGAGTCAGACAACAGCCCGGTGAGAGCGATCAATGTTCTAGAAATACTATAAAAGATGACATAATATATAGGAACACTAAGCATGAGAAGTCATACCTACCATGTTCTTGCATCCGACAAGTTAGCACATAACACACTATATGTTATACTATCATCATATGAGTGTACTGTACAAAGTACAATATGGGTGTCGAGGTATATAACATAGCAATACCTACATCACATGACATCCATCCCAATTGCACATCAATCAAATTAGACACATCAATCATAGTGCACATGGCAATCAAAGAAATCACAATGACCATCAATAAAGTCTCGCATCATCACTAAGATTCCTTTGAATATACATAACATGTACCACCACTACCAAGGTTGGCAACACACTACATCGTAGTTGGATTCATTACTCGATCGCGTACGATCACCAAGGTACTACCATTACCAAGGCATGTCAGACCATCGACATGGTGTAGGGTAAACAGATGTGTCCTCACATACCCTTACTCTATAAAATACGCATCATATCTCGAGTTATCAACGACCCTTTAGCACTTGACTTAATAGTAGAATTGTAACATCTTGTTACGAAGTTAAATAATATAGATATATTATAAAATTTGAGAATTTAATTTGATATTTTATTGAATTTAATTCTATAAATAGAAATTTTGGATTTATTTAATATAAAAGAAGAAAACTGATTTAAAATTCAAAATTGAAATTTGAATTGTGTTTTCAAAATTCAGAAGACATCTGAAAAATATGTTTGGTAAAATAAATAATAATTGTGAAGTATTGAAATTTTGAAAAATTATTTTAAAATTGTTTAAGACCAAAAAGGGTATTTAGCTACTAAAAATTTTTTCGGACGAAGATAAAATTGTGAAACTTTTGTAGTGGCTTAATAAATTTTATAGGCGGTAAAATAATTTTAAATTGAATTTAAATAGAGATTTTCTTTGCATTTAGAAAAAGAGTGATTAAATCATTTTATTATTGGGTCTAAAATATCCTAAAACCTATACCCAAACTCACACCCGAACCCTTAAATCGCCTAATCATGATCCTTTTTCATTCTGATCCTCTTCTCCCGTCTTTGTCAATCGAACTCTACAAGAAATGAAAAGGAAAAAAAGAGGCAAATCAAGAATCACGAATACATAGGCAAGGGACATGGCCAAAGGCTCGGCTGTGCATGCATGAGAGGGGTCAATGATGTATTATGTGCAAACTAAGGCAAGTCATGGCAACGATGTTATAAAGGAAGGCGGATGTTGACCTATGCATCTCCACTTCAGATGGGTGTAGTAATGAGATGGTGGTCGTGCATGCTTCAGAAGTTGGTGGAAAAGGTGATAATGATTAGGGTTGAGATGACGTGAGTATAATCCCTTAGTTAAATGCTACGGGAATTCATATTACTTGTTTTGATGATTATGTTTGTGCTTGTAAATGGTTGCTTTTACAATATGACTGAACTAAGTATTAATTTAGTGATGTGAGTATAACATACTAATTTGATTTCTTAAATCATACGATGGATTTTCATTTCTCTTATGATGTAAATAAGTAATTATAAGATGATGGATGTGGTTGAATGAATTTGTTTGTTGCTTAAAATGATTTTTATTTCAAGATCATTATGTTTGCGCTAGAAACCACTTTGAAATTTTTTAGAATAGATTTGATTTTGATGGAGATAGAAGCAATGGTGGTTTTGATTCTTGACTAAGTTTAAATCTGAACTTGTAAATCTATTTTATAAGCGATTCTCAAGATATAAACTCTATTTAATGACATGTGCACAAAGCTGTATATTTAGTGATTTTATAGTAGTGCAAGGCATGCGAATGATTATAAGTGGATGATATTGAATGAGTTTTAGGTGTTGGATGCATGACATTCATGCAATAATGGGAGTTAAAAGGAAATCATATTTTTAATGGTTTGAATTTGAATTATTTCATTATATTTTGAATTTAAACTAGGATTAAAGAATATATCTTATATTTGAATAATTCAAATTCATTTTGGTTTGAATAATATGAATATTTTTATGGATACTAAAGTAGAAAAGGTTTTCTAAAATGAAGTTAATAACTTGAATTTGGATTTAAACCATGAATGATGAATGGTTTAAATATATAATCTTTTATATAAAAGAATTTTGAGAATTATTTGAGATGATATTGAAAATATTGTATAAATGAATTTGAAATTCATTTGATATACCAATAAGGGTATTTTACTTTGATTTGAATACCAAATGGTATTAAATAATAGTTGGTTGAATTTTAAAAGGGATATATAATGGTTTTAAAAGAAGATAAACCAAGTGTGTGTATGTGTGTGTATATTTATATATATTGAAAAGCATGAGCTTTTATTTTATGAAATATGAGATATAATTTTTAAATTCGGGTGAGTAAAATATTTGTTTGATTTTGATATTAAGTGTTGATATTTCACCCATAATACACTAGAATACTCATGATAAAATGAATGATTAAAAATTTTCTCGATTTGGACATGATTTATGAATTGGATAATATGATTGAATTGAGTGATAATTGTTTGAATAATAGGAATGCAAGTATAAAATTTATTATATGTGTTTTCACCCATGATATATAATCAAATTTATAACATTCCATTAAGGTTGATTTGAATGGATGAATTGTCATGTTTGAATTGAAGTGCTTAGAATGCACTATTGATTGATATTATGAGATGCACATACACGACATTAGTTAATGAAAATGGGATATTACATCATTTCAGGAATAATGATGTTTTGGGTAGCCAAATGTTTTTAAGAGATATAATTTAACATTTGATGAGAATGACAGGAGCTATTGACTACTAGACTACTAGAATCCATCCCAGTGGACTGATTAGAGGATCATAACCTGAACCGTGACAACTTTGTTCTTTGCCATAATGTCCAATGATCTATTGCATATACAATATATTAAATAGTAAGATATTGGGGACGTAGTGCCACGAGAGCTAGCACCTGAAGATGGAATTGGGCAGGTGATTACATCACATAAAATGTGTGCATCTTCAAAATCCAGAAAGGCAGTGCAACTAAGGGATCATGTGAAGTGCACTCACAACTAGTCGTAAGCAGTGGGTGGAAGAGACTGCACATAATTGTTGATGTAGTTAATCTAAGTAGATGGTGAATTCAGAAGGGATTACCAATGAGTGTTCCAGTTGGGAACTCAAGGAAGAGAGTTAAGGCATGACTCTCCTTTATATATATTGAATTCGTAAAATACATGTACATTATTTTGATATGCGGTTGAAAAGACCATACTATGGTAAACAATGAATATGTATAACTATTAATTATCTAAATATGAGTAAAAAAGACCATAATACGGTAAACAACGAAATTAGACTTTAGAAATTTAAAAATAGTGTATTTGAAGTTAAATATAAATAAACTCATATAATATGAATAAATCATAATATCCTAGTTCATTAGAGTTGCAGCTGTGAGTCACGATGACTAGAGCTACGACACTTGTGTTAAAACCATTTTAATGAAATGTGGGACATATATTGTTTGGTAGTAGTGACACCATTGTGTTTGAGTGATATGACATGTATTTATACATGACACCGCACTTATACGTATTTAGGTAGATTTCTAGCATGACTCGAGGTTTGTTATTTGTTTAATAAACTCGGATCAGCTTGAGGTTGTTTTACAGGTCAATATTATGACTATATGTGCTTTGTGGGCTACCATATGGAGATGGAATCGATAACGATGGTGAGTATTTGGTTGTTTGTATTAAGATTCCATTGTATTGGTCGTGTGACGTATTTATGTTATGAATTGTGTATATATAAGATGATGTATTAAACATCTGGATATGATATAACATTCATTGTTTTGTTCACTCTAATTCCATTGGTTGTGAATTTTTAATTTTTGTCTCTAATACTGTATTATTCAATTCTAGAACTCATTACATTACCTTGCATCAAGACGAGACACGTATTATCTCAGATGAATTCAATTGTTGAAATGTACCCATGTTGACTCAAAGTAGTGTATATGAGGTATCGCTTCTTCTATGCCCATTGATTTGAGCCGTTGGATGGTAAACTCCCTTTGATATTTTTGTCACTGGAGCCAAGGCATTACAAATTAGTAATAGAGCTTAGTTTGGAATAATATAGAGATAGAGATCTATTTTAGCCTAATAAGAGTGAGACAGTAATGACCCAACTTTTTGACTCCTAAATGTCGACATTAATACATCCAAAGTATTCACATGCCGAACACCCAAGTGCAGGAAAGGCATATTACTAAGGTAAATAAAAAGAACAAGAAAGGAAGAACAAAACATCAGAATCTCACAATGGGACGATAAAATATAGTACCCAAAACAGTGCAAGAGGTTACTCTAAGATACAACGTAATTCACCAAATTCTCCCTCTCCGATGCACGAAAACTCGATTCTATTTCGCTGCACGCTTCCTCATTCCAAGCTCCATCTCCCCGACCCCATCAACACAGGTGCGCACGCTTCATCTCGACCACTACTGGAAGCCCCCACCTTGTATAAAATGTCGGACCCCTCTAAAAACAGTCGCAACCTCTCGTGCTCCTCCACTAGGTGCTACACAGCCTCATGAGCACAATCTCCCCTCCACTTTGCAAACCATAGTCTCTACTATGAAAATTTCCAACCCTAGCAAAAAAACCCACCTCGACCAAAACTGTTGCACCCCGAGACCGTCGCCGAACTCAACCCAAACACTCGAGCTTGTAGATCCTAATTGAACTAACTCAAGAAATCTATTTTTTCGAATTATAGTTAAGAGAGGAGTTTTATTTTGAATTTTTAAATGGTATATTGGCCATTACCTTTTTATTCTCACTGTGAACTAAAACAAAAACAGAGAAACATGGAAACATGTTGGCGAGCTATATTGTATGAAATGTTTGAGTTAAGCTATATATATATATATATATATATATATATATATTAAGTGTTATTATCGGTATCTCACGACACTATATTCCGTTTGTGTATAGACTTCAATTAACAAAACAAAAAATATGATTGCGCTCAGAACATCGATGCAAACCTAAAACAATAAAAATATACACTGGTTATTGAATTTTGAAAAATCACAAAAACGCTGCCGTTTTTCGAAAAATAGTCAAACAATAACTTAAATATTTTCCAAATTAAAAATTATGGAAAAATCAAATAAAATAAATTAAAAATTCATCAATGGAATTCGGGTCGTAAAAATAAAAATAAAATTTCTGATTATTCATTTGAACCATTTATTACATTAAATAACTTACAAATATAATTCCACTGATATTATTTATCATTTGAAAGAAATTAACAAGTCCTTTTAATCCATATGATTAACATTCAGTCTAATACCCAAATATTTAAATCATTATTCAACTAATTATTCACAATTCGAAGATTCTAAACAATCCTTATTTTTGGATTTCAGATACTAACTTTTAAAATAACACCTATATTTGAATTGTCATTATTAAACCCTTTTAAACGAGTAATTTTTAATAATTAAAATTAATTAAATATTCAAAATTAAATGACAAAAATCCCGGGTTAACATTTTGGAAGAAAAATAATAGTATTGTTTTGAAAATATTTTTGTTAAAAATATTTTAAAAGGATTTAAAGCGAATAGAAAGCATTGAACTTACTTTGGTCGCTGGAAAATAATTTCGATGATGACTGCAGCATCATTGACGTTCATTTTCGGGTTTCCAAGAGAGGAATTGCTACCATAGGAGATTTGTAACAACCCGAATTCCAGTGGTCCGGATTTTTCGCAAAAATGCTAAAAACCAAGCCCATTGAAGCCCGAGTAGGGTATTTGGTATCCTGCAAATAGGCAAAGACAAATATATCAGAGCTCAATAATTTATCTCACAACGGGATTGACTAAAATATAATAGTAAGAAAAATACTCACCAATATAATAACACTCTCTAAACAAAGTGTCTTACAGCTGGGAAGTCTCTGCCATCTACTTAACCTGTAGGGTGTTATGAGGAGGTGGTCAGAACTAAAGTTCTGGTGAATGGATAAATTATACACCTCTAAGCTTAATTCTACATATACCGTTTTATTTCCATTTACTGTTATATTAGGTTTATTAGGTTTACAATACTCTCGCCTCTGTTCGTAAAACGTGCCCATCTACTCTATAGTAGATTAAAACCTAATAACTAATGTATACATATATGTAGCTTTATGCCCAATGACCATATTGGTCCTAGGTACCACCCATGGTACCTTCCGTATCCTCCTTGAAAAGGGCTCCATCGTCTTGCTCCGTAGCTATATCTGTAAAGGATTGCTTCGTAAGGCCTACAATACAGATACTCCATCGTCTTGCTCCGCGAGCGTTCTGTAGCTACATCTGTAAAAAACTGCTTCGTAAGGCCTACAATATAGATGCTCCACTACTTACTATGAAAACGTAAATCGCGTCCGCACTAGTCTATGCCAGTGCTCGGACATCCACAATGTACCACCCAGTGCGTACATTGAGGACTACGTAAACATTCCGTCTACTATCTGAATCCCGCCAACAAGGTCTACCTTGTACGGAATTCAGTCGGGGATTTTCTATATCTGTAAAGGACTGCTTCGTTAGGCCTACAATACAGATATTCTAGTTGGTCTGTCTCTTTTCTCATCATGGATATGCCCTATGCAGCCACCCCTCAACTAAATCAAAAGACCCCTAAAGAGTTAAGTGGCCGTGCCTACTGCAAACAATCTAACATCCAATTGGCAGTGCCCCCCATCCAATGTCTCGATAGTGAAAGAATCATTGGCTTGTTGGTTTAACTCTAGTCTTTCCCGAAATCGCTCTTGGTCATGATGCTGGCCGATATCCGCATGCGACTATCCTTAAACTTACTTGCAAGTACTGGACATACGAATACCCTACTCCGAACACCAAGCCCTTCTGACTGCCTACAAAGGCCTGCTTCGTTAGGCCTACAATGCAAATGCAGTCAAGGCATACTCTCCTGATGGAACACCTACAGACATGCCTCCGGGGGTGCAGCTTCGTTAGGCTTACCCAGAGGGCCATCCTAGAGTATCCTCACGTCCCGTTGAAGTCTCGTACTTCCTTGAAGCCCAAAAATACTAAGTTGGACATGCTTCTCCACTTTTGAAATCCATGATGAACTGCTTCATTAGGTGCTTCATCCTTTGGGCTACTCCAAACGCATCTCAATTCTTTTATTAGACCCTAAGTCTAATCTTTTAATTTGCGTTTAGTTTACTTTTCTTATTCTATTGGCTACTTATTTACCCTAATTAACATATTCTTGCCCTCGTCTCGCTTCTGGCTATTGTGAGACCACAATTGATCTAATAAGGAATGCTATTGGTATTGCCTCTTCTTGCTTATTAACTTAATTTAAGTCTTAAGTTTATTAAATAAGCATCTTTTGTCCTATTTGCTTATTAATTTAATAGAAATCTAAAATAAGCTTTTACTATTTATCTTTGCTATCATTGCTTATTTATTCTAAGTTCCAAAATAAGCCTTTCTATTCTTTTACTTAATCATAATTTTTGTTATAATTATACTTGTAATTGTTACTATTATTTCAATTAAAATCTGTATATAATTACAAGTGTTTCTTTTATTATGATATAGAATTCTTTTTAGTTCTCTTTTATTATATAATTAACTTATCATAATAATTGTCCTTTATATAGTCTACGCGGTAAATGCAGACCTATGTTTGTTTATTGTTCACAGCCTTAATTTCTTATCTAATGATTTATTTGATTCATTTCATACACTACTTTATTTTCTTTTATTCCAGGAAGTAATTCTATTTTATTTGATTGGTTGTGAAAGGTATACTAAAATCTATTTCTATAATTTAATACTAAATAATACCATAAACAATAATTCGTAACTGCAAGATATTTCTTTTTTTATTTTGGGCTAGTGTAAAATACAACGATCCCTCTATTTTACACTAGTTCCCTTTTTCTTTCTTTTTATTCTTACCGTTACGTTTATCGTTATCTTTTAATTATTAAATTATAGAAATGTATTCTAGTTTCTAAACGAACCAATTAATCTATTACTTACTCCCCAAATTAAATTACCAGATAAATTTATTGTTTCCATTCAGCGTAATATATTGCAGAATTCCACTTTTCTAATTTTATTCCAATTTTCTTATTTTACATCTACTTCTATAAAGTCTAGTATTTTAATCCATAATCACGAATTCTCTTTCTAGCTATATTATTCACGTAAAAAGGGAATAAAAGGAACCAGTATTAAGGCTAAATTATGACTTTTAAAATAGATGTAAATAACTGTAAATTTCTTACTTTTAGGCCTACGCCTTTCTATCTGTCAAGCCTAATTAAATATGAATAAAATTTACGGTGTTTGCATAACTAATAGAATTAATTACTGGAATAAATTATCTGATGGAAATTCAACGATAATATATATCATAAACGTAAAAGAATATAATTAAATCCACTCACATGTCGTCCTTAGCTTCAATCTCTATCCCTTTTAATTTGCTGCGCTTTTCTCCGCTTTTCCCCCTTTTTAATTCGTTGTAAATTCCCTGATTTGTTCGTGCAATTCTCTGATTTTCTTGTATATATATCCTTACTTAATTTTATTTTTTTTTGGGGAAAGATTTGATTGATAGAGGAGAAAGGAAGAGGGAGAAGAGAAGAGGAGTTTGTTGTAAATGGCAACAGCTGATTCAGAGAAAATAGTGTGGGCTAGGGTTAAGTTACGTTCAATTTATAGGTGTGAACAACTATGAACCATCCGATTAACCCTAAAAACAATCATCATCACCATCATTTATTAATTTGTTTATGTTAGCTTATAACGTATAATTCTCCAATGTTATTCATTTTTTCTTTGTTATACGGCCCTATTAATTCACGTTTCCTTCTAATTAAGATTCTCCCATTAATTACCCAATTAATTAGATCATATATATATATATATCCAATATTAATCGATTCTTATACGTTATAATTTCTTATCTATTTGAACACGTTAATTAATACTTCTATTAATTGATTGTATATAAAAGTTATACTTTTTAATTTATTCTTATTAACTTACCTTCATCATAAACTTAATTACCCCGTTTGATTTTTGTACGCATTCCACTTTTTTTTTCTTTTTAACTTGGAAACAAATAATCCTATAACTGGCGTTTTCGTCTAGATAATTAATTTACATTATTAGCTATTGTAACAAGGGCATATTCTTTTATTAATTGACATCCTTTTTAAAACGCTCAACTGATTGCCAATTAATTAATTGACACGTTTTCCCATTTTAATCGATATCCAAATTAATTCCTATGCATCACTCAATCACACATTTATTAGTTGTATATATTTAAACCGCCAATTCATTACCTAATTAATTGACATATAAGTTTCTCTCTTTTATTAATTGACGCTTACTTAATGTCTTTAATCAATTTCTTAATTAATTGATTGCGTCAATTATAAATTAATATATGTATGTTATCATTTAATTTGTTCCCTATATACATTTCCCTTTATTAGAAGATCCCTTAATTAATTAATGCTATAAAAGCGACATATTCTCTAACTAATTGACGCCTCTATGTCTCTTAATTAATTCCCATTTTAATTGATTGATGCATAAATTAATCACACACTCATTGCTTGCATAAATCTATGTAACCTCTTAATTCTTAAATGCATATATTTGACATTTATATTCTGTTTTGCAATTATGTTAATTCAATTGATTTTATTTAATTATATAAAAATGCGGGCTGTTACATTCTCCCACCCTTTAGAAAATTTCGTCCCCGAAATTCGACAAGGGCAAAATTATGTAATTCCTTGCATCAATCACATACATTTTGTGTACATCCAATTTTTTGACCATCCATGCTCTTGTGCAAAAGTGTTATTCAATACAAAATATATGCATGTACATGAATTTCTAAGCGGTACCTCCTATATGGATGCTTTGCTTCTTTAAAAATTTATTTTTAAACATGATGCATACATCCTAAATATACTTCCAAAATCTATATGAATGCAATCTTTTGAAAATTTAAAACACTTTTCATCTAATTTTTTCCACACTCCTATTGAATAGGGGTGTAGTTCAACGAATTTTACATCCAAACCCTACCATACAACTTTAAATATTTGAATTTCAGAAAAATCTAATTTTTCGAATTCGATCTCTTATGTCAGAAAGAAGGTAGAAAACGAAAAAACTTCATATTTTTTCGACTTTCTTTTGCCCACATCTTCCTCCGTACTTGGGATTTAGGCTACTATTCTAAAAATATATATTTGCTTCCCTAAGCATAGTTTACATAAGAAAACATCTCTTTTTAAATTTTTCAGTTGACGTTTTTGCCTCTTTCTTTAAATTTGTTATTTTCCTTTTAGTTATCTTATTCTAATTTTACTCTTTTTTTTATACTACAACTAAACACAGCTATCATCTAGGGCAAGGAGGTCTAGGACCATGTCCACTTTGACACAGAAAGGTCTTACTTTAGGAATCCAAGTAACTCATATGCTCCTCCTGCCGCCTATTAATTGTTACCAACATACGCTGTATTACTCATGACGAATAAGATCTATTCATCTCTTCTATTCCATGCTCAAAAAGGAATAACTAAGTCTCATTTACTGCAATGGATAAGGGTTTCAATCTATGCCGTCTCTATCTAAAAAGGTAACTAAGCTTAGGGAAAATTTTCTCTTTACTCTTCATTTTTTCCCAACTAAGGTCTACTTTTCCCACCACGCGTGTCTTACTATCTTACTAATATCACTTCACTATTCTTCTATAGTCTACACACGTGAAGCAAAATTTCTAGGTTTTCACTAGTGTCCTATACACCCACCTTACGGGAACTTTTATTATTACTACTAAGAGTAATTACTGCTATAGCCTTGTACTTTTCCCGTTACACGTAGGAAATGATTCCTATCTATTCCATATTTAAAAGTCTAGTTCGGTTTTGTATTTATCATCTTACTTAAAAAATTAATAAATTTTTGAATAGTCAAATCCTAAAATTCTTGCCTTTGAAAATGCTATTTTGAAGTTTTCTGTTAAATTCAAAGGTACTGGGTTACTTAAAATTTTAGGGCCCGTTTGGTTTCGTTTTGAATTTTGAGTTTTGTGTTTTCAACATACACTACAAAATACAAGAAAGCATGATAATTTTTTTTACAATTCTTAGCCATTACAACGATGGATGGGAAATGGAGGAGAAGAATTGTTTTCCGTTCTTTTGTTATGTCTCAAAACACGAAAAATCAAATAAACTTGTTTTCTATTTTCTATGTTAATTTCATTTTTCAAAATTGTGTGTTTTCCAACAAGGCATAAGAAATGCGCATTTTTGTTTAGACGAAAACAAAAAACTAAAAACAGCAAACCAAACGGGCCCTTATCTTTTCAAAAACTTATTTACTTTTTCACCAAACCATCTTTCTCTTTTTTTTCTTGACTTAAAAAAAACGTCCTCACATGTTTTCAAAATATCCTATTTTTTTTCATAGATTTTCAAATTTACTAAAATTGGAGTAGATAAGAACAATTATTTTATCAAAAATCTCTTAACTTTCCCACTCTTCCAATTACTTAACCTTGAAGGAGTTTCTAACTTACTACACTTAATGGTTTTATAACTTAATTTATTGGAATTACTTTCTCTTATGAAAAACCCTTAACGCTAAAATCTTCTATGAAATAGGCTATACAAAATATGGTGTTTTCCATACCTTGTACATCTCTTTCACGTATTCCTTATAACTTGCACAAAACATCTTTATTTATGATTCATAGAGAATTATATCATTATTCATTTCATTCCAATAGATTAAAGTATGTTTACTGTATATTCACTTAGATAAGATATTTCCTACTAAATTCATTAATTTATCATACATTATTTTTTTCAAAAGAACTCATTTTCAAATCTGCTTTATAACTAGAAAATATTTTCATATACTTATTTAAATAATAAGTGTACATACAAACCACTTCAGAAATTATCTCCAAAACTTATTTGGGTCAAAACAGATGTTGCGTAAAACACCGTTACTACAACCCAAAAATACTAGTTTATGGATTCAATTAAAATAAATATTAATAAATCACATATGCTATGTTAAAAAAATTTCCTTTAGGAGTCACCTACTATAACAATAGTGTCATAGTCTATGCTTCCTTTATTTTTACCGAAAACATCTATTACAACAATAAATGTTGTAACCTATGTTTTCGATACTTAACACACTCTAGGTTTTTATATTTAAAATCTTTGTTCACCTACAAGGAAACTAGCTATACACGCTCTATATTTCTTCAAAAAGAATTTCACTTTTAACAAAATTTACATCATATAAAAACCAATTTAAATTTCATACCACTTTTTTTTCAAAAACCCAATATTTACTTCCTCAATATATTAACAATTATATTTTTCAAATTTTCAATTCCAAAAGTTTCATTTGATTGGTGAAGCGGATTTTCTTCTTACTAAAACCTCTTATTTCTTTCAAAATAATAACAGTCTCCCTACTATCCCTAGGGAACTTCTCCACTTCCTATAACATAGGGATACCAATATTCTTTCAAAACATGGCTTATTTGTGTGCTCTAAATCGGTAATTAACATAAGGCTCAACATACTTTGGTCATCCCAAACACAACTAGCAAACTATGCACAAATATACTTATAAAAACTTTCCACATGTTAAAATCTATGGTTGGGGACTATTTGGATTTTAGTACATAATATATTTATATTTTATTCAAAAATACAAATAGATTCACTCACTATCTACCTAGGAACCCTAAACCTAGTCTCTGATACCAAATGTAACAACCCGAATTCCAATGGTCCATATTTTTCACAAAAATGCTATAAACAGAGCCCACTAAAGCCCGAGTTGGGTATCTGGTATTCTGCAAATAGGCAAAGACAAATATATCAGAGCTCAATAATTTATCTCACGACGGGATTGACTAAAATATAATAGTAAGTAAATACTCACCAATATAATAACACTCTCTAAACAAGTGTCTTACAACTAGGAAGTCTCTGCCATCTACTTAACCTGTAGGGTGTTATGAGGAGGTGGTCAGAACTAAAGTTCTGGTGAATGGATAAATTATACACTTCTAAGCTTAATTCTACATATACCGTTTTATTTCCATTTACTGTTATTTTAGGTTTATTAGGTTTACAATACTCTCGCCTATGTTCGTGAACCGTGCCCATCTACTCTATAGTAGATTAAAACCTAATAACTAATGTATACATATATGTAGCTATATGCCTAATAACCATATTAGTCCTAGGTACCACCCATGGTACCTTCCGTATCCTCCTCGAAAAGGGATCCATCGTCTTACTCCGTAGCTTTATCTATAAAGGATTGCTTCGTAAGGCCTACAATACAGATACTCCATCGTCTTGCTCCGCGAGCGTTCTGTAGCTACATCTATAAAGGACTGCTTTGTAAGGCCTATAGTATAGATGCTCCACTACTTACTATGAAAACGTAAATCGCGTCTGCACTAGTCTATGTCGGTGCTCGGACATCCACAATGTACCACCTAGTGCGTACATTGAGGACTACGTAATCATCCTGTCTACTATCTGAATCCCGCCAACAAGGTCTACCTTGTATGGAATTCAGTCGAGGATTTTCTATATCTTTAAAGGACTGCTTCGTTAGGCCTACAATATTGGTTTGTACTTTTTCTCGTCGTGGCTATGGCCCCATGTAGCCGCCCCTCAACTAAATCGAAAGATCTCTAAAGAGTTAAGTGGCTGTGCCCTATTGCAAACAATCTAACATCCAATTGACGTTGCCCCCCCATCCAATGTCTCGATAGTGAAAGAATCATTGGCCTGTTGGTTTAACTCCAGTCTTTCTCGAAATCGCTTTTGGTCGTGATGCTGGCCGATATCCGCATGCGACTATCCTTAAACTTACTTGCAAGTACTGGACATACGAATACTCTACTCCGAACACCAAGCCCTTCTGACTGCATACAAAGGTCTACTTCATTAGGCCTACAATTCAAATGCAATCAAGGCATACTCTCTTGATGGAACACCTACAGACCTGCCTCCGAGGGTGAAGCTTTGTTAGGCCTACCCAGAGGGCCATCCTAGAGTATCCTCATGTCTCGTTGAAGTATCGTACTTCCTTGAACCCAAAAATACTAAGTTGGACGTGCTTCTCCATTTCTGAAATCTGTGATGAACTGCTTCGTTAGGCGCTTCATCCTTTGGGCTGCTCCAAATGCATCTCAATTCTTTTATTAGACCCTAAGTCTAATCTTTTAATTTGCGTTTAGTTTACTTTTCTTATTTCGTTGGCTACTTATTTACCCTAATTAGCATATTCTTGCCCTCGTCTCACTTCTGGCTATTGTGAGACCACCATTGATCTAATAGGAAATGCTATTGGTATTGCCACTTCTTGCTTATTAACTTAATTTAAGTCTTAAGTTTATTAAATAAGCATCTTTTGTCTTATTTGCTTATTAATTTATTAGAAATCTAAAATAAGCTTTTACTATTTATCTTTGCTATCATTGCTTATTTATTCTAAGTTCCCAAATAAGCCTTTCTATTCTTTTACTTAATCACAACTTATGTTATAATTATACTTGTGATTGTTACTATTATTTCTTTTTAAATCTATATATAATTACAAGTGTTTCTTTTCTGTTCTAGTCTATCTTCTTTTATTATGATATAGAATTCTCTTTAATTCTCTTTTATTATATAATTAACTTATATATATATATATATAATGAGAATACCCACACTTGAAGCTTTTGAAATTATCAATTTGCCCATAACTATTAAATTCCATCGCAAAGAGAATGTAAGGATACTACGGTAATTCTGCTTCAACACGTACTGATAGTATACTCTGCCTCTCCTATTAGAATGATACTTTTCTTCTCTCCTCTAAATCCAGTTATTCAGACCGATTAAATATCTAGGGTTTCAAATTTAACCTCAAAATCATCGCGTTTAATCATACGATTGCCAAATTGGAAATTCTCCCTCATTCATGTAATAAAGTTGAACCGCGAAGAAGCTCGCTAAAGGGGATTTGAAGATCGGTACGTGCAATCTTTATATTCTCAGTTTGGATTTCAAATTGTATGGGTTATGTAATTTGTATTGTCATAAACAATTAAGGGTTTTAACCTGCTTCACGGTTGCAATTTTTAGCTAGAGGTAATTAATTTGGAGATTAGGAGGAGTTAGATACACTCAATAGATATGTTAGATCTTATTTGCCACATTCATTATTTGTGTGATATATTTTTGTTACCACGAAAAGCTTTCTCTAATCTATATGAATATATACTGAGGAAATTGAGCACAATCGTGCCTTTAATTTTTTGACTTACGACTTTATGTCATGCATCATATATTCACATCAACTAAATTCCATTACATTATATTTGAATGTTGGTGATTTGAAACATTTACTGGCCCCTATGTAATTCGTATATATTTGTTGACATTAATACAAATACTTTGGAGTCATACACCAAAAATATACAAACTTCTCTTGAGCTTGAAGTGTGCATCATAAAATCCTATAACTCATGTTAGGCCAAATTGTTTAGGAAGAAATAATCATTTATGAATAAGAAATGAAATAGTTGAACAATTAAGTAAATAATTTATACAGAATGAAAACATATCATTTAAGAAGCCAAAAATATTACATTGTAAGAACTATGTCTTTTGTACAGTGCTAATTACTAACAGAAGTGCAGTTTTGAAGAACTTTTTTTACCAATCAAGAATTTTCTGGCTGTTTTCTATGCACACGATGTTCCTTTTGTAATTTATTATCTAAACAAATACCTTATATTTAAAATATCATTTTGTAAATACCCACTATAATCTGATATGTGCTGAACATACATAGTCAATATAATTTTTGTTGTCTATGTGGTTTATATATGAATTCTTACTGCTAATTAATGATATAGGGGTTGAATATATTGGTTCAATGCAATTTGAAGTCTACTTTATGAGGACTAAAATGAAGAAGAGCAGCACTTGAGTTATTTACATACTGATTATGTATGTTATTTGTTGGTGGTAATGATTAAAGTAGGAATAAAAGTTGATTGATGCTTTTGGAAAGGAAGAAATTTATTTAAAGGTTTTACTTAATTTTTGCTCAAACCATTGTAATCTTGCTGCAGTTTGTATAGTTAAGCAAGTCCTATGTTACTACTACGGCATATATTGTTTATTTGATCTATTATCTATAGCAACTTTGTAGGATAGAAATATAATTACAGAAAGAAATATATTTGATTTGTTACATAAGTATATAAAAAGCGGTGGAGTCTTTCTTTCCAACATAGAGAAAGTATAATTATCCATCCTAACCAATATACTTTCAAAGATGCTAGCCGTAGAGCAAGTAATTTGATACGTCTATTATTTCTACGTCATTGAGGTAAAATATAAGCATAACTTAATAAGTATGATTTTCTAAATTTCTTGGTGGTTGATGCACCAAAACATAAAATAATTTTTGTTTTTATGTGTTTGTTATTGGTTTTAATGTAGAAAGAAGTTCAGTTGAGTATTTCTTTGCACTAAAAAAGTTAATGCACTTATTTCTTTGCACACGTCCAATGGAAGTGCCATACGTACTGGTCATAATAACTGTCCTTTATATAGTCTACGCGGTAAATGCAGACCCAGGTTCGTTTAGTGTTCACAGCCTTAATTTCTCATCTAATAATTTATTTGATTCATTTCATACTCTACTTTATTTTATTTTATTCTAGGAAGTAATTCTATTTTATTTGGTTGGTTGGGAAAGCTATACTAAAATCTATTTCCATAATTTAATACTAAATAATACTATAAACAATAATTCGTAACTGCAAGATATTTCTTTTATTATTTTGGGCTAGTGTAAAATACAGTGGTCCCTCTATTTTACGCTAGTTCCCTTTTTCTTTCTTTTTATTCTTGCAGTTACGTTTATCGTTATCTTTTAATTATTAAATTGTAGAAATGTATTCTAGTTTCTAAACTAACCAATTAATCTATTACTTACTCCCCAAATTAAATTATCAGATAAATTTATTGTTTCCGTTCAGCATAATTTATTGCAGAATTCCACTTTTCTAATTTTATTCCAATTTTCCAATTTTCTTATTTTACATCTACTTCTATAAAGTCTAGTATTTTAATCCATAACCATGAATTCTCTTTCTAACTATATTATTCGCGTAAAAAGGGAATAAAAGGAACCGGTATTAAGGCTAAATTATGACTTTTAAAATAGATGTAAATAACTGTAAATTTCTTACTTTTAGGCCTACGCCTTTTCTATCTGTCAAGCCTAATTAAATATGAATGAAATTTACAGTTTTGCATAACTAATAGAATTAATTATTGGAATAAATTATCTAATGGAAATTCAACGATAATATATATCATAAACGTAAAAGAATATAATTAAATCGACTCACATGTCGTCCTTAGCTTCAATCTCTATCCCTTTTAATTTGCTGCGCTTTTCTCTGCTTTTCCCCCTTTTTAATTCGCTGTAAATTCCCTGATTTGTTTGCGCAATTCTCTGATTTGCTTGTATGTATATCCTTGCTTAATTTTATTTTTTGTTTGGGGAAAGATTTGATTGATAGAGGAGAAAGGAAGAGGGAGAAGAGAAGAGGAGTTTGCTGTAAATGACAGTAGTTGATTCAGAGAAAATAGTGCGGGCTAGGGTTAAGTTACGTTCAATTTATAGGTGTAGTGAACAACTATAAACCATCTGATTATGTAACAACCCTGGTTTTAGAGATTACATGTTAATATTAAATTATAACATTTGTTATAATTTTATATTGTAAATTAAAAATAAAATTGGAAATTTTAACTGTTTATTTGGAATAAACAATAAATTTTGAAAATAAAATAAGAAAAATAAATATTGGAACTTTATTTTATTTATTTGGGTTAATAATGATGGAAAATGATCTTTATTTAGAGAAAATGCAATAATTGTATTAATTATTGCCAATTACTTCTTTTAATAATTTTTAAAAGAAGTGTGAGATTTTTAAAGGTTGTTTATCTAAATAAAAAGATGAAAATTGGTTTAAAAATATGTTTTGGCTATAAATTAAGTTTGGAAATGGTTTAAAATATTTTTCTAAGTAAGAAAATGATTTTTGTTGAATTTCAGAAGTTAAAAATGTAGACTTTTACATTTATTTGGTGAAAATTGTGTATTATTGTGAACTAAAGGATTTTAATAATATTAATGATTTAAAAATAAAAATTAATCTTTTTATATAATGTAAAATAATTTATTTCATGTGTGTGTAAGTTTACAATTTTATTTGTGTGAAAATTTAAAGGAAAATGGCCTTTGTTAATTACATATGGGTAAATATATGTATTTTTGTTTAAGTATGAATTAAAACTTAGGCTTATTTGATTTCTTTTAATCTTTGGGTCGCCCATTAGCCTAAAACCAGAAATAGGAAAGAGATGAGAAATTAACTGGTACGTATAATCTACAGCTCATTCTTTCTTCCTCCTCACTTGAAAATAGAAGCAATAAACAAATTTCTCCATTTATCAAACATAGGCTTTTAAATCTCCAAATACTCTTCAATAAATTGCTGTTCTTATCAAATCTAAAGACAATTAAAAGGTAATCTCATTCCAAAACATTGCTATTTCATCAAAATTCTTATTTGAGAAGAGGGTTTTCTGATTCACTGTATATTTCATTTTGCATGTGCTGTTCTATGTTTCTACAGGTTATTTGAAGCTAGAATCTCCTCAAAGCTTGCCTCTTTCAACATAAATTCAAGTTTTTACCATCTCTACATCAAGGTGATTTAACAAACTCACAATTCTAGCTAAAACAATGCTGCTATGCAAATATCTGGGTTTTCTTACAGTAAACAAATTTGAGATGTTTTTGGTTACAGTTTATATCTTTTCTTAGTTGCTTCTTCTAGTGATTATAACTTGCTTATCTCTTGATGAATTGTTGCCAAATATTTTTTGGAATATAGTTTAAATGTTGTATTAAATGCATGTCAAATTTTGTAGCATAATTCATCCATTTGCTATCTCGAATCGCTGTTGGAAAATCAAAGCAAAGAAGGAAAATTCGCTGGAGAAAACTCCGTGACCTAGGTCGACAGGCATGTCGACCTAGGTGTCGACCATGGACCCATGAAGGTCGACCATACGATCGTATTAGTAGGGTGCATGGTCGACCTAGAGGTCGCTATGATGTCGACCTGTGTGCTGCATATTTTTGCCTCTTGTTTCCTATGTCCTGGTGCTTGTTCTAGTTCTTGTTGCTCTCATTTCCACTTGAATTTGATGATAAATTTGTGCTGTTTTGAGAGCCATGATGCCTATCAATAGGCTAGCCAAGTTTTGATGAATTTGAAATTCAAATTTGAATTGACTTTGAGTTGAATTTAAATTGAATTCGAATTGAATTCGAATAATTGGTTTTGAGGTATTTTCCTTGTTTTTATTCGTTTTCGAGCACTGTTTTCTCCGAATCTTTTTGAAATGATTTTTAAAATTAATAGGCATTTCAAAATAATTATTATATAATATTTTAAAGTATTTCCAAATATAAAGTCTAATTATTCTCTATAATAAGGGAATTTTCAAATATGGCTTTCAAAGTCGATTTTGGAAATTGGTTTAAAAGCTTGTTTTCTCAAGTAAATTATTTTATATATATAATACACGTTTTTGCACTATTCGAGCGAATGAGAGTTAAACGGTTTGGTAAAACATGTGGTATGGGACACATGCGTTTATCTTATCGGTTAATTCCCAACTTGTTCATTTGATCGTTTTGACTTTCGGGTCGAGTTTACCGATGAGATGAGGTAAACTTTTTTCTACTTTGAGTGTGAAATTTACTAGCGGTTAGTAAACCATTTAGTGCGAAAGTGTTGTATGGGACACCCGTTAACACTGTTCGGGTTCCTACCCAAGAGTTTATGACACATTCGCCATAGCGGCGTGCCAATACTGGACCTTCGGGTCATTGCCATTGCGGCGTTTGCCATTGCGGCATATTTGTCTTCGAGACGTTTGCCATTGCGGTATATTTGTCATTGTGACGTTTTTCCTTTGGGCGAGGTAACTATTTGAGATAATAGTACTTGGCAAGGCTCCGGTCACATGCATGTGCAAACACTTTTGAGATGATTTCTTTGACTATTTTCCTTGGTGTATCGCCCCATTTTGGAATTGGTTCTTTGAACCATTTGATATATTTATGGCGATTACCTTTCGGGAAATTGAACTCTTGGGAGTTCTATCTTTGAGATTTGAGTTGCATACACTGGCGTTATTTGAGATTTGCCTATTTATTGGCGTTATTACATGAGATTTGCCTTTTGGCGTTTATTTGGGATTATATAATCCTATGTTGGAGAATTTTATTTGATTGCCTTATGGCGTATTTTAAGATGGTGATTTCTTTGAGTTTGCCGATATGGCGGGTTTGGGATTTCTCCTTTTTAGGAGTTATATTTTCCCTAAACCACTATTAATTATTTGTGATATACCGATGATATGAGGTTTGCTATCTTTAGCGTTTTATGGATTGTCTTCTCTCTTTTGAGATTATATGTTTGTGCAAGTGATATCATCCCATCACTTGAAGTAACCATACCATACTTATACTCATGCTTATACTCAGTATTGTTCCTTCTTGTTTAAGAAGAACATTACCCTTATCCTTATGCATCTATTACTGCTTATCCTTATAAACTGATTTGTTTAGCTAGACCGACCCATGTATTTTATACTCGGGTCAGACCTAGGTGTTTCAGGTTAGGTACTCTTATGAACTTAGCCTATTCTGCTTCGGCGTGGACATATCTGCTACCCCTTTTGCTGTAGTCTTTTTGTCGTTTCTCTGTTATGTTTTTATTATTTTTACTCGTGTGTATATTGTGGTCGTCATACCACTTATGATGTATTATTTGTATTGTATTGGGATGTATCAGTATATATATATATATGTGTGTGTGTATATATATGATGTTCTGTGATGTGTTATGCATTTGAGTTGTTGTATTTTGTTCTGATAGATCCTATAGCCACCTGTATTTTTGTATTAAGCATTTATTGGATATGTCGATCCACTTGAGATATCAATTTGAAAAAAATTATAGGGCACTAATCGACGTATTCAATAGATATTTAAGACAAGACTATAGATGGTCGCTCCTAATCAGCCCTATTCTCCGCACTAGCAGACGGTATTACCCAGTAATGCTCTTTGTTAATGTGGGTCTTGGGGGTGGGGCATCACAGATTAACCCTAAAAACAATCCTCACCATCATTTATTGATATGTTTAAGTTAGCTTATAACGTATAATTCTGCAATGTTATTCATTTATTCCTTTGTTATACGACCCTATTAATTCACGATTCCTTCTAAATAAGATTCTCCAATTAATTACCCAATTAATTAGATCATATATATATATATATATCCATTATTAATTGATTCTTATACGTTATAATTTCTTACCTATTTGAACACGTCAATTAATACCTCTATTAATTGATTGTATATAAAAGTTATAATTTTTAATTTATTCTTATTAACTTACCTTCATCATTAACTTAACTACTCCGTTTGATTTTTGTACGCATTCCAATTCTTTTTCTTTCTTTTTAACTTGGAACAAATAATCCTATAACTGGCTTTTTTTCTAGCTAATTAATTTACATTATTAGCTATTGTAACAAGGGCATATTCTTTGATTAATTGACACCCTTTTTAAAATGCTCAACTGATTGCCAATTAATTAATTGACACGTTTTCCCATTTTAATCGATATCCAAATTAATTCCTATGCGTCACTCAATCACACATTTATTAGTTGTATATATTTAAACCGCCAATTCATTATCCAATTAATTGACATATAAGTTTCCCTCTTTTATTAATTGACGCTTACTTAATGTCTTTAATTAATTTCTTAATTAATTGATTGCATCAATTATAAATTAATATATGTATGTTATCATTTAATTTATTCCCCACATACATTTCCCTTTATTAGAAGATTCCTTAATTAATTAATCTTATAAAAGTGACATATTCTCTGACTAATTGACGCCTCTATGTCTCTTAATTAATTCCCCTTTTAATTGATTGATGCCCCTTTTAATCTATTGATGCGTAAATTAATCACACACTCATTGCTTGCATAAATCTATGTAACCTCTTAATTCTTAAATGCATATATTTGACATTTATATTCTGTTTTGCAATTGTTACCCGGTGGCTTGACCAAGTAACAAGAGGTTCGGTGTAAAAGGTCGTTCGGCATTGGAGGTACCGGTCGACATTCAAAGGTTGTTCGACATTGGAGGTACCGGTCGGCATTCAAAGGTCGTTCAGCATTGGAAGCCTCGTTCGGCATTCAGCGTCGACCGACATTCAAGTATCGTTCGGCATTTCAACCTCGACCGGCATACAAGCATCGTTCGACATTTCAGCCTCGACCGGCATACAAGCATCGTTCGACATTCCAGCCTCGACCGGCATACAAGTATCGTTCGACATTTCAACCTCGACCGGCATTCAAGCATCGTTCGGCATTCCTGCCTCGATCGACACATGGCCTCGCTCGGTGTAAGCATGTCGTTAGGCATCTCCCCTCGTTCGGCCTCGGACCTCGTTCGGCCTCGGACCTCGTTCGGCCTACACATTTCACTCAACACACTGCCTCGTTCGGTTTGGAGACATGGCTCGACGTTTTCCATTTGGCAATTGTGACTTGGTACACATAAGTCACTCACCACGGGCCGAGGTATCTGGCTGCTAGGCCCGTTAGGGAAGTCCAACCCATCTTCGTCTATAAATAGAAGGGCATGGGCATATTGAAAGAGGACCTTTTTTGGGAGAACACTAGGGACACTCTGCCGCTTTCAAGACTTATTATTTTCAGTTCAAACTTGTATTCAAGTCATTAATATACGGATTGTATCTGTATTCAACTACTTGTGAAAGCAATAAAGATCAAAACTCAAAGTGGACGTAGGCAGTTACGCCGAACCACTATAAATTTGGTGTTCTCGTTTTTGTTGTTCTTTTGGCATTGAATTACACTATTTCTCTGCTTTAATTTACCTTCTTCATTTATCACTCTACACAATCTTTCTAAAAGGGGGTTAGTGACCAATTTTGGTGCTAACACTTTGGTGCTTTCACCGAGAATCGAATTCTCAGGCCACAAGGATCTGCTTTGTAGCTACTGGATTGAATAAATCCCCCGAAGGAGATCCAAGTCATTCATAAGACGTCCGTTGATTCTACTCAGAGTTCTTACCAATAACTCTACAATGGGAAGACCACGTACCAGATCAGCCTCTCATAATGCGGACGCCCATGAGACCGCTAGCGTACAACAAATAGGACATAGCAATCAGCAAGCAAATCTAGGTGCAGGAACTATTACCCAAGACCAAATGGAAGTTGTCACCAGAACAGAGTTAAACGACTTGATGAGAGAACTCATGGAAAGCAGGAGACAACTTGGAGAACAGATTCAAGCTAACGTCGACCTTATGGCTCAGCTCACTCAACAACAGCATCAGAATGCTGGTGGTAGTCCAGCTCCTTACTCTTCATCTGACAGCTCGACTTCGTCCGATGAACCTCCCAGGCGTAGACGCCGCAAGACTAAAACTACGCAGGCAGGTGCTGCTGATCGATCAACTAGGGATCACTTACACCTCGGAGACCGCAACCAAGCAGGAACGGGAAACTTAGGATCTGGAGTGCGTGTGGAAACTGGACGCCCGACTCACCAAGAGGTCAATGATGCTTAACCTCAAGATGCACGTTTGGCGGATCGCCAGTAGAGGAGGCATCAACCTGATCGATCCCGTAGAACAGACTCTAACCTTCCATCTTCCATACAAACCCCAAACCTGACAGCTATGGTTAGACAGTTGATGAAAGAGAATCAAGGCTTATAAAATGATGATTGGGGGGTATCCAGGAGTCATACTCCGTTCACATACATTGTTCTACAGGACGAGTACCCCTAGAAGTTTAGCATGCCAACTATCCCGGCCTATGAAGGAAAGACCGATCCCCGGCAGCATGTGAGGAGGTATGAATGGATGATGGATTCAGCTAGAGCAAATGATGCAACCAAGTGTAGATGCTTCCTAATAACTCTATCTGGGATCGCTACCATATGGTTCACCCGACTTCCTCCGCGGTCCGTATCCAGTTTCGAGGAGTTGGCAACGAAATTTATAAAACAGTTCAGAATACATGTTACTTGTCCAAAGGACATGATGTCTCTATCAAGTGTAATCCAAGCTCCAGGGGAGTCATTGAAGGAGTATTTACAAAGATTCCATGTTGCGGGTATAGAGGTTAGCAATCCTAATGATCACGCAATTCTCATGGCTGTGATGCGAGGTATGGATCCGGATTCAGAGTTTGGAGATTGGTTAGCAGGAAAACCTCCAACTACGCTAGAGCGTTTTTACTCAAAGGCTCATCAATTCATAAGAAGAGAGGAAGCCAGGTGGATAAGGCGAGATAATGCACCGGGGCCTGTTCAGGAGACAGTGAAAAGCAACATTGCTATAAAGCAATCTGGAGACAACTCGGGGAAAGTTCAGGTCAATGTCCAGAACAAGCCCGGGCAATCTAAGGAGTCCAGAGGAGGAAATCAGGGGAAGAAAAGAGAAGCGGGGAAATGGAAGTCGAGAATTCCAACCTACAACGAATACACCCCACTAAATGCATCTCTTAAGAATATTTACCTATCAACTTGCAATACCTTTCAATACAGAAAGCCGCGCCCAAAAGAGTCAACCGAGGAGCAAAAGCGGACTGGGAAGTATTGCCGCTTCCATGAGACTTATGGGCACAATATTTAAGAGTATAGGCACCTACATGACGCTATAGAAAAGTTGATTAGATAGAAAAAGTTGTAGGAGTTTGTAAAGTATCCTCAAGAAGGTGGACAGGGAACGTCCAATCCCGGTCACGCGCCAGCTCCACGTCACCTTGAGGAGCCTGCTCGGACCGTGGGCAGGCTGGTCATAAACACGATAATAGGCGGACCTCGACCTGCAGATAAGAACTGGCAAGAAATGGAGCGGTATGCTAATTCCTTGAGACATGCAGATTTTGAGTGTTGTTCAAATGTGTACGATGGGACCCCCGCTAAACAGCAGCGCATGATGACAGATGATATAGTATTTAGGAGTAGAGATGCTGACCAGGTGGAGGCTCCTACCGTTGACCCAATGGTCATATCTGCGACAATCGGGCCGGCGTTTGTGAAAAGAATTCTGATAGATTGTGGAAGTTCTGTTAATATCATCTTCAAAAAGGCGTATGACCAAATGAAGATGGCGACGAAAGATTTAAAACCATCTAAAGCTCGTATCCATGGCTTTAACGGTGCAGCGACTGATGCAGTGGGGTATGTTGAGTTGCCAGTTGAACTGGGACAAGGCGAGCGTAGGAGGGTGCGAATCCTACCTTTCATAGTCTTGGATGTAGATTCCCCATACAATGTATTTCTGGGTCGACCGGCCCTGGCTGAATTCAAAGCAGCATTGGCCCCGTGGCGTTTAACCTTAAAATTTCCGACTGACAAAGGAGTAGGTGTTGTGCATGGCGACCAGGCGACCGGTCGTGCATGTTATGTGGCTGAGCTCCGAGAGGCCCATTGGAGAGAGAAAGGAAAGGTTGCGGACAACCCCGTCCGCATTCAGAATACTGACAATTGACAAGTAATGCCCAAGCCCTGGCTCGGGCAAAATTCTCGGATCTATAGAGACATAGATCCGAGAGAAGATGATGAGGAACCCAGGGAAGAAAAAGCAGCACCGGCTGAATTGACGATTGACATTTCAGTCAGCCGAGACGGTCCGTCGCGAGTACTGAAGATTGGATCACAACTCAGCCCCTCGATGACCGAGGACCTGAGTGATTTCCACCATGCGAATCTTGATGTTTTCGCTTGGACACATTCTGACATGTGTGGGATTTCACCCGCTATTACGAGTCATATGCTGAACATAGACCCGTAGTACGTCCCAGTTAAACAAAAAAGGAGAGGAATGGACCCGAAGAGGTCCGCTGCTCTCAGAAAGGAGGTGGACAAGCTCAAAGCCAATGGGTTCGTCTGCGACGCCCTCTACTCTGAATGGGTGTCAAACCCCGTGCTAGTGAAAAAAGCGAATGGGAAGTGGAGAACTTCCGTAGATTATTCTGATTTAAACAAAGCGTGCCCTAAGGACAGTTTCCCATTACCTAGAATTGATCAGTTGGTCGACTCCACTGCATGACACGAGTTATTGTCGTTCATGGATGCGTACTCGGGATACAATCAGATCCCGATGCACATTCTGGACCAGGAACACACTAGTTTTGTCACAGACGTTGGGCTATATTGCTACGTAGTGATGCCTTTTGGATTGAAAAACACGAGAGCGACCTATAAGAGTTTGGTGAATCGAATGTTTAAAGATCAGATTGGTAGAACAATGGAAGTCTATGTGGATGACATGCTCGTGAAGTCACGATAGTCAAACGACCACATTCGAGACCTAGCAGAGATGTTTGGCATACTCAGATATTATGGGATGAAGATCAACCCTCTGAAGTGTTCCTTCGGCGTTGCGTCAGGGAAATTTATGGGATTCATTGTTAATGCCCGGGGAATCGAAGCTAACCCAAAAAAGATTCAAGCTATTCGAGACATACAAGTGCCCAGAACTATAAAACAGGTACAAAGCTTGAATGGAAATGTGGTTGCGCTGAGTCGATTCATATCCAGAGCCACAGACAAGTGTATTCCCTTCTTCGATATAATAAAGAAAGGAAAGAGGAATTTCGAATGGACGTCTAACAGTGAGGAAGCGTTCCGAGCTCTGGTAAGGCATTTAGAAAGTCCTCCAATGCTGTCGAAACCAGTAGACCACGAAATGTTGTACGTATACTTAGTCGTATCCCCGCATGCTATAAGTGCGGCTTTGGTCCGCGAGGAGGACCGAGTTCAAAAGCCGATGTATTACGTTAGTAAACGTTTAATGGGTGTAGAAAGAAATTATCCTAAAATTGAGAAATTGGCCTATTGCTTGGTGATTGGATCACGTAAGCTATGCCCATACTTTCAAGCACACTCAGTCAGTATTTATACCAATCAGCTCTTGCGACAGGTACTCCAACGACCAGAAACTTCTGGAAGGATGTTAAAATGGAATATCGAGTTGATTCAGTTCGATATTACCTACTTGCCACGAAGAGCCATACAAGGGCAAGCATTAGCAGACTTCATCGCTGAGTTTACTGTATCAGACGAACCAGATAGTCACAGTGTCATTCCCCTCATTCGATGGAAATTGTACACCGATGGTGCGTCAAACGACCGTTGCTTTGGGGCTGGTGTAGTTCTTGTGACTCCAGAAAATCGATCGATTTTTTATGCTTTAAAGCTCAATTTCCCGGCTACGAATAATGAAGCAGAATATAAAGCATTGATTGCTGGTTTAAAGCTTGTTGGAGAACTCGGGGTAAAATCAGTTGAAATCTTTTGTGACTCGCAGCTGGTAGTGTACCAAGTGCGAGGAGATTACCAAGCAAGGGGACAAAAGCTTGCTCCGTACCTCGCTCTGGTTCAAGAACTATTGGCGAACTTTGAACATTATGACATTTCGCATGTCCCGCGTGAACAGAACAAGGAAGCCGACTCGCTGGCCAAATTCGCAAGTACCGGCGATGCACATCAAATGGGATTAGTTCCCGTCGAAACCTTACATGGTCCAAGCATAGATGTGATGGAGGTCGATTTTGTGTTGGAAACGGAAATCGAGAAGGAGTCATGGATAACCCCATTCAAAAATTACCTGTTAAACGGGACTTTGCCCGAAAGAAGAAGCGAAAGACGGCAGGTCATTCACAAAGCCGCGCGATATGTGATGCAGGGAGGAGTAATGTATCGGAGGGGGTTCTCGGTCCCCTTACTACGGTGCATTTCCCATGATGAGACAAAGAGGGTCTTGAAGGAAGTTCACGAAGGAGAATGTGGCGACTATACTGAGGGGCGGACGCTAGCAAAAAAAATCCTCCGCTATGGATACTATTGGCCAACCGTGAATCGGGATGCTGCAGATTATGTAAGAAAATGTGACAAGTGTCAAAGATACGCGAAAATCTCGAGAGCTCCGCCAACGGAACTTACGCAAATGCTTAGTCCCTGTCCGTTTGCAATCTGGGGAATCGACATAGTCGATTCTTTGCCTATATCCAAAGGTGGTGCAAAATATGCAATAGTTGCGGTCGACTACTTCACCAAATGGGTCGAGGCAGAGCCTTTAGCCATAATCACCTCCAAGAAGGTCATTAATTTCGTTGTGCGGAACATTATATGCCGCTTTGGCCTCCCGCGAACCATCATTACAGACAACGGAACTCAATTTGAAAGTAGGGAATTCAAAGATTTCTGTTTAAAGTACGACATTGAGAAAAAGTTTGCCGCAAGGCTAATGGACAAGTTAAAGCCGTGAACAAAATAATCAAGTCCATATTGAAGAAGCGTTTGGAAAAGGCTGGAGGCAAGTGGGTAGATGAACATCCAACAGTGCTATGGGCTTATAGAACTACCCACAAGTCCGCGACTGGCCACACTCCATTCGCATTGGCATATGGCACGGAGGCTGTTATACCCGTGGAGCTTGAAGTTCCATCACATCGGGTGATACATTATAATCTTAGGACAAATCAGGATCTCTTGTTGGAATCACTGGACTTCGTTGATGAAAAACATGAGAAAGCTGAGTTAAGGGCGGCAGCATATAGGCACCGAATTAAGCGATATTATAACGAAAAAGTCCGCCCGAGAATCTTTGATGTGGGCGATCTCGTTTTGAAATGAGTTTTTCCGGTACCATCACGTATGAATCCCAACTGGGAAGGTCCATATGTCATTGAACGAATGCTTGGAGAGGGAACTTTCAAGCTAGCGACCGTTGATGGCATAACACTCCCCCGAGCATGGAATAGTGAACATCTGCGACGTTATTATATTTAGCCTGTTTCTTTCGTGTTTTAGGTGCAATTATTTCATGTATGTTTTTGTTCCATTGATTCTTAGTTTCTATTTAAGCATGTAATCAGACGATTTAGTTTGTTTTAATTAATAAAGGCTTGAAGCCATCTTTCCCATGCATTACTAATGTTTTTATGCATAATAATCCGGTGACAAACAACTGGAGTTACATTATTCTGTCTAACGTACGAATGCGCATAAACGTTTTAAACCTTCAAGTCCCCTGAGTGCGGACTGGAGTATAAACGACTTGAATCTCCAAGTCCCCTGAGTGCGGACTGGAGTACTCTGAGTCCCCAATGTGCGGACTAGAGTATAAATGACTTAAACGTTCAAGTCCAATGCGTGCGGACTGGAGTACTCTGAGTGCGGACTGGAGTACTCTGAGTCCCCAGAGCGCGGACTAGAGTATAAATGACTTGAATCTCCAAGTCCCCTGAGTGCGGACTGGAGTACTCTGAGTCCCCAGAGTGCGGACTAGAGTATAAACAACTTGAATCTCCAAGTCCCCTGAGTGCGGACTGGAGTACTCTGAGTCCCCAGAGTGCGGACTAGAGTATAAACGACTTGAATCTCCAAGTCCCCTGAGTGCGGACTGGAGTACTTTGAGTCCTCAGAGTGTGGACTAGAGTATAAACGACTTAAATCTTCAAGTCCCCAGAATGCGGGCTGGAGTACTCTGAGTCCCCAGAGTGCGGACTAGAGTATAAACGACTTAAATCTTCAAGTCCCCTGAGTGCGGACTGGAGTACTCTAAGTCCCCAGAGTACAGACTAAAAAATATTCTAAATACCTGAAGTGTGGAATAAAGTGTAACGACCCGTAAATTTTAACTGTTTTAATAACGTAATTAGTTGAAATTTTGTGAAATTTTAAACGATAAAATTTTGAAATAAAAATTTGATATTTGGAATGCGTCTAATTAATCATAGCAACTGGTAAATTTTCATCAGATAATTTGGAAGTTTATTTTCTAGTGTAATTTTATTCCAATTTATATCAGTTAAAATTGATGATAATAAAATGTTTTCCAAACTTGAATATTTTTACATAGAAAAATTCTAATTCATCTTCTGACTTAGACGTCATTTTTCGTTTTTCCAAATTCGGACTTCTTTAGCTCCGTCGATCTTATTTTTCTGCGTTTTTGCTGCATTTTCCGCTAGTAGAAAATTCGAATTTTTATAATTCAATCATACTACTGATATCTGTATACCGTTTTGATCGTATCATCATGCTGAGCACTGCGGTATATTCATTTCTGTGTTTTGAGTTCGGATGCGCGACGAAGCAATTGAACAGTCCGATGTAACGGTACACATTTGGAGCCTTTTGTTTACTTTGTCTATTTAAATTCTTTCAACGGTTGGCTGCCTTTAATACTTCCTGAATTATCGAGCCTACCTTCAGCTATTCCCAATGCTAATTTATATGTTTGTTTCGTTTGCACAGAAGAGGAAATTCATACCAAATAAACACAAGGCTATTCACATTCTTATATTCAACTGACACCCTGTTTTATATTGTTAAACAATCATGTAGCCTATTCTTTCTTACTCAACATTCAGTCTCGTATCCTTTGCTTTAAACCAACCTACTCATCGTCCGCCTTCCTCCATAGCTTGCCACCTATGCCCTTCGCTCCGACCAACCACCCTAACAGCTGACCACGGTCCCTTCCACCATGGCCTCCGCCCACACCGCGCTCCACCCTTAACAAACGCCGCACGCAAACATTTTTCCCCCTGCAGCACACGTGGCTGACCCCACTCGAGCCAGCGTCGCCTTCCACCGCCCCTCCTTTCATCCACGTCCACTGACGTGCCTCGAAAACCCCACCATCCTACAGCTCCGCCTTCTACAAACCTCCACCTTTGGCCAACGACCACTTGACAGCCTTCCGCGGTACTAGAGCCCACCCCTGCCATACCAAGCAACTCCACGGCCGAAGCCAGTTCAACCATCACTCCTACCACCAGCTCCTACCGAGCCCAAACTTGCGAGCTACCCTGACCAAGCATCCCTCTTCCTTCTTGTCCGTCGTGTTTCAGCCAAGCCATGCTTGCTCCTTTTTTTTCCTTTAGCTGAGAGCCTATGCAGTCGTCACCGTGTATATATATGTATATATATATACAGGGAAATTGTTAAGGTATATATATATATCACCATGTATTTTATACGTGATTTCCTATAGCAAGCTTATATATATTTGTAAGTATATTTGCGTTTATATATAAATATATATACCTGTATTCTTGTGTGAGTTTCCAAAAGTATATATAAATTATGGTATATGTATATAGTGTATAAGTTTAGTGTGAATGATGTTATATATAAGTTATGATGGTAAGTATATATATAATATTCTTTAGTTTACCATATTTGCATTTTTGGGCTTTTAAAAAAAAATAGTTCTGTAGGTGTTATAGTAATAAAGAGTATACATAGTTGCCGTTGTCTAAATGTCAGCCTTATAAAGCATCATATATATGCATCATGTATACATATATATTTTTCCAGTTTATATCAAAACTGATTTTTGATTTGTTCTCATCAATGTCTGTTATTAGCTTTATTCGTCAAAGTCATGCCAATCTTGTTTCGCTTTGGAAGTCGTGCTTACATTTTGTAACTCAGCTCATCGTCAAATATCTCTAGCCTTGAAAGGTGAGCGATCACTCACGATTAACGTTCTTTTATTTATTAATTTCAATTGAAACGTCAATTGAAATATGCTGTTGTTAGTTATTTATATTGCTATGTATATGCCATTATCTGTATCTGTTCACCTGTGACACCTGACACCATTATCTGTTATTTATATTGCTATATATATGTCATTATCTGTATCTGTTCACTTGTGACATCTGACACCATTATCTGTTATTTATATTGATGACATATGCCTGTTATGATTTTATCATATCTGTTATCACTCTGCAAGTTCCCTGTTAGTATAGAATTCACTATGGGTTGAAATGATACATACCAGAACGATCTGTAGAATAGGAGAAAATCGTTATGGGTTGAAATGATAAACCCAAGCGATTTTCATTGAATTGGATTTGGGATTGCGGGTTGAAATGATATATACCCATATATATTTAAATTGCGGATTGAAATGACAAATATCCGTATCACTTGACCATAGGATAGGAAATTATATACAGACACCGTTGGTCTATATATAAATAATTTGAAATGATTACTATGGTTTTGGAAGGAAATATATGGTTTTATATAAATATTGATTTTAGATATTATATAAATGTTATTTTATATATAGTTAAATTCTTGATTTTAAGCTATGCATAAATTTGTCTTAATATAAAATAAGCTTAATAATAAAGTTTGATTTTATTAAAATATAATATGGTTAAGTATTTATTTGAATTATATTTTAATATAGAGTTTATAATGATTTAATAAATGAAGGTTGAGAAGATAGATTTGAAATTGTATTTAATTAAGAAATATATTTAATTAGAAATCGATTTGGAACTTAATGAATTTGAGATTTTAAAGAATATAGTTTTATAACTTGATTTTAGTTAAGGTGATTTAAATGAATATTTCAAGTTTGATTAAGTTGAAGGAAATATTTAGTTTATTTGTAATTTGGGGTTTTATTTAAATAATATTGGATTTATTAAGTGAATATTTCAAAACTAAATAATGATAAAGTTAAATTAAGATATGTTATCCCGCCTTTTGGCAAGGCCAGGACACCAAGAAGCCGACTAGGGAACAAGGACAACACGCCATGGATATCACTGAATTTTGTCCGAGCCCAGAGTGAGCTACAATTGATAGGACACGACAAGAAAGGCCATAGAGATCAGCACCTCAAATTTCAAGTCGATCCGGACTCATACACTCAAGTTATGATCGAGTCAAATTGGAGGGAAAGGGCCCAGATTTCGTATCCATCACTCTGGGCGATTTCGTATCCATCACCGAAGCCCCAGTTCGAATCCATCATGCTTCGTATCGATCAGCTCCGGATCCATCGAGGTACCCAGGTTCGACTCGATTTTCTTCGTATCCATCGAACTCGTATCGATGGACTTCACACATACCAGCAATTGAAGGACTTCGTATCCTTCAGCCAACGTCTGCTTCGTATCCATCGTTCAGCGTCTACTTCGTATCCATCACTCGGTGCTCGCTTCGTATCCATCACTCGATGCTTGCTTCGTATCCATCAGAGGACCTCACTTCGAATCCATGCCTAATGACTCGTTCGTACCCACGAGTCAACTGACCAGGGATGACGTGTCTTCCATCAAAGTAAAACGAGGCGAGATATGTGGAGTCGAAACAGTCAATGCGGCACAAAGACCGGATCGAAACGAAGCGCGCGCGCCACCTCACTTCAAGAACACGTGCAGCCAGCGAGACGAACGGATGGAGTCGAAATCATGGATACGAACCAGACAGCCTATGAGGAATTCCATTTCGTATCGACCATATCTCATAATCCACTGATCCAAACATGATGAAATTTTAACTGAAGGTTGCACACATAACAAGGAATGTCTCCACCAATTTTGAGCTCAATTGGAAGTAATCCTGATCGATACGAAATGATTTCGTATCGATCACAGATTGGCTTGAAACTCTCTGGAAGTGGTCGAATGGGCCCCCTCACGTGTCAGGCCAAGTCTCCCGGGGTTTGAGCGAAATCCAAGCCTCCTACACCTATAAATAGAGCCCCAGAATCAACGGAAAAAGGATCTTTTTCTCTGAAGCGTCCAGACTCTGCCGGATTGAGATTTGCACCATACTTTTGCTGTCAATTTCGAATTCTAAACTGTAATCCGCTGTTCACCGCTGTAAACGCTTGTAATCATTGAAAGAGAATCAATAAAATCATCAAAACTTCATAGTGGACGTAGGCTATACGCCGAACCACTCTAAACTGCTTGTCTGTGCACCTTACGTTCATATTTGTTGGAGTTTTTGTTAGATAATCTCTGTTTTACATTTATAATCTTCATTTTATCTCTTCAAACAACTCCCGAAGAGTGTTGTGCCCATTTTTGGTACAAACACTTTGGTGCTTTCACTGAGAGAACCAGCTTTTTCTCCTGCTCGTTGGATCTGCCGTCGATACCGGATTGCACAAATCCAAGAGGAAGATCCAGATATCCAGCCCGGAATCCTTCCATTCTATTCAGATTTGCTCAGAATCTAGGAAAGGACTCCACCACCGACAATGGTCAGCACAAGAACTGGCGCCACCGCTACAGAGCAAGAAGGCAGAGACAGGCAAAATCCCACACAGCCGCCTTCTTCCAACCAAGACAATGCCACTCAGTCAGACTCAACGGGGCTAGTCACCCGACAGGAGTTTCAAGTATTGCTCCAGGAGCTGACCCAAAGCCGTCAGCAGTTGGCAGAACAATTACGCGCCAATATCGAGCTGACCAACCAGCTAAACCGCCGGGGGAACAGAAGGTCCAGGAGGGATGATGTCTCCAGAGCGTCTACCGAAAGCTCAGCTTCATCTGATTACCACCGCCAGACTACCCGTCCTCGACTAGAGGGGAATCGCGCTCAAGCTGCTGAATATCAGCCTGCCTTAACTGTTGGGCAACTGAGGGTAGGACCGTCGACTAGTTTCCAAACCGGTCCCTCAACACGAGGAGGTACTGCCCCACAGTACACCACCGATAACCGCGCCACAACTGCCGCAGCAGAGACAAGGGCTGATACCCGAAATCAATCTGAGCCGATCAATCAACAGCGAGGACATACTCCTGAACCTTATGTCCCAGAAGACGTGGAGCCAAGGAGGCGAGATACGGGTCGTCGACAACGCCCGATCCCTACTCGCGCCGTGGAACCCGACCACGCCTTAGCTCGTCACGCTCCGAATCCGCCTGTTTCGGATATATCAACCATGATACGTCAAATGATCCGCGAGAGTCAGGGGCTCACTAATGATGACTGGGGAATTTCCCGTAGTCATACCCCTTTCACAGACGAAGTGTTGCATGCCGAACCCCCTAGACGATTCAGAATGCCGACTCTCCCGATGTATGAAGGGAATAGTGACCCTAACCAGCATATTCTAAAGTATGAATGGTCGATGAGCGCTGCAAGGGCCGACGACGCAGTGAAGTGTCGGAGTTTCCCCATCTCTCTGGGAGGAATCGCGACGATGTGGTTTACCCGCCTACCACCTAGATCAATTTCTTCGTTCGATCAATTGGCCAAAAGGTTTGTGGAGCAATTCCGGATGCATGTTGCTAGGCCAAAGGACGTCAACACCTTGTCCAGCGTCACTCAAGCTCCTGGAGAAACACTCAGGCGTTACCTGGAGAGGTTCCACGCAGCATGCGTCGAGATCACCAATCCCAACGATAATTCCATCTTAATGGCTCTGACCAAGGGGATTGATCCTGATTCTGAATTCGGGAACTGGCTAGCTGGAAAACCGCCCGCGTCGTTGGACCGTTTTTACTCCAAGGCCGCTCAGTTCCTACGACAGGAGGATGCAAAACAGTCTAGGAAGCAGGACGATGCGAGGCCCAGCATTGAGGGAATACAGAGCAATGTGGCAGTTAAACAGTCCGGCGAGAGTTCCGGGAAAGTTCAGCTGAATATACAAAACAAGCAAACCCAGCAGAGAGGAAACAATGGCCAGAATAAGAAGAGGGACGAAAACCGAGGTCCACGACGTAGAGCTCAGATGTTTGACAGTTATACGCCGCTAAACACGTCATTGGAAAACGTATACTTACAGACTTGCAACACTGTACAGTATAAGAAGCCTGCTCCGAAGCCCTCATCGGAGAGACAGATTCAGACAGGAAAATTCTGTAGGTTCCATGAGAGCTATGGACATAACACCAATGAGTGTCGGCACTTACAGGACCTCATCGAAAAGCTGATTAGAGAGAGGAAGCTAGATCAGTTTGTACGGGCGCCGCAGCCTGGCGGAGCGGGCCCCTCGAATCAAAATCGTTCACAAAATCAGGAAAGAGAGGATGAACCCGCTCGTGCGGGCGGGAGATTAGTTATCAACACAATAAGTGGTGGCCCCCATCCGGCAGACAGAAGCTGGGGGGAAATGGAGTCGTATGCCAGTTCTATCAGGCATGCGGACTTCGAGTGTTATAGTAATTGCGAGGATGGGACCCCGGCAAAGCAACAAAAGATAATGTCCGATGATATCGTGTTCAGGAGCCGAGACGCCGATAAAGTCGAAGCCCCTACTATCGACCCACTAGTCATATCCGCCCAGGTAGGTCCTGCTTGGATGAAGAGGATCCTGGTTGACAGTGGGAGCTCTGTAAACATCTTGCTCAAACGGGCTTATGATCTAATGAAGATGGAGACAAAGGATTTGAAACCCTGTTTATCCAGAATCCATGGTTTCAACGGAAGTGCCACGATACCCATCGGAGTAACTGAACTCCCAGTCGAGTTAGGCGTTGGAGAACGCCGGAGGGTCCGCATGTTACAATTTGTTGTGCTAGAAATAGATTCGCCATACAATGCGTTTCTGGGTCGGCCAGCTTTAGCCGAGTTCAGGGCGGCGATCGCCCCATGGTGTCTGACTCTGAAATTTCCCACTGATCATGGGATTGGAGTTGTTCAAGGAGATCAGGCCTCGGGAAGGGCCTGTTATGTTGCTGAGCTGCGCGGGGCGCAACGTAAAGAGAAGGGTAAGGGCGTAGAGGAATCTCTCTGCGTCCGTTCTATCGACAATTGACAATTGGTGCCTGGGCCTCGGCCCGGGCACCACGACCAATTCCTGAAAGACCTGGACCCCAGGGACAACGAGGATAGAGATGAATCAACGGAGAGTCAAGCCTCTCCAGCCGAACTGACTGTGGACGTCCCAATCAGTGAGGATGATGATTCAAAGATGCTGAAAGTTGGGTCCCAACTAAACAAGCAGACGCAGCAGGAGTTGGTCGAATTTCTTCGGGCGAATCTCGACGTCTTCGCCTGGACACACTCTGACATGTGCAGAATCTCGCCGAGCATTGCAAGTCACTCTCTGAATATAGATCCGCGACATGTCCCAGTGAAACAGAAAAGGCGCGGTATGGATCCAGAGAGATCTGCCGCCCTTAAGGAGGAAGTTGATAAACTGCAATCGAATGGGTTCATTCGAGATGCCTTGTATCCAGAATGGGTGTCCAACCCTGTACTGGTTCGGAAACCAAACGGGAAGTGGAGAACTTGTGTTGATTACTCTGACCTAAACAAGGCTTGTCCAAAAGATAGCTTCCCACTTCCACGAATCGATCAGCTCGTAGATTCGACGGCCGTACATGAACTACTATCCTTCATGGACGCTTATTCCGGCTACAATCAGATACCCATGCATCTGCCTGATCAGGAACATACCAGCTTCGTGACCGACCTGGGACTCTATTGTTACAAAGTCATGCCGTTTGGTCTAAAGAACGCTGGAGCAACATACCAGCGCTTAGTCAACCGAATGTTCGCTGATCAGATTGGGAAGACCATGGAGGTTTACGTGGATGACATGCTGGTGAAGTCCCGATTCTCCACCAATCACGTCAGAGATTTGAATTCAATGTTCAGCATCCTCCGGGAGTACGGAATGAAGCTCAACCCACTCAAATGTCACTTTGGCGTTGCATCCGGGAAATTCCTTGGGTTCATTGTCAACGCTCGAGGAATAGAGGCGAATCCTGAGAAGATCTGGGCTATTAGAAATTTGCAAACCCCTAAAACTATCAAGCAAGTCCAGAGTCTTAACGGGAAGGTTGCAGCATTGAGCAGGTTCATTTCAAAGTCCACCGACAAATGCATTCCTTTCTTCGACCTGATTCGGAAGGGCAAACGAAACTTTGAATGGACCACGGAGTGTGAAGGCGCGTTCCGATCTTTAGTTCAACATCTCTCCACACCTCCGATCTTGTCAAAACCGGTTGACCACGAGCAACTATATCTCTACCTGGCAGTATCAGAACATGCGATCAGCGCTGCTCTAGTCCGGGAAGAAGACAAAGTGCAAAACCCGGTCTACTATGTTAGTAAGCGACTAACAGGAGCTGAAAGAAATTATCCAAGGCTGGAGAAACTGGCTTATTGTTTGGTCATTGCCTCGAGGAAGCTCCGTCCCTACTTCCAAGCTCATCCGCTTACTGTGTACACCGACCAGCCGTTACGACAGGTCCTTACGCGGCCTGAGACGTCCGGTAGGTTACTCAAGTGGAACATTGAGCTAAGCCAATTTGATATCGCATACGCTCCGCGGAGGGCCATTCGAGGACAAGTCCTAGCTGATTTCATAGCCGAATTCACCGTCCCGAAAGACTTACCCGAAACCAGTGAATCTCCCGAATACATCTGGAAGCTGTATACTGATGGTGCGTCAAATGACCGGTGTTCGGGCGCTGGGGTTGTACTTGAGACTCCCGAAGGCCGATCCATATGTTACGCTCTTAAATTCGACTTTCGTGCAACTAATAATGAAGCCGAATATGAAGCCCTCCTGACCGGCCTAAGGCTTGCCAGAGATTTGAGAATTATCGCTGTAGAAATTTATTGTGATTCGCAGTTAGTGGTATGCCAGGTGCGAGGAGAATACCAGGCGAGAGACCGAAGACTGGCCGCTTACTTGGCACGAGTTCAGGAAATCCTAAACCAGTTTGATTATTATGCCATCTATTATGTGCCTCGGGAACGCAATCAGAAAGCCGATTCACTGGCAAAGTTAGCCAGCACAGGCGAAGCGCAACAAATGGGACTTGTCCCCGTTGAAACTTTGGCCACCCCGAGCATCGATCGGATAGAAATGAACTCTGCATTTGAAACCGCTCCCAGTAGGGAGTCCTGGATGACTCCGTATCGGAATTACATTGAGAATGGGGTGCTACCTGAACCTAGAAATGAGAAGAGACAGATTCAGCGAAAAGCCTCGCGGTTCGTTATCCAAAACGGAGTCATGTACAGGAGAGGTTATTCCGTTCCTCTCCTCAGATGTGTCGCCCACGAGGAAGTCAAGCGAGTGCTACATGACGTGCACGAAGGGGAGTGCGGCGATCATACCGGCGGACAAGCTCTCGCTAAAAAGATACTTCGATATGGATACTACTGGCCGACAGTGAACCGAGATGCGGCAAACTATGCCCGAAAGTGCGATAAATGCCAGATACATGCCCGAATTCCGAGAGCTCCGCCAACTGAAATAACCCAAATGGTCAGTCCCTGGCCATTTGCAATGTGGGGCATTGACATCATCAGCGCTTTGCCTTTAGCAAAAGGCGCTGCGAAATACGCCATCGTCGCAGTTGATTACTTCACAAAGTGGGCTGAGGCCGAAGCCCTAGCAACCATTACGACAAAGAAGGTGATAAATTTCGTGGTTCGCAACATCATCTGTCGATTTGGACTCCCGCATACTATCATCACTGATAACGGAACCCAATTCGAGAGCGCATAATTCAAGGATTTCTGTCAACGGTTTCATATCCGCAAAAAGTTCTCGGCTGTCGCACACCCCCAAGCGAATGGGCAGGTTGAAGCTGTCAACAAAGTTATAAAATCGATCCTGAAGAAATGACTAGAGAAGGCTGGGGGCAAGTGGGTCGATGAACTTCCTATGGCATTATGGGCCTATCGAACGACCCATAAAACCGCGACCGGACACACTCCGTTTTCCCTATCTTATGGCTAAGAGGCCGTTATTCCGGTCGAGACAGAAGTGCTCTCTCATCGCGTGACTTATTATGATCCAAAAACAAACGCTATACTCCTAGCCGAGTCTTTGGATCTATTGGATGAAAAACGGGAGGAGGCTGATCTGAGAGCAGCCGCACATCGAAGTCGGGTCGCCCGATTGTACAACACCAGAGTTCGACCTCGAACCTTTGAACTCGGCGACCTCGTGCTCAAGAGAATTTACCCAGTTCCTTCACACATGAAACCGAACTGGGGAGGGCCGTATGTGATTACACGAAAGCTCGGAGATGGTACATTCAAGCTGTCGACTGTTGACGGTCTCGATTTACCGAGGGCTTGGAACAGCGAAAGTCTCCGCCGCTACTACATATGACAGGCTTTATTTATTTCATTCTATTTAGCAATTTGTTTCTGCATTTCGAAATTTGAATTTTGTAATAAGGCAACTGACTTTGCCGCATTTTCTTATTTCAGCAATAAAATGCCACTTCTTCGAGCCAGAGCTGTGATTCATTATGTACGATATACAACATCACGATGCACGAAGAGCTAAATCCCATCACACAATGGGACTTATTCAAATGGAGAGTGGCTGTGATACGACCGGCCACTCACTAGGCGAAACCCGAACTCGGGGGCAAGCCATGACACCGATACTAATAGGATTGACACATGACAATCCTACAATTAACTCCATATTCCCAGAGTGCGAAATGGAGTATAAACATTCAACTCCGTATTCCCAGAGTGCGAAGCGGAGTATAAAACATCTAACTCCATATTCCCAGAGTGCGAAATGGAGTATAAACATTCAACTCCGTATTCCCAGAGTGCGAAGCGGAGTATAAAACATCTAACTCCATATTCCCAGAGTGCGAAATGGAGTATAAACATTCAACTCCGTATTCCCAGAGTGCGAAGCGGAGTATAAAACATCTAACTCCATATTCCCAGAGTGCGAAATGGAGTATAAACATTCAACTCCGTATTCCCAGAGTGCGAAGCGGAGTATAAAACATCTAACTCCATATTCCCAGAGTGCGAAATGGAGTATAAACATTCAACTCCGTATTCCCAGAGTGCGAAGCGGAGTATAAAACATCTAACTCCATATTCCCAGAGTGCGAACTGGAGTATAAACATTCAACTCCGTATTCCCAGAGTGCGAAGCGGAGTATAAAACATCTAACTCCATATTCCCAGAGTGCGAAGCGGAGTATAAACATTCAACTCCGCATTCCCAGAGTGCGAAGCGGAGTATAAACGGTCAACTCCATGTTCCCAGAGTGCGAACAACCGCTTACAAGATGACGCATATCCCCGGAGTGTGGATGGAACGATTCATAAGAGAACAAGCGTAGTTCGACCACTCGGTCCTCGCTTGGTGCCATCACAAGCTGATCATCACAACTTGACCCCGAAGCTGGGGGCAGAAGCAAATGTTAGTCATTGCCCGAAACTATACGATGTTCAGCTCCGATGCGATTCCCTATCACAACTCGAGTCCGAAAGTTCCATACTTAACAAGTAAAAATGAGCTATTCTTGAAGCAATCAAAAAATGCAAATACACTGGACCAAAGTCCGAACACTGCAATATTCAAGCATAGAAAGGAACGCAAGCTGAAGCTAAAAGACAAAATTTTATTCCAACTAAACTCAAAAACAATGCTTCATACATGAGATCTTTTCTAAAATGTTCCTACTAGCAGGGGCCGAACCCGCATCTAAACACGGCCTACAAAAGGGAAAAGACAGAAAAAATAACAAAAGTCCCTAACTGCCTATGAAAAGGATGTCTAATCCTTCTGCTTCTTCAGCTTCTTCTTCTTCTTTGAGGAACTACTGGAGCCGCCAGTACCCTTTCGCTTGGAGCCTTTCTCCCTAGGCAAGCTCCCCCCGGGTGAAGGCATAATGTCAACGTCCTCGTCCGAGCTCGACTCTATAGGGATGCTTCCCGCGGGAGGAGTGGGAGGAACAGGCTCCGCAGCCGGAGGGGGGGCTGGTACATCAGTGTCAGTAAGTGTGCCCTCAGGAGACATAGTCATAAGAGGAATGGGGCACTGTGCTGCCGCTCCGTCATCTACATCACCGCCGTGTGCCGCAGCCGCCATCTCGGCATTGATCTCTGCTAACATCGCCGCTTCCCGCCGTGCCCTGGCCTCGCTAGGAGCCGTAGTAGTTTGGGACAAGGTGTCCGATGTAGCCGTGAATCCACCCAAGCCAAATGGCAAGTCCGCAAAGGGATCACTTTGACGGCCAAGAAGCTCGTTTATCATCTGCTCGTCGAAAGAAAGTGAGCTCCCCTCCGTCACTCCAACCGGTGCCATTGTTGCGACGGAGGTCGCCTCAGAAACGATGGCTCCTGGCGCTTGACCTAATACTTGGGCGGTAAGAGGCGCGGCTGGTGCAACTCCTGTCACTGATCAAAGGAAAAGACATGTCATTAGCAACATTTCAACACGGGTTCTTCAATCCAAATATACTGGAAGTTAGTTCAAAGTACCTTCCTCGGTTTGGCTCGAGGTCGTCTGAACTACTTCAGAAGGATGTTCCTTAATAGGAGATAAGTGCGGTTGATCTGGGTCGTACGCTGGGATAGGCTGGGAGTAGATCATTGAAGTTGGCTCAGACTGAGATGACACGACTATCTCAGAACTCGTAACATGGTGCCCTGCACCAGAGCTCTCTCCGACTTCCTGGATCTGAGCACCAAGCCTCACCTTGTCATGGGAAATCATGGAGTCATGGAGAACCTTCTTTTCGTCATCGTTAAGGATGCGGTTCTCCAGCTCGAACTCATCAGGGGCTTCATCAGGGTGCCCAGATCTCTCCTCATCAACCAGTAGGTTCCAGGCGTTATAGAGATGTGTGGGGTAGTCGTCAAGCCATGTCAAGTCTCGGTGCCTTAGCACATTGGCGTTGTAAGTGACGAGTAGTTCCTCCACCTCGGCCTCAATCCTGGCCTCCGCCTGCCGTACTTTTTCATCAACTCCAGCCTCAGCCTCACGGGCTTGTTGTACAGCCGCTTCCTTCTCCCTTTGGAGTGTCACTGCCTGGTCACAGGCTTCCTGCGCAGAGACGTTAGCTGCGTCTTTTTCCTTAGCCATCTCTGAAAACTTTGACTTCAGCTCATTAAGCTCCTTCAGAGCGGCATCCCTCTCGGCAGTGATGGAAGTGTTCCTGTGACCCATGTCCTCAATTGCGGTGTAATGTTCCTGCTTCATCCTGGCCATGGCAGCGGTCACCTCGTCAACTTTCTTTAAAGCCTCCATTTCAGACTTACGAGAAGACTCAGCCTCTGAGTTGAGCGCTTTTATGATTTGGTCGTTGCGACCCAGCTCCTTCTCGAGTTTCTCGATGGTGACGCCCCGCTCAAATGCTACTTTAGACGCCTTCCTCGCGGCCCGTCCCCACTCCCTATATTGGAAAAAGATGTCCGCGACATAATCATGGATAGTGGTTTCCGCGGTTGGCGGGATTCTCTTCAGATGCGGGGGGAAGACATACCCATCAAAGCAGATGTCAGGAAATTCCTTCCTCATCTGTGCCAATTTGAGCGCTCCTTCGCTAGACGCCTCGGTCGGGACCGACACAGTAGCCGAAGAGGTGGCTATTTCGGTCCTGCGCGGAGGGTCGGACCTCAAAGCTTGAGAAGGCGGCCTAGACCGTGAAGTTTCGGGAGGACGAGTAACGGCGACCACAGGAGGTGCAGAGGTCCTGGGGGGAGGAGAACGAGATCGGGATCGGTGAACATGTCCCCTATCTCTGTCAGACTTCTCCTGACCAGAGTGTCCCGTGTCATAATCTCTCTCGCCCTCTCTCCTGCGTGGCTCGTGATAACGGCGCTTACGCAAACTACCAAGCACAGAACCTTTCCCAGACATCGTACCTGAAAAGAAAACAACAAAGAATCAGTAACCGTTTGCGATGTGTTGTTTACGGTTAAGAAAGTGTGTTGTGCCGTGAGGAGTATGTGAATGTGTCACCCCCCGGACCAACCAGAAGTGTCAGTCGCATTGGCGGGCTCAGACTCGCTAACATCGTCGACATGTCGCGGTCCACCTGACCCAACATCGTGTTGCTCCAGCTCGGTGTCAGGGACTGGAGGGTCAGTAGGCCCTTCGAATTGATCTTCAGCTTGCGGGGAGGACGCCTCCGTAATCTTAACTCCTGGCGAAGGACGATGCAAAACCACAGACTTCCGCCTCCCAGACTTAGGCTGTTTCGAAGCCACAGCTTTGCCTTTCCTCTTAGCATCGGACTCTGGGGTTGCATTAGCAGGTCCGGCCAACGGTTCTTCGTCAGTGTGGGTTTTCTCGGAGTCGGGTTCCTCGATTATCACGACCCTGGGCTTCATCTGCTTGACCTTTTTCCTGGAGACGGTCTTTAATGCGCCGTCGAGTCTTATGCTCTGCCTCCGACCAATCAGCCCAAGGACTCTGAGATTCCGATCTGTCAATAACAGTTCAATATTCCTTTCTTCGCTAGGAATCTCTTGGAGGACCCGAACTATCTCTTTGTAATAGCCACCCTCAGGCCGCTGGATGATAGCTGAAAGAAAAAGAGAAGAAGACGTAAGTTTAATTTCACTCCGAAAATTGCCCTGTCAATTACTTGGGAAAAGAGACGATACTCACGTCTGAATAGCCATCTTCTGGTAAACCCCGGAGGACATCGGACATAGAACCACTCCGACTTAAAATAGCTTAGCCTAGTCCACGACCCCACGACAACTTGGCAGTTCCTTATAGACTCCAAGAACGTATAAGATGGGCCGTCAGTCCGACTCTTGAAGTTAAACAAGTATCTTATGTCGGTCATACGGGGAGGACGATGGAGGTACTCCATGAATACAACGAACAAGCTGTTGAGTGAGGCATATCCGTTTGGATGCAATTGAGACGGAGCGATGTCCAGATAAGCCAACACTTCTCTTATATAGTCGTTGAATGGAGGAAGTGTGCCGGCTGCGCACGCATGCCGATTGAAAGCAGTATACCCCTCCGGGGGATTATGTGGCCTATCATCCGGTCCAGGCAACAATACCTCATCCAAAGATAAACCATGCCTTAAGCATATCTTCCCCAGCATGTCTTCGGAGATATTGGATGAGACGGAATCAGGTGGACTGTTAATGAAGGACGCGTTGGGCAACTCGTCCGGAGCCGGGCCAATAGCTTCGGTCTCGATGACCGGAATCTCAATTCTGGGAAGGATAGGGTTCTGAGTTTCTTGCTGCTGCGAACTTGACGGTTCCATCACTAGCTAACTCACGAGAAACCATCATTAGGTGACAAAAAGCCCGTGCATTCCCCAGTGTAAAGTGCGTGAATGTGTTGTGTAGTGCGAGTGCTGTGCGTGACTTGAGCAAATTCTGCAGAATTAAAGAAAACGTGCAAGCGACGAGATTCTGGAAGACAGACAAACATGACCGTCATCGCTGACCGTCATGACTGCGCCATCCAGATGATAACGATCGATTCAAGATTAAAGAGTTCGTTGTACTTTTCTGTTAAAAGGCAGTTCCATCGACGAGCTTCGAAAGTCAGTCAAATATGCAATCCTGTAATCAAGTCCAATTATGCAAGGCAGAAGCTCGTCGGAATCGAATATAAGAACGTGCAAAAGTTCGCTAAGTTCGTCAAATTTCAGCATGGAGTCGATCGTAGTTCAAGTTCAAATTCATTCGGAGACGTGATGTCTTTCGTATCGATCCAGTTCGAATCGATACTTTCGTATCGATCAAGTCAACTCGATACCTTTCGTATCGATGTCAGTTCGTATCGACCGGAGGAGGAGATTTCGTATCGATCAGGTAGGTTTACTTCGCATCGGCCAAGGGTAACGGCTGTGAGACAACCAAATGCAATAACTTCGCATCGATCTGTGGTTATCGATATGGGACCGATGAGATCTATTGGTCTTCGTATCGATCAAGAGAGATAGATTTTCGCATCGATCACGCTGGCCAAGCGCTTACATCGATCATCTCAGTTCAACACAAGCCCCTACCACCTTAGATCGATGCGAACTTCTGCATCCCCTTTAACCCATCAAGCGATGCGAAATCATGAAACCTGGATCGAGTCGAATCCTCCTGTCCCGGATCGACACGAACTAGTGGTGAAACAGCTACTCCAAAACTCTTTCTTCTCCGATTGAAGCGAGCATAGCCATGGCCATCCTCGACCAAGCTCTGGTCCAGATCTGGCCTTGGCACCACCAAAATCGATAATCAGCGAAGGCACGATGGATCTGAGATCTGAACTTCGTCGCTCGGATATAGCCGTGATTACTTATTTACCTGAATCGAATTGGAGTTTGGGGAAATAATAAGATGATGTTTGATCGATTCGAAAATTGGAGTAATTCTTCTCTCCTGCTTGTCTGTGAATCGAAACGAGAAGGCAGAAGACAACAGTAAAAGTAAAAGGTAAAAAAGTGAGAAATGGCAAAGTCCCAGATATTTATATGAAGCCTAGGACGGAACCGAGTCGATTCGACTCCCAGTCAATCTGACCGGTCGCAACCAGTCAATCAGCACATCGATGCGAGCATTCGTATCGAACCCACTAACCTTTATCGGTTCGAAGCGCACAGGGAGGCCAGGTGAATACGATGGGTAGATGCACGCGCTTTCCTCGTATCCATCACGCTGTACATTCGTAGAGGCGAAATGTTCACCAAACACCATCGTTTCGAAACATCCAGAGTATGGGCCATCGATTCGAAACAGAGCAGACCTGTTAATACGAGCGTCCATTTCGTATCCATCAGAATCTATCGATGCGAACACCCATTTCGTATCCATCGGAATCTATCGATGCGAACATCCATTTCGTATCCACCAGATATCACCAATTCGAATCAGGATTCACCGCGATTTGTGACAATCGATACGAATGATTGTTTTCGTATCCATCAAGTCAACCCACATCGATACGAAAGAAGGCTTTTCGACTTTGAGCATCGATTCATAAGAGGACCGATACGATAGAATGGCTAAGGGGTACGACTTTCAACATTATCCAAAGAAGGCATACAACTTTTCAAAGCACGTCATGTTTTCACAAGACGTACTTTGGGGGGCAAATGTTATCCCGCCTTTTGGCAAGGCCAGGACACCAAGAAGCCGACTAGGGAACAAGGACAGCACGCCATGGATATCACTGAATTTTGTCCGAGCCCAGAGTGAGCTACAATTGATAGGACACGACAAGAAAGGCCATAGAGATCAGCACCTCAAATTTCAAGTCGATCCGGACTCATACACTCAAGTTATGATCGACTCAAATTGGAGGGAAAGGGCCCAGATTTCGTATCCATCACTCTGGGCGATTTCGTATCCATCACCGAAGCCCCAGTTCGAATCCATCATGCTTCGTATCGATCAGCTCCGGATCCATCGAGGTACCCAGGTTCGACTCGATTTTCTTCGTATCCATCGAACTCGTATCGATGGACTTCACACATACCAGCAATTGAAGGACTTCGTATCCTTCAGCCAACGTCTGCTTCGTATCCATCGTTCAGCGTCTACTTCGTATCCATCACTCGGTGCTCGCTTCGTATCCATCACTCGATGCTTGCTTCGTATCCATCAGAGGACCTCACTTCGAATCCATGCCTAATGACTCGTTCGTACCCACGAGTCAACTGACCAGGGATGACGTGTCTTCCATCAAAGTAAAACGAGGCGAGATATGTGGAGTCGAAACAGTCAATGCGGCACAAAGACCGGATCGAAACGAAGCGCGCGCGCCACCTCACTTCAAGAACACGTGCAGCCAGCGAGACGAACGGATGGAGTCGAAATCATGGATACGAACCAGACAGCCTATGAGGAATTCCATTTCGTATCGACCATATCTCATAATCCACTGATCCAAACATGATGAAATTTTAACTGAAGGTTGCACACATAACAAGGAATGTCTCCACCAATTTTGAGCTCAATTGGAAGTAATCCTGATCGATACGAAATGATTTCGTATCGATCACAAATTGGCTTGAAACTCTCTGGAAGTGGTCGAATGGGCCCCCTCACGTGTCAGGCCAAGTCTCCCGGGGTTTGAGCGAAATCCAAGCCTCCTACACCTATAAATAGAGCCCCAGAATCAACGGAAAAAGGATCTTTTTCTCTGAAGCGTCCAGACTCTGCCGGATTGAGATTTGCACCATACTTTTGCTGTCAATTTCGAATTCTAAACTGTAATCCGCTGTTCACCGCTGTAAACGCTTGTAATCATTGAAAGAGAATCAATAAAATCATCAAAACTTCATAGTGGACGTAGGCTATACGCCGAACCACTCTAAACTGCTTGTCTGTGCACCTTACGTTCATATTTGTTGGAGTTTTTGTTAGATAATCTCTGTTTTACATTTATAATCTTCATTTTATCTCTTCAAACAACTCCCGAAGAGTGTTGTGCCCATTTTTGGTACAAACAAGATATATATGAAATTATCAAATTTAGTCTTGAGATTGTGAAATATTTAAAGCTTTGGAATATATCGAAATTTAAATGGTTTATTTGTGGTTCAAATCTGTATTTGAAATCGATATAATAGTTTATTGAGAACTGAATTAAATTGAAATTGATGATTTGAGATTTGACTAAATTTGAAATTTTGGGATGGGTGTTGATTTGGAATTGATTTGTGAAATTTGAGGAAGCTATTTTATTATATAAAGTATTTTTAAATTATATTTAAAACTATTTATATATGTTACTTTATAAATTTATTTCATATAAACTATTTTAATATAAATTATTTTTAATATAAACTATTTCAAATTATAACTATTTTTATATAAACTATTTCAAATTATAACTATTTTTATATAAACTATTTTAAATTATAAACTATTTTATTTTATATACTATTATTTATATTTAAACAGTTAAGTGGGAAGTGTTATGATTCCAAGCATTATGATTTCTAAATTTTGATTTCCAAAGTATTATGATTTCTAAAGTGTTTGATTTAGAAAGTGTTATGACTTTGAAGTACTAAGATTTTGTAAATGGATATATTTGAGATGGATATATTTGAAATGGAAATGATATCGTATTTGGTTTTGAAATGGAAGTGACATCGTATTGATATGGTTTTGAAATGGCAATGATATTTTGGTTTTGAAATATAAACTATTTTGAAAGTTTATTAAATGACCAATCGGTGTAATAATTACGTAGTTATTAAAGAGTCCGGGATTGGTTTGGGACATACTCTCTGTCTAAACCGAAAACCACTTTAATAACTATTATACGCGGAGTGTGATTCAGAATGAAGTGGTTGGAATGATGACGTTGCTGGATTTGAAGAAAGAGAACGATAATGGATAGCCTTGACACTTGTGTCAAATTTGAAATGACTTAAACAGAAGCCGTGCCGGGCCAGTGAGGTTAGCTACCTCTAGCGGACACACTTCTTCGTAAACTACTCATTACTTGTTTTTGATTGGTGCACACCCTTGAATTGGGAGTGTTGTTTCGCGGTGTTGCGATCGTTGCGGCGATGCGTTCTCACCAGTCCGGATCAGGCAAACGGTAGTTTCACTACCTTGGGTATTGCCTCATGTGCCTTGTCATACTCGTATCCCTATGTGCGACCACTACGATTTGTTTCGTGTTATACCTATGGAGTACTCCCTGATAGCCCACTAGTTTACGGTGGAGTTTACAGTGCTGTATAGACTATGATGCTTATATAAAATATGTTAAGGGGGATAATGGTAACGCCTTAACGCTATTTTGATACTTTATATTACTGATAGGAATTATCTACTTAGCGTACACTACTACATAGTAGATAGTTTAACGGATCCTTAAAGGATGGTTATCCCAAACATCCTTTGAGTTACTTGTATTTCAGTTGTTATTTCACTTGAGTTGGATTTATCGATATAAGAATGTTAATCCTGACTCGAGTGTTTTGTGTTTTGCTTTACGCTTGGGTCAGACTGAGTGTACCAATATTCGAGACTCACCTTTGGAGTTGGAGCTTCGCTTAGAGATCCAGCTATCTATCCAGCTTTCAGATATTCAGTTAATTCTAGTGATGTATTCTGATTCTTGTATTTGACTATTGTATTAGAGACTTCTGTTGTATCTTATTTCTTGTTTAACTCTGTTATATATATATAGTAGCTTCATGAACTACTATTCTTTTGCTTCCGCTGCACTATTGTTATATTACTCTGTGTCTGTGATTATTTTATTTACTGTATATGCTGAGATTTGCCAAATTTAAATTAACAATATGATATTTTGAGCAATTCAAATCCGACATGTATGGATGCGAATGGTTGAAAATTTCAGGTCGTTACATAAAGGCCGTGCAACCCCAAAGAATATATGAAAAAGGATTGGGGGTTTATATAACTAACGATAGCTCGGGTTTCGACCACAGTTATACAGAAAGCTGAAAAACGAAAGTCACTTGAAAGACAAAGAAACTAAACTTTATTTATTAACCCAAAACGGGGTTCTACTACCACTCCTCCAAAACTTAGGGTCAAATGTCTGTCTACATTGACTACGAAAATAAATAACTAAAAATAATTACATGATCTAAGCTAACTCTCGTTGAACGAGTGTAGTGGCTACTTCTTCGATTTCTTTATCTTCTTTTCCTCCTTCGTTTTCTCAGACGACTCCTCCCCCACGCGTTTTCTCTTGGACGTTTTGCTCGCTAGATAAACAGTGTCAGGAGTGGGAGGAGGAACATCTAGTGATTTGGTTCTGCCAGGAAGAATGACTTTTAGAGGCCTGTTCAACGGGTCATCAAGTTCTACTACTTGCAACTTGACCTTGATCTCAACTTTCTTCCTTTTCCCTTCCTCAAGTTGTTCTTTCATGCTCAATTTAGAAGTACGTTCAGAGGCGCCCGTGATCTCAATTTCATATCTCTCTTCGATGGGAGATGAAGTTTCAAACTTATCCTCGTCAAGCACCCCAATCATCCGAGCATCAGGACCGGGGGTTACTCCCGTGTGAGTAGCCTCACTCGCTTTCCCCATCTTCTCCTTGGCGTCATCACTCCTTGGAGACGGATCGAGATCAGAACGGTCTGCGCAAAATCACAAGAGATGAATGTTAGAATACAATAACCTATCGCCGAAAACGACGGTTCTTTGAACTTTAAGAAGAAGAGTTATATACCAGTTTCATGCTGGCTTTCAACCGTCCGAGGAGTCTCACCCTCTAGAATAAGAGATAGCACATGAATGTCGAGGCCAGGGTCTTTCGGATCATAACCAGCGTGTTGCTCGAATGGATCAAGTACTGGCCGATCAACCGATTGAGTAGGAGGAGGAGCTGCAGACTTGGTCCCAGACGGACCAACCATGTCATTTTTCTCCTTTGATGGAGAAGAACCTTTGCTAAAGAGAGCCATTGCTGCAGACAAGTATGAAGGCTCGTTCCCCCTGAGAAACTCTTTTACTAAAGCATCCTCCTCAACCTCCTCGGTACCGGATTCCACCTTTCTAATCTTTATCAAAGTTTCCCATGCCTCGGCTAGAGATTCGAGATAGCCCTCGCCAAGAAAAGTCAAGTCCCGATGCATGAGGACACAGGCGTTGTATTCAGCTATCAGCGGGTCGAACAGGCACTTGATCTCCTCTCTACCGGCCTCTGTAGCCGCCTCAAGGCGAGGGTCAATCTCCGTGGATGCTATTCTTTTGCCCTCTTCACGGGCTTCATCCTTCAACATCCCGACTTTAGAGAGCTCGTCGTCAAGTTGTGCCTTCAAGAGTCGCGTAGCAATAATCTCATCGCAATATCGTTGCGACTCTTCCTGGGCAGCCATTTTTTCTTCTCTCTCTCTTTAGAGAGTAGTTCTTTCAACTCTTTGACTGCAGGGCAAATGCATCCCTTTCTTTTTGGACAGAGTCCTTTTCTAAAGCCAGGGCCCCGCAGTGTTGGACCGCTTTGTCAATTTCTTTCTTATGAGTTGTCTCAAGATGATTGACGGCCTCCGTAGTATCTTTAGTACTTTGTTGGGCAGCTTCGAGTTTGGACTTGTACGAAGAAAGCTCCGCATCCTGAGCTTTGATAATGTCTTTATCATGAATGTCTTCAAGCTTCAGGCGATCGATTTCGTGTTGACGCTCAATAGAGACTTCCGAGACCTTTTCAGCCAGATGAACAAACGCGTCATGTTAAACATAAATGTCGTTGTTGCAAGCGATGGCGCTCTATTTGACATGCCCCAGAATGTGATGGATTGCTGGAAGGAACTTCTGACCATCAAAGCAGATTTTGGGGAATTTAAATTTAAGCTCGGCCAGCTTCTTCGATATCGTCGGATCTGTTGCGAGAACATGGGGAGATGGCTTTGAAAGTTCCGTTTTCTTACGATGTTCTCGAGACTGCCATGTGCTAGATGAACCAGAGTGTTGATCACGGGGAACATCAGATTGGGACCCCTTCTGTGTAGACTTCTCTCTGCCTTGCTCTGATTGAGAAGGAAGATCACGAGAATATGAAGACTGGCTGTATGATTTCCTTCGATAAGTCGATTCTCGGGGGCGATAGTCTCGGTCTCTAGAGTTGTCTCTGTCTCGGTGCTTGCCGGTGCCCGAATTCCGGCCTGAATGATGAAAAATAGATGACCCGCGAAGACGATCGAGTCCGTGAGTGCGTCGCATTTCATCTGCATAGAATGAGAATAATGACAAGTTAGAAAAGAATAGAGTGATGGCCGAAAAATTGAAGTGCAAGGTGAAGTGCACGTGTCCGTGTGTGTCCTAGTGTTCCCCCCGACGGACCAGTTTCTTTATCTTTACTAATGGGATTTTTTTCTCCTTGAATTTGGGCCTGAGTGCCTGTATCGCCTCTCGCGGCCGAATGAAGTTTAAGAGCTTCTGGATCGTCGAAGCCATAGTTGAGCAAATCATTGGGAATAGTGAGGTCTGATAGGCCTTTCAACGAACTCTCTAAGTGTTGAGAAGAAGGCTCTTTTTCTACTGGAGTAAGGGTGACCTTAGAGGTTCCACCCACTGTCTTATTCCTCAACTTACAGGTCAATTTCTTCTTTCCGTTGGAAGGGGAAGATGACGTCTCAATGTCGTGAACCTCGACTATCGGGTCCCGAGTGGGACTAACATTTTCACCCAGTACTTCGGGCGTCTTTCCTTCTCTAATTTCTCCCTCCTCTGGCATGTCAGGGGCGTTACATGCTGAAGACCCAGCCTACTTTTTTCCTTTGCCCGAAGCAGGTCTGGTTAGAGTGACACCTTGAGGGAGGCTTATTCGGCGACCTTCCGCCAGCAGCCCGAACTTCGTAAGCGACTCATTTGAAATGAGAGATCTGATGTCCCGATCTTCTGCGGGGAGGACTCGGATAGTTGCGACAGCTTCAGAGTACCCGACGCCTTCGGGACGTGGGTTGATACCTGAAAAAGTGGATAAAGAGTCAGAAAAGATGCAAATTTCGCCGAATTCAAGTGTTGATCCAGAAAATGAACTTACTTCCTTCTACCCATCTCCTGGCAAAACCGGGAGGACAATGCATGTAGAACCACTCTTGCTTGTACTGGGCAAATTTGCTCTATGCCCCGGTCAGGATTTGGCATTTGCTATGTGGCTCGAGGAATATAAAAGATGGGTTGTCTGACCATCTCTTGAAGCGATAGATATAACGAATATCGCCGGGAGTCGAAAGCCTGAAAAGGACACTCATGAAGAGGATGCAAGTCCCGTATATGAATGCGTGGCTATTTGGATGTAATTGTGAGGGGCAATCTCAATATATTGTAGCACGTCGCGAAGAAAGGAATTGAATGGCGGCACGCTGCCGACCCAGCACATGAACCTGTTGCAGGCTGTATATCCGACTAGGGGCAAGTGCGGATGATCATGCCCCGATGGAACTAACACATCGTCGACGAGAATTCCATGGACAGAGCATAACCGACGGAGTGTACTTTCATTAATCTTTGAGGCCTGTGAATCGATTGGGTCGTCTAAGAAAATTGCTGCCTCTAGAGCGTCGGGAGCCAAGTCGACAGAGGCCGTCGCATGGCTCGGTTAGTCTTGAGCAGGGGTAGTTGACGGGTTTGAGGTTCCTATAACTTCTTATCAAGAGGAAGTCCCGGGTCTATCCGAGATCGTAGCAGAGCTAGATTTCCTAAACATCTCTGATGAAGATTGAATCTGACAAAGCACATGTTTGAACTATACTTGATAAACAATCAACATTAGACTTAACAACATAAATATTCCCCCCATGTGGTGTGTGAACTAGTGCGATCATTCAGAAATAAGTGCCAAGAGATTAAAGGTCACAAAGTTGATGAAGTAAAATCAAGCTTTGAACCATCATCTTCGAAGACCGTCATCGCTGACCATCTACGAGAGCCTGTCATAAGACGGTTTCTGTGTTAAACTCGACGTCGTCAATGCGCATCGAAGGTTATTATCCGTTCTAATCGCGGTAAATTCAAACTTATAGTTGTCAAAACATGGGGGGTTATCAGTCCGGATTGTCCGATATGCTTAATTGTTTAAGTCTGTCCTTGTTTACTGTCATATGCTCGGGCATAAGAGGTGTGTTAAGTCTACAATGTTTTAAGTTTAGGCTGAAATAGGTTGAACTGTCGTGTGTACACCACTCTCCTACTATCCATCACTGCCGTTCGGCATGTGGCATGACATGCCGAACCACAATAATGCCAAGCCGCATCGCTCGGCACTCTGCTCTCCCAACTGTCATCTCCATCGTTCAGCACAAGCAAGCTATGCCGAACCACAATAATGTCGAGCCACATCGCTCGGCATTTTACCTTCAACAACAACTTTCTTCCAATACATCCTCCCTATTGCTTGGCATGGACGAGCCATCCATCAAGTTACGCTGAGCCGCTTCGATCGGCACTCTTCTCACCTAACACTTTTCGTCTGCACTCCCACTAACATCGTTCGGCATAAAAGAATCATGCCAAACCACAACTTCACTCCAGTGCTTCTTCTCCAGTGTCGTTCGGCATGAGGAAGTCAGGCCGACCCACATCGACACGTCTCACTCCGACAAACAGACTAGACATCTTCTTAGATGGTCAAAGGATCGCAACTTCGACTCGCATGTCGCCCTCTTCCATCTTCCACTCCACCTAGTCCTAAGGTTAACTTAAACCTCAGATGCATCTCCCTTATTTACGCGAATTCGTGAGCTAGAGAGAAGCCGCAAAATCAAGTCCTATTCAAAGTCCCTAATTGGGAAAGTCGTGTAAGTAAGGGGTTAGTACCTAGTAGAAGGAGGCGAAGTCTAGTTGAGTGCTCGAGATAGGGGCTGAATCTTCTTAGGTTTGTGGATCGAGAGCAGTCGAAGAAACGGCGTGTAGGATCTGGGAGTCAAAAAGGAGGTTGAGGTATTGGAAAAGTCTAGACGTAGGCAAGTTCGTAAATTTTGTACTATGGAGGTAAAAGTAAAAGGGGAAAGAAGAAGTGGAACCGGCTTATATAGAGAGAAGACAAGTCGAAGGGACAATGACCGGTAGAACAGGTTAAAGCACCTCTATCGTTCGGTATTACTATCGTTCGACATTTGTATGTCGTTCGGCATTAGCACAACGAGCGACATACGATGCCTCAGTCGGCATTCGGAATAAGGGCTCTAAGCAAAGCGCAGAGGACTCATGATTCAAAGCACATCATGTTCATCCACATGACACTCTTTGGGGGGCAAGTGTTACCCGGTGGCTTGACCAGGTAACAAGAGGTTCAGTGTAAAAGGTCGTCCGGCATTGGAGGTACCGGTCGGCATTCAAAGGTCGTTCAGCATTGGAGGTACCGGTCGGCATTCAAAGGTCGTTCGACATTGGAAGCCTCGTTCGGCTTTCAACGTCGACCGACATTCAAGTATCATTCGGCATTTCAGCCTCAACCGGCATACAAGCATCGTTCGGCATTTCAGCCTCGACCGGCATACAAGCATCGTGTATCGTTTGGCATTTTAGCCTCGACCGACATTCATGCATCGTTCGGCATTCCTGCCTTGACCGGCACATGGGCTCGCTCGGCGTAAGCATGTCGTTCGGTATCTCCCCTCGTTCGGCCTCGGACCTCGTTCGGCCTACACATTTCACTCAACACACTGCCTCGTTCGGTTTGGAGACATGGCTCGGCGTTTGTCGTTCGGCATTTGTGGCTCGGTACACAGAAGTCACTCACCACGGGCCGATGTATCTGGCTGCTAGGCCCGTTAGGGAAGTCCAACCCATCTTCGTCTATAAATAGAAGGGCAGAGGCACAGTGAAAGAGGGCCTTTTTTGGGAGAACACTTGGGAGACTCTGCCGCTTTCAAGACTTATTATTTTCAGTTCAAACTTGTATTCAAGTCATTAATATACGGATTGTATCTATATTCAACTACTTGTGAAAGCAATAAAGATCAAAACTCAAAGTGGACATAGGCAGTTACTCCGAACCACTATAAATTTGGTGTTCTTGTTTTTGTTGTTCTTTTGGCATTGAATTACACTATTTCTCTGCTTTAATTTACCTTCTTCATTTATCTCTCTACACAATCTTTCTAAAAGGGGGTTAGTGACCAATTTTGGTGCTAACAGCAATTATGTTAATTCAATTTATTTTATTTAATTATATAAAAATGCGGGGTGTTACAAGATTTGTTTTGGTAAAACAAGTTTTGATTTAAATCCTAAATATGATTTGTTATACAAAAAGAGATATATATTGTATTATATATTATTTCAAAATAGAGTTGAAGTAAGAATGAGGAGTTTAAACTTTGAAAATTTTCATTTACGTGTTTTATGAAAATACCAGAAAATAAATTTTATAATTATAAATTTTGAGAATTAGTAAGTTAAAGGAAACTTTTAGAATTGTTTAAGATAAATTGTTAAGAAAAGCAAAATTGGAATGAAATTTAGCTTAAGTTAAGTTAAATAAAATGAATTTTGAAAAGAAAAGTTAACCCAAGTTAGGTTAAAATGAAATAATTTTTGAAATGAAATTGAATTTGATTTGAAATGAATCAAACGAAATGAATTAGTTAATTAAATATTGGTTTGGAATGTTGTTGATAGAATTGGATATGAACTTAAGTTATGGAGTGATAATGAACATGAGAAGTGTTATACAAATGTTTATAATAAACTTAAGTAAATTTGATGGAATTGTTCTTATGTAATATTAGTATTTAAAGAAATATACCGAGTAATAAATAGATGTAAATAAAAGAATGTGAAAAAAATGGGATATAATAAGAGACCAATTGAAATAAATATGTAAGTTGTACGTATATTATTTTATTCGTATAACTGTTTGATCCAGATTCAAGTACATGATTTCAAGATGATTTACATCTGTCCAAGTTAGAATTTTTCACTCAATTTTCGACGAACACTGGATATGGATTTTTGATTGATTTTGGGATTCTTTATCATAATATATGCTATGTAGGGAGAATGACGATTGTAATCAAAGAACCAGATCTCAGTCCGCACTAGTGTGGTCGTGTGAACGATACTAGTTCGGAACTAAAATTGTGTGATCGAGGAGCGATCAGATTCGATATTGCGTGCGGATGATATATGTACATCATATGGCCTTTAATAAATTAAATGTTGATAGTGGAAAATGTAAATTGATATGGTTATGAATTTATTGAATGGATATTATTTGGTTGATGGTTCCTCCGGTTACATTCACTACATTTGCATATGGTTATTGTATAGTCTATGTTATATATTGATATACTTTCCTTCTACTTGTTCTCATTGGTTATTGAGTGATTAGTAGGTGCGGATGGCATATGCTTCTTGTGTGGAGCTTGCTTTCACATTATATATTGATTAAATGGACTTGCTAATGCTAATAAAAGGTACACATCTCGGATTACATATCGTATTTTTATATTTTTTCCCAACAAGATGCCTCACCCTTGAAGATGAGATGTATATTTGAGATTATATATATATTGTAAATTTTTCCGATCGAACCGTGCAAAGGAGACGCGGGCGAAATTTTCCTTAAATTTAAGGCATTAAGAATTTTTTTTGAGAATTTTGGAAAATTTTTGATAACTAAAATTTGGTGTTTATATTACAACTTGGAATGATATTAGTTGGAATCTATGAATGAATATAAAGACTTAGAAAACGTGATAATAAATTTTCAACAAATTTATTTTGGAAAATTAAAGGATTAAAAGAACTTGGCAATCTATTTCAACTAATTGGTTTTGAAAAGTTAAAGGGTTTTGTGGCATTTTCCTTACCTTCGAAATTTCGAGGACAAAATTCTTTTAAGGTGGAAGACTGTAATGACCCAGAGTTTCATTCATTTGAATTTGGAATATTTAATTGATGTTAAATATTGAAAAGTTAATTCTAAGTTAAATAACTTGAATTTTCAATTACAATGGTTATTTGAATATTTGAAATTTTTTTAATAATTAAATCTTGAATTGTATGTGAATGAAAATGATTTCGAAAGTTGATTCAAATTCTATTTGAATAAGAATGGAGATAGTATACTTTTTAATTTGAATTTGAAAGCAATTAAACTTTTTTTATAATAATCGTTTTAATTAACGTGTGAAAATAGCCTTCCGGGACATTGTCTCGGATTTTGACGAAACCAGTTTCATGGGATCCGTAATAGTGTATTATTGAATGTCGTCGAATTTCATAGTATAACTGGGCTTAAAAAGCTATCTTTTGTATGTGATCGAATTTGATCTCGAGACTAGTTCCATGGTGTTCGAAATAGGGGTATTTAGTATAAAACGCCAGACAACACATCTCGATAAGGGTTCGAGATTTTCAAACGCTTAAAGCTTGATATTTTTAAGTAAAATAATATATATATATATATATATATAACCATATTTAAGCCCATGCTCCCCCATACTCTCAACCATACCTCTACATGTTCACACCATACCCTTTCCCTCTATTTAATTACGTTTTATCAGAGAAATCCATTTGTTATTTTTTATTTCAAACTTCCCCTCATCTAAAGGCCGACGTTCATCGGGGCCAATCAGAGCATTTTCTGGCCAAGTCATCAATTAGAGAATTATTCGCGGCATTGAAATAAGAAAGTTAATGGTTGGATCGTCGTCAATCGTCGCATGGTGGCTGCATTTTTGAGTTGAATGCGGTTCGAGTTTTCGTCAATTTTGGCGATGGTACCTAAAGGAGAATCATAGAGGAGGCCGAGGAGAGGGTACGACCGAAGTTCGGTGGCTGTAAAGACCCGCCAATTTATCACTTTGATAAATTATATTTATTTTTAAATAAAAGGTTGATAATATTAATAATATTGTTTTTTTTTGGCAAAGCCAGCGGGGTTAACTGGGCCCCTACCAGTTTTATTGCAACAAACAATAAAAAGGTACAACAGAAAAAAGAAAGGAAATTACAAAGAACAAGCAAGTAAGCTCAGCAAAATCAAGTCCAGGCATCAATCATGGATTGGTGAAAAACAGTTGGACTATTCTGAAATTGCCTATAAGTTCTGGTTCTAACTTCAATCCAAATCAGATCATCATTTCTTCTTACTTTATCAAAGATTATGGCATTTCTCTCTCTCCAAATTACTGACATACACACTTTTAAGCAAACCGCAAGAGCTCTGCCTTGCACATTTCTCCACTTTGTTGCTTTATAGATTAAACTCCATTGTATACTTGAGGTTGTGCATGACAGATTATAACCAAGAATGTAGCTTATCTTGTCCATCAAGAATTGAAGAGCAGGACATCCAAAAAACAAATGCTCAGAGGTTTCATCTTGTTGATTACAGAAGATACACTCAGCATAGCATGTCATACCATAGCTATTCAACAAGCATCTGGTAACTAACGCTTGGTTGATGACTTTCCACATCATTAGATTGTCCTTAGGACTAGAGTCAGCTGACCAAATGACAGCAAACCATTTGCTAGCAGGCAGAGACAAACTGGGACCAACATATTTGTAAACTGCAGCAGCAGTATGTGTCTTCATAAGCCAGGTAACAGTATCAACCTGATTAGTTTTAAAAGTTTTTTGCTGTATTTCTGTCCACAGTTGCCTTATCACCTGATTACTATTATTTGGCAACTGGATTTGGTCATGATGCAGAAAGTCCTTCACTTTAGCATGGTTGTGGATACCAGATTGTGTCATTTGAAAATGATCACATATTTTGGATAGGATTTGACCATTACTAATCCATGGCTCATGCCAAAAGCTAACATCATTGCTAGCATTGATGGGATATAGTATCATAGGGAGGAAAACTTCTCTGAGATTTAGTAAACTTCTCCAAGTCCAACTGCAAACTTGAGGGATATCCATGCACCAAAAGTACCTGTTCTTTATATTATATTGCCAAGACCAGTCAACCCATAAGCTACCTCTTTTGTTAATAAGGGCATTTAAATGTTTACTCATAGAAGCTATGTTCCATTTCCTAACATCAAGAACTCCCAGCCCTCCCAATCTCAGGGGAGACTCAATTTTAGTAAAGGAACAAGGCACTAACTTCCTGTTATGAATACTGCCAGTCCAAAAATATCTGATCATGGCAGACCTAACCATATGCAATAGTTTCTTTGGGAGAATTAGGGTGCGAGCCCAGTAAACTATGGAGGAAAACACAACAGATTTTATAATAACAAGCCTTCCACTTTGAGTTAAGTTCCTATTATTCTATGCAGACATTAGCGAGGTAATTTTGGTGTAAAGAGGTAAACAGTCAGCTTTAGATATCCTTTTGGAAATTAAAGGGAGACCAAGGTACTTCATGTCATTTTCCATACTTGAGAAGCCAGAGTGGTGTTGAAGAGCAGTAGCATGCAGTTCACTGACTCCAGTAACAAGCAGTGAAGATTTGTCTTGGTTAATGGTAAGCCCAGTCATACAGTGGAAGGCCTACAGTGCTAACATGATTCCATCCAAGGAGGATATTTCCGGTTTGGTAAATAACATGACATCATCTGCAAACATTATAGAAGTTATTTGTTGTAGAGAGCACTTTGGGTGATACTTGATTGTCTTGTGGTTGTAGCTTGCCTGCAAGATAACAGTTAAGACCTCCATGACCATCAGAAATAAATATGATGAAACTGGATCTCCCTGGCGAATTCCTTTGCTCCCTTTGAAATATCCCACAGGTCTGCCATTTAATACAAGAGAATAAGAAGGAGAAGAGATACACACATAAATCCAAGAAACAAATGTTTTAGGAAATCCCATCACTGCCATTATTCTAACAATAGATTCCCAGTGTATGGTGTCGTACGCCTTAGAGATGTCAATTTTAATTGCAGCAGCAGGGGTGGAATTACTTCTACCATAACCTTTGAGTAATTCCTGGGCAAGGAGAACATTGTCAATTATGTCTCTTGAAGGCAAAAATGCAGATTGGTTCATTGATATAATAGTGGGTAAAACTTTGACTAATCGAGTAGCTAGAATCTTGGAGATACACTTGTAGAGGACATTACAGCAGGATATGGGCCTGAAGGAGGTGACACATGTTGGAGGGGACACTTTGGGTATGAGAGCAATGTTAGTGCTATTCACTTCCCCAAGCAACTTACATTTATTGAAAAAATTGTGGATAGCTTGACAAAAATCACCACCTAACACACTCCAAGTGGTGGTATAAAAATTAACATTAAGTCCATCAGGACCCGGACAAGATAACTTATTCATGGAGAAGAGGGTTGCTTTAATTTCTTCATCAGTTACAGGCATAATTAGAGAAGAAGCTTCCAGTGGAGAAATTCTATTAAGAGCAAGTGAAGAAATTTGGTCCAAATCAGGGGAGAAACCATTGGAGCTACCTAGCAAGTTAGAGAAGTGTTGGATAAAAGCATGATCAACAGTGTCTGGAGTAGAAAATAGGGTACCTTGCTCATTAGTGATTCTAAAAATATTTTCACAAGCTTGCTTAATCTTAATAGATTCATGAAAGAACTTAGTATTCTTATCTCCTTCATTAAGCCATCTTTTATGCAACTGCTGCATCTTCATACTTGCTTCCAGGGATAGGGCAATTTTAAGTTCCTTGTGCAGATTCCTCTCCTCATCAGAAGCTTGAATATCAAGAGGATGGTCCATCATGTTGTCTTGCTTTATTTTCAACTGTTCCTTTAATTTTGTAGACAGAAGGGATCCAGTACCAAAGGTTGATGAAGCCCATGTCTTGATAGCTAACTTGATTTGTTTTAATTTCCTGCAAAACTTAAACATTGGGTTACCATAACAAGTAAATTCAGAGTTAGCTTGGATGATGATATTAAGAAATTGATCATGCTTAGACCAAGCATTAAAAAATTTGAAACTTGACTTTTCTCTTCTAACATGGTTCCCCAGAGATAAAATTTGAGGAGAGTGGTCTGACATTATTGGATGAGGAAGGTTGACAGAAAGGGAAGGCCAATGGTTGAGAGCTTGGAAATTACAAAAGGCATGATCAATAGTAGTGTAAGTTCGGACACCACTTCTACTACAGTTGTTCCATGAATACTTGGCTCTAGTTTTATTCACCAAAATCAACTCAGAATCATATACAGACATATTAAGTGGTTCAATTTCTCTCAGATTAAGCGGTGTGCCACCAAATTTATCATCAAAGCTAAAGCAGGAATTGAAGTCACCTAGGACAATCCAGGGATGAGAAGATTGTCTTAGGGGAGGCAATGCATTAAGAAAGGCATTCCTGGAAATAACACTGTTATCAGCATAAACAAAAGTGAGATAGAAAGAGGATTGATTTTGGAAGACAAGAACATGAAAATGAATAAATTGCCTAGTTGTCAGAATGGGAGTCAGGGACAAGTAAGAAGGATCGAAGAGGACTAGAATTCTATTATAAGGAGCAGAGTCAAGATTGTGGTGGAAGGACCATTGGGGATTAATGTAGGTGGAGGCTTTTAGGGATAATGAATGATTAAGCTTTGTTTCAAGAAGACCAAAAAGACAGATATTAAACTCAGAGATAAAGCATTTGACTTGATCAAGTTTCAAATTACTGTGGGCTCCTCTTATGTTCCATGAAGCTATTTTCTTATTCATAAAAAATTATTGGGAAAGAGTGGAGTTATGCCTTCTCTGTGCAGACAGAGACCTAGTTTCAATTGTTCTTCTTGGATTGCTAGGAGGGGAGGAAGAATGGGAGTTAATTTGGGAGGAAGAAGGATCAATAGAAGAGGAAGGATGAGATTGAGAGGAAAGATCATTTGAAGGCCATCCTGGTAACTTAATTGTAAAATTATAATGAGATGGAGCTTCTGGATGTGGGTTGTCACCAGGTTCTTGCATGGAGATTATTAATTGTGAGATTTCAGTTTCAAATGATTTGCACCAGCTTGTGTCAAAATCAGTTGCAATTGTTTTAGAGCTGACATTTAAAGATGATGATTCCTTGCCAACTTCTTTGGAACTTTTTCTAAACATAGAATCATTCTTATCCTTTACCTGCACACCATGATTTGGTAACATGTCAGGACAACTTGATTTATTGTGAATATCAGGAGGTGCAGATTTTGAGTTTGATTTTTGGTTTTGTCTACCATTAAGCAGTACATTTATCTCTCCATCCTCCTCATCAAGCAAATCCATCACATTTTGCTCATTGTCTTCAGATTGGAGCAGGTTGTACTTATTATGTATGGAAACATTATTGATATGTTCCTGACTAGCAGGTGTACAATCTATTTCTGTTGCTTTTGGATTGACTTCAGTAAAAACATTTGAAAGCTTATCATTTTCTCCTTTTCCCTTCAAAGCAGTTTCAACATGTACTTCATAATTTGTATCTTTTTTCCCTTTGTTTTTACTGATTTTTTTCCACACTTGCTTCACCTTGTCTTGTTTTACTAAGCCTGGTCCTTTCTTCATCATGTTTCTTTCCTCTGCATCAGTTCTCTGCCGTTCATTGTTGTCACTTTGTTCTTCATTACCTACACAAACAACTTTCTTGCAATTGCTTACTGAGTGCCCAAACTCCCTACATATGGTACATATCTCTGGTTTCCACAAGTAGCTAACCTTTACATTCTGTTCAGAGCCATCCAGCAGCTTAACTGAAAAATTGTCAAGCAGTTCTTGATTTGGATTAACCTCAACTAAACATTTAGCAAAAGAAATGCGTTCAAATTTTTCAGTTGATGTATCCAAACATAGAAGTTTCCCAACTCTAGAAGCTAACCAGTTAATTCCCAAAGGAGACCAAGCATACAGGGGGATATTTGTGAGTTTAATCCATACTGGGATAGATCGAATGCTGCTACAACTGTTGCCAATGTTTTCATCCCATTGCTTTACAATAAATAATTTATTTCTCATCACAACAGGGTCAGATTCAGCAATTCTTGTTCTATCATCCTCATTAGAGAACTTGAATAAAAACAAGAACCCATCAGATTTGACAGAAATTGAACCACTAAGTTTCCAAAGTCTTTTAAGATAGAATAGCACAGTTGAATAAGGTAGAGGATTGTCAAGAAAAAAGCCAACTAGATATTCTTTCCACATTTGGTTTCCTGCTTGAACAATGTCAGCAGATGGCACAATTGCATTACCAACATAATCAAGCTATTCACGAGGCACATATTTCCCAGCATTATTTGGTTTGGCCTTAAAGAGAGAGGTCCAAGGTCGTGGAGGAGGAGCTGTTGGTTGAGGAAGCAAAGGAGGGGATGGGAGGATGGGAACTGACACATTGGGTAAAGCTACAGGAAGTGATGGTGGAACAACAGGAACACTGACATAAGGACCAGAAGAAGGGGATGGTCCTGACAAAGATGGAAGGGGAATGGCAGAGGGAGGGACAAGGATAGGGGAGGATGGACAGGGTTGGTTAGAAGTTGATGGATGGGACTGGACTGCGGGAATAAGGATGGGAGAGGGCGGGGACCCCATGGAAGAAAAACTTAAAAAATTGAATTTAAAACTTTGGGGCCATGGATACTTTGTATTCCACAGCCTTTGGTTAAGCCGGTTTTATAAGTGGCCGTGCACTATGTCTCATTATTGTGGCCGCTGGGTATCGAACCGGTGCCACTACAACACAATGTAGCAACTCCACTATGTCTTAACCACTGGACCACTAGAACTTGACACACTTAATAATATTGTTTTGAGTGATAATAAGTAATAGTAATCTTGTTTTGAATAAATATTTACAAAAATATTTTCCTCGACATCTAAATTTATAAAATGGCTGAAAATTGTTTTATCAATAACCAGCCCTATAATCATAAAACGTCGTGCACGGAGCTAGATACATACAGTTATTTTTATAATTAAACCAGAATATAAAATAAAATCAATTGATTTGTTTCTGAAAATAAAAAATGTGTTTATAACATTAGTAATGATGCCCTTAAATATGATAATTGATTTATTAAATTAAATTGAGATTTATTGATTAAATAATTATTATAATCATTCAAATAATGATTTTAAAAAGGTTATAATTCATTTTGAATAGTTATAAAGAGATAATAAATCAGTTATAATAGTTTTATAAAGAGATATATTTGATTTAAAAATACAAGGAAAAATCGATATCGCTTTATCAGTATAATAGTTTTATAAAGAGTGGTTTAATGATTCCATATATATCGGAAATATTTTTTTAGAAATATATATCTTCAAAAGAGATTTTGATAAAAAGAACTTAATCAATTAAAGAATGATTTCCTATTCACAAAACCTCTTTTTATCGATGATTGGATCGAAGGAATGGGGGTTGGATCTGGGGTAATCCCTGTCCGAAAAACACTTCGAACCAATTTACGTTCGAAGTAAAACATGCTGAAGATAAAAGTATGAAAGAGGGAGATATTCATGAAGTAGGGTTTCTTGCCACTAGTCCTTTGAGGCGAAATTTACCATATCAGATATTTATGGACAAGTAGTGCTCCATTATGTAAATCTTCGATGAAAGGACTTCTCTATACTAATCCTAGGGTTAATTCTCGATAGAATGTGGTAGGAGGGTACCTTCGGTTTTGTTCAGTCCCAGAACGAACTTGTATGGATGGATGTCTGACATTGCATTCTTGAGATTTCATCGTTGACTTTTATAAATGTACATCTATTTGGTGGAGGAGAAGGTAACTTCTCTTAGCTTAACACCCTTCTCTGATACGTACGAGCTCGGAGGTTGTACGTTTGTGAAAGTAAATAGTGATCGGAGGAATGGCAATATGGCATTCAAAGTGGAATGTGCTGTGTGAAAAATCATGACCTAATGCCTCATCACCCGAAAATGACAGAAACGGGGTAGAAGCGGCAGGGCTATGTGGTTTGCCTCCATATGGATATGGTCATCACCTTTCTAGATTACCATATATATTTGAGTATTTGTATGCTGTGGCCACGGGTAGGTCGGGAATGATCGGGGTGATTTCTTATTCGGTACTATCCAGGGAAGGGGTAGGCCGGTTCTGTGTTGGTTTAGGAGTTCAGTATCTGCACCCTAGGTACATTTTTCTAGAGATGTACTGTACAAAAGGTTGTCCCTTACCATGTCATTGTGTGGAATCCATTCTCTAATAAGTGCCTGCCATTTTGTTTCTAGAGCCTAGTATGCTGGAATTTAATAATGGTAACAATTTCGGCTATGATTAATAAGTTTACTTGCAAATGTTTTCAAAGACATGTCATTAAAAATAATATCAATTATTTTGACGTAAAATGTATTGGTTATCATAAGGTAAAAACCCGTTCTGTGTTTATGTACGGCATGGTCTTATGAGATACCTTTTTTTTTCAAAATGCGTATTTTGAGTTCTCACACCAGTTCCATGACTAACCCGGAGTTTATTTTCCTTATCCTTAAACTCTGGATGCCCCCATTTTCCCCGGGCAGCCTAGTAGTCAGGTTTAGTTTAGAAGAAAGCTGGATAAAGCTCGAAGCATGGAGTTAGAAGATTTACTGAAGATTTTTGTCTATTTCCACCACACTCTTGTACTACTGTATTTCGAAAACTTGTAAGGATGAATATTTATAACTGTCTATGTTTTTAACTCTGTTAAATGTATTAAATTTCCATTATAAAGATTATGTTGAAATAACATATGTGAGATTCTATTCTATCTTATTTTTCTTTCCTACCCTTGAGAATCTACTTCTTCGGCACTTGGATTTACGGCACGTGAATACCGAGAATCTATTAATGTCGATTTCTGGGAGTCGAAGAATCAGGTCCTCACAGTGGCGAATGGGGAAGTGTGGCAACGACAATTTGGGGTTGAACGACACAACGTTCGCGTCCGATTTTTGGTGATTTGAGGCGGCGAAACGGTCGAGGCTGGTGGTGTTCGAGATATGGTGGGTGGAGGGCTAGCGGTGGGAGCGAGACGGCCACGGCTGGATAGCCATGGCCGTGGCGGTGAGCAAGAAAAGATGGCGCTTGGGTATTTTTGAACATGAACGAGGAGGGGGGAGGGGATTAGTTTAATTAGGGGTAATTAAGTTATAATGATGTAATTAAGAATTTTTTATTATTTTAATTAATTCAAACGTTGTAAACTAATTATATCTTTCATACGAGGTCAAAATTGAATGCGACGAGTTGTGTAGGGATCGTATTAGCGGATACTACATTATGGGATTGGATCTGTGATGATTGGAGCTAGTTGAATTTCGCACTAAATCGAACGTCGTTCGATTTAGACCCAAAAAAATGCCTCGGCGACAACAAAAATAATTGTGAGTTAAACTCGCCTTTTTTGTTAAACAGTTATTATATAGTTGATACAAATTATTGATTGGATGTTTGATGATTTACTGTTTTTATCAGTTGGTTTGGATTTATTCCCACCCCTGGAGCAGATGACCTTTTATATATACCCCGCCTAGTAGCAGATGACTCATACTATATATAATTATATATTGTTTATGATGTAGGGGGATAGGTTGGAGAGATCCAATAGGATTCCTTGTCATTGTTGATTTTAGCTTCAACAATATACCTATCATTTAAACTATTGGATACTAAACTGATTGTTGGCTCTATTTAACATGACATTGTTATATGTTTGAAACTTAAACCCTGTAGTGATAGGAAATCAATAATCGATATTGGTTAAATGTTGGTAGCTATTGGCCTAAAATTAGTGTTTTGAAAATAGTATAAATCGCCATTTGAATTGGAAGTAGTTTTTAAGATAGGAAATGATTTTAAATCTGAAATTTGTTTTCGAAAATATTTTGTTTTAAAGGATTTAATTTCTATTTTACTCCAAACCATTGTATCTGTCTTCCAAAGATTATTTATATTTAATAATGTTTTAAAGATTACTTATTTATATTTAATATTGTTTTAAAGATTAGTTATTTATATTTAATGTGTTTTAAAGTTATTTATCTATATTTTAATATTTTGAAAAGTTAATTATTTTAAAAATTAACGTGGCTTGAAATTAATAATAATGATTTGTTAATAATGTTTTGGAAATAAATTATTACTATTTATAATAATGTTAAAGATTAATTATTATTGTTTATTTAATAATGTTTTGAAATTATTAATTAGTATTTTAATGTGTTTCGAAGTTAATAATAGTTATTTATTTATAATGTTTATTGTTAATTATTATTATTATATAATAGTGTTTTGAAGTAAATGTTTTTTATTTTATTTAATTTTTTTTCGAGACTCATAAATAGAGTTTTATAGCGGACTTGAGTTTTTTACGGGGAGTTTTATAAAATGGTTTAAAGGCTTAACGGAAGATTATTTGCAAGGTAAAGGGGTTTTATAAATGGTTAGATATTTATAAAATAATTTTAGAAATGGGTTTATAGATTTGTAAAAGGAGTTTCATAAATGGTCTTATGGATTTATAAAGGGTTATAAATGATTTTGGGAATGCATAAAAGGGAGTTTTATAAGTGATTTCAAGAATTGATCAATCGGGTTATATATGGGTTTAGAGATTTATAGAGGAATTTATAAAAAAAATTAGAATTGTGTAAAAGGAAATCTTCCTTCGTTTGTGAATATATTTATGCCGTTGAGATAAGTATATGGATATTTTTTCAAGTATTGAAAATATAGGGGTTTGTGGGTATATTCTATTAAGGTACTTTTATACAAGAGATTTAAAAGTGATTTTAATTAATGAAAAGATTAATTAAGGAGGCTAGTGGTTACTTATGAGCTTAACCAGTGTTGGTTTTCCATTTTGAAATAAATCCCAGATTTGGATGTGTTTATGGATAGTTAAATAACTGACTATCAAATATGGACCCAAAAAAATAACTATAAAAATATCTAGGAGGAACACGTAAGTTATATGGCACAGTCATCTTATATGATGGTGTACTATGCGTATAAATCTCGTTTCATTCTCCTAGGACAAATGATAAAAAAAATCCGTCCACTAACGGTTAGGAGGTGATCTCCGCTCTTATGTTTGACTGTTAATTTCCTAAAGAACCAGGTTTGAGTTTATCGAAAACTATCGAATGTTGTTTCGAAGAGACCGGGATCGGATATGTTATCCAAAAACCACTTCGATCCAACTCAAGAGTTTCGAAGTGAAGACATCTTGAAGATGATGGAATTGAAGACGAAGCTCTTAAGTGTTTCATTCAGCCCCAGAACGAACTTGTATGGATGACATCTGGCATTGTATTAATGCCTGTAGGACAGTGTTGGCATTCCAAGTGGGAAGTACTATATAAAAGGTAAAACATAGCCTCAAGCCTCATCAATTGGGAATGACTAAAACATGGGAGATGCAGTGGGGATTAGTGGTCGCTCTAAAGTAAGGTATGATCATCCCTATCTAGAGTCAATATTATCTCTCATTTGTATGCTTCGGGGCCCACTAACAGAGGGTTGATCATATTCGGTACCACAAGTCAAATGGTAAGCTGGTTTTGTGTTGGCTGGGGATCCTGGCAAGGTCCTCGGTGTTTTTAACTAAAGATGCACTGTGACGGGCGGTACCCCAGTAGCTCATTCATTATATGGAATCCATTCTCCAATACGTGCCTTTACGGTTTTAGTGGTATAACTATTATGTTGAAATTTAATCAATGTAACAATTTCGGCTATGTAATAGATATTTGTATCTTAGACACTATTATGATATCAAAGAATTTCATATGAAATTGTTTGGTTATCGTAAGGTGAAAATCCGTCCGTGTTTATGTGTGGCATAGTCTTACGAGATACCTTTATTTTCAAAAGATTTTTGAAACACAAAAATTCAACTGGGTGTGTTTTTCTCATGCCGGTTTTCTAGACTGACTCGGGTGTTATTTTATTATAATGTTCGGGTCAAACCGAGCATATTATAGATTTAGTTTTGGATGCTTTAGAGCTTCAGGAGACGAGCTGGAGACCCAGTGATGTATACACGTATATGGCAATTTTTTCGCTGCATTCATTGTTGTATTTATCAGCAATTGTGAGGACATGTTGTTATAACTATCCCAACATGTCCAGGCTGATATAGGTTATTATACTCTGATTGATGTTTGTATGTACATATATTACTGTTTGTTTTGTGTAAAGATTGGTTGCATATTATAGATCATTCGTTCTCCTATGAGATTCTATGTTGTTTATTTTTCCTTCTTATCTTCTTCCTTCTCTCTTTTTCCTTAACAATCGGGTTTTCTGACATTTGATTGCTCGGCGCGCAATAGTGCAGACCTATTAGTGTCGATTTCAAGGGTCGAAAATCTTGAGTTGTTACAAAATATTACTTAAAAATAACACATTATAAAATTAAATCCTTAAAAAAAGCATGTTTTATAATTAAAACCCTTTACTTAAAAATCCATAAATAATTACTAAAAATATACCTAAACTTGAAACCAAATTAAAAATACTTTAATTAATGTTTTAAAAACCTTTAAAAAGATTATAGAAAAATAACGAATTTAAATTTAGTTTTTAAACATTTTAAATCACAAAAGGTGTTAAAAATAACACTACACGACCAGTGTTGGAAGAAGTGCCCAGGAATGTTGTTGTAAGTCAAAGATAACATTTATAAATGCTATTTAAGTTCTAGGCAGAGAATAATAGAAAAACGCACGGTCTTTATAGCCGGTTTTCACCACTTAAATAAATTATTTAAGGCCAACTTTTTATAATAAGTAGTATATTAAGCCTACTTAAATACCGTGAAATGAAACCCCTAAGGATGTCTTCCAAAATTATAATAAAAATTCCCGAAAATAAGGTATGTTCGAAGTGCTTATAGAGCGACCATTTTCATTATAAATTTTGCCTTTTCGTTCAACCAGTTCTATAAATTTTTAAACCTTGATGTTTTTATAATAATAAGTACATATATTTTACTTATTAAAATAGAAAATAACCCCTAAGCATGTCTTTCAAAGTTAACTTTAAAAATCGTCGAACACAAGGCATTTTCAAAGTGCATTCATAGCAACCTTTTCGCTTCTAAATTTCATAACTTTGGTTCACAAGTTCTACAACTTTTCAAACTGATTCCTTGCTGACACATACACTTATATATATATATATATATACATATATATATATATATATATATATATGGAGCATAATCAAAATATATTATATCATAATATATTAATATGCAAACAATTTGAACAAGTTTAAATACAAAGGGATTCAAAGAGCTTTTTATCGCGACTATCGCTATATGGACCATTCTATATTCATTCAAATCTCAACACACAATCAAACAACCATTTATACACAATCTCAAGGCCACGCCACATGTTATAGAAGGTCATAGAAGTGATGTTGTACAATATAAAGTTTTCATTTGCTTTTCAAAAGCAAGGCGGTCCAACTTTAATTAGTTCATACTTACTTTAAGTTTACTTACAAGCACACACACACACACAAATACAATATATCATTGTTCATTGAAGAGTAAACACACCTAAAAACTAGGCTAACATAAGCACAAGCAACCTAGAAAACTAGAACCACTTCCTACCATCACCAAACATTCAAAGCTTCCACCTTTAGACTCCACAAGCCCTCGACCACCCCCTTCACTTCTTTTTTCTCATGGCACAAACCAAGTTTAGGGTCTATGCTCCTTTACTTCATCATTTAACTGATCCTTGTTTCCATGATGTCCTAAGCCCTTTGGAAAAGTTTGGCGTTGATTTGATTTGATTTTGGAGAGTAAATGTGAAGTGGAAGAGTGAATGAAGACTTATCTTTTTGCACAAAACTTAGGCAATAAAATTGTGAACCAAATGGAGTATAATGTGAAGATTTAAACAAGAGATAAATTGTCCTCCCATGGCCCTTAGTGGCCGACCAACTAGTCTTCCCCATCATGCATTTCCTATGTGCAACTTTACACCTCCTCTTTGATCAAACAAACATCTAAAAACCATTCATTAAAATATCTCCTCCTTATTCACTTTGCTAATCTTTTACTATTTACATTTAGTTAGCCATAAACTATAAAATATTTTTAGTTGCTAATTAGTTACATGTTAATATATTAGAGAAGCACAAAAAATTTAAACAATCTTTATCCTTTTATTGGTTACTACTTCCTTCAGAAGTAAGTGATCTATATATAGGAGTCCTCTTTATGGGATCTCGTATACTGTAACAACCAAGATTTTTAGTTGTTTGAATTTAGAATATTTAATTGATTTTAAATATTGAAAATATATAATTTTTTAGTTGAATTAATTTAATTTCAAATATAATTGATATTTGAATATTATATTTGTATAAATATTGAATCTGGGGTTTAATAGAGATGAAAATTATTTATAAAGTTGATATAAATCTATTTAAAATAGAATGGAGTTAGTAAACTTTTAAAATTGATTTAAAAGTGAATAAATGGAATTGGAAATTTATCGATTTAATTAACATGTAAAAATAGTCATTTTTGATACTGTCTCGGATTTCGACGAAACTAGTTTCATTGGATCCGTAATAGTAAGTTATTATAGGATTCCAAATTTCGTGTCGATCGGATTTACGGTTTGGTTGTGCAAAGTTAAAACGCATAGAAACTTATTTAAGGGAATTTAATTAAAATAATTTGATTTGAAAAGCTATCTTCAAAATACATTCAAATTGGCACCCGATATATATTCCATTGTGTTTGGAATAAGGGTAAAACATTATGAACGCCAGGTGGCATGCTTCATTTGGAGTCCGGAATTATTTCAGACGAATAGTAACTTTTAGTGGCCTATAAATATAGGACCCTAACCCTTCTTTCTTTGCAAACTCTAGGGCAAACAACGTAGCCGCCACCCACGATATTAACAGCCAAAAATCACAAACCTTCCCCCTCATTTTCGGCCAACCCATCCACTATTTCCAAAAGCTTTCTTCTGCAAAGTTGTAGGTCTCAGCACGATCTTTCTATCCAACGGTTGTGATGTGCTAATTCGTTGCATATAGGCCAGAAATCGCCACGTTTGTCTGTCGTTCAAGTGCGTTTTACGAGGCGGAGCCGGAGGGGTACGGTTTGAGGCCGTGGGAAGAGCATGAGTAGATGTGTCGTCTGGAGGTGTCTGATCGATCTCTGGTGATCTCGAAGAGGTGCGACAATCAAAATTTGGAAGTGGCTATGGGTTCGAATGCGCGTGGTAGCCTGGGAAGGAGGAGGAAGGTTTAAGAAATTAATTACGTTAATTAATTAATCTAATGATGTTGGTTAATTATAATATATATTCGAATGTTTAAAAATCCATAACTCTTACATACGAGGTCGGATTCGCATGAAACTAGCGGCGTTGGGTTCGTATTGATGAGCACTACATTCTAGAGCTAGTTTGGATGGATTTGGAGCTGTTGAAAATTTTGGTTAAAATTAAACGCTCGTTTAATTTTATTCCAAATAAAACGCTGCAACGACTACTGGGAGCAAATTGAGTAAAACTCACTATTTCCGACCCGCTTATATTTTTATATAAGTGGGAATATTTTTAACTGTTTTGATGAATGTTGGATGTCATATATATATATATATATATTAGATGTTTGGATGTTAAGCTATAGTAGTTAGTAGTTGGATATATTCCTTCCTATTGGAGCAGACGAGACCCTATACGTTCCCATACATGAGCGGATGACCCTTTGTACGTACGTCTGCCTCGAGGCAGACATTGTACATATTTTCTCATATGTATATTTGTTGCAGGTAATAGGTTGGAGGGATCCAACAGGATTCCTCACTATGGTTGATGTTTATTTACACATTTTGTTATATATGCTATATTATGTGATGTTTGATGTGATGGATGCCATGATCGCTATTATTGATGTGAATCCCCTTATTTAGTACTTTTGCAGCTTTGGGCCATATTTTTGGAATTTAAAATATAGATATGATGATTTCAATTTAAAAAGGATTTCAGAGTGATTTTGAAAATATATATGTTTTAAGAATTTTTGAATGGTTAAAGAAATTTACTTATTTTAAATAAATAAAAATTTATAATTTTTTACGTTATAAATGTTATGTTTTTTGTGAAATATACTTAAACATTATTTTTGAAATATGGAGTTAACTATTTTGTAAAATAAGTTAAATTGAGAATTTTGAACTTATTATAAATGGTTTATATATAAGATTTATAAAATTGATATTTTATAAATAAAAGTAAGGGAATTATAAACGAGCTTTATATGTGTTAAAATGAAAGTTTATCAAGGAATGCTATTAATAAAGAGATTTAATGAAATGGATTTTATAAACAGTGTTTTATAAATATTAGAAATGGATTTGTAATCAAATTTGTAAATGGATTTGCAATTGAAATTTAGAAATGAATCTATAATGGACTTTATAAATAATAAGATTAGGGGAAGAATGAATTTGTACATAAAGATATTTATAAGTAAATACATTTATAATTGGATTTTGACATATAAATGAGATACAAATGGAAATTGTTAATAATAGAATTTTATATATGAAAGTTTTAATAAAATATAAATGGAATTTATAAACATTATTTTATAAAATCCGAAATCAATTTAATTTGATAAGTTAAATATGAAAGTTTATAAAGGAATTATATTCATGTTTTTAAAGTGAATAAATCCTTTAAATAAATGTTTCGGAAATGATATTTAAAATGGAGTTTAAATGGTTTGAAACGCAACCTATATATGTTAATTATCGAAAACATAGATTTCAACAGTTATTGTTGAAATAGACGTTTTGGTGTAAAGTAAGGAAGGCATGGAGTATGACACTATTTTTATAGTAAATGATTTCCAAAAGGAAATATTTTAAAATAGTTAGTTGAATCCCTATGCTAGTATTTTTGGGCTGTCATAACGATGTTTTACGCAACATTCGTTTTGACCCAAATAAAGTGTGTTTTGAAGAATGTTTTCCTTAAAAGATTTTGCATATATACTTAATCATCGATTTAAGTATATGAAATATTTTCTAATGGTTTGAAAATGCAAGTAGTTGTTAATTCACTTATTATTAAAATAAGTATATGGAAAGGTTTTCCAAATATTGAAAGATTGAATGGTTTTGGAAATATATCTTTTAAAGATAATTTTAAGTGTGTGAATTGGAAAGTGAATTGATTTATTAAAGATTAATAAATCAGGTCTAGTGACTGTTTAAGTGCTAAATTATATTTTCGACCATTTTAGTTTCTCGACTTGATGTGGAAACTATTTAGTCGTACACTTAGTACGTAGCCATCTGTATAGGCTTGATTATCGTTTGGTGTAAAGGATGTTGATTCGAGCAGTGCAGAGTGATTACTCCTTTCTACCAAGCTTCCTTCTTGGCCAAAGGATAGCAAGTTGAAAGTTGGAAACGTGATAAGTCTACGAGACTTGGTTTCTGTATGAGGTTGAGTAATGCTTTTGCATTGTTGGTGCGAAGAGACCGGGATCAGATTTATCTGAAAACCACTTTGGACCAACTTATTTGCGATGATTATGCAGGTTATTGATGGCATGATATTTAGGATTTTCATAGTGAAGGACTTCTTCTTGATCAGTTGGGGTTAAAATCCCAATATACATATAGTAGCAGTTGTTACCCTGCCTTTTGGACAAGGCTGGGATATCAACAAATTGGCTAATAAGGATGGATATCAGGATTGGAGATCGATTGGAAACAAGGCTATAATCGATACCGTCAAAATTGGACCAAGCTCCAATCAAGGTGGGATCGATAGGGAATGATAAACAAGGCTCTGTGAAGCTACACTTCAAATTTCAAGTCAATCGGAGTTCCTATGCTCAAATTATGGATCGATCAAGGTTCACAAGAAAGATGTTCACTTCATATCCATCAACTTTGTATCCATCGACTTCGTATCCATCTACCTCACATCCATCCATATACTTCGTATCCATCCGGTTCATACCAATCTACTTCGTGCCCATCTAATTCGTATCCACCCGGTTCGTATCCATCTACTTCATCCATCCATCAGCTGTATGTTTCATATCGATCGCTCAATTGATCGATACGAAGACCAGGGCCAAGCATCGATATGAAGGCAACGACATAACATCGATACGAAGGAAAATGTGTGGGATTTATACGAAGGGCACAGTCAAACCAAAGGAAACCGTCTTTAGGTGTGAAACATGGATCTACATAGAATTCTCGCTCCACGTCATCGATACGAAATCCATCGATATGCAAGCATCGATACGAAGCCCTTAGTAAAACTAAAAATCCAATCTTGGATTGATTATAACTCAAAAGCTACAAGTCCAAATGCCACACAATTTTCACAGAAGCTTGCTTATTCACTCAAGAACGTCCATGATCGATCGCAGCTCCATTGGGCCATTCCTTGGATCGATACGAGATGCACTTGGATCGATCACAAACAACCCAAGATCGATCTGGTGGGCCCACCTACACATGAGAGAGGGTAATCCGAGTTTTGAGGGAGATATTTCCAAATCTACACCTATAAATAGCACCCCTATGCTTACTGAAAAGAATACTTTTGGTAGCTCTTACGTTGTTACTCTGCTGAAACTCCATTGTAACTTGAGTGCCATTGATTGTACTATTGTAAATCAGTTGAGAATCATCAATAAACAGCAAACTATTCAAAGTGGACGTAAGCTACAACGCCGAACCACTATAAATCTTGTGTCTTCTCTTACTTTCTTTCATTTTAATTTTGTTATTTCTTCATTTTTACTCTCTACATCATCTAGATCTTAGATCTATGTTTGGATATTGAGGATTTGTGTGTAAACACTGGTGCTTTTGCTACTTCTGGGGTTTGTGACCAATTTTGGCGCAACCACTTTGGTGCTTTCACTGAGAGCTGAACTTAGGGATTTGGAGGCTTGGATTTTTGATCTGAAACCTTACTCGGATTCTTGGAAGCAATGGCTAAGCAATCGACAAGGAGACAGAGAACAAAGAGGTGTCAGCATGAAGGAAGTCAGGAGGCTTCCTCAGCTGCTAATCAGGCCTCAATCTTCATCACTAGAGACGAGATGGAAACAATGTTGAAAAGGCAAGAGGATATGATACAGAACCTACTCTGACATGTTGGGCAAGCTGGAGTGCAAAACCATAGGAATGGAGTAACGTAAGATACTAGAGATGAGGATCACGATGCTGGAATAGCAGGAACAGAGGCAGTCCAGAATCAAAACCAAGGAAACAGTGCAACCAGAATATAGGATAGAGTGGGACCATCGGGAACGACCCTTGAACCAGGGGGCATGCCTCCGAATCATGTTGGCTCAATTCCAGGAAGGATACCAGGTGGCGCTATGCAGTTTGGCGTTGATTGGGATATGGATACTCGTCCAGAAGGATAGGTTTCAGGATTACCAAGCGGACTTGGAGGGCAGGTCAGAGATAGCAGGCAGAGGCTACTACTTGATGACAACGACAAGTTAGCGGTCATGATCAGACGGGCAATAAGGGGAGGATTGGTGAATAGAGATTTGGAGGATGTGAATAGGAGCTCCTTTGCTCCTACGATCAAGCAAGCTAGGAATCCACTGGATTTCAAACTCCTAACGTTGGAAATGTATGATGGGAGAACATATCCCGTTGTTCACTTGACAAGGTACATGAGACACATGGAAGTACTAGGAGCATCAGAGGAAGTCATGGCATGATGATTCCCCTTGTATTTGATGGATACAGCAGCAATATTGTTCAGACAACTGGAAAGCGACTCTCAAACAGTTCATCGAAAGGGTTTCGATCGTATAAGTCCGATATTAAGCGATAAAGCAAATCCATGTGTCCCATACCACATGTTTTACTTTACCGTTTTATTGTCTTTCTCATAAGTTCAAAATTCATAAAAATAAGTAATTTTATTTATAAAATGCTTTTATTAGAGGAAAACAGGAATTTAAAACGATTTTCCGAAAAAGATTATTAAAACCAATATTTGAAATTTCTTTATTATAGGAAATAAATATATATTTTTTTAGAAAAATAATTTTAAAATTCTATATGATAATAATTTGAAATGTCCATATATTTCAAAAATGATTTAGTGAAAACCGTTCTCGAAAACAATAAAAGCTAAGAAGGATATCTCAAAACCGATAACTTGAATTCAATACGAATTCAATACAAATTTATCCCAAAATCAATTCAAATTCCATTTAAATTTGAATTTCAAATTCTCCCAATATAGCTAGCCTATTGATAGGCATCATAGCTCTCAAAATATCTCAAAAACAACATCAAAACCGAACGAGAATGAGAGCAAAAATGAGCTAATACAATTCTAAGGTCGATGATTGTTATTGCTGTCATTTTGCACTCAGGACAACAACATACAACATAATTTCGACCAAGCAAACTTCATAATTTCAGAAAGTTCAAAACATAAAACTTGTAGTACATGATCTAAGCTTTACATAACATCTAAAATTATTAAATTTGGTTAAGAACCGAAAGAGTTATGAACAAAATAATTCTCAGGCCTATGATTGTTGTTGCTGTCGATTTGCTCTCGGGATAGCAACAAACAAGCACGATTTTGGTCAAGCAAACTTTAAAATTTCAGAAAACTCAAAACATAAAACTTGTATCGCTATGTCTATGCTTTCCAAAAAATCTAATATTATTGAATTTGGTTAAGAAACGAAAGAGTTATGGCCAAAACAATTCTCAGACCTGTGATTGTTGTTGCTGTCGATTTGCTCTCGGGACAGCAACAAACAAGCATGATTTTGATCAAGCAAACATTAAAATTTTAGAAAACTTAAAACATGAAACTTGTAGCTTTATATCTAAGATTTTCAGAGGATCCAAAATTATTGAATTTAGTTAAGAAATGAAAATTTTATGGCAAAATTCATTTCAGCTTAAATCTCAAATAATTTTTTTCCACATGATTATCACTTTTAGCTAGCTAATTTGTGAGCTTGCACTCACCTGATGATTTAGCAAAGAATTTAGGTGCAAGAAATAATCTTTGATGAAGATAGAAACTCTAGGAACCTGTAGAAGCTTAAAACAGAATATGCAGAAAGAAGAAGATAGAGTTACAGACAACCTCTTTTCAGAAAGAAATTTTGATGAAATAACTTGAGATATTGGTGGTGATTACCTGTTATAATCTCTTATTAGCTAATGTTCTCTCTAATTTCAGCTAGTTAGAAACAAGATTTTTAGTTTGGTAAAGAGGAAGCCATAGTTTTTTTACTGTATTTCTGTTTTGGGAAGATGATGAACTAGGGAAAGAAACCTACGTGCAAACTTTTCTCCTGAGTATTCTAAAAATGGGTATTGGGTTTGAACCCAATATCCAAATACCCACATACCATACTTAGCCTAAATTTGGCTAAGTAATCATGTTTTCACTCTTTAATTCTCATATATTCACATTATTTACTCATTTAAAAACCAAATAAATTTTTACAACCAAAAGTTTATGTAAACTAAAATATTTTCACAACAAAATAAAAATTATTCTAACTATAAAAATTAATTTCTATAAAATTGATAAAATTGAAACAGTCCAAAACCACCATAGTGTGCATTAGTTAGGGACTAAGCGTGTCTACCACTTATGAGGAAAAAAAATTGAGACATAATTGACATGCTTAGCTCTTAACTAACGTATTACTATGATGGTCGCTCTTAACCAGCCCTATTCTCTGCATTAGCAGACATGATTACATAGTAATTCTCTTTACTAATGTAGGTCTCGGGGTGGGGCATCATAGCTTGCGACTCTCATGATAATGCATTAGCTAAGAGCGAAGTATGTCGATATTTTTTTCCATTACCTCATATATGGTCGACACACCTAGTCCTTAGCTAATACGATACCATGGTAGTCACCCTTAACCAGCCCTATTCTCTACATTAGTAGACATGATTACTTAGTAATTCTCTTTACTAATGTGGGTCTCGGGGTGGGGCATCACAGCATGGTATCAGAGCCATACCCAGCCGGAATTGTGGTATGTATGTGTTACAGCCACGACGCCTGGGTTGTGTTGTGTTCATGAGCCAATGAGGACGTTGAGCTCTAAAGGGGGGGGATTGTAACACCCCTTCAAAATGGGAATAATAGTCCCACATCACTGAAAAACACTATGAAGTGGGTGCTTATATACCAAAGCCTTCACTTCATAACAACGTCGATGCCTTTTGAGGAACAAAACCCCACACCTTGGCTTGGCCCATGAGGCGGAGGTGACTAAGTTGGGGACAATATCTGCGTTAGGTGAGGTGCGGGCTATTACATTGGTACATGGACGAAGTTGATCAAGAGGTTTATGAGGCGTTTCGGGTCCACATCGTGAGACCCAAGAATGTGATGATTTTAGCATCGATGAAACAGTAGAAAGGAGAGTCACTTAGGGATTTCTTAACTAGATTCAATGCGTCAATGGCTTCGGTGGATCGACCCGATCCGTCGATGGTTTTGATGGCAGCAATCTCAGGATCGCGGATAATTCGGATTTTAAGATACCGTTGGAGCTGGATCCACCGATGGATCTGGGGGAGTTTTACAATGAAGCAGAGAGGTTTCTACGACATGAAGATGTAAAGGCTAAAAGAGAGGAGAGGGAGGCTGAAGTTTATGCGGTTAAAGGTGGAGGTCCACCCAGGGAGGATTTAAACAAGGACGACAGAGGCAAAAGGAAAATGAATGACAGCGGTAACACATCAAAAAGGCAACGAAGGGAATCTAAATTCTCTTCTTACACGGAATTGGCTGAAACTCTGAAAAGGATTTATTTGGATACTCGAGGGCGCCTCCAGTATCGAAGGCTGGCAGAAAGGGAACCCTCTGAATACGAGTGGGAATCAGGAAAGCATTTCCTATTCCACAAGCTGGATGGGCACAACACGAACGACTGCAGGCATTTGAAGGATATTATTGAGGAACACGTAAGGAATGGTCATTTGCAACAATACATAAGGAATCGAGCTATGGCAGTGGAACAGGAGCAGCCACTGCCCACCTCAAACGAAGATGGCACTGGATCTAGGCATCGTCATCAGCTTATTATCAGCTGATTGGATTGATGGATGGAATAAGTAATAAACCCCAAAGTAATGCGGCTAAGTCACTACACATGTACGGGATCGAGGATGGTCCCTAGGCATGCTCTGAGATGATGATAAACCATGATGCTCGGGTTTATAAAATCTTGTTTTTTTTGTTTTCTACAAACTCTGGTTTTTTTGGGTACTATGGTTGTTTGGTTTTCTTGGCTGTATGGAATTTTATTTTATCAATTAAAATCTATGATGATTGGTTACGGTCCCGACTGGAGAGACGGAGCAATAAGTGTGAGTTACGAGTCCTTTCGCTGGAGAGCGACAAGACGGACTCGAACTCGGATTAAGTCCTCGACCGATGAGTCAAGGCTGTAGAATATAAGTCCTCGATCGGAGAATCGAGGCCAGAGAATATAAGTCTTCGACCAGAGAGTCGAGGTCGGAGAATATAAGTCCTCGATCGGAGAGTCGAGGCCGGAGAATATTAGTCCTCGATCGGAGAGTCAAGGCCGGAGAATATAAGTCCTTGACCAGAGAGTCGAGGCCGAAGAGTATAAGTCCTTGATCGGATAGTTAAGGCCGAATAAGGAAAACCATGGATGAGACCTTGACCGAAGAGTCGAGGTTGGAATAGAAAGAAATGACCCGGCAAGGTCTATAGCTTTGGATATGGACCCGGAGAGGTCCCGGTTTTGGCTGAGGACCCAATGAGGTCCCGAATTTGGATTACAGGACCCGGAGAGGTCATGGATTTGGTTATTAGGTTCTGGGTATGGATAGATTAGAACTCGGTTGTCGGGTTCGGATGGATATGGAATTGGCTAAGGATCTGGTTATTGGATTCGGAATCGGATATCGACTCGGAATAGTCGTGGATTTGGATTAGGTTATGGCTATGGCACATGGATAGAATGGCTTGATAATGGATGGGATTATGGATCAAACGATATGGATATGGATGGAATATGGACTTTGGATGTTGGATTTAAAGCTAACAAACTTCAGGGGAAACTAGAGTGGTATATCTATACTAATAGGGGTTGACAAAGAAGCGAAGTGGGTAATCGGAGTATCATTCATCTCTAGTCCATGTGGTAGCCGACTTTCTTCTTAACACCCGCACAGGATCACTCACTTGTTTCTAGTTGAACAATCCCTTTGGGAAAGAAGAATCTATGCTATCAATACCAATAAGTATAAAAAGACAGGTGCACAAGTGAGAACTGCTTCGAATTTCTTTTAGACTTGATACGCCTTTCTACCGCAAAGGCATGTTTTGAGGGGCAAATGTTACCCCGCTTTTTGGATAAGGCCGTGATATCAACAAATTGGCTAAAAAGGATGGATATTAGGATTGGAGATCGATTGGCAACAAGGCTATGATCGATACCGTCAAAATTGGACCAAGCACCAATCAAGGTCGGATCGATAGGGAATGATAAACAAGGCTCGGTGAGGCTACACTTCAAATTTCAAGTCAATCGGAGTTCGTATGCTCAAGTTATGGATCGATCAAGGTTCACATAAAACATGTTCACTTTGTATCCATCAACTTCATATCCATCTACCTCACACCCATCCATATACTCCATATCCATCTGATTCGTACCCATCTACTTCATGTCCATCTAATTTCTATCCACCCGGTTCGTATCCATCTACTTCATCCATCCATCAGCTGTATGTTTCGTATCGATCGCTCATTTGATCGATACAAAGACCAAGGCCAAGCATTGATACAAAGGCAAGGGCATAACATCGATACGAAGGACAATGTGTGGGATGGATACGAAGGTCACAGTCAAACCAAAGGAAATAGTCTTTAGGCATAAAACATGGATCTACATAGAATTCTCGCTCCACGTCATCGATACGAAATCCATCGATACGCAAGCATCGATACGAAGCCCTTAGCAAAAATGGTAATCCAATCTTGGATCAATTATAACTCAAAAACTACATGTCCAAATGCCATGAAATTTTCGCAGAAGCTTGCTAAATTCACTCAAGAATGTCCATGATTGATCGCAACTCCATTGCGCAATTCCTTGGATTGATACGAAATGCACTTGGATCGATCAAGATCGATCCCAAACAACCCCAGATTGATCTGGTGGGCCTAACTACGCATGAGAGATGGTATTTTGAGTTTGGAGGGAGATATTTCCAGATGCACTCCTATAAATAGCACCCCTATGCCTACTGAAAAGGGGACTTTTGGAAGCTCTTACGCCGTTACTCTGCTGAAACTCCATTGCAACTTGAGTGCCATTGATTGTATTGTTGTAAATCAGTTGAGAATCATCAATAAACAACAAACTATTCAAAGTGGACGTAGGCTACAACGCCGAACCACTATAAATCTTATGTCTTCTCTTACTTTCTTTCATTCTAATTTTGTTATTTCTTCATTTTTACTCTCTACATCATCTGGGTCTGAGATCTGTGTTTGGATATTGAGGATTTGTGTGTAAACTATGGTGCTTTTGCTACTTCTGGGGTTTGTGACCAATTTTGGCACAAACAGAAGTAGTCTCTTCGTTATGAAATATCCAATGCAAGGACTATTCACTACTAATCCAAGGGGTGATTCCCAAAACAGGATGTGGTACGAAAGTACCTTCAGTTTGTCCTGTTCCTGGACAACTTGTATGGATGGATGTTTGATAGTGAATTTTCTAAGATTACGTACATTGGTTTTTACATACATACATCTGTGGCGGTGGAAAAGGAAACTTCTCTTAGCTTAACACCCTCCTTGAGACATACGAGCTCAAGGGTTGTATTTTTATGGAAGGAAATTAGTAGTCAACGGAAATGGCAATGTTGCATTCAAAGATGATGTGATATGTGATATGCGAAAGGTATTCGATACCTCTTTTGGCCTCACACCCCGGAAATCCTAAAACAAGATAGAAGCAGCAAGGCTAAGTGGGTCGCTCCCATTAGGAGATGTCATCATCCTTCTAGATTTACTCAACACATGTCTAAGTATGTGGTGAAGTACGACCCGGGTACCCGTTAAAGGTCGGTAACGACCGGGGTGATGACATATTCGGTATCCAGCGAAGGGGTAGGCCGGTCTTGTGTTGGTTTAGGCGCCCAGTATCTGGACCCTAGGTACATCCCTCTAGAGGTGTACCGAGTTCGGGAAGGTAGTCTCTTACCTAGTCATTTATATGGAAATCCAAATCCACTAAGTGCTTTCCATTTTTTTTATAGAGCCTAGTATTGCTGGAATTTAATAATGTAACCATTTCAACTATGTTGATTATTATTTGTATAATAGACACTATTATAATACATAACATGATTTGATATGAAAAGGTTTTGGTTATCGTAAGGGAAAAACCCATATGTGTTTATGTGTGGACGTGGTCTTACGAAATACCTTTTGTTTTGATAAAGGAAAAGTTTTGATAACTTTATAAATTCAGTTGAGATGTGTTTTTCTCACGCTGGTTTACCAGACTGATCCGGGCGTTCTTCCCTTTCAATGCTCGGGTCAGACCGAGTATATTTATAGGTTCAGATTTGGTGCTTTTGGAGCTTCAGCAGACGAGCTGGAGATCTTCATGTCGTATACACGTATCTGTTTATTCCCACTGCATTGTTGTTGTAAATTATCAGCATTCATGACGACAGGTATAATCGTCCAAGCTGATAATTATTTATTCATGTACGCTGATTGATGTATGTATATTATAGTTTCTCTTTTGTAAAGATTGTTCATCTATATTATATGTTATTCAACTGCGATGTGAGATTCTGTATTGTTATTGTCCTGTTTCTCTCTTCTTCTTCTCTTCTCTTCTTCTCTCTTCTTTCTCATTACTTTTCATCATTCTGTGATTTTTGGGTCGGACATGTATGGTGTATTATCGATTCAAAGGGTACAGATTTGCAAGTCATCAAAGCGTGGTATCAGAGCTTTGGTTTTTGCGATAAACCTAGGCTTTGATGATTACTCATTATATATATGGTTAGTAATACCATAGAATGAGTCCGAGTGTACATATATGAGCGCGTATTTGTCAGTGATATAAAAATGTTTTGTATTGGGTTGTTTGATTAGTTAAGTTTGAATTTTGGGTTCTGGTCGATGCATCTGGCTAACGTCATCGGTTGGGATTCCAAAACACTTGAGCAAGAAAATTAACATGATATCTTTTTTAAATTGGGTAAATGAAATAATTTTACCTTGATTATATTTTATATATAAAGAATAGTTTTTCAGAAAATATTATAGTTAGGTTATTTGTTGGTTGTTAATAAATGGTAATATTTGATTATTATCGTTTGTTATTTGTTGTGTTTAAATAATAAAAGTTGTTATTATCATAAATCTAAACAAAGATAAACAAAATTTGGAACGAATCATATATAAATAAAGTAAAATAGTGAAATTATATAAGTAATTTTTTTTATAAATGTGATTTATAAATAGAAGGATTTAAAAGAAATAAAAAGCATCGAATTCACTGCAGTCGCTGGGAAATAATAAGGGTGGTGACTGCAGCATCATCAATATTCATTTTCGAGTTTCGAAGTAATGGATTTGCTACCTTAGTAATTTACTAATGAAGTTTTGTTTTAATAAACAAGTTTGAAATCCAAAGTATGATTTGATAAATATGAGAAAATAAGTTTATGAACTTATAAAATGAGAAAATGTAAAGTAAAACCAAATATTAAAATGGTTAAACAATTTTGTTAAGCAAAAAAATCTAAATTTGATTGGTGATATGAAATTTGACTTAAGTAAAAGTTAAATAAAATGACTTTAGAAATGAAATTTAAGTTAAGTCAAATAGAATGAAATTTTGTGAAGGAATTTAACTTAAGTAATGTTGAATAAAGTTAATTTTGATAACAAAATGAATTAATTAAGTGAATTAATGAAATGAAGTAATGGAATGAATATGAACTTGAGTATAAAATTAAATTCTACTTAAGTTGTAAAATGAATGAAATGAGTTAAATAAAATTGATAATGAATTGAGAGGAATTAATTAAGTGAATTAATTAATTGAATTAATGTGATGAATAGAATTGAACTAATGAAATAAATTAGTGAATGAAATATGAGCTGTAATGTTATTTGTTAGAATTGAATATAACTTAAGTTAAGAAGCGATAATAAAAATAAGAAGTGTTGTATAAAAATGTTGAAATGAACTTAAGTAAGCACTATATGTAATGATGGTTAAGTAATATTAGTATTGCAAGGAATATACTGAGGAAAAATGAATGTAAATGTAAATGTAAATGAACGTGATTATAAACTCATGTAAATAATAAAAATGAATGTGAATATTAAATTGAATATGGAATGAGATGTTGTTAAACATGAATCGAATTTAAGTGAATATTAGTGAGTGGAATGTGAACTAATCGAATACGAATAATTGAATGTTAGCAAAATGAATGTAAGTGAATTGAATGTAAATCATAAGCGAATGTAAATGAGATGGAAACTAAATGGTAAATGAATGAATTTAATGGATGTTATTGACTGGATGGTTTCTTTTGTTGCATGTGTTTCATTTGCATATATGATTATTGTATAGTTATGTTATATGTTGATATTATATTCTATACATGTTTCTCATATGGTTTGTTGAGTGTTTAGTAGGTGCGGATGGTGTTTGCTTCGCATTTGGAGCTCATTTTTGTGCTGTATTGCTTATATATGCTCGCTAATAATATATAAGGTACATATCTCGGATTACATATCGTACTTTTACACTTTTTTCCCTATGGGATGCCTCATCATTGAGATGAGATGTATATTTGTGATTATATATATTGTTATTTTTTTCCGATCGAACCGCGTAAAGGAGACTCTGGCGAAATTTTCCATAAATTTAAGGCGTTAGAAATTTTTTGAGATTTTTGGAAAATGTTTGATAACTAGAAATTTGATTATTGAGTTATAATTTGAAATGATATTAGTTGATTTTTGGATTTATATTAGCTAATGACTATGAATGAATTTGAATACTTAGAATTTTTTTTTTATAAAACGTTGCAACTAATTGATTTTGGAAAGTTAAACACTTAAAAGAGTTTGGTAATCTATTTCAAACAAATTTGTCTTGAAAAGTTAATGGAGTTGTAGCATCTTTCTTACGTAGTAATTTCAGGGACGAATTTTTTTAAGGGGGAAGTATGTAACGACCCAGATTTTTAGTTGTTTGAATTTAGAATTTTTAATTGATTTTAAATATTTAAAATATATAATTTGTTAGTTGAATTAATTTAATTTCAAATATAATTGGTATTTGGATATTAGATTTGTACAAATATTGAATCTGAGGTTTAATAGAGATGAAAATGATTTATAAAGTTGATATAAATCTATTTAAATTAGAATGGAGTTAGTAAACTTTTAAAATTGATTTAAAAGTGAATAAATGGAAATTGGAAATTTATCGATTTAATTAACGTGTAAAAATAGTCATTTTCGACACTATCTCAGATTTCGACGAAACTAGTTTCATTGGATCCGTAATAGTGAGTTATTAAAGGATTCCGAATTTCGTGTGGATCAGACTTACGGTTTGGTCGCGAGAAGTTAAAACGCATAGAAATTTATTTAGGGGAATCTAATTAAAATAATTCGATTTGAAAAGCTATCTTCAAAATATTTTCGAATTGGCTCCCGATATATATATTCCATTGTGTTCGGAATAGGGGTAAAAAATTATGAACGCCAGGCGGCACGCTTCATTTGGAGTCCGAAATTATTTTGGATGAATAGTAACATTTAGTGGCCTATAAATAGAGGACCCAAACCCTGCTTTCTTTGCAAACCCTAAAGCAAACAAAACGCAGCCACCGCCCACGATATTAACGACCAGAAATCACAAACCTTCCCCCTCATTTTTCGACCAATCCATCCACTATTTCCAAAAACTTTATTTTGCAAAGTTGTAGGGCTCGGCACGATCTCTCTATCCAACGGTTGTGATGTGCAAATTCGTCGCATAGAGGCTAGAAATCAGCTATGTTTGTCTGCCGTTCATGCATGTTCTACGAGGTGGAAGCGGAGCTGGAGGGGTGCGGTCTGAGGCCATGGGAAGTGCATGAGTAGGCGCGTCGTTTGGAGGTGTCTGATCGATCTTTGGTGATCTCGAGGAGGAGCTGCAATCAAAATTTGGAAGTGGCTATGGGTTCGAACGCGCGTGGTAGCCTGGGAAGAAGGAGGAAGGTTTAAGAAATTAATTACATTAATTAATTAATCTAATGGTGTTGGTTAATTATAATATATATTTGAATGTTTAAAAATCCATAACTCTTACAAACGAGGTCAGATTCGCACGAAACAAGCGGCGCGTATTGACGAGCACTACATTCTAGAGCTGGTTTGGATGGATTTGGAGCTATAGAAAATTTTGGTTAAAATTAAATGCTCGTTTAAACGTTTGTTTAATTTTATTCCAAATAAAACGTTGTAGCGACGACTAGAAGCAAAGTGAGTAAAACTTACTCTTTCTGACCCGCTTATATTTTTATATAAGTGGGAATATTTTTATATGCTGTTTTGATGACTATTGGATGTTATATATATGTATATATATTGGATGTTTGGATGTTATGCTATAGTAGTTAGTAGTTGGATATATTCCTGCCTATTGGAGCAGATGAGACCCTATACTTTCCCATGTATGAGCGGATGACCCTTTGTACGCGCGTCTTCCTCGAAGCAGACATTGTACATATTTTCTCATTTGTATATTTATTACAGGTGACGGGTTGGAGAGATCCAACAGGATTCCTCACTATGGTTGATGTTTATTTACACATATTGTTATATATGTTGTATTATGTGATGGATGCCATGATTGCTATTATTGATGTGAATCCCCTTATTTAGTACTTTTGCAACATTGGGCCATATTTTGGGAATTTAAAATATAGAAATGATGATTTCAATTCAAAAAGGATTTCAGAGTGATTTTGAAAATAAATATGTTTTAAGAATTGTTGAATGATTAAAGAAATGGATTTATTTTAAATAAACAAAAAGTTATAATTTTTATGTTATAAAAGTTATGTTTTTTTGTGAAATATACTTAAATATGATTTTTGAAATATGGAGTTAACTATTTTGTAAAATAAGTTAAATTGAGTATTTTGAACTTATTATAAATGGTTTATATATAAGATTTATAAAATTGATATTTTATAAATAAAAGTAATGGAATTATAAATGAGTGTTATATGTGTTAAAATGAAAGTTTATCAAGGAATGCTATTAATAAAGAGATTTAATGAAACAGATTTTATAAACAGTGGTTTATAAATATTAGAAATGGATTTGTAATCAAATTTGTAAATGGATTTGCAATTGAAATTTAGAAATGAATCTATAATGGACTTTATAAATAATAAGATTAGGAAAAAATGAATTTGTAAATAAAGAGATTTATCAGTCAATAAACTTATAATTGGATTTGACATATAAATGAGATACAAATGGAAATTGTTGATAAAAGAATTTTATATATGGAAGTTTATGGAATTTATAAACATTGTTTTATAAAATCCTAAATCAATTTAATTTGATAAGTTAAATATGAAAGTTTATAAAGGAATTATATTCATGTTTTTAAAGCGAATAAATCCTTTAAATAAATGTTTTGGGAATGATATTTCAAATGGAGTTTAAATGGTTTGAAAAGCAATCTAAAATATGTTAATTATCGAAAACATAGATTTCAACAGTTATTGTTGAAATAAACATTTTCGTGTAAAGTAAGGAAGGCAAGGGCTATAACACTATTGTTATAGTAAATGATTTCGAAAGGAAATATTTTCAAATAGTTAGTTGAATCCCTATGCTAGTATTTTTGGGGTGTCATAACGATGTTTTACGCAACATTTGTTTTGACCCAAATAAAGTGTGTTTTGAAGAATGTTTTCCTTAAAAGATTTTGCATATTACTTAATCATCGATTTAAGTATATGAAATATTTTCTAATGAAAATAAGTATATGGAAAGGTTTTCCAAATATTAAAAGATTGAATGGTTTTGGAAATATATCTTTCAAAGATAATTTGAAGTAAATGAATTGGAAAGTGAATTGATTTATAAAATATTAATAAATCAGGCCTAGTGACTGTTTAAGTGCTAAATTATATTTTTGGCCATTTTAGTTTCTTGACTTGATGTGGAAACTATTTAGTCGTACACTTAGTACGTAGCCATCTGTGTAGGCTTGATTATTGTTTAGCGTAAAGGATGTTGATTCGTGTAGTACGAAGTGATTACTCCTATCTAACGAGCTTCCTTCATGGCTGAAGGATAACAAGTTGAAAGTTGGAAACGTGATAAGTCTACGAGACTTGGTTTCTGTATGAGCTTGAGGAACACTTTTGCATTGTTGGTGCGAAGAGACCGGGATCAGATTTATCTGAAAACCACTTCGGACCAATTTATTTGTGACGATTGTGCAGGTTATTGATGGCATTGATATTTAGGATTTTCATAGTAAAGGACTACTTGTTGATCGTTTGGGGTTAAAATCCCAATATACATATAGTAGCAGTAGTCTCTTCGTTATGAAATATCTAATGCAAGGATTATTCGCTATTGATCCTAGGGGTGATTCCCAAAACAGGATGTGGTAGGAAAGTACCTTCGATTTGTCCTGTTCCTGGACAAATTGTATGGATGGATGTCTAACAGTGCATTTTCTGAGATTATGTACATTGGTTTTTACAAACATACATCTGTGGTGGCGGAGAAGGCAACTTCTCTTAGCTTAACACCCTTCTTGAGACATACGAGCTCAAGGGTTTTATTTTACAGAAGACAATTAGTAGTCAACGGAAATGGCAATGTGGCATTCAAAGATGATGTGATATGTGAAAGGTATTCGATACCTCTTTTTGCCTCACACCCCGGAAATGACTAAAATAGGGTAGAAGCAGCAAGGCTAAGTGGGTTGCTCCCATTAGGAGATGTCATCATCCTTCTAGATTTACTCTACACATGTCTAAGTATGTGGTGAAGTACGACCCGGGTACCCGTTAAAGGTCGGTAACGACCGGGGTGATGACATATTCGGTATCCAGCAAAGGGGTAGGCTGGTCTTGTGTTGGTTTAGGCGCCCAGTATCTGGACCCTAGGTACATCCCTCTAGAGGTGTACCGAGTTCGGGAAGGTAGTCCCTTACATAGTCATTTGTATGGAAATCCAAAATCCACTACGTGCTTGCCATTTTGTTTGTAGAGCCTAGTATTGCTGGAATTTAATAATGTAACAATTTTAGCTATGTTGATTATTATTTGTATAACAGACACTATTATAATATAACATGATTTGATATGAAAAGTTTTGGTTATCGTAATGGAAAAACCTGTCTGTGTTTATGTGTTGACATGGTCTTACGAAATACCTTTTGTTTTGATAAAGGAAAAGTTTTGATAACTTTATAAATTCAGTTGAGATGTGTTTTTCTCATGCTAGTTTACCAGACTGATTTGGGCGTTCTTCCCTTTCAATGCTCGGGGTTAGACCAAGTATATTTACAGGTTCAGATTTGGTGCTTTTGGAGCTTCAGCCGATGAGCTGGAGATCTTCATGTCGTATACACGTATCTGTTTATTTTCCGCTGCATTGTTGTTGTAAATTATCAGCATTCATGAGGATAGGTTGTTATAACCGTCTAAGCTGATAATTATTTATTCATGTACTCTGATTGATGTATGTATATTACAGTTTCTCTTTAATAAAGATTATTGATCTATATTATATGTTATTCCACTGCGATGTGAGATTATGTATTGTTATTGTTCCGTTTCTCTTCTTCTTCTCTTCTTCTCTCTTCTTTCTTTCTTCTCACTCTCTCTCTTCTTTCACATAACTTTCCGTCATTCTACACTTTTTGGGTCGGATATGTGTGGTTTATTGTCGATTCAAAGGGTACGGATTTGAGGGTCGTCACATATACATACTGTAAGTTTAGCGAAAGATGGATCTTAAGGCTAATCTAACACTAAGGGGGTGAATAGCGTTCTATAATTCTTGTGAATCATTTTGAATTTCTTTTAAAATTATAGTTTAAACAATGCAATTAACAATCACAAATTCAAACACAGATACAAATGCAGTAAAAGTAAAAGGGAAGAACATACCATAATTTTATATTGGTTGGGAGTTACCCTGCATCCAGTACTGTACAATTCCTTATACAGATTTCTTTTCAAATAGAAAAGCAAATACAATCTCGATTTCAAGGCAAAGAGACACACCCTCCAGACTTTTCGACCTCTGGGTAGAGTCACTTGATTTACATGGGAAACAAGCACACCCACTAGATTTGCAGGCTATGAAGCACACCTAATTGATTTACATGGGCTACAATCATACCCACAAGTATAATAGTATGATTTAATAGAGTTTTACAGACTCAGATCATTGATCTTGATTACAAATGATCCTATAACCTCTTGAATAACACTTTGATTTTGTTTGATTGAGAGAGGTGAGAGAAATCAAAGAGTAATCAATAAAGAATAAATCAATGGAGTTTGAATTTGATTCTGATTGAATTTGAGAATATTTTATGCAGATTTTCTTTTAGAATTCAAGAGAGTGAAAAAGGAGAGAAATTATGAGAAAGCAGTTATCAAAAGCTCGTTGGTTTAACCCCTATTTATAGAGAAACAATAGTCATGTCCATTCATGAAAATATGCAACAAAAAGACACTTCCATTCAAAATTTGAATTTTGAAAATTACGTTCATTATGTCCACATATAGGAATTGGATATGTCGAGATATCCTTCACAAAATTGAAAAACTCTTTATAAAACTTATTTCGAAAACATTAAGGTTTGTGAAATATTTTGATTCCTTGTTAAATCATCTGAACATAGTTTATACATATTTTAATCATATCAAAACTTAAGAAAACTTTATAGAAATATATTTGAATATATAAAGGATGAATTTCTTTTGAAAGTAATAAGTATAAAGTAAAAGTAAATATATTTCAAATCAAAGTAATAACAATTATTATAATAAACTTATAAATATTTTGAAATCTTTAAAGACTAAAATTATAAGAAAGTATAATATTCAAAGTATATTAAAATACTTAAAAACTTGAAATATAATAAAATCAAAAGATAGAAATAATTTGAAGGCTATTTTGAAAAAAAAAATTAAAAAGAAAAATTCTTTTAAAACCATTTTGAAGATGTTTGTAAATCATTTGAAAAAGAGAAATAGAGAGAGAGAGAGAGAGAGATCAAAGAAGTGCTATAAGAGTTTTAACAAAAATTCTAAGACTCTATAACTTCTCTGTGACATCTTGAGTTCTTCAATACTCATGAGTCTTCAATCTCTAACTCTTGAATCTCCATCTCTTAATCTTCTTTTGATACCGTACAGTCTTCTTAATTAATACATGTCTAATATCCTATACTATATACTAGTATAAATTGATAAAAACATTAATATCTATATTTTATACAATGTCGTATGGTTGTTATCATCAAAACCAATGCCTAAGGTACTAACACATATGTCCTAAAAGCAAGAGACGATTTAAAGAATCGGTCCTCCCGGGGGAATCTCAAACCATATGAATACGTGATGCTTCTATTCACTTCCTTTTTCTACTTGTATATAAATTTAAGTTACCTTCATAAAAGATACATACATGTATTCTACTATTTCACTATTTATTCCACTCTTTCAATACTTCAAAAGGCATTAATATACATATCTCAAATGGCATAAGTATATTCACAAATCCTTTAATAAGATTTCTTACTTTAAAATATAATCAACGTGGTTAAAAACAAATGTTCCCTAAGCATTATTATTATAATTCGTTTCTCTTTTATAAGTTAAACTTATTCCATACTTGTTATTACCTTTAAAATATGCATTTAAAAGGTCTAAGTATATTCACAAGTGTCAATGACAAAAAATTTCTAAACATTCTATAAACCTAATACCATTTCACTTGTAATTATCTTTAAACCATTCTTTTTAAAGATCTAATTATATTCATAAGTATTATAAAAAAGAGTTAAAAACAAATGTTGCTTAAACATTGTTTACTATTAACCCATAACCATTTATTCCATTATCTTTAAAACGTTCTTTTTAAAGATCTAATTATAATTATTAACAAGATAATATACTTTCACATAACATCACAAAACCATTTATTATAACCAAAATGTTATAACCCAAAACCACATATCCTATTATGAAATACTTTACTTACTTTTCCAAACTTAAACGCTCGCGCGCTCACACACTCACATATATAGATATATACACACACACACACTTTAAAATACTTATAAATAGGTTTTAAATATCTACATAAAATATTACTTAATAATAACATATATTGAAATTTAACAAAAATCCTTAAAAAACTCATGTCTTATAATTAAAAACCATTTACTTTAAAAATCCATAAATAATTATAAAAATGTATTTAAACTTGAAACCACGTTAAAATACTTTAATTAATGTTTTTTAAGACGTCTAAAAAGATAACAAAAAATAATGAATTTAAATATGCTTTTAACATTTTAAATCACAAAATGGTTAAAAATAACACTGCATAACTACCTAGGAATGTTGTTGTAAATCAAAGATAGCATTTATAAATGCTAGTAAAAGTTCTAGGTGGAGAACAATAGGAAAATGCACGATCTTTATGGCTAGTTTTCACCACTTAAATAAATGGTTTAAGATCCAATTATTTTATAGTAAGTATTATATTAAGACTACTTAATAAAATGAAATCCCTAAGGATATTTTCCAAAATTATAAAAAAATTCCTGAAAACAAGGTATTTTCGATGTGCTCATATAGTGACCATTTTCGCTATAGCTTTTACCACTTCGTTCAACTAGTTCTATAATTTTTTAGATCTTGATGTTTTATAGTAAAAAGTACACATATTTTACTTATTAAAAAAACAAAGAATCCCTTAAGATGATTATCAAAGTTAACTTTAAAAATCGTTGAACACAAGGTATTTTCAAAGTGCATTCGCAGCGACATTTTCGCTTCTAAATTCACAACTTTGTTTCACAAGTTCTACAACTTTTCAAACCAATTTCTTATTGTCATATACACTTATATATGTGTAGAGCACAACCAAATACGTTGTATCATAATATATTAACATATATAAAATTTGAACAAGTTCAAACACAATGGGATCCAAATTGCTTTCATAGCTGCTATCGCTATACGGACCATTCTATATTCATTCAAATCTTAACACACAATCCATCTAACTAATTATACACAATGTCAAGGCCATGACACATGTTGTAGAAGGTCATAAAAGTGATGATACATAATATAAAGTTGTCATTTGGTTTTCAAAAGCAAAGGGGTCCAAAGTTATAACTTTAATTAGTTCATACTTACTTTAACTTTACATACACGCAAACTTATATATATATACACACACACACAATATATATCCTTGTTCAATGGTGAGTAAACCCAGCTAAACACCAAGCTAACAGAAGCAAAAGCATCCTAGAACACTAGAACTACTTCCTACCACCACCAAACATCCGAGGCTTCCACCTTTAGCCTCCACAAGCCTCAACTACCCCTTCCTCCTCGTTTTGCGCACGGCCAAGCCAAGTTTAGGGTTTGTGTAATGATTGAGATCTTCGACGCTCGAAAGTCAACATTAATACGTCCACTGTATCAAATGCCGCGCAATCGAATGCCGGAAAACCAAACCATTAGGGTTAAAAAGAAGAGGTAGAAGAAGACAGAAGAAAAGAAAGAACAGAAAAAAACAGAAATAGAAACAATATCAAAATCTCACATTCGCAGCGGAACAATATATAATAGATAATCACTAGTCTTTTAAACAAAGAACTATATCAGTTTATACAATACAACAATGAGAGTCAATATACAACTCAATACAACAATGGACAGTTATATAAACTTGTCCTCATACAGAATACACAGCGGAATAAATAAACAAGTACGGGAGTACGTCTCGCCATCCAGCTTGCCTCTAAAGCTCCAGAATATCCAGAATATCCTGATAACATAACTTTAGGCTGCCCGTGTGGAAAATTATGGGCACCCAGAGTTTAGAAAGGGAACAATAAACTCCGAGTCAGTCATGGTGACTAGTGTGAGATCGTAAAACAGTTATTTTCACAAAGAAAATAAAATTTATTCGCAATGCTTTTGGAAAATGAAACTACCATAAGACCTCCCACCACACACACAATGCAATCGCAGATTTGGAGGAGATTTCTTCTTATGATAGTCAAATATGCTTACTACGCAAAAGAAATTCTTTTGATATTATTATTAGTGCATAGTGTACAAAATCATTTCAAAAATATAATGTTAATCTTAGCCAGCATAGGCATTCCGCACTTATGCCTACTATAGCTACTATGTTCAATAGCAGGTTACCGCCACATTCCATAGCAGGTTATACAACTAAAACCGTACAAGGTTCGTATTGTTTCTTTGGATTTTCCAACAAATGGCAGGCTAAGGAACTTCCTATGCCATGTAGGAACGCCTCTGGAGGGACGCCCCGAGAGTCAACCTGCTCTCTACCAACACAAGGCCGGTTATCCCCTTCCCGGGTAGTAAACCTAAGATATGCCACCCCCGGTCCTTTGGGACCTTTATCCGAGGCGCCTCGATCACACAACAATAATCACATAGAGTAAATGAGATTGGAGCAACCACACAGGTAAATATCTGGGCTCCATACCATGATACCACCTTTTTCCTGAAGGAATGGTCATACCCTAGGGGAGCTACCCCTAAACCTTGCCGCATCTTTCCTGTTTCGACCATTTCCGGTCTGTGAGGCTCGATGAGGTCTCGTCCACAAAGCTACGCTTTACATGAAAGCCACGCTTTGATCACAAATGATCAACGAATGATCATCAACACACAACAACACTTAGCATGCCACACTACCAAATTGGGAGTATATCTGTAACGACCACGACTTTCTCTCCACAGAAAGTCGCATCGTTAATAAGAAAGAAAGGGATAGAAAGAGAAAAGAAGAGAAGAAAGAAAGAAACAACAACAACGATCTCACAGCGGAACGAATAAATTATATTAATAACATAAACTATTACATAGTATACAACAATTTACAGAGTTACACAGCATATACATCACTTACTAGACAGTTATAACATCTGTCTAGACATTACAACTCAATACACTACAGAGATACAGACACAGCGGAACTACTATATATATCTACAACGCTGAAGCCTCCTGCTCCATTGCTCCTCCACAATTCGTCAAAGCTAAACCTGAATCCCTTGGCTACTCGTAAAAATTTGAGTACCCAAGTGTTTATATTTTCAAATTTCATATATATATATTTGGTAATTTGGAAATTATGATTTAAATTAATATTAAGCTTTCCAAAGATATTTAATAAATAACTATATAGTTTTAAAATACATAATATAAATGTTTAATTGTTTAAAAATAGAATTTAGCTTAAGTTCAAATTTAAATAAAAGGTTTGTTTATTTCTGTTTAAATGTTACTAGATTTGTATGTATTAAAAATAGAAGTTCAGATCATTGTGGTCGTTACAATATCACTGATAACCTTTAACTACATAACCTCTGAGCTCGTACGTCTCAGAGAAGGGTGTTAAGCTAAGAGAATAAATCTCCTCCACCAAACAGAAATGTATTTGAAAGAAATCAGCTTTATATCTCAAAGTGTAGTGTCAGACATACAACCATACAAGTCTGTTCCGGGTTCGAACAGAACCGAAGGCACTTCCAAAGAAGCCCTTGCAATCCGGATATTCACTAATCACGTCCGGACTTCCCATCACAAGAAGAGTGATATAAATCTCTATACCGGAGCAACTCGGTGCAGAGACATTCGACAGGATGTCCTTTCATTTTCGAAAATACCCGGTCTTCAACACCGGTCTTCAATTGCAATTCATAACGTCGTATCATTATTCAGAATGGGTTATATGACACAAAGTCCTCTCCCGGCTAAACCGAATAATGAGCGCATGTTTTAAAAACAAATTCAAATGCCATTTCAAAGGCAAATATTGATAGTCGGTGATTTAACTATCAAACAACATTCACAACAATCATCAAATTTAAATAATTTTCCCAAATTATTTATTTTCAAAATATCTTCTCAAGATATCTATTTTTCCACACTTCAACACTTTGAAAACAAATTTCAAATCACTTTTCACACTTCAAATTTTTGAAAATAATTTCAAATCAATTTCCTTACGCGGAATATATTTCCAAATATTTCTTTTAAAAACCAACTTTAGAACCTTTAATTTATACTTCTAAAAGCAACTTTGGAAATATACTCGGCTTTATAGTGAGAATACACTTTCACTTCAAAATGGTCCATTTAAACCAATTAAATAATCCTTATCGATTTATTTTAAATGTACGTTCCAAATCCGTAATTTTATTTCCACACTTTAAAAATAAACCAGTGTTTATTTTAGAACAAGTTTCCCCTTCCTTTATAAATTCCATTTTGAATCTACATTCCCAAATATTCACTTTTTATACGATTTTCAAGTCGATTTCTCAAATATTCACTTTCAACTCCAAATCAATTTTCAAATCAATTTCTCAATTTTATTTCAAACCCCAAATCAAAATTCAATTAATTCCTCCATTTATTTCAAATACCAAATTAGTTTTACAAATCAATTCCAAATTTCTTTCAATACAAAATCCATTTCCATTCAAAACACCAATCAATTTTCATATTGATTTTTCAAATTATTTTTCAAATACCAAGTCAATTATCAAATTGATTTCTAGAAATTTATCACCTTTTTAAATAACCCCCTTTATTCTTTCCAAATTATTTAAAATTCCATTTTCAATAAATTCTTCAACTTTTAAACAATATTATTCAAAACCCATTAATTTATATCTTTTCACATATTTTCGGAAATAATTTGATAAGACTACAAAAATCAATTTTAATACTTTGATTCCTTCTTTTAAATTCACCTAATTCTTTCAAAAGGAATTTTCTTAAAATTTCCAACTTTAAATTCAAAAACCCAATTTTGTTTATTTCTGGTATCCAGCGATACCAAAAATACATTCGGCTAAATTATAGCCTTTAACAATTCCAATCACAATTATAATCACACACAGATTATAAACAATCACATCACAATATATGAAACAAATTCACATAATTTGAGGAATCCAGTTGGATCCCTCCAACCTATTTCCCTGCATCCACAGACGTTAGCACAATACCAATTCTACTTCGAGGTGGAATATCGCGGTATATGGGATTTATAAAAATGTCATCCGCTATTATGCGGCGCAATAGGGTCTCATCCGCTATATAATGCGGGAAATCAACAACTCCAGTATATATATATATTCCAATATATATATATATTGCTATATACTACTATATATATACTATCATCCAAACAGTAAATCAATCAATAACTAAAATCCCAATTTTAATTTGAGTGAGAAGATCTCACCTTTGCTTTTATTTTGCAATCCATTTCCATTTCGGCTTATCTTCTTTGCAATTTTGACCTTGTATAACAATTTTATACAATTTATTAATATTCGAACTAATCGAATAAATAAATTTTTCGCTTAGTAATCTTAATTATCCGATGATTTTATTTTAACTGATTTCTTTTAAATAAATTTATTTAACTAAACATTTCAATTTCAACTAACTTTCCTGTTTCTTTAAACTAAAGTCTCATTTACATATAACTTTCAAACATTTTACTTATATAAATTTCTTCAAGATTTTAAATCCCTTTGTATAAAATTTACTGATGTATATTTTTTCTGTTTAAGAACATTCTCATGTGGTTTAAAACAGATATATATATAAAACTTGCCTTACTGTAAAAAATTTCCTAACATATTTATACATATAATTGTTTGTATTTTGAATTAAAAATAGATTTATACCTCGCTGCTCACTGTCGACGAACCCAGCTCCCCCGCGATTTCCGATATCATAACCTCGCAAACGAGTCCCATCGCCACACCCAGATCGAGATCGCGGCCTCGAGGCTGACGTCGCTGCGAGCCATCACCAGGCGAGCTCGAGCAAGTGAATGCCGCCATCGCGATATTGCCACAAAACCAGAACGCCACAGGCGGCGGCGAACCACCACTCACGACTTTGCTAGACTTCGCGCTGTCTCCTACTGCCCATTGCCGCCCTCGTCGACACCGCACGACTCACGCGATGCCTCCCCTTGGTCTCGCGATTCGCGATTCAATCGCGAATTCAAATTGTTTGTTTTTTTTTCTTTTACAGGCGGCCATAAGCGCAGGATTTGGGAGAAGTGAAAAACTCACGATTTATGCTCTTATTTTGAATGAGGAACGAGATTAGATTGAACCGCTTAGCCATTATTTTATTTGAATTCGATTTTTTTCGTTTCTTTCCGAGTTTAAAGTAAAGAGGAGTGTCGGCTGTGAAATGAAATAAAGAGGGGAAATGATGTTGGCGTGAAGGAATGGTTTTTCTACAGTAACCACGAGATGATATTTTGTGTGTTGATGTGAGTATATATGTCAATCAACTAATATATATATATATATAATCGATATAATTTCCGGTGCGTTTACCTATCATACGCTCACACAACCACTCCGATCACTACGAAATTTGAAATCCGATAATAATACAATATTACGGATCCAATGGAACTAGTTTCGTCGAATTCCGAGACTGTGCCCCGGAACGCTATTTTTAAATTCAATTTAAACGATATAAATTTCAAAACTGAACAAAACATTTTCAAATTCAATTCTGAAACTTTTATTATCTTCAGAATTATCAATATAAATTTTCTAAGCCTTGAAAATATTTTTAATCAGCTTAAAACTGAAGATTCAAATTTTTTTACACAGATTTAACGATTAAATTCAATAATTAAATTACCAAATTCATTCTGATATCTCGAATTTCAAATTAAACTATCATTCGAATATTTAAACTCAATTAAATATTCCATTTCAAATGTTCAAAATTTCTGGGTCGTTACAATCTTCCCCCCTTAAAAGAATTTCGTCCCGAAATTACAAGTTAAGAAGAATGCTCCAACACCCGTTTAACATTTTCCCAAAATCAAACAGTTTTTATCAACTTGCTAAAACAAATATTTTATTAAAGATTCGTTATTACTTCAGTTAACTTTCCAAACACTTTCATAGTTTTCAAACAACTTTATTTTACTTCACAATTCAAATTCAAATTTCAAATTATCCAAAAAAATTCAAAAATTTTCTAACTCTCTAAATTTTCGAAAAATTTCGCCATCGTCTCCTTTGCGCGGCTAGCTCGGTACTACTACAAAATGTCCCTACGGACTCCCAAATTTCATAAAGAAAACGAAATGCCAAGTGGCTAGACAAGAAAAGGATCAAATTTCATATAGAAATTTAAATACATACCTTTTGTCAAGCAAATTTAAATTTATCTTCAAAATCAAAATCCCAATTCCATTTTCTTTACAACACCTGTATATCTTACTTAACAATAATGTCCAATTACAGGATTCAAAATCATTTTATACATTTCCTTACAAAAGTTTCAATATTTACTTCATTCAAATCCGTATGATGCACACATATCATTCGCATGCAATACAAATCCGATCGCTCACTCGATCACACAATTTCAATTCCGAACTAGTATCGTCCACCCGACTTCCTAGTACGGACTCAAATTTGGTTTCTTGATCAGAAACCGTCATTCTCCTTGCATAGCCGTAAACTATGATAGAGAATATCCAGAATCAATCAAAAATCCATATTTAGGCTCGCCGTCGAAAATCAAGTGAAAAATCCCAACTCAGATCGATATAATTATCTCGAAATTCTGTGCTCGAATTCTGGATCAAATCGCTATGCGAATAAAATAATATACGTTCATCCTACGTATTTATCAATTGATTATTAGCTTTATCAATTTTCTTTTCTTTTATTCACATCGATTTTCATTCATTATATACTCATTCACAATTACCATTTCACAATTTCCAGTTTAATCTTTATTCACTTATCAATTTAGAATATTTTCTCAACTCCAAATTCTTTTACTTAAGAATCTCACCATTTATTTCTTTAAGTCCGATACAAGTATTTTTCATACTTCTTATATTTATTTCACTTTATCACTTTGGTTTATAACCACTTATATTTAAACTGGATTTCAAATTCCATATAATTCAATTTATCTTTCATATATAATTATTGAATTCAATTCATTTTAAACCATATTAAATTTGTCATTGCTCAATTAGTTTCACTTACTAATTTTTATTTCAATACTTAGTCCACTTGACTAATTTTTCATTTACTTACAAAATTAAAATGAATTCCAACATTCAGTTTTCAATTTCATTTACTTGCAATTGTAAATTAATTTACTTGTTCACGAATTTATTTTCCACCTTAATAAATTTCATTCCATAACTATTTTTATCAGATTCCAGAGTTTTTCCATCATTTCAAAACCATTTTTTTGAAATCAATTCAAATTATCTTTTGAATTCCCAAAACCAAACCTAGTTTACAAACATCTTCCATTTAAAACAATTCGGAAGTAATTCCTCTCCTGGAAACCCGAAAATGAACATCGATGATGCTGTAGTCATCACCGAAATTATTTTCCAACGACCGAAAAGAGTTTAGAGCTTTATCCCTTCAAAACGCTTTTCTAAGACCTTTGAAATTCATTTCCAAACTCAAAAGGAATTTAAACTTTTCCAAATCTCCAAAATTTCCAAATTCTTTTCAAAACATTTCTCTGAAATTCCATTTCAAATTACAAATCACATTTACAATTTATATTTACAAATTCCATTTGTATATGGATTTTTATTTCTTAACTCTTTGTTATGATTTCAATTCTTATTCAATAATTAATGAAAATAATTTAATATTATCACTTCCAAACAACCAAGCAGTCATATATACTATAATAATTTACAAGATTATTTCCTTTATCTACGAAAATAGTTTTGGGTAAAATTATTTCATTTACCCTATTTTAAAAAAATATCGTGTCGAATTGTTCTGTACGAGTGTTTAGAGATCCCTATCGATAGAGTTGTACAGACTATACCGACCAGAATCCATATACCACTCAACAAACCAATAATCACAATACAAAACAATTTTATATTCACTAACAAATACGTGCACATATCTATTATTACACTCATACTCATTCTAGAGTACTACTGACTCTATCTCTAATGAGTAATTCCCAACAGAGCCAAGGTTATCGCTTAACCAAATGCTTTGATACCACATGTAATGATTGAGATCTTTTGACGCTTGAAAGTCAACATTAATACGTCCACTGTATCAAATGCCGCGCAATCGAATGCCGGAAAACCGAACCATTAGGGTTAAAAAGAAGAGGTAGAAGAAGACAGAAGAAAAGAAAGAACAGAAAAAAACAGAAATAGAAACAATATCAGAATCTCACATTCGCAGCGGAACAATATATAATAGATAATCACTAGTCTTTTAAACAAAGAACTATATCAGTTTATACAATACAACAATGAGAGTCAATATACAACTCAATACAACAATGGACAGTTATATAAACTTGTCCTCATACAGAATACACAGCGGAATAAATAAATAAGTACGGGAGTACGTCTCGCCATCCAGCTTGCCTCCAAAGCTCCAGAATATCTAGAATATCCTGATAACATAACTCTAGGCTGCCCGTGTGGAAAATTATGGGCACCTAGAGTTTAGAAAGGGAACAATAAACTCCGAGTCAGTCATGGTGACTGGTGTGAGATCGTAAAACAGTTATTTTCACAAAGAAAATAAAATTTATTCGCAATGCTTTTGGAAAATGAAACTACCATAAGACCTCCCACCACACACACAATGCAATCGCAGACTTGGAGGAGATTTCTTCTTATGATAGTCAAATATGCTTACTACGCAAAAGAAATTCTTTTGATATTATTATTAGTGCATAGTGTACAAAATCATTTCAAAAATATAATATTAATCTTAGCCAGCATAGGCATTCCGCACTTATGCCTACTATAGCTACTATGTTCAATAGCAGGTTACCGCCACATTCCATAGCAGGTTATACAACTAAAACCGTACAAGGTTCGTATTGTTTCTTTGGATTTTCCAACAAATAGTCAGGCTAAGGAACTTCCTATGCCACGTAGGAACGCCTCTGGAGGGACGCCCCGAGAGTCAACCTGCTCTCTACCAACACAAGGTCGGTTACTCCCTTCCCGGGTAGTAAACCTAAGATACGCCACCCCTGGTCCTTTGGGACCTTTATCCGAGGCGCCTCGATCACACAGCAACAATCACACAGAGTAAATGAGATCGGAGCAACCACACAGGTAAATATCTGGGATCCATACCATGATACCACCTTTTTCCAAAAGGAATGGTCATACCCTAGGGGAGCTACCCCTGAAACCTTGCCGCATCTTTCCTGTTTCGACCATTTCCGGTCTGTGAGGCTCGATGAGGTCTCGTCCACAAAGCTACGCTTTACATGAAAGCCATGCTTTGATCACAAATGATCAACGAATGATCATCAACACACAGCAACACTTAGCATGCCACACTACCAAATTGGGAGTATATCACTGATAACCTTTAACTACATAACCTCTGAGCTCGTACGTCTCAGAGAAGGGTGTTAAGCTAAGAGAATAAATCTCCGCCACCAAACAGAAATATATTTGAAAGAAATCGGCTTTATATCTCAAAGTGTAGTGTCAGACATACAACCATACAAGTCTGTTCCGGGTTCGAACATAACCGAAGGCACTTCCAAAAAAGCCCTTGCAATCCGGATATTCACTAATCACGTCCGGAATTCCCATCACAAGAAGAGTGATATAAATCTCTATACCGGAGCAACTCAGTGCAGAGACATTCGACAGGTTGTCCTTTCATTTTCGAAAATATCCGGTCTTCAACACCGGTCTTCAATTGCAATTCATAACGTCGTATCATTATTCGGAATGGGTTATATGACACAAAGTCCTCTCCCGGCGAAACCGAATAATGAGCGCTTGTTTTAAAAACAAATTCAAATGCCATTTCAAAGGCAAATATTGATAGTCGGTGATTTAACTATCAAACAACATTACAACAATCATCAGATTTAAATAATTTTCCCAAATTATTTATTTTCAAAATATCTTGTCAAGATATGTATTTTTCCACACTTGAACACTTTGAAAACAAATTTCAAATCACTTTTCACACTTCAAATTTTTGAAAATAATTTCAAATCAATTTCCTTACGCGGAATATATTTCCAAATATTTCTTTTAAAAACCAACTTTAGAACCATTAATTTATACTTCTAAAAGCAACTTTGGAAATAAACTCGGCTTTATAGTGAGAATACACTTTCACTTCAAAATGGTCCATTTAAACCAATTAAATAATCCTTATCGATTTATTTTAAATTTACATTCCAAATCCGTAAATTTATTTCCACACTTTAAAAATAAATCAGTGTTTATTTTAGAACAAGTTTCCCCTTCCTTTATAAATTCCATTTTGAATCTACATTCCCAAATATTCACTTTTTATACGATTTTCAAATCGATTTCTCAAATTCTCACTTTCAACTCCAAATCAATTTTCAAATCAATTTCTCAATTTTATTTCAAACCCCAAATCAAATTTCAATTAATTCCTCCATATATTTCAAATACCAAATTAGTTTTACAAATCGATTTCCAAATTTCTTTCAACACAAAATCCATTTCCATTCAAAACACCAATCAATTTTCATATTGATTTTTCAAATACCAAGTCAATTATCAAATTGATTTCTAGAAATTTATCACCTTTTTAAATAAACCCCTTTATTCTTTCCAAATTATTTAAAATTCCATTTTCAATAAATTCTTCAACTTTTAAACAATATTATTCAAAACCCATTAATTTATATCTTTTCACATATTTTCGGAAATAATTTGATAAGACTACAAAAATCAATTTTAATACTTTGATTCCTTCAACAATTCCAATCACAATTATAGTCACACACAGATTATAAAAAATCACATCACAATATATGAAACAAATTCACATAATTTGAGGAATCCAGTTGGATCCCTCCAACCTGTTTCCATGCATCCACAGACGTTAGCACAATACCAATTCCACTTCGAGGTGGAATATCGCGGTATATGGGATTTATAAAAATGTCATCTGCTATTATGCGACGCAATAGGGTCTCATCCGCTATATAATGCGGGAAATCAACAACTCCAATATATATATTCCAATATATATATATTGCTATATACTACTATATATATACTATCATCCAAACAATAAATCAATCAATAACTGAAATCCCAATTTTAATTTGAGTGAGAAGATCTCACCTTTGCTTTTATTTTGCAATCCATTTCCATTTCGGCTTATCTTCTTTACAATTTTGACCTTGTATAACAATTTTATACAATTTATTAATATTTGAACTAATCGAATAAATAAATTTTTTCCTTAGTAATCTTAATTATCCAATGATTTTATTTTAACTGATTTCTTTTAAATAAATTTATTTAACTAAACATTTCAATTTCAACTAACTTTCCTGTTTCTTTAAACTAAAGTCTCATTTACATATACCTTTCAAACATTTTACTTACATAAATTTCTTCAAGATTTTAAATCCCTTTGTATAAAATTTACCGATGTATATTTTTTCTGTTTAAGAACATTCTCATGTGGTTTAAAACAGATATATATATAAAACTTGCCTTAGTGTAAAAATTTTCCTAACATATTTATACATATAATTGTTTGTATTTTGAATTAAAAATAGATTTATACCTCGCTGCTCACTGTCGACGAACCCAGCTCCCCCACGATTTCCGATATCATAACCTCGGAAACGAGTCCCATCGCCATGCCCAGATCGAGATCGCGGCCTCGAGCCTGACGTCGCTGCGAGCCATCACCAGGCGAGCTCGAGCAAGTGAATGCCGCCATCGCGATACTGCCACAAAACCAGAGCGCCACAGGCGGCGGTGAACCACCACTCACGACTTTGCCAGACTTTGCGCCATCGCCTACTGCCCATTGCCGCCCTCGTCGACGCCGCACGACTCACGCGATGCCTTCCCTTGGTCTCGCGATTCGCCATTCAATCGCGAATTCAAATTGTTTGTTTTTTTTTTCTTTTACAGGCGGCCATAAGCGCAGGATTTGGGAGAAGAGAAAAATACGCGATTTATGCTCTTATTTTGAATGAGGAACGAGATTAGATTGAACCGCTCAGCCATTATTTTATTTGAATTCGATTTTTTTCTTTTCTTTCCGAGTTTAAAGTAAAGAGGAGTGTCGGCTGTGAAATGAAATAAAGAGGGGAAATGATGTTGGCGTGAAGGAATGGTTTTGCTACAGTAACCACGAGATGATATTTTGTGTGCTGATGTGAGTATATATGTCAATTAACTAATATATATATATATATATATATATATATATTCGATATAATTTCCGACGCGTTTACCTATCGTACGCTCACACAACCACTCCGATCACTACGAAATTTGAAATCCAATAATAATACAATATTACGGATCCAATGGAACTGGTTTCGTCGAATTTCGAGACAGTTCCCCGGAACGCTATTTTTTAATTCGATTTAAACGATATAAATTTCAAAACTGAACAAAACATTTTAAAATTCAATTCTGAAACTTTTATTATCTTCAGAATTATCAATATATATTTTCTAAGCCTTGAAAATATTTTTAATCAGCTTAAAACTGAAGATTCAATTTTTTTACCCAGATTTAACGATTAAATTCAATAATTAAATTACCAAATTCATTCTGATATCTCGAATTTCAAATTAAACTATCATTCGAATATTTAAACTCAATTAAATATTCCATTTCAAATGTTCAAAATTTCTGGGTCATTACAGTGTGTGCTCATTTCCTTCATAATTTTGAATCTATAATCCTTATTGCCATGATATCCTAAGCCCATTGCCAAAGTTTAGTGAAGTTTGGTGATGATTTGACTTGGTTTTGGAGAGTAAATATGGAGAGGAAGAGAGCATGTTGAATTATCTTTTTGCACAAAACTTAGGAAATAAAATAGTGAACCAAATGGAGTGCAATGTGAAGACTTAAAACCATACCTCTTAGTGGCACACCAGCAAGTGCTGCCCTTTATGCTTTTCCCATGTGCAACTTTACATCTCATCTTTGTCCAAGCAAATATCTAAACACTATTCATCAAAATATCTCCTCCTTAATAACTTTCCTAATCATTTACTATTCACATTTAGTTAGCCATAAACATTAAAATATATTTAGTTGCTAATTAATTACACATTAATATATTAGACAAGCACAAAAAGTTCGAACAACTTTTATCGTGAAAACAGTCGTTTACGATAAAACTATTTTCGATCACATTATCAATACAAACTATTTATTTTGTGAACATTTTTCAATAATTTTTTTACCATCATTAGTTATTACTTAAAAGGGGGTTAACAAGGTTATGAAAATCACTTTTATAACTTTAAATCCAAGATTCAAATATTTAAATTATTCATATATTTACATACGAAATGTTCGAAATTCTAGGTCGTTACATTCTCTCCCACTTAATACATTTCGTCCTCAAAATTCCAACATGACCAATTAATAAAGGAAACAAGCACACATACATACTTAATAGCGTTCAAAATCACTAGCAAACATAGCTTGTGGTTTTCCCAGGCTTAAAGCCCTCTATCACAGAAGGATGATAAATAACTTACTAAGCATACCTTATGCTCAACAGCCTCAGGTTGTTGCTTAGTCGATTATTCATGCTACCTCGGAACAAATTGAAGATTCATTTCCTGAACTCTCCGTAAGCCAACAAAACATAATATACATTATACTTAAGCCCTTATGATACACATGGATCATCCGTATGCATTATCAAATTTGATCACCTGCTTGATCGCATAAATTCCACTTTCTAACTAGTATCGATCACTGGACCTCTCTAGTGCAGAAACCTACCAGGTTTCTTGATTAGAAACCTCCATTCTCCTTACATAGCCATAACTATGATAGAAAACCTCAGGATTATATCAAAAATCCTTTTCAATTATTCATCCTTTGGGATCGAGTAAAAAATCCTTATTTGGACCAATGTAAATCACCTAAAACCATGTACTCGAATCCCAGACCAAGAACTATCATGCAAATATAATGATCTACATACAACTTACATATTTTATCCTATTGGTTCCTTTAAATATACCCATTTCTTTTAAATCATATTTATTTTCACAAATATTATATCATTTAATACCAAAATCATTTATGAACCATTTTATAAAATATTACTCATGATTATAAACATTTCGTAACCTAAGTTCATACTCATATCATACTCTAATATATCTTAAGAGTATATACACTACATCAGATTTATTTTACTTAACAAGGATGTTCAACAGATTTAAAAGTTGTTTTAACTTACTACCTTCTCAATTCAAGGGTTACAAAAACTCAACTTTTATATTTTCATAAAAACATTTAGCTTCAAGTTCTATAACAATTTAAAAGTCTCCGAATATCCAAAATTGCCAAAAATTCTGTTTCATCTTAGCAAATGAAAACTACCAAACAAACATATCAAAAATGATGCACATACCATACTATCCTAATGCACATTAATACCATAGATGTATTAGTGTCGACACTAGTACATCCATGGTATTAACATGTCGAGCACTCCAGTGCCAAAAAGATAGATTATTAGGGTAAAAGGAAAAAAGCAAAAAGAAGAAGAACAAGGAAAAGGAGAACACATTAGAATCTCACAGTAGAAAGATATCATATGATATCAAAAGACAGTACAAAGTGTTACTCTATGATACATAGCACTTCGGAGTTACAATCCTAAGTGCTATCATCATCCTGGAAAGTTATAATAGCCCATCCTCACAATTGCTGATATATATTCTTTAGTAGTATAGCGGAAATACGAATACTATGGTACGTGAAAAATCCCGCTCATCTTCTTGAGCTCTAAAGAATATCTGGCTAAAAATTGCCTTTCTCAAACTGTTCGAAAGAGCACTCAAGGAATTAAGGAAAAAAATAAAAGCACGAGTGAGACAAAAGTCTAGTGTGAGAAATTCAAGAAATATGATGTGTTCATATAACAACGCCTTTTAAGACCAACCGAATCACCGAATTAGTTTTCTTCTCAAAAGAGCCAAACCGTCTAATAAGTGCAAATGATGATATAATAAATAATGTCTAAGATGTAGAGTTAAATAAAAAAATAGCTATGTTGCATGTACGACACAAGAATATTAGGTATACAATCAAAATTGCTAAGGTTTGTTCACATATATGGGTTTCCGTTGGAGGTGCTCTCAGTACGTTGAGAATAAGCCTCCTAACAAGGGTAAAGATATACTTGCAAGCAATGTATATCTCTAGATAAAATATATCATATAATAAACGTAGCTGGTCTGTGCCCGATCACGTGGCACCGAGTATCATCGCCCTCGTATGCATTTCCAAAAGCGTCACTAGATACTAAGCTAATATACCCTTGAGGTTAGCTAAATCCCTTGGCTATGCATCCTACTCTGGTTTCTATCATTACCGATGGTGACTTATAAACATGACTATGGTCATGTTGTAAATGTAACTATTTTTGTAGGGGACTTAAATGACTTGTAAACATGACCACAGTCAGGTTGTATAGCCTTGGGCTAAAACACATAAGGATTAGTAGGGGATTAGCAAAGTTGAATGGAAGTCGAATCGTCTTTGTGGTGAATAAGTAACTACGAAATCACTTCAAAAAACAGAAATCTTGTAGAGGGATCCTAAAGGATTCTTCGCTATTGTTGATTTAAATTTCATTTATATACTTGTTGTACAAATTGTTGAACGCCAAAAAACTTGGTAGCTTAGCTGCGTTGTATGTAAAACATCGACACGTTTTAAAAGTTAAAACCTTTTTAGTGGAAAAGATAGTAGAAACATTGTTAAGTGCTAGTGTAGCCCGAAGCCTTTTTACGACTTTTGAAAATACTATGATTATTTATGACTTTGATTTCCCATTGAAATACTTCTGTTGTTTAAGGATGTTTTAAATGCGGCATTGGATTTCTATAATCCTCTTTTATGCAAATTTGTCGTTTGATTTCTAAAAGTGTTTTGAAATGTTTTCCCGAATTTGACTTTTGGGGTTTTCAAATCTATTTGTAAAGATATCAAAATGGTTTAAAAATATATAATGAATCGCGATTTAAAAGCTATTTGATTTACAAAAGCAAAGTTTTAAAAGTTATGGTCCATGTAACTAGTCTCTATGGATGCACTTTGGAAATCTATGATTTAGTAAAGCATAAAAGGTTATCTACTATAGATATTTTGAAAAGTCTTTTCAAATGTGTTTATAATAGCTGTATAAGTATTTTAAAAGGATTTTAAAGATTTAAATATATTTTTAAGAATTTATTTGAGTTATTTAAGCAAGAGGTCTAAATTTTATAAAGGAAACTCCTTTGTTTTCTAAAGTCATGTTTTGTTCAAAAGTGACCATCTTTAAAGGGATGTTTTATATACAAGTTTCAAACTATGTTTTAAAGAGGTTTTGAAAGTATTTTTAAAAGAGAAAGAAACCATGGATTACAACATTATTGTTGTAATAAATGTTATAGAGAAAAGAAAGGAGATCATGGACTATAACATTCTCCTTATAGTAAATGGTTTTGGAAAAAATGGAAAGACATTCATAATACTTTATTTGTTTTAAATAATTATATGGAATTTATGAAGTCTTATACTTGTCATTAAGCTTTGAGGTAGGTAAACTTCTACCTATCCTGAAAGATAAGAATGTTATCGAGTCAAGGTTTGAGGGGGTGTTAACTAAAGGATAGTTTAAGTTTAAAATCGAAGATTGATGTTAAGTACATGAAGTATTGTTTCCTATATACGGATTTGGTTACTTATGGAAATTAATTAGTTCTATACTTAGCTATAAAAGCCGATGAGTGGATTGATCCTTTATCCATAAGATCTAGAACTAGAGTGTTTTAACTAAGGTAAGGCCTGGAGAAATCAGTGTCTTGACTTACTTGGCTTCACTTTTGGGCGAGGGATAAAGTAAGTCAAAATATCGAAAACGTGACAAATATAGGAGATTCGATTTCTATAAATTATCTCTATAATTTATGGTGGTATGAAAAGGATTCTTTTCATACTTAACACCAAATTCAGAGGTAGGAAAACTCATCTCTATCTGTGAGAGTTTAAGAATGTTCATTGAGGCAAGGATAGTACGCTAATTTGTCTGGCTAAATTGGTAATCGAGGGATAATAGAAGTTTGAAATCGGAAAGTGGTGTTAAGTATATTTGGTCTAATTTCTATATGATCTGTTTACTTACACCAAAAGTGTTTTGGGTTTATTGTTATCAATGTTTTTAAATGACATTTGTTTGACCCAATTCAGTATTTTTTTGGAAAATGAAATCTTTTTTAAGATTTTGTGAATATACTTATACCATTTAGATAAGTATATGAATACACTTTTTAATTAAGTACCGAAATGTATTGTGATTTGTGAATATACTTATATCGGTGGGATAAGTATATGAATACTTTTCAATTATTGAAAAGAGTAGAGAGTGTGTGAATATATCTTTTGTAAGAGGTATTTTAATACAAGTGTTTACAAAGTGGTTTTAATTAATGAAAGGATTAATTAAGGAGGCTTAGTGATTGCTTATGTGCTTAATATGCTCGGTTTTCATATGAAATTAAATCTATGATTAGATAGTTTGCTTATTTAATAGTAAAATACCGACTATCAAACCATGCTTAGTTCTTGAAACGACCCTCCTATTTCCACCCTAATTTCATAAGGATTTTTTTTTAAGAGATGATATATAGATATATCATTCATTACAAATATATTCCCCAGGGTCATTTCCTTTCTCCAATAAACAAAATATATCCAGGATCTTTCACAATATAAAAATATTGTTTTAAATCTAAATCATTCCTAACATACATATATGAAGATATCTATGTTATGTTCTACTAGAATCAGAGCATGATAATATGTAAGTAGAATTCTTTTTAAATCTATTAAAATGTGATAATTCCCTGATAAAAGATTAATTATTGTATCCTGATTTTTGACCATAGAATCCACTGGAAACATGTACTTTAGTCTGTTATTCTAATTAAGAAATGATCAAGTAATAATCGGTGGAAAGCAAGCTTTTAATATGGATGATTGTGTTAAAGTCTGGATAGTATCAAACTCAGGCTAAAAGAAAGTGGATCATAAGTGAACACAAGCAACATCTAGGCGTAATGGAAACGCGCCTAACTTACACATGAGAGGTCACGAGTTCGAGTGTTATGCTGGTCGGTTCAAACACAATTTTTGTTTTTCTTTTTATTTTTCTCCTGTATGGTTTGAAATCTGATATCTACCTATATCTGCACATATATATTTAATTTTTGCCTATAATCTAACATACAAAACAATATTTCTTACTTTATTATTTTTGAAACCCATTCCTACAACTGTTCTAGGAATTTATATTTATATTTTTGCCCAAATATCAACATGTACACAGATATACATGCACATGTCAATATCTTTGCTCATTTTCCAGAAAACTGGGTTCAAATGGTTCCTTGCTTCATTGATTTGAAGTGAACAATTTGCCTGACCTATGGTCTAACCATGTGGTTAATCTGACCATTCTTTTATTTGCATTTTACAAACCAGAATCTACCTGAACTTCAGAGTATATGGAGTGTTGCCAGGTTTTGTTTGTTCAAACCAGTTTAAATTGCTTATCTGTCTTAATCTTTTAAAGATGATTGTGGTGAAACAATTGCTAAATGTACTAAGCTTTTGAAATGCATTTTTATTTTCAAAATACAATCTATCATGATCAACCAATACATCATTTATTTGAAGCTGGTTAACTCATGTATCCTGTATCTGCTACACACTAGTTCAAGCAATGGAGATACCATTCATTGCATTTTGTCTGAAGCTTTTAAAAACATTTTACTTTTCTCAATACGATTCAGAAATGAATTCAAACTTATTTACAAAGCATTTCAGTAAAAAGGAAACTAAAATCCTTATAAGTTTACTTCTAGCTAAATCCAAATTTTATTCTAAAACTCAGTGCTCTGTTATGTCTCAAGATTAACTAATACATAATATAAATTATGCAAAACAGTAGCTCACCTACATATGCATATTTCTTTTCCAAGCATCCATATCAATACTTAAGATCATTTCCTTGTTTCCCACTCAGATATTTCTTTTAGATTTTAAACCTTAGTGCATAACAATATATTTAACATGATACAACTAGTCCATCTAACCATAATAGAATTCATTACATGACTGGAAATCTTAGAAACATAAAATTTTTCCTGAATACATGCAGATATAATCGATTTAAGCTCTTATTGAAACTAGCTAGCATGTTCATTCACTCCTCCATAATAGCCATAACTTCATTTTTACTTAGTGCCTGCGTTCCCTGAAAGAGCATAAGTGGCTGCCTCATTTTAAAATGAGACACCCCATATGCCATGAGCAAACAAGGGTCAAATCTAAGATCTGGTATGAGTAACATCAATACATTCATGATATTAAGCAACAAAGAATGTAAGAGTACCAACTAGTTATTTAAGCAAATTTCTGCATCCAATTACTTTAACATGGTATAAATAAGTTGATTCTGGTATGATATATATATTCATCTATCATTTTACACTTGCATACATAACCATGCAAACATAATTATCTATTTGCAGCATTTGCATTCACTGGAACCATCATGGTTCCATACCAACCAATCCTAAGAAATATTCATATTCCTATTTCTTCATTTATAGGTTGCATAATTCAATTTAAATTCCTGCCTCATCTGCTATTAAGGAATCACATGGACACATTGCAATGAACTAATTCACATCATTGCACAAAGATCTCAGGGCTTAAACAAACCATGTGCCAACTTGCATACTTCAAATATGACAAGCATTCCAGCAGCCTTCTTGGCCTTCCCTTCCCTAGTTTATTTACTAGTGTATTGTCTTAAATCCTATCATCAAATATGCTAAGTGAACATGTCACTGCAAACATGGAAACATCCATAATCTTTCCTAGCATAATTCTCCTCAGAAATAAGCAGACAGTTATTTCCTAAATGGGGTCAATATGTCTTGATCTCAGTAAGATATAAGAATATTTTCAACTGTAAAAGAGGCATGGCATGTTCTTATTATATTGATCTGCAAGCCTTTATGATTGATTCAGATTCAGGATCTGGTTCAATCATAATTTTAGCTTGTGAATTTCTTCTTTTTTTTTTGATTTGATTAAGGGCTCAGCACTTAGAAAATTTCTATTGCACCCTTAACATTTTTCTTTTCAAGCCTCAGCACTTATACCAAGTATAATGCAGCTCCCAACATTTTTTGTAAAGTTTCCATGCCATAGATCTATATCAGTTGAGAGTATTCTCTATATAATTTTAAGATTCTGGACTTTAACATTTTTGAGTAAAAATAAAACAGTATGATACACATCCAAAGACAAATGTCTCAACAAAGCAAAGATCACCAAAAAAAATCATCCATATTAAATCATATCAGATTTAAAATAAGACATCCAAAAAGCATTGATGAAATCATATACATCAAAACCAGAAATATATATAAATGGCAATAAAAAGTGGCTGCCTCATCTCAGGTCTTAATGCCATGAACTCAGTGAGGTTACTCACCTAAATATTTCTTCTTATTAATCCAGAAAATCCTTGTATGAGTGTTTTCTCCTTCCTTCCAATATTATTTTTCTTCCTTTCTTATTTTTGTGCAGCTCGGGGTAAAGATAATTTTACTGGCTGAAACTGCCTATTTATATGCATTTTTCCACTAGGGTTTTGTTAAAACAAAATTCCATTTCTGACCTAACCATCTTCATGCATTTTTCATTCATTTTCCTCCTTAATACCCCGGCCATATTAACCAATTTAAAGGCTGCATTTTCTTTCTTTTACTTTTCAGAAAATGGCCACTCACCTAGTCATGTTAAAAGTGTGACTATCCTATCTTATATTTTAATTATTCCTGAGAATCCCCTTTGCTATTTTTGCCTACACAAGCATATTGACTTGTATCACATTTCATGTCATTTTAATGTTATAGTTTCACTTGCTTATATATATATATATATACTTTTCAGTACTTAAAAATGTATATTTGTATACATATCTTATCTAGGCTTATTTAATTCCTCTTTAATTTCAGAAACATATGCACCTATATGTATACAGGTTTACAAATCCTTATAACATATATATGTATAATTTTCTTTTCTGGGTTTTAAATAAAATCTGTTTACTGATTTAAAGTAAAACTTACTTTTCTTATTTTCTAAGATGATCCATATAATTCCAGAAATCAAATAACCATGTTGCAAAATCATGTTTGTATTGCTTTTTAATTCTTGTTTTAAATCCAAGAAATCTGGAGTTCTTCCTTGTGCCATTTCAGTGTGCACGTGCACACATATACTTGCACACTATTTATTCCAAAAATTTCACCATATTTAAATCTAAATATCTCAAAAATTAAATCATTTTACAAAAATGATTTTTCACAAAATTTTGGGGTATTACATTCACCCCTCCTTTTAGGAATTGTGTCCTCACAATTTTTCTAACATTTATAACAAGCATCATTTTCTTTTCTGAAAACTTATCAAACATATGCATAAGCAAACAAATTCAACCATATCAACCATGCATAACAAAATTTTTCCAGGAAAAAAAAAATTACCTTTTAATTTGCAAAAAGCTTAGGATAATCCATTCTAATCTTATCCTCTAACTCCCATGTGCAGTCATTAGGATCACTACTCCACTGGATCTTAACTAGTTTCAAGGTTTTGCTCCTTAATTTCTTTTCTTCCTTGGCTATAATCCCCACTGGTTCTTTTTCATAAACCAAGTCAGGATTTATTTGAATTTTGGTAGGCTCTTCCAAAATGTCTTCTTTATCATGTACCCATCTTCTAAGTTGGGACACATGAAAAACATTATGCATTGCTTTCATTTCCTCTGGTAGTTCTAATTTGTAAGCCAATGAACCAATTCTTTCCAGAATTTTATAGGGTCCAACATACCTTGGTGTGAGCTTACCTTGCTTGCCAAATCTCAAGACTTTCTTCATGGGTGAAATCTTGACGAAAACAAAGTCTCCCACTTCATATTCCACTTGCTTTCTCTTCCTATCTGCAAATTTCTTTTGCCTATCTTGAGCTGCTTCTATTCTTTTTCTTATTAACCCAATTTTCTCTGTAGTTTCTTTAACATATTCAGGTCCAAGAATAGCCCTTTCTCCAGTCTCTACCCAGCATATAGGTGATAAACATGGCTTGCCATATAAGGCTTCAAATGGTGCCATCCCTATGGTGCTTTGGTAACTGTTATTGTATGTGAATTCAGCTAGATGGAGGTGGTCTTCCCAGTTGCCTCCAAAGTCCAGTGTACATGCTCTCAACAAATCCTCTAAGACTTTGTTCACCACCTCAGTTTGACCATCTGATTGTGGATGGTAGGCAGTGCTTAAGCACAATTCACTCCCCATGGCCTCTTGAAAACTTTTCCAAAATCTTGAGGTGAAGATGGTATCCCTATCACTCACAATGGTTTTGGGTATGCCATGCAACCTTACTACCTCTTTCATGAATATTTGAGCCAATTTTGGAGCATTTCTATCTGTTCTAACTGGGATAAAATGTGCTACCTTAGTTAGCCTATCCACTATTACCCATATACTTGTGTTTCCCTTCTTAGATCTAGGCAGACCATCTATGAAATCCATAGATATGTCCTCCCACTTCCACTGTGGTATACTAAGGGGTTGCATAGTCCTGATGGCCTTTGTGTCTCTGCCTTGACTTGTTGGCAAGTCATGCACCTTGCAACATGTCTGGCCACATCTGACTTCATCCCCTTCCACCAAAGATTTCTTTTCAAATTTTGATACATCTTGGTGCTACCTGGGTGTATGGAGTACTTACTCCTATGGTACTCATTTAATATTTCCTCCTTCAATTCTATATTTTCTGGAACACATATCCTATTTTTATTCCTTAAATAACCATTTTTATCAACTTGATAATTTATTACTTCCTCCCCTTTTGATATGAGCATTTTCTTTTCCACCATGTTTAGGTCTTGTTCCTGCATTTTCCCAATCTTAAGAAGTAAATCTGATTGCAGAGATATCATACTTAATTTCCCTTTTCCTTCATCTTCTTCAATGGGCATCATTTGTTCCTTACTGTTTTCCTCAATTTCCAAATCAGTAAGTATAGACAAATCCCTAAACTCTTCCATCATCAACATGGCTACTTTGGCATGTTGTCTACTCAAGGCATCTGCAACTTTATTTGCCTTGCCTGGTGTATACAGTATATCTAGATCATAGGCAGCTAGGAACTCTACCCATCTATGTTGCCTCATATTCAAATCTTTTTGTGAGAATAAATATTTCAGTGCCTTATGATCAGTGTACAAAATGAATTTGGCACCTAACAAATAATGTCTCCAAAGTTTCAAAGCATACACAACTGCTGCTAGTTCAAGATCATGGGTTGCATATCTGGTTTCATGTGGCTTTAATTGCCTAGATGCATAGGCTACCACCTGGTCTTGCTGCATCAACACAGCCCCTAACCCAGAGCCACTTGCATCAGTGTACACAACCAAATTTTCATTTCCTTCTGGCACTCTCAATACTGGTGCATTAATCAGGGCTTCTTTTATTTTGATAAAAGCTTGCTCACATTTTTCTGTCCATACAAAGGCTTGGTTCTTTCTAGTTAAATTGGTAAGTGGTGATGATATTTTTGAGAAATCTTTTATAAATCTCCTATAATATCCTGCCATCCCCATAAATGATCTAATCTCACTGATGGTGCTAGGCCTTTTCCATGCTTGGATTGCCACTACCTTATTAGGGTTTACTGATATTCCTTTGGCAGAGATAACATGCCCAAGAAAATGCACTTCTTCTTTCCAAAATGCACATTTTGAAAATTTTGCCTTTAAATCATTTTCCCTTAGTCTTGACAAAACTAAATGCAAATGATTTTTATGCTCTTCCACTGTCTTAGAATAAATCAAAATGTCATCAATAAAAATCAGTACAAACTTGTCTAAATAATCTCTAAATATTCTATTCATTAAATCAACAAAATATGAAGGAGCATTTGTCAAACCAAATGGCATAACCAAAAATTCATATAAGCCATATCTTGTGTTAAATGCAGTATACTTAACACTTGAGTCTTCAACCTTCATTTGATGGAATCCTGATGCTAAGTCTAGCCTAGAAAATATTTTAGCTTCACTGAGTTGGTCAAAGAGATCATCTATTCTAGGCAATGGGTATTTATTCTTGATGGTTACTTTATTTAGTTCCCTGTAATCTATGCACATTCTCAAGGTACCATCATGTTTTCTTACAAACACTACTAGAGAACCCCAGCAGGAATTGCTTGGCCTTATAAATCCCTTGCCTTCTAATTCTTCCAACTGATTTTTCAATTCTTTCAGTTCACTTGGCCCCATTCTATAAGGTTTCTTGATTATTGGACTTGCTCCTGGAATGAGATTAATTTGGAACTCAACTGGTCTGTGGTGTGGAACACCCTTAACTTCCCCAAACACATCCAAGTATTCATTAACTATGGGAATTTCTTCAATGGTTAGTTCACTCAGATCTTTTTCTAAGTCAACTAAATGATACAATTTCCCTTCCTTAGCTACTTCACATAGAACTGTGATCCTCTGGCCTCTAGAATTTTGCAATGATATGGTGGATGAGTCTAAATTAATTATGGCTTTAAATTGCCTTAACCAATCTACCCCCAATAACTCCTATATTTGGGTAATTTAAAACATATAAATTGGAAATAAAAATATTTCCTCCTATGTTTAACTCCACATCCACACAATTCATGTTCAAAACACTAGAACTCCCTAGGGGACTTTGTACAAGCAATGGGGTTTCAACCAATATGCAGTTTAATTTTAATACTTTAACTACTTCATAGGAAATCAAAGAGTGTGTTGCTCCAGTATCATATACTACTGGTATGGGTATGGCACAAATGAGTAATGTACCTTCCACTTGGCCATGATTTTCAGCATCAATTTTCACTGCAGATTTGCCTTTACCTTCCAAAGTTGCCAATTTCCCTTGCTGTTTATTCTCAGGACAGTTCCTCTTCATATGCCCCTCTTTCCCACATAGGTAGCATTTGAAGGCTCCTCCTTTTAACTCTGGGCACCTTGGTTTGATGTGTCCTTCTTTTCCACAATGATGGCAAACCAATTTCTTCTTAGTATCATTGGCTTTTGTGTCTTTACTCTTCCTGTTGTCTGCCTCCTCCTTCTTTTTATCATAAGGGTGATATCTTCCCTTATCCTTCTTGTTGTTGCTCTTAAAATTCCTATATTTCTCTCTTTCTTTGTCATGTTGTTCCAGTTTCAAGGCCAGATCAATTACTTGATCAAATGTTCTATCTGCATATGGTAGCATAGCTCTGCTAAGTCCTGGGTTCAGTCCTTTTATATACCTATCATTTTTGGATGCTTCATCTGCCACTAGCATTGCTCCATAATTGGATAGCCCCTCAAACTTTTGAGTGTATTCAGTGACATTCAAAGTTCCCTGCCTAAGTTTGATAAATTCTTCAAGCAAAATGGTCTTGGCTGATGCTGGTACAAATCTTGCCTCCAACATCTCCTTGAACTGATTCCAAGTGATTTCATTTTCATTTCTTCCAGCTATGATCACCTCCCACCAGCTTAAAGCTACCCCTTTCAGTTGTCTAGAAGCTACTTGCCTCTTCCTTTGGTCATCCAACTACATGTCATTAAAAATCCTATCAAGTGTTCTCAACCATGCTTGAATTTCCATCACATTCTCAGTTCCTTCAAAACTCTTGCCTCCCGAATTGGAATAAGTCTTCAGTAGTTTTGAAAGCTCTTCATGTGGGTTCTCAGGCCTATGTCCAATCCCTTCTCTTAAAACCCTCACAAATTCTTGCATATCAAGCATTTGAGGTGCACTGGGTCCTGCATTGTGATGAGATCCTCTTCCTACCATGGTCTGTTAACTAAATTCTGGGCAAATGGTATTAGTATATTATGAGTACTTCTATAATTTCTATTTTCTTATCTAAATTATTTCATCCAAAACAAACAGACATAATACATTTCTATAATACTTAACAATCAATGCAACCAAGTGCTCTGATACCAACTGAAACGACCCTCCTATTTCCACCCTAATTTCATAAGGATTTTTTTTTAAGAGATGATATATAGATATATCATTCATTACAAATATATTCCCCAGGGTCATTTCCTTTCTCCAATAAACAAAATATATCCAGGATCTTTCACAATATAAAAATATTGTTTTAAATCTAAATCATTCCTAACATACATATATGAAGATATCTATGTTATGTTCTACTAGAATCAGAGCATGATAATATGTAAGTAGAATTCTTTTTAAATCTATTAAAATGTGATAATTCCCTGATAAAAGATTAATTATTGTATCCTGATTTTTGACCATAGAATCCACTGGAAACATGTACTTTAGTCTGTTATTCTAATTAAGAAATGATCAAGTAATAATCGGTGGAAAGCAAGCTTTTAATATGGATGATTGTGTTAAAGTCTGGATAGTATCAAACTCAGGCTAAAAGAAAGTGGATCATAAGTGAACACAAGCAACATCTAGGCGTAATGGAAACGCGCCTAACTTACACATGAGAGGTCACGAGTTCGAGTGCTATGCTGGTCGGTTCAAACACAATTTTTGTTTTTCTTTTTATTTCTCTCCTGTATGGTTTGAAATCTGATATCTACCTATATCTGCACATATATATTTAATTTTTGCCTATAATCTAACATACAAAACAATATTTCTTACTTTATTATTTTTGAAACCCATTCCTACAACTGTTCTAGGAATTTATATTTATATTTTTGCCCAAATATCAACATGTACACAGATATACATGCACATGTCAATATCTTTGCTCATTTTCCAGAAAACTGGGTTCAAATGGTTCCTTGCTTCATTGATTTGAAGTGAACAATTTGCCTGACCTATGGTCTAACCATGTGGTTAATCTGACCATTCTTTTATTTGCATTTTACAAACCAGAATCTACCTGAACTTCAGAGTATATGGAGTGTTGCCAGGTTTTGTTTGTTCAAACCAGTTTACATTGCTTATCTGTCTTAATCTTTTAAAGATGATTGTGGTGAAACAATTGCTAAATGTACTAAGCTTTTGAAATGCATTTTTATTTTCAAAATACAATCTATCATGATCAACCAATACATCATTTATTTGAAGCTGGTTAACTCATGTATCCTGTATCTGCTACACACTAGTTCAAGCAATGGAGATACCATTCATTGCATTCTGTCTGAAGCTTTTAAAAACATTTTACTTTTCTCAATACGATTCAGAAATGAATTCAAACTTATTTACAAAGCATTTCAGTAAAAATGAAACTAAAATCCTTATAAGTTTACTTCTAGCTAAATCCAGATTTTATTCTAAAACTCAGTGCTCTGTTATGTCTCAAGATTAACTAATACATAATATAAATTATGCAAAACAGTAGCTCACCTACATATGCATATTTCTTTTCCAAGCATCCATATCAATACTTAAGATCATTTCCTTGTTTCCCACTCAGATATTTCTTTTAGATTTTAAACCTTAGTGCATAACAATATATTTAACATGATACAACTAGTCCATCTAACCATAATAGAATTCATTACATGACTGGAAATCTTAGAAACATAAAATTTTTCCTGAATACATGCAGATATAATCGATTTAAGCTCTTATTGAAACTAGCTAGCATGTTCATTCACTCCTCCATAATAGCCATAACTTCATTTTTACTTAGTGCCTGCGTTCCCTGAAAGAGCATAAGTGGCTGCCTCATTTTAAAATGAGACACCCCATATGCCATGAGCAAACAAGGGTCAGATCTAAGATCTGGTATGAGTAACATCAATACATTCATGATATTAAGCAACAAAGAATGTAAGAGTACCAACTAGTTATTTAAGCAAATTTCTGCATCCAATTACTTTAACATGGTATAAATAAGTTGATTCTGGTATGATATATATATTCATCTATCATTTTACACATGCATACATAACCATGCAAACATAATTATCTATTTGCAGCATTTGCATTCACTGGAACCATCATGGTTCCATACCAACCAATCCTAAGAAATATTCATATTCCTATTTCTTCATTTACAGGTTGCATAATTCAATTTAAATTCCTGCCTCATCTGCTATTAAGGAATCACAGGGACACATTGCAATGAACTAATTCACATCATTGCACAAAGATCTCAGGGCTTAAACAAACCATGTGCCAACTTGCATACTTCAAATATGACAAGCATTCCAGCAGCCTTCTTGGCCTTCCCTTCCCTAGTTTATTTACTAGTGTATTGTCTTAAATCCTATCATCAAATATGCTAAGTGAACATGTCACTGCAAACATGGAAACATCCATAATCTTTCCTAGCATAATTCTCCTCAGAAATAAGAAGACAGTTATTTCCTAAATGGGGTCAATATGTCTTGATCTCAGTAAGATATAAGAATATTTTCAACTGTAAAAGAGGCATGGCATATTCTTATTATATTGATCTGCAAGCCTTTATGATTGATTCAGATTCAGGATCTGGTTCAATCATAATTTTAGCTTGTGAATTTCTTCTTTTTTTTTTGATTTGATTAAGGGCTCAGCACTTAGAAAATTTCTATTGCACCCTTAACATTTTTCTTTTCAAGCCTCAGCACTTATACCAAGTATAATGCAGCTCCCAACATTTTTTGTAAAGTTTCCATGCCATAGATCTATATCAGTTGAGAGTATTCTCTATATAATTTTAAGATTCTGGACTTTAACATTTTTGAGTAAAAATAAAACAGTATGATACACATCCAAAGACAAATGTCTCAACAAAGCAAAGATCACCAAAAAAAATCATCCATATTAAATCATATCAGATTTAAAATAAGACATCCAAAAAGCATTGATGAAATCATATACATCAAAACCAGAAATATATATAAATGGCAATAAAAAGTGGCTGCCTCATCTCAGGTCTTAATGCCATGAACTCAGTGAGGTTACTCACCTAAATATTTCTTCTTGTTAATCCAGAAAATCCTTGTATGAGTGTTTTCTCCTTCCTTCCAATATTATTTTTCTTCCTTTCTTATTTTTGTGCAGCTCGGGGTAAAGATAATTTTACTGGCTGAAACTGCCTATTTATATGCATTTTTCCACTAGGGTTTTGTTAAAACAAAATTCCATTTCTGACCTAACCATCTTCATGCATTTTTCATTCATTTTCCTCCTTAATACCCCGGCCATATTAACCAATTTAAAGGCTGCATTTTCTTTCTTTTACTTTTCAGAAAATGGCCACTCACCTAGTCATGTTAAAAGTGTGACTATCCTATCTTATATTTTAATTATTCCTGAGAATCCCCTTTGCTATTTTTGCCTACACAAGCATATTGACTTGTATCACATTTCATGTCATTTTAATGTTATAGTTTCACTTGCTTATATATATATATATATACTTTTCAGTACTTAAAAATGTATATTTGTATACATATCTTATCTAGGCTTATTTAATTCCTCTTTAATTTCAGAAACATATGCACCTATATGTATACAGGTTTACAAATCCTTATAACATATATATGTATAATTTTCTTTTCTGGGTTTTAAATAAAATCTGTTTACTGATTTAAAGTAAATCTTACTTTTCTTATTTTCTAAGATGATCCATATAATTCCAGAAATCAAATAACCATGTTGCAAAATCATGTTTGTATTGCTTTTTAATTCTTGTTTTAAATCCAAGAAATCCGGAGTTCTTCCTTGTGCCATTTCAGTGTGCACGTGCACACATATACTTGCACACTATTTATTCCAAAAATTTCACCATATTTAAATCTAAATATCTCAAAAATTAAATCATTTTACAAAAATGATTTTTCACAAAATTTTGGGGTATTACAGTTCTGAAACTAGCGACTGTTGGTTCTGAAAGACCAGGATTGCATAAGAATGAGTTATCTGATAACCACTTCGAACCGGCATAAGCGTTCGAATATGGGGACATCTTGAAGATGATGGAAATCGAAGACAAAGTTATTTGAAGTGCATGGGATATCTTCTACTACTCCTAAGGTTGATTCCAAAAACAATGTAGTAGAAGTAATGCCTTTATTTTTTTCATATCCTAAACAACTTGTATGAATGAATGTTTCCATTACATTGTTGCCTAGAGGGCAGTGTTAGCATTCTAAGTAGGATTTGCTAAAAGGTAAAATATAGCCTCAAGCCTCATACCCAGTAATGACTATAACAAGGCATATGCTTTAGGGCAATATGGTACGCTGCCATTAGGGTATGGTCATCATCTGATCCAGATCGATATTTCTTGATCTAAGTATGCTAGAGGCCTTATATGGTTGTAGGCTGCAATTGGGGCGATGACATATTCAGTACTGTCCAAGAAGGGGTTGGCCATCCTGATTTGCAAGGATTCAGCTAAGACTCTCGGTACATATTCTTTAGAGGTGTACTGTGACAAGTAGTACCACAGTAGCCTTGTCATTAATGGAATCCATTTTCTAATACTTGCCTTATGGATTTAGTTGTATACTAAATATGCCATTAACCATTCTGGCTATGTTAAATATTTATTTTAAACCCTAGACATTATTATAATATCACTGGATTTTCTAGTAAAATGGTTTGGTTATCATAAGGTAAAAAAACATCCGTGTTTATGTGCGGTGTGGTCTTACGTGGTACCTTTATTTTTGAAAAGTTTTGTAACATTAAAAATCCATATGATTTGAGTTTCTCACACTAATTTACCAGACTGATCCGGGGGTTATTTTCTTATAATACTTAGGTCAGACCCGACTACTTTTCTAAATTTAGTTATGGATGCTTTGGAGCTTCATGAGATGAGCTGGATGCCTCCAAGAAATACTCATGTATTTTTATTTCTTATGTATTTCTTGTTTTGTATTTATAAACATTTGTGAGAACAGACTGTTATAACTGTCCAGGCTGATAATATGTTAGTTTACTTCGATGGTTGTATGTATATTAAAGTTTTCTTTTGTAAAGATAATTTGAATATTATATATTATTCGTTATGATGTAAAATTTTGTTCTGTCTTTTCTTTTCTTTCTCCCTAAAATTCTTTCTTTTTGGCACTCGGATGCTCGACACATAAATACCGTGGGTGTATTAGTGTCGATTTTTGAAGATCGAAAAGGCGGGTCGTTACAGTGGTGTCAAAGATTGGTTGAGCGAACATGCAGGCTTTGGAGGAGTTAAAACTCATTAAATATAAAGTTACACCCTAGAATGAGTTGAGTGTATTATATATGAGAACACGTATTTGTTAGTGTTATAAAAATGTTATATATTGTGTTGAAATTGGAAATAGAAATAATTTTACATAGGATTATATTTTATATATAAAAGAATAATTTTCAAAAAAAATAATACGGTTATTTATGATGTGTGTGTTTGTTAGAAAAATGATAATATGCAATTATTATCATTTATTGTCCAGTTTAGGAGCATTTAGTATTGTTTGATTATTTATACCTGGCCAGTTTATGAGCATTTATTGTTTTGATTTAATTAAATATGAACACCTTGTAAATTAAGTTTCACAGTTTGACTATAAGGTGTTCGATAATAATGTTGTTATCAAATTTATTTTGATAGAAGAAGGAATGATTTTATATAAAGATGATTTTATGTATTAGGTTTATAAAGTATGTTTAAAATGAAGAGGACTTTTGAGAATTTAAATCCAGATGTCTTTAAAAATGATTTCAAATGATTTTGGAAAAAGTAGTGATAATTTTACTTGAAAAGTATAAATATTTCAAAGAGAATTTTACGGTACATTTTATTTGGATAGTTCGGAGAACGAGTCTTGATTAGTTTTATAGTGATATGAATAATCTTCTAAGTGACGATCGGATGTTTGCTTAGGCCGAACGTTGTAGTGTACTTAGTAACTTATTCACTTTGTCATTGTATGATTGAAACGAGTTTGAATCCAAGCGAAACCAAAGAAAGTTGGTAATAGATATTTTTGTTAAAACTATTTATTTCATAGTATGTACAATATTGTTTCAAAATGGGATTCGAAAAAGAAGAAGTACTTTTATGTTAACTAGTTCAAGTGGCTCGAAAGTGACTAAAAATGGGCAAGAGATGAGTTCGGATAGTAAACACTTCTTTTAGCTATTACCCTTCTTGGTAAGGAGATGTTGTAACGACCCGTTATTTTCAACCATTCGAATCCATTATAAGTGTATAGGTAGACACTCATGCCGGAGTTGAATTGCTCAAAATACCGCGTTGTAAATAATATTTGGCAAATCTCAGAATATACAGTAAAATAAGTATAATCACAGATCACAGACACAGAGTAAAAATTGCAGCGGAAGTAAAAGAGATAGTAGTTCATGAAGCTACTATATATATAAGATATATCAGAGTTAAATAAAAATACAACCGAAGAAATAAAGTACAACAAAAGTCTCAAGACATAGAGGTCTACTAATACAAGAGCTGAAATAGAACAACAGACTGAACAGATAAAACCAGATAGCAGCTGGATAAGGATGATCTCCAGTAGTCCTAGCTCCGTGAAGATGAAGTCCAACTGATACTCAGGCTGACCCGAGCGTAAAATAAAACATAAACACTCGAGTCAGGATATACATACTTATACAATGTAAACCAACTCAAGTGAACTGTAGTAAAGGTACAAGTAACTTAGAAGATGCTTGGGACCGCCCATCCTCTAAGGATCCGTTAAACTATCTACTATGTAGTAATATTCGCTATTATAATAGTGTCTAAATAAGTAAAGTATAATCATATCGGAAAATAGCGTTAAGGGGATGGAGAACCTTAACGCGGTCGGATCTTAAAATCATAATCGTAGTAAAGCTCGATATGGTAGGTGACACGGCACAACTAGGCAATGCCAGGGTAGATATACCAATTACGCACACGGACTGATGGATACGCATAGCAGCCACTACCGTTCCACCTCGAACAACATTCCCAAATCGGAGGATGGCCATCTAGTCAAATCACAAGTAAGAGTATAAAGATCGAAGAAATGCGTCCGAGAAGAGGTGCTACCTCACTGGTCCGAGATCGCTCCTGTTTTAGCCACCTTATGCCAACTCACGGGAGTTGGGTCCATGTAACATACCTTAAGAACGTCGCCACCATCCTACTTCATTCTGGAATCTCCACCGCGTACACGGTTGTCAAAGTGGTTTTCGGTAAGACAGAGAGTATGTCCATATCCGATCCCGGTCTCTTTAACAACCCAACGTTATTATAACCCGTGGTTATAAGTTTAAAAACAGTTTATACTTCAAAATAGAATCTCATTTCAAATCCAAATCTTTATCAAAATAAAGATTAAATCAATTCCAAACCATTTCCATATTTTTAAAATATCATATCATTTCAAAACTTCATTTCAAATCATTTTAATATTCCAAATATCATTTGAGTTCAAATCTAAATATTCAACTTTAAATACCTCTTAAATTCAAAGATATCGTTCATTTACTATCATTTCAAATCACCTTTAAATAGTTTATATTCCAATCAAAATAATTCAATTAAACCTTTTTAAGGTGTAATTATTATATTTTCAAATCAAGTATTCAATTTCCAAAGTTCCAAATCATTCTGAGTTCGTTTACTAAGTCAAAAACCCTAATTATTAAAATTTCAGCATTTCACAGCATTTAATAACAACTGCTATAAGTTATATTTGAAAACATTTTTAATTCAGCAAAACAACATTTACAAACTGCTATAATAGTTCAGTTTTAAACAAAATCATATTTCAGCCTACTGCAGTCCTTAACAAGTGCTACAGTAACCCTTTTATTAGTTCAGGTTAAATTTTTAGTTTCTGCTACAACAGCACTTACCAAGTACTATCATAGCCTTAGTTCATTTTAGTCTTTTGGTTCATTTATACAATCCACAACACTTAACAAGTGCTACAGATTCTACCTAGTTAAAACTTATAAAATCATACATTAAAAATGTTCATTTTCAATCCTTTAAAAAATTTATTTAAAGAGAAATTTTACAAGTTAAAACCAAAACTTACAAATTTGCTTATTACATTCATTTCAACATTTAAACTTAAACTCCATTTTTCCACCAATTTAAAACTAAATTTCATTTCAATTAAATTAACTTAAGTTTCCATCTTTCTTTTAATCAAAATTTCAAATTTAAGTTTCGTTTTAAAAATCAATATTCCTCCATTTATTTATATTTATCACATAGAAAAATCATTTCTATTTTAAATAAATCACTTAAAAATTCGATTTAAATCAATTTAATATTATTATAATATTTAAAATTATTTAAAAGTATCCAGAAAATACAGAAAATAACCACGGGTCTGTATAATATTTTCTAGCCTAAGTCAAGTGATACGGATACTATATCATTTCAATCCGTAATTTACAAAGAAAATCCGGGTTTTATCATTTCAAACCCGCAATCCCAAGTAAATAAAATTTTATTGAAAATCGTTCAGGCCTATCATTTCAGCCCATAACGACCTTCCCTTATTCTAAAGTCCGTTCGGGTATGTATCATTTCAACCCATAGTGATTCTATTCTACAGGGAACTTGCAGTGTGATTTAACAGAATAGAATAACAGTAAAATAAGAACAGAATATAACAGATTATACGATATGCAGGTTTAACAATTAACATCAACTATAAATAAATCACAGGTAGTTATAACATCATTTATTTATTTATTTATTTCTACACATTCAGTTGCGGTCGTTTCACAATCATATAAGTATGAATATTCGTGTGAGATTTACTCACCTCTACGGAGCTGGAGATTCGATACAGAAACACGATGTCTAACGAAAGCACGCGGAAGGCACGATCAGTTGTTAGCGGATGCGCCAACTAGATTCAAACCAAAAGCAAAATAAAGATAATCAAAATCTAAGATTGTACGAGTAACAAATTTTCAAATGGAGCAACAACGAAAAAGAAACACGTTGAAAAATCGAAACAATATAGCACGACCACCTTTTAAAATATAGATTATAACTTTATTTTTGTAAAGTGACAAAACACATTTTTTTTCTTTTCATAGTAATGGCCAAGTCGAAATATAACCAAGATACCAAAGATTCAAAGGACATAACATTTCATTTCTCAGATACAAATAACAGGCTCTGACTTGGCAGTAAAACTTCAAGAGTGCGACAACAAATCATGAATTCAAAAAAACAAAATTGACAAAACCAGAATACGTGACAAAGCAACCTTCTCATTCTCCTTTTTCTAACAAAGCTCTGTAAAACTAAACCAAATTTTCAACTAAGTACAATATGACAGGCACTCTTCATTTCACTTTTTATTTTATTTTTATTTTTATTTTTTTTTCAAACAAGGTAAAGGCAAAACTAAAACTAAGCTCGGTCTGGAAAATCCAACACGTGAAAATGCAAAAATGACCCAACAGAACCTTACACTGCTCTAGTCCAAAACAAACGGTCTGACCTTGGTTGGTCTCGGCATGGATTTGGGGTGTGACGGGTCTGGTCTCGGCCTGGGGTAGGAGTGTGGTTGGTGTCAGGTGGCGTATTCGGTGGTGAATGGGTAGGGCTGACGAGGGTAGGGCGTGGTTCATGGCTGGTGGCAGGGGTGGAACGTGGTGATGATGTGGGTGGCCTCGTGTGAGGTTGGCATGGGGTTGTGGCGATGGCTGGTCTCGGTTAGGTCAGGCGGATGGTTTCGGCAGGGTACGGCATGGGTGGAGGAAGGGCTGTGGGGCTTTGGCGTACGTGGTGGTGGGCACGGCATTGGGTTGTGAATGAGGCAGGCAGGGCGGTCTGGTGGCGAATGGTTGGGTGAAGTTTGTCTCGGTGGTGAGCGAAGGCGTGGGAACTGGGTAGGCTCGGTGGTGGTGATCTCAGTCGTGGGGTTGGTGAACATGGTGAATGGAAGGAGCATGAGGTGGCATCAGAAAATCAAGGCACGTATAGAAGAGCAATTGAAATAACAAAATGAAAAGAAGGCAGGGAAGGAGAATAATCAAAACACAATAGAAAGAAGAGAAAGCATGATGTCTTACCTGCAGGAAGAAGCTCACGATTTTTTTTTTTGAAGGAAGTCGAATAGAAAAATTTTGGTCAGGAAATATTTGTGAACGGGGAGAAATATATTAACAGATGCTCACAAATTTATGTAGAGAGAAGGCAAGATTTATTGCTTTGAATCGGTTAGAGAAATTTAGGCAAGAATAAAAGGTTTTTGAAACGGTAGAGGAATCAAAGGAAAATTAATTTTATTAATTGATGAACACGTATGGAAGGCCAAAGGAATGGAATAACTCACACACGAAACTGATTCAAGGCAAGGTTTGAATTCTCAAAAGAGAATATATGCGGCTGAATAACGTTGTATTGTTAGCGTAATAAAAAAAACAAATAGACAAGAAAACGACAAATGAACTTATAAATGTAATGCCCAAAGTAACGAACAAATTTATGATTTGATTCTTTTATTAAATAGATTTAAAAATGCTAACGTTTCCTTTCAATATATACCATACTAAATAAAATTTGATTTTTAAACATAAGATAAGAACGGATGTAAATATACGGAATGAAATGTAGAGTTTAAATTTCCTGTTTCGCACTAATTATTACTCTTTTAATTTAAATCAATATTTCAAAGATGTTTATTTTTAATTAAAATTTCGTTTAAAATATCGGGCCGTTACACTCTCCCCCACTCAAAGCTTTTCGTCCTCGAAAAGGAACGAAGAAGGAAAACAAAGAAAGATAAGACAGAATAGTTAAAGTACCTGAAATAAACAATTCCGGATTCGAAGCACGAATGCTCTCCTCCGTCTCCCAGGTGCAATCCCGTTCATCAGTGCTCCACTGCACTTTGACCAGGTTGACAGATTTTCTTCTTAGCTGCTTCGTACCTCGATCAACAATACGAAGTGGCTTCCTCTCAACAGTCAGATTTGGCTCGATATCCAAACTATCAAGAGTAGAAGGCTGAACAATAAGAGATGGATCATGCAGATAGTGACGAAGATGAGATACATGAAAGACATTGTGTATTCCAGAAAATTTCTCGGGTAAATCCAGACGATAAGCAAAAGAGCCAATTCTTTCCAAAATGCGGAAGGGACCTACAAATCTAGGAGAAAGCTTTCCTCTGCGACCGGAACGAATAACATTCCTTAAGGGAGAGACCTTAAGGAAAACCAAATCACCAACAGCAAACTCTAAACTCCGTCTTCGACGATCAGCGTACTTCTTCTGTCTATCTTGAGCAATCCTCATCTTCCTCTTAATCTCTTCAACTCTCTCCGAAGCTTCCAAAACCATCTCAGGACTAAGAACCAAACGATTATCGGATTCAATCCAGCAAGAAGGAGATCTACAAGGTCGTCCGTACAGAGCAGAAAACGGAGACGTCTCAATACTGGCCTGATAACTATTGTTATAGGCAAGTTTAACAAGATGGAGGTGATCAAATCAAGAACACAAACATGAAAAAGATTCTCTAGAGTCTGAATCACCCTTTTCACTTGAGCGACGGTCCATGGATGGAAAACAGTGTTCAGATTCCAAAATGAGTAATAAAGATTATAAAAAGATTTCTAAACAGACTGGTATAAGCAATAGCCTTCCCATTCTGTAACAAGATAAGAGAAATAAGGACAACCAAAGATAGTTTGAAAAACAAAATAAGATAATAAATTTGAAACAATAATGCTTTGAAATCATAACAATTTAGGGATGTTTATCATTTGGAAATCATACTACTAAAAATCCTAACCCTTTGGAAATGTTATTCTTAAAAAGTGCATAATACTTAGAAAATCATAACACTTTTTTTTTTAAATACTCTTCCTTTTAACCATTTTAATTCAAGGTCAAATAATATTCATTTTAAAGTTGTAGCATTTCTAAGTTCATTCAATTATAAAATTTTCGAAACATTGTATTTTCTAACGGCAGCACTTATAAAATGCTACAGTAGATATATTAGTATTTCAAATCAGTTTTGTTCCAGAAATATTCATTTATTAAGTCAAAAGTTCATTATTTTACTTAGCTCTTCATTTAACAAATAACCTAACACTTTATTTAAAATGCCTATTTCATAAATAGATATTCCTTCAATAGGTTACACTTAAATTTTCCATTTGAAAAACCAAATTCTCAATTATCCAATTTAGTGATGTTAAAATACATTTTAACTATCGTAATTACTCATTTTTCCAGACATATCAATTTCATAAATAAAATATTTATCATAGCAAATATAACAACCAAATTTCTTTACACATTTATTCATTTAGACATCACTTAAACTATGAATTCAAATTAAATAAACTTTATTACAAAATGTCCAATTCCAATGTATTTTATTTTATCTATTCAAAGATACATTATTTATTATACAACATATTCATTTTAGGAAATAACCATTATTAAAATTCCTAGGTTAGACTTAAGGTTCCATATTAAATCAAAATTAAGTTATTTAAATAAAATCTCTTTAAATTCCTTTTTCACTATTTACCTCTGTAAATCTTTTATAACTAAAATTTAGGTGTATAAAATTTATTATAACCACTCAAATTTTATTTATAAAATCCTTTTTATATTGTATATTATCTAATTACATTGTTAACTTCTAAAAAAATTTAAGGTAAGTTATATTTGAATGCAATTGTATTATACAAATAAAACTTTCTAATTCAATTATCTCAAGTTTGAATCATTTATTCAAAAATTTTAATTTTTCTTTTTATAACTGAATTTTTTTTTTTGCAAAGCAAGCGGGGTTAAAACTGGTCCCCTACCAGATTTATTAAAAAAAAACACTACACAGAGAAGACAAAAAAACATGATAAACAGGGAAAACAAAGTAGACAAAGAAGAAAAAACAAAGAGGATCTAGCTGATCCATGGGTCAATCTGGTGATCGTGGAAGCCATGCACACTTCCCCTCATCCCAAACAATATGTCATGCTTCAAAGCTATCCATAACACTTCATGACTCCTGTTGGTTCCATTGAATACCCTCTTATTTCTTTCCTCCCATATTCTTCGCAACAGCTTCTTTAGTGAAAACAAAAAAGGAACACTGTCCTCATCCCTCATCATGATCGCATGGTCAATGAAAGCCCATTGGTCTGCAGAAAAAGAAGAAGCATCCACCCTATCTAATCTGATCATCAATTTGTTCCAAAGTTGCATAACGTACCCGCACTCAAAAAACAAGTGCTGCAAACTCTCATCATGAGTGTGACATAATTCACAGCAGGAAGGAACACTCATACCTAACCCAATTAACCTATCTCTGGTAAACAAAGCTTTATTCCTCACCTTCCAAAGTAACAGATTTTCACTGTTAGGAGAGTACGCAGCCCAAGTAGCCCTGCTCCACTTACAATTAGGCACCGAATCCATGCCAAGTAATGCATTGTAAACGCCAGAGATAACATGGTCTTTACCATTCCACTGCACAGAGTCATGATCCCGCATAACATAAGTGATGGCACCATATTGTCCCCAGATCGCTCTGACTATCTGATTACTGGAGTTAGGTAAGACAAGATGACCATTGTCAATGTGATCAGTGGCTAGAGCATTCGTACTAATTGCAGTTTGAAATTTTTGTTGAGATGTAAATATCTGATTTAGAATGATTCCCTTACTAATCCAAGGCTCGTTCCAGAAACTGCAAGTGCTTCTATCAGAAAGCACAATCTGGACATAGGGAAGAAAAGAGCTTCTCAACTTTAAGATGTTTCTCCAAATCCAACTACAAGACTGCGGAGTGTCCATTAGCCAAAAATTGTTTGCTCCAACATTAAACATGAGAACCCACCTGACCCATAAGGTATCCTTCCTCTGCAACAGAGCATCAAGGTGATGACTGTAGGCTGCCTTGTTCCAGACTTCAATATTGCATAAACCCAATCCACCTTTTGCTTTAGGCTTCTCCATTGTAGAAAAGGAACAGGGAAAAGGTCTTCTGCTGTGGATGGACCCAAACCAAAAGAATCTCATTAAGGCACTTCTCACCATTTTCAAAAGCTTGATTGGTAGAATAAAAGCTCTTGCCCAATAGACCATCAACGAAAAGCTAACAGACTTGACAAGAACTAGTCTGCCGGCTTGAGATAAGAATTTATTCGCCCAATTTCCCATGACAGCAGTAATTTTTTGATACAGTGGTATACAGTCCGCATTGGATACTCTAGAAGTACACAGAGGCAGACCAAGATAAGTCATGTCATGGACCATGGTCTGCAATCCGGCAGAGATGGCCAGGTTATGATGCTGCATGGTATTTATCCCCGCAAAAAGTATACTTGATTTACTATGATTTAGTTTTAGCCCTGTCATTAGGTAAAACTTCTGAAGAGCTTCCATAATGCTATCAATAAATTGCTGATTCGGTTTGGTAAAGATCATGATATCATCAGCGAACAACAGTGAAGTGATCTGTAGTTCTTTGCACTTGGAGTGGTAATGTATCTGTCCATTAGCATACAATGGTCTTATTAGGCAAGTAAAAACTTCCATGACCAAGAGAAAAACATAGGACGAAAGTGGGTCTCCCTGCCTAATTCCTTGCTCAGACCCAAAGTAACCAGAATTAGACCCATTCAAGAGGAGGGAGTAGGAAGGGGTAGATATGCATTCGTATATCCATGCAACAAAAACTTTCGGGAAGCCTATAAGTGCCATAATTCTCACTATTGAAATCCACTGGACAGAATCATAGACCTTCCTTAAATCTAGTTTCAACATAGCACCTGGAGTTGCATTAGCACGCTTATAACCCTTTAATAATTCATGGGCTAGCTGTAACGACCCAGAATTTTGACCAAATTAAATTGAGAATATTTAATTAATTTTAAATATTTGAACGGTAATTTAATTTGAATCCTCGATATAAATTTAATTTGACGATTAAATTATAAAATTTAATCGATTGAAGTTGAACAAAAATTTGAATCTTTAATTTTAAGCCGAAGAAAAATATTTCGGAAGCTTTTAAGATTTATATTGATTATACTGAAGATAATTAAAACTTCAGAATCGAATCTGAAATCGATTTATCCAGTTTTGAATTTAATTGTTCAAATCGATATTTAAAAATAGTCATTTTTCAGACAGTCTCGGAATTCGACGAAACCAGTTCCATTGGGTCCGTAACTTTGAATAATTGTCGGATTTCAATTTTCGTATTTTTTGGAGTCAATACGTGATCGTACGGCGTGTAAACGCATTAAAAATCTTTATCGAATTTAAATTTGAATTTAAATTTAAAATGGTCGACATCACCACACGTTCTCTCCTTCATCCACGCCTAAATTCACGCTACCTTTTCTTTTCTTAGTCTCGTCTGTTCCCTCTCCTTCATTCCTCAGTTTAAACGAAGAAACAAAAGAAAGAAAAAAAATGGCGTTCAAATAAAAATTCGAAACCTCGCTCCCCATTATCTCGTTCGAAAATCAACGCCTTCGTTTTAATCGTCGCTATATACTCAGCTATTCCATCAGTCATCGCGACTCATCCTTGCCCCTACGCGATATTTCTACTGCCGATTTGAAGTTTTGCTACAATCTCGTTCGCAAGCAAACGCGGCGGCAGGCGACTCGGTGGGAAATCGCGAGGCAAGGGGAGGCGACGTCTTCGAGCACGCGACCGGGGGAGGAAGACATCGCGGCAGCGATGTGAAGCTAGGGCAAGAGGCACGCGAGGCATGAAGCAGGCGGCGTGTTCGAATTCCAGTGGGAGAGGGGTTCGCGTTGGGCTCAGGGTTGCTCGCGAGTCGAAGGGGATTGGCGGCGTAGTTGCGTACGATGATGGTAGGGGTGGTTCAGGGTTCTCGCGTGTGCAGTTTGGGGCTGGGTCGAAGTCGAGGCTGGCATCTCTAGGGTTTGGAGTTGGTGCCGATGGCGGGGTCAACCTCGGAGTCGCGACCGTTTGTGGTGAGGTATTTGATTTCGTTTTTTTCTTTTCGATTTAAAACTGAAAATGTAAATACAGAAGTAAAAAGAAGAAAACGTAGTTTTAAATTTTAAATTGAAATTTGATACATTATTAAAGGAGAAAATTGATTGTTACAGTAAGGTATTCTTCAGTTTGAAATTTAATTTTGAAATTTAATAAATTACTGTTGAGATTTAAATATTATAAAGAGAAAAATATGCAATTTTATATATATACAGAAAACAGAAAGGTATATTAATTTTTATTTTTATTTAAAATTGTTTATTTGAAAACAGTAAGTTTAGATTTTTAATTTCAAAAAAATATGGATTTTAAATGTTTCCTAAGTTCAAAAACAATTTTGTCTAACGAATAAGTAAATATATAGATAAGGTTTTGGGTAGAGTAGGAATGTTTAAAAATGTTTAAACCTGTTTAGGTTATTTTATATGCAGTATGAAAATGAAAATAAATTATATATACATATGTGAAAATAATGGATTTGAAAGTTAATTATTAATCTAGTATCAAATTTTTGGTTAATTAAATTATCAAAAGGAAATTGATTTTGTGTCAGATATTTTATTTAAAAGAAAATTTTGTTTAAAACTAAGTTACTAGTGAATTAAAATTACCAAACGGAAATTTATAGTTTGATTTAATACGAGTATTAATAATTTGTATAATGTTTATACAAGGGCTATAAATCGAGAAATCAAGTCAAAATGGAAAATGGATTGCAAATAAAGACTAAGGTGAGATTTTCTCACTCGAAGGAAAAATTTAATTTTGCAGTTATTGATTGATTTGTTTGAATGTGCTATTAGATATGATAGGATATATATATATAGCAGTATATACATATTGGCATATGTATATATTGGATTGATGATTTCCCGCCTCGTATAGCGGATGAGACCCTATTGCGCCGTTAGTAAGCGGATTTATAAAAACCTATATACCGCGATAATTCCGTACTGGAGCGGAATTGGTATTGTGCTAACGTCTTTGGATGCAGGGAAACAGGTTGGAGGGATCCAACTGGACCCCTCACATTGATTGAATTTATTTCTACTGTGATGTGATAATCTGTGGATGATTATTAATGTTGTTGTATTGATATCTGGAAATTGTTTGAAAAGCTAAAATTTAGCTGAATGGATGTTTGACATCATTGGATTCCAAAGATAAAATGAAATTGAATTTTTTAAATCCAAGTAGAAAATTTTTAAGGGAATTAATTTTAGAAATTGAAGAAATTTTGAAGAAAGGAATTTTTAAAGTATAAAAAGTTAAATTGTAAAATCTCATTGAATTAATTCCAGAATCAAGTGAAAATGTTAAATAAATGAGTTTCGTATAATAGTGATTTTAAATTGAGTAATTTAATTTAAAATTTGGATTTTTAAATAGATTGAAAGAAACAATTGAAATTATTTTCTTAAAAAGGAAATTATTTAAAAAGAGATAAGTTGGAAATCCAATTAGAAATTTAAATTGGTAAATTGAAATAATTTGGGAAATCAATGTAAAATGATTTTAATTTGAAGAATCCATTTAAAAATAGAATATTGAATGATTTGAGAAAAATAAGGGATTTATTTAGTAGTGATAAATAAATTTAGAAATCAATATTGAAATTGATTTGATATTGAAATTCTTATAAATAAAATTGGAATTTACAAATGCTGTTTATAAATACGAAATCACTTATTTTGATAAGTAAAATATAGAAGTTAATAAAAAGAAGATTTATAAGGCGAGATGGTTATTAAAATAGAAATGGAATTTATAGACGTGTTTATAAATTCGAAATGTATTGAATTGGATAAATTTATTTATAGAAGATTTTTAAAGAAAAGATATATTCACAACCCTGGACCGTGAATATATTATTGAATAAAATGGATTCATTTTTGAAGAAGTGATATTTTAAAATGAAGTTAAATTGTTTTTAACGAGGTTTTAAAATGTATTATGAATCGAAAGCATAGATTTCAACATACTTGTTGAAATAGACGTTTTCGAGAAATTTAAGGAAATGGTAGACTATAACACTGTTGTTATAGTAAATGATTTCCGAAAGGAAATATTTTTTATGTAGTATTGGGATTTATATATCTATTTTAATTTCGAATCCCTATACTAGTGATTTTTGAGTCGTCGTAACGATGTTTTACGTAACATTCGTTTTGACTCAAATTGATGTTGTTATAGAAAATAGATTTCCTTAAAGAATGAAATGTATACTTAATTTGATTTAAGTATATCGAATATTTTCCAAGTGTTGAAAATAAATAGATTTGTGAAATACTTATTTTTAAATAAGTATGGAATGTTTTCCAATATGAAATGAAAAGTTTTGAGAATTTATCTTCTTAAAGATAAATCGAAATTGAATATTGAGATCGATTTGGAAATCGAATATCTGTAGATATTTTGAAAATATAAATTCACTATGGAATTTAAAAAAAAGGGAAGTTGTTTAAAAATAAACATTGATTTATTTTTAAGTGTGGAAATTTTATATCTAGAAAAGATATTTTTGAAGATAAATAATTTGGGAAAATTATTTGGAATCTGATGATGTTGCGCATCTTTATTGATAGTTAAATAACCGACTATCAATAATTACCCTGAATGGTATTTGTTGTGAATTGGATGAATTTGAATGCCACACTTATTTTTGAATTAACGCTCACTATTCGGGTTAGCCGGGAAAGGACCATGGGGTCGTATAACCCATTCCGAATATGTGATACGTCGTTATGAATCGCATTTGAAGACCGGTGTTGAAGACCGGATATTTTTGAAAACGAAAGGATTACCGTCGAGTTACTCTACATCGGCTGATCTCCGGTTTAGAGGTTTTATCACCCTTAGTGACGGGAAGTCCGGACGTGATTAGAAATTTATCCGGAAATGCAAGGGCTTCGTGAGAAGTGCCTTCGGTTCTGTTCGATCCCGGAACAGACTTGTATGGATTGTGTGTCTGACGTTACAATTTGAGATATAAAGCTGATTTCTTTCAAATACATTTCTGTTGGTGGCAGAGAATTTATTCTCTTAGCTTAACACCCTTCTCTGAGACGTACGAGCTCAGAGGTTATGTAGTTGAAATCTATCAGCGATATATCCCAATTTGGTAACGTGGCATACTGAGTGTTGCTGTGAAATGATCAGTGTTTGATCATTTGCGATATGATCATTTGTTTGATCTTATATCTTTGTGATCATAGGTTGATCATTTTGTTTGACCCGAAGCAGGGCTTTTTGAGAAAGCGTAGCTTTGTGGACGAGACTTCATCAAGCCTCACACCCCGGAAATGGTCGAAACAGGAAGAATGCAGCAAGGTTCTAGGGAGTAGCGCCCCTTAGTGTATGTCATTCCTTCTGGATAAAGGTGGTATCATGGTATGGAGCCCAGATACTTAACCTCTGTGGTTACTGCATTATTATTTTCTATGTGGTTTGTTGGAATCGGGGATCCTCGGGAAGATCGGTGACGATCGGGGGATGGCATACGCGTGTCAGTAGTTACCTATTTTTGCAGAGGTAACCCGGCCTTGTGTTGGCAGAGATCCGGTTAGGTTCTCGGGTCGTCTATTCCAGGGACGTACCCATCGTGGAAAAGGAAGTTCCTTAGCCTGACCATTTGTTGGAAATCCAAACTCCAATACGTGACTTGTACGGTATTAGTTGTAGAACCTGCCATTTACGTACGGTGGTCACCACTGTTTAGATGGTAGCTATAGTAGGCATACGATACTGGTCGTATGTTGGCTAAGATTAATATTATACTTTCGAAATGTTTTCTACACTATGCACTAATAATAATATCAAAAAAATGATTTGATTTTGCGTATCAAGCATCTTTGACTATCATAAGAAGAAATCTCCTCCAATTCTGCGTTTGCATTGTGTGTGTGGTGGGAGGTCTTATGGTAGTTTCATTTTCCAAAAGCATTTCGAATTTACTTAAAAATTATTTTGTTGTTATAAAGAATAACTGTTTTACGATCTCACACCAGTCACCATGACTGACTCGGAGTTTATTGTTTCCCTTCTAAACTCTGGGTGCCCACCAATTTCCACACGGGCAGTCTAGAGTTAGATTATTAGGTTATCTGGATATTTTGGAGCTTTGGAGATAAGCTGGATGGCGAGACGTAGTATTTGTATCTGATAGTATTTATTCCGCTGTGTATTCTGTATGAGGACAAGTTATATAACTGTCCATTGTTGTACTGAGTTGTATATTGACTCTGATGATTGATGTATATATAAACTGATATAGCTCTTTGTTTTAAAAGACTAGTGTTTAATTATTATATATTGTTCCGCTGCGATATGTGAGATTCTGATATTGTCTCTGTTTTCTGTTCTGTTGTTCTTTCGTGTTGTTGTTCTTTTTCTTTCTCTTCTTCCTTCTACTCTTTTCTTCTTCTTCTGCCTTTTTCTTCTTTCTTAAACCCTCACTATTGGAGTTTCCGGCACTCGATTGCTCGACAGTCGATAAAGTGAGTATCGATGTTGAATTTTCGAAAGTCGAAAATTTCGGGATGTGACAAAGTGGTATCAGAGCATATGGTTAAGCGACAACCCTGCTCTGTTGGGTGTTACTCATTAGAGATAGAGTCAGCAGTACTCTAGAATGAGTTGAGTGTAATAATAGATATGAGCGCGTATTTGTTATTTGAATATAAAAATTGTTTTATATTGTGATGATTGATTTGTTGAGTGGAATATGGATTCTGGTCAATACGAGTAATTAACGATCATTGATAGGGATCTCTAAACACTCGAATAGAACAATTCGGCACAGTATTGATTTTAAATAGGGTAAATGAAATAATTTTACCCAAAACTATTTTTGTATAGAAAAGAAATGATTTTTCTATAAAGTATTACAGTATATGGTTGCATGGTTGTTAGGAAAGTGATGATATTGAAATGTTATCATTACTATTGAAACTGAATAAGAAATTGGAATTATAACTCCAAATTTAAGAAATGAATTCATATACAAGTAGAATTTGAGAATGTAAATTATAAATGTGAATTGTAATTTAAAACGGAATTCCAGAGAAGTTTTTGGAAATGTTTTGAAAAGAATTTGAAAATTTTGGAGATTTGGAAAGTTTAAATTCTTTTTGATTTGAAAATAAATTTCGAAGGTTTTGAAAAGTATTTTGGAGAGATAAAAGCTCTAAACTCTTTTCGGTCGCTGGAAAATAATCCTGATGATGGTGGCCACATCATTAGAATTCATTTTCGGGTTTCCAAAAGAGAAATTGCTGTTAAATTGTTTTAAATAGGAGTTGTTTGAAAATTTGGGTTTTTGTTTTGGAAATTCAAATGGAATTTGAATTGTTTTCAAATGGTTTTGAAAAAAAAAAAAGTTGAAAAGACTCTGGAATCCTATTTAAAATATTTATGGAATAAGAAATGAGTTGATAACTTATACAAATTGAATCTTGATAGAATAAGTTTAACTTAAAAGAATGGAGTTAAATTTAAGAAAGTATAAGTGAATGAATTTGAATAAATGAAAGTGAAATTGAAAGTTGAGATTCATTTTGAACTTGTAAGTAAATAAAACTGCAATTGAATTTGATTTGTGGAAAACGAAGTGAACTATTAAACTAAAATTAGTAAGTGAAGCTAATTGAATATTAACCAAATGAATAAGGTTTGGAACGAATTAAATTCAATAATTGTAAAAGAAAGATAAATTGAATTCGAATTGGAAATCCAGTTAAATGTGAGTGGTTACAAACCAAAATAGCAAACTGAAAATAAATTTTGGAAATGAGTAAAAGGATAAAACTGGAATTAAAACTGGATATTGAAAATGAAGTTGAATTGTGTGAAATTAAATGAAGTTTTGAGATTAGTTTGAAGTGAACTAAAGTTAATTGATAAAATTCAATATCCAGAAGGAATGAGAATAGATATGTAACTTCAATAGTAAGTTAAAAATGTATAAGCAGTCTATATTGAAAATTTTGTAATAGAATTTGCAAAATGGTTTGAATATATGCAACTAGATATTATGGCTAGTAGGATATACAGGTATAAAGGAATTGGAATTTTGATTTCGAAGATAATTTGAATTGCTCAACAAAAGGTACGTATTTAAATTATAATATGAGTTTTTGATGATTTCTGGACTAGCCGCTTGGCTTTTTCCTTTTCTTTTTGAAATCTGAAAGTCCGTAGGGACGTTTTGTAGTCGTACCGTATTAGCCGCGCAAAGGAGACGCTGGCGAAATTTTTCGAAAATTCCGAGTGTTAGAAAATTTTTGAGAAATTTTTGAAAGTTTAAATTTGAATTTGAATTTAAATTTGAATTTTGAAGTTAAACAATGTTGTTTGAAACTTAAAATTGAAGTTAGAAATTTAGTTGAAATGATAACGAATCTTTAGTAGAACGATTTGTTTGATGAATTGATAAAACTATTGGATTGTGAAAAGTAGTAGACGAGTTAAGGACCATTTTTCCTAACTTGTAATTTCGAGGATGAAATTCTTTTAAGGAGGGAAGTCTGTAACGACCCAGAATTTTGACCAAATTAAATTGAGAATATTTAATTAATTTTAAATATTTGAACGGTAATTTAATTTGAATCCTCGATATAAATTTAATTTGACGATTAAATTATAAAATTTAATCGATTGAAGTTGAACAAAAATTTGAATCTTTAATTTTAAGCCGAAGAAAAATATTTCGGAAGCTTTTAAGATTTATATTGATTATACTGAAGATAATTAAAACTTCAGAATCGAATCTGAAATCGATTTATCCAGTTTTGAATTTAATTGTTCAAATCGATATTTAAAAATAGTCATTTTTCAGACAGTCTCGGAATTCGACGAAACCAGTTCCATTGGGTCCGTAATTTTGAATAATTGTCGAATTTCAATTTTCGTATTTTTTGGAGTCAATACGTGATCGTACGGCGTGTAAACGCATTAAAAATCTTTATCGAATTTAAATTTGAATTTAAATTTAAAATGGTCGACATCACCACACGTTCTCTCCTTCATCCACGCCTAAATTCACGCTACCTTTTCTTTTCTTAGTCTCGTCTGTTCCCTCTCCTCCATTCCTCAGTTTAAACGAAGAAACAAAAGAAAGAAAAAAAATGGCGTTCAAATAAAAATTCGAAACCTCGCTCCCCATTATCTCGTTCGAAAATCAACGCCTTCGTTTTAATCGTCGCTATATACTCAGCTATTCCATCAGTCATCGCGACTCATCCTTGCCCCTACGCGATATTTCTACTGCCGATTTGAAGTTTTGCTACAATCTCGTTCGCAAGCAAACGCGGCGGCAGGCGACTCGGTGGGAAATCGCGAGGCAAGGGGAGGCGACGTCTTCGAGCACGCGACCGGGGGAGGAAGACATCGTGGCAGCGATGTGAAGCTAGGGCAAGAGGCACGCGAGGCATGAAGCAAGCGGCGTGTTCGAATTCCAGTGGGAGAGGGGTTCGCGTTGGGCTCAGGGTTGCTCGCGAGTCGAAGGGGATTGGCGGCGTAGTTGCGTACGATGATGGTAGGGGTGGTTCAGGGTTCTCGCGTGTGCAGTTTGGGGCTGGGTCAAAGTCGAGGCTGGCATCTCTAGGGTTTGGAGTTGGTGCCGATGGCGGGGTCAACCTCGGAGTCGCGACCGTTTGTGGTGAGGTATTTGATTTCGTTTTTTTCTTTTCGATTTAAAACTGAAAATGTAAATACAGAAGTAAAAAGAAGAAAACGTAGTTTTAAATTTTAAATTGAAATTTGATACATTATTAAAGGAGAAAATTGATTGTTACAGTAAGGTATTCTTCAGTTTGAAATTTAATTTTGAAATTTAATAAATTACTGTTGAGATTTAAATATTATACAGAGAAAAATATGCAATTTTATATATATACAGAAAACAGAAAGGTATATTAATTTTTATTTTTATTTAAAATTGTTTATTTGAAAACAGTAAGTTTAGATTTTTAATTTCAAAAAAATATGGATTTTAAATGTTTCCTAAGTTCAAAAACAATTTTGTCTAACGAATAAGTAAATATATAGATAAGGTTTTGGGTAGAGTAGGAATGTTTAAAAATGTTTAAACCTGTATAGGTTATTTTATATGCAGTATGAAAATGAAAATAAATTATATATACATATGTGAAAATAATGGATTTGAAAGTTAATTATTAATCTAGTATCAAATTTTTGGTTAATTAAATTATCAAAAGGAAATTGATTTTGTGTCAGATATTTTATTTAAAAGAAAATTTTGTTTAAAACTAAGTTACTAGTGAATTAAAATTACCAAACGGAAATTTATAGTTTGATTTAATACGAGTATTAATAATTTGTATAATGTTTATACAAGGGCTATAAATCGAGAAATCAAGTCAAAATGGAAAATGGATTGCAAATAAAGACTAAGGTGAGATTTTCTCACTCGAAGGAAAAATTTAATTTTGCAGTTATTGATTGATTTGTTTGAATGTGCTATTAGATATGATAGGATATATATATATATAGCAGTATATACATATTGGCATATGTATATATTGGATTGATGATTTCCCGCCTCGTATAGCGGATGAGACCCTATTGCGCCGTTAGTAAGCGGATTTATAAAAACCTACATACCGCGATAATTCCGTACTGGAGCGGAATTGGTATTGTGCTAACGTCTTTGGATGCAGGGAAACAGGTTGGAGGGATCCAACTGGACCCCTCACATTGATTGAATTTATTTCTACTGTGATGTGATAATCTGTGGATGATTATTAATGTTGTTGTATTGATATTTGGAAATTGTTTGAAAAGCTAAAATTTAGCTGAATGGATGTTTGACATCATTGGATTCCAAAGATAAAATGAAATTGAATTTTTTAAATCCAAGTAGAAAATTTTTAAGGGAATTAATTTTAGAAATTGAAGAAATTTTGAAGAAAGGAATTTTTAAAGTATAAAAAGTTAAATTGTAAAATCTCATTGAATTAATTCCAGAATCAAGTGAAAATGTTAAATAAATGAGTTTCGTATAATAGTGATTTTAAATTGAGTAATTTAATTTAAAATTTGGATTTTTAAATAGATTGAAAGAAACAATTGAAATTATTTTCTTAAAAAGGAAATTATTTAAAAAGAGATAAGTTGGAAATCCAATTAGAAATTTAAATTGGTAAATTGAAATAATTTGGGAAATCAATGTAAAATGATTTTAATTTGAAGAATCCATTTAAAAATAGAATATTGAATGATTTGAGAAAAATAAGGGATTTATTTAGTAGTGATAAATAAATTTAGAAATCAATATTGAAATTGATTTGATATTGAAATTCTTATAAATAAAATTGGAATTTACAAATGCTGTTTATAAATACGAAATCACTTATTTTGATAAGTAAAATATAGAAGTTAATAAAAAGAAGATTTATAAGGCGAAATGGTTATTAAAATAGAAATGGAATTTATAGACGTGTTTATAAATTCGAAATGGATTGAATTGGATAAATTTATTTATAGAAGATTTTTAAAGAAAAGATATATTCACAACCCTGGACCGTGAATATATTATTGAATAAAATGGATTCATTTTTGAAGAAGTGATATTTTAAAATGAAGTTAAATTGTTTTTAACGAGGTTTTAAAATGTATTATGAATCGAAAGCATAGATTTCAACATACTTGTTGAAATAGACGTTTTCGAGAAATTTAAGGAAATGGTAGACTATAACACTGTTGTTATAGTAAATGATTTCCGAAAGGAAATATTTTTTATGTAGTATTGGGATTTATATATCTATTTTAATTTCGAATCCCTATACTAGTGATTTTTGAGTCGTCGTAACGATGTTTTACGTAACATTCGTTTTGACTCAAATTGATGTTGTTATAGAAAATAGATTTCCTTAAAGAATGAAATGTATACTTAATTTGATTTAAGTATATCGAATATTTTCCAAGTGTTGAAAATAAATAGATTTGTGAAATACTTATTTTTAAATAAGTATGGAATGTTTTCCAATATGAAATGAAACGTTTTGAGAATTTATCTTCTTAAAGATAAATCGAAATTGAATATTGAGATCGATTTGGAAATCGAATATCTGTAGATATTTTGAAAATATAAATTCACTATGGAATTTAAAAAAAAAGGGAAGTTGTTTAAAAATAAACATTGATTTATTTTTAAGTGTGGAAATTTTATATCTAGAAAAGATATTTTTGAAGATAAATAATTTGGGAAAATTATTTGGAATCTGATGATGTTGCGCATCTTTATTGATAGTTAAATAACCGACTATCAATAATTACCCTGAATGGTATTTGTTGTGAATTGGATGAATTTGAATGCCACACTTATTTTTGAATTAACGCTCACTATTCGGGTTAGCCGGGAAAGGCCATGGGGTCGTATAACCCATTCCGAATATGTGATACGTCGTTATGAATCGCATTTGAAGACCGGTGTTGAAGACCGGATATTTTTGAAAACGAAAGGATTACCGTCGAGTTACTCTACATCGGCTGATCTCCGGTTTAGAGGTTTTATCACCCTTAGTGACGGGAAGTCCGGACGTGATTAGAAATTTATCCGGAAATGCAAGGGCTTCGTGAGAAGTGCCTTCGGTTCTGTTCGATCCCGGAACAGACTTGTATGGATTGTGTGTCTGATGTTACAATTTGAGATATAAAGCTGATTTCTTTCAAATACATTTCTGTTGGTGGCGGAGAATTTATTCTCTTAGCTTAACACCCTTCTCTGAGACGTACGAGCTCAGAGGTTATGTAGTTGAAATCTATCAGCGATATATCCCAATTTGGTAACGTGGCATACTGAGTGTTGCTGTGAAATGATCAGTGTTTGATCATTTGCGATATGATCATTTGTTTGATCTTATATCTTTGTGATCATAGGTTGATCATTTTGTTTGACCCGAAGCAGGGCTTTTTGAGAAAGCGTAGCTTTGTGGACGAGACTTCGTCAAGCCTCACACCCCGGAAATGGTCGAAACAGGAAGAATGCAGCAAGGTTCTAGGGAGTAGCGCCCCTTAGTGTATGTCATTCCTTCTGGATAAAGGTGGTATCATGGTATGGAGCCCAGATACTTAACCTCTGTGGTTACTGCATTATTATTTTCTATGTGGTTTGTTGGAATCGGGGATCCTCGGGAAGATCGGTGACGATCGGGGGATGGCATACGCGTGTCAGTAGTTACCTATTTTTGCAGAGGTAACCCGGCCTTGTGTTGGCAGAGATCCGGTTAGGTTCTCGGGTCGTCTATTCCAGGGACGTACCCATCGTGGAAAAGGAAGTTCCTTAGCCTGACCATTTGTTGGAAATCCAAACTCCAATACGTGACTTGTACGGTATTAGTTGTAGAACCTGCCATTTACGTACGGTGGTCACCACTGTTTAGATGGTAGCTATAGTAGGCATACGATACTGGTCGTATGTTGGCTAAGATTAATATTATACTTTCGAAATGTTTTCTACACTATGCACTAATAATAATATCAAAAAAATGATTTGATTTTGCGTATCAAGCATCTTTGACTATCATAAGAAGAAATCTCCTCCAATTCTGCGTTTGCATTGTGTGTGTGGTGGGAGGTCTTATGGTAGTTTCATTTTCCAAAAGCATTTCGAATTTACTTAAAAATTATTTTGTTGTTATAAAGAATAACTGTTTTACGATCTCACACCAGTCACCATGACTGACTCGGAGTTTATTGTTTCCCTTCTAAACTCTGGGTGCCCACCAATTTCCACACGGGCAGTCTAGAGTTAGATTATTAGGTTATCTGGATATTTTGGAGCTTTGGAGATAAGCTGGATGGCGAGACGTAGTATTTGTATCTGATAGTATTTATTCCACTGTGTATTCTGTATGAGGACAAGTTATATAACTGTCCATTGTTGTACTGAGTTGTATATTGACTCTGATGATTGATGTATATATAAACTGATATAGCTCTTTGTTTTAAAAGACTAGTGTTTAATTATTATATATTGTTCCGCTGCGATATGTGAGATTCTGATATTGTCTCTGTTTTCTGTTCTGTTGTTCTTTCGTGTTGTTGTTCTTTTTCTTTCTCTTCTTCCTTCTACTCTTTTCTTCTTCTTCTGCCTTTTTCTTCTTTCTTAAACCCTCACTATTGGAGTTTCCGGCACTCGATTGCTCGACAGTCGATAAAGTGAGTATCGATGTTGAATTTTCGAAAGTCGAAAATTTCAGGATGTGACACTAGCATTATGTTATCATGGATGTTTCTATTCGGCAAGAAAGCCGCCTGGTTAGTAGAAATAACACGGGCGAGAACATCAACCAGTCTCGAGGCAATTATCTTGGAAATGCATTTGTAGACAACATTGCAGCAGGATATAGGTCTAAAAGAAGAAACAGAAACTATTGGCAAGACTTTAGGGATTAAAACTAAGTTCGTAGCATTAACAGATTTGAGTAGCTTAAATTTGTCAAAAAAATCGTTGACAGCCCTGCAGAAATCCCCTCCTACAATCTCCCACCCAGAAGTGAAGAACTCCACATTGAAACCATCAGGTCCGCCACACGAGCTTTTATTCATTGAAAAGAGGGTACTCTTAATTTCTTCATTTGTGACCTTAACCACCAGCTTTTGTGCTTCAACATCATCAACTCTAGGCAATCTAATATTGGACAGGAGCTCAATCTCAGGAGAGAAATTATTTGCATTTCCAAATAGCGCAGAATAATAGTTCAGAAAGGCATTGTCAACCATTTCAGGGAAATTGTGTAGTGTGCTTGCTTCATCCATGATGGAAAAGATGTTATTTTTAGTGTGCTTTTCCTTCAAGGAAGCATGATAGAATTTGGTGTTCCTATCCCCTTCCGCAGCCCACTTGTTTCGAAGTTGCTGCCTTTTCATATCACACTCAGTTGCCAGCGCTTTGTTGAGCTCATTGAATAGTGCAGTCTCCTTTTGAGCGAGGTCAATATTGTCAGGTTCAGCCATCATCAAGTCCTGTGCCTCCTTTAGCAGCTCTATGAGTTTGACCGATTTTAGATTTCCATTGCCATACTTGATTCTTGCCCATGCCCTTAAAGCTTCTTTTGTTGCCCTTAGCTTCCTGCAAAAAATATACATTGGATTTCCATAAAAATTATTATACAACCAAGCAGTCTGCAAGACAGTTTTGTATTCTGGATCATTAACCCAGGAGTTAAAGAATTTAAAGCCTCTTTTCATTTTTCGAGGCAGCTTCCCAGTGGATATGATGAGGGGGGAATGGTCAGAAAGGACAGGCTGAGGAAGAAAGGTGGAAATATTGGGCCAAGAAGAAAGAGCTTTTAGGTTGACAAATGAGTGATCAATGGTAGAAAAAGTTCGAACCCCACTCCTAGACCTATTGTTCCAAGAGAAGGTGGCACCTGATTTTGGGATAGGGATTAAAGATGAGTCAGAAATGGCAATATTCAATGCCCGTATATCTCTTGGCATGAGTGGAATGCCTCCATGCTTGTCAGTTAAGCTGTAACAACTGTTGAAATCCCCCAAAATTACCCAAGGATGCGTTTCTTGCCTGAGAGCACGTAATAAATCGAAAAGCGATTGCCTTGTGGATATATTGTTGAGAGCATAAACAAAGGAGATATAGAAGGAGGAAGATGAATTGTTGAATTTTGCAAGAAAATGCATTATTTGAGGTGTAGCATGAATTAGATCAAGAGAAAGATTAGCCGGGTTATGGATTACCATTATACGTCCATAGCTCGCTTCAGAAAGATTATGAGAAAGGGACCAGGTAGGATTAATGTACTTAGCTGCTGAGATAGTTAGGGGAAGATTGAGCTTTGTTTCAAGGATGGCGAAGATTGACAACTCGTGAGTGGTTATTAATTGCTTTACTTGGTCAAGTTTGAGGAAGTTTTGTGATCCTCGTATATTCCATGCTCCAAAACTGTGTATCATGGATTATACAAGAGAGAGAAGTGCTGCTTCTGACATGCTCCTGGTGATGGGAGACTGATTTCTGAATTGTTCTGTTTTGTGATTCTTGTTTTTATTTTTCTTCTTGTGTTGTCCATAATTGGAGGTGGCACTGATGACTTCTGATGTTACTTTAGGGTCAGGTGGCGATATCCAACCAGGAATTGATCCTAAAAAGGTGTATGGTTGCTTAGATGAATTTACTTGTAGAGTTGCAGAGGGGGAAAGGGGAGAAGAGGGTGGAGAGAGAGATGAATGTTGGGTTGAGAAAAATATGTCGGAAATTTGCTGTTGTAGCAAACTGCAGAAATATTCATCAGATGATGGGTCCAACTCTGAATTGGAATTAAAGGCTGTTTGCAGGGAGGCAAATGAAGGCTGTGCATGATTGCGAATGGTTTGAGCATTTTCTATCATATGAGCATTACCATGGTTAGAACACACAGCTCCGCTATCTTGCTTCAGGGGAGTAATTGCATCATGCTCTAAAAAGCTTGGTTTGTCCATAGAATTACATTGCAACCCCCTTGTATCATCAATTCCAGTCACAGTAAGATCATTCCCATTTTGCTGATCAGACATAAGAGCTAAAATAGATCCATTACCCTCCTCTTCTAAATCCTCCCCTACTTCAACTTCTTCACCATTGCTAATTGCATTCTCCTCATCATTTGCATTATTCAAATTATTTAAAACATCCAATTTATTGAGGGTCAAAATACAGTCCTGCTGATTAACAGCACGCCCAATTTCCTCATCTGTACCATTTCCACCTTTATCAGCATTACTTCCATTCTCCACAAGACGCTGCTCATCAGATTTTCCCCCATCCTCCTCAACTATCACACCACACTCCTCTTGCACTGGACTTAACTGAGAATTTCTTTCAACATATTTTATTTTCTTTTGTTGTAATTTCTTCCAGACTTGTTTACTTTTCATGAATTGCTTTGGTTTCCCATGGTTTATCTCCTTCCCCTCTTGTTCCTTCACAAGAGTTGCCGAGTTAACGCTTATTCCCTCTTTATCCACACCAGGCATTGAGCAATGGTATGAGATATGGCCAAATTCTTTGCAAACTGTACATATCTCAGGTCTCCATTGGTAATTTACCCGCACCATCTGTGTAGAACCATCAAGCAATTGCACTGGAAACTCATCAACCAATTCAGCATTTGGCGACACGTCCACCAAGCATTTAGCAAAACCAATTCCTTCCATTCTTTCAGTTGACGAGTCCATGCATAATAGCCTGCCAATTCTCGAGGCGAGCCAGTTAATACCCAACAGTGACCAAGCAAAAATTGGTATATTGGATAATTTTAGCCAAACCGGGACTGTTCTGATCGTACTGCAGCTGTTGCCTATTGTTGGATCCCAGGCCTTCACAATGAAAATCTTGTTCCTTATGAAAATTGGATCTGATTCAAGAATCTTCCTTCTGTCCTCAGCACATGACAGATTGAATAGGAACAAGGTTCCGTCAGATTTAACTGAGATATCACCTTTGAGTTTCCAGCGTTTCTTCAGATAGTTGATTACCGTCAGGTAGGATAGCGGCTTATCAAGAAAAAAACCAACCAACCATTCACCCCACACTTCATTACCTGCCTGAATAACATCATTAGGGGGGACTAGAGCAGCTCCATTGAAGTCAAGAGGAATTTCAACCGGAGAATACTGTCCAGCATTGCGTGGCCTAGATTTGAAAAGCGATGACCAAGAAGAGGAAGAAGAGATAGGAGTTGAAGGAAGTGGCGGTGGTACGGGCGGAGGTAAGGTAGGTGGGGAGTTCGGAAGGGGAGCCAACGGGGACGGAGGACGAAGAACAGTTGCCGATAAGGGAGGGGCAGTTTGATGGGACAGGGAATAGGAAGGGGGATGGGAGTGGGGATGGACGGGAGCTTCCATTGAAATGAGATGAAATTTAAGAATTAATTTTCCGGTTTCCTTCAAACCAGTTAGAGATAAATAAATATATGTACATAATATGTCAAATCAATTTAAATCATATATCTATATATATTATAAATCAAATCATATTTAGAAATTCAAATAAATTAAATCTTTCAAAACAAAGATGTAGTAAGACTACAGAACGGTCTCTTCAGTTCAAAACTCGAAAATGAACGTCGATGATGCTGCAGTCATCATCGAAATTATTTTCCAGCGACAAAGAGAAGAGCACTTAATTTTTAAACTTTAAAATCCTTTAGAGACAAATTTTTTATTCAAAAATACTTTAAATTATATCCTTTTAAAAATTTTAAACACAAGGTTTGAAATCCATCGGAAACTTGAATTCTCAAATTCTTGATTCAAATTCATTTCAGTTCCCAAATCAATTTATAAACAACTATTTATAAATTCATTTGTAGAACAATAAATGATAAATCAAGTATTATCATTTCAAATTATCAATTTAAATCAATTTATTAAGTTCTATAAATTTACTTATATATCAAAATTTTATTTCATTAACCAAATTTAAAATAATATTGTGTCAGTTTGTTCTGTCAAAGTGTTTTAGAAATCCTATCGATAGCGTTGATCAGACGAATCGATCGGAAATCCAAATCAACATCAACAACTCAAACAACACCATATATAAAACAAAACATAGATTTACAAGTACAATTCAAAATGTTTGGAGATAGTTTAGAAACAAAAGACAAGATGGTTAAACAGAGTAGAGAGATGGGTAAGCTTAGGTAAATCGCGGACAACCTTAACCGGGTCAACCGTGACTTAAAGAATAAGATCGATGTGGATTTTTCTGGGATAAATCTACGTTCGATCTCAAGAGATAGAGTTTGGAATAATAAAAAATATTAGCATCTAAACCAAGGATAAATAAAATCTCTGGTGAATCGATGCTGACTGTAAAGGATTTTCACCCTTTTACAAGAAAATTAGAATATTGGCGAGACCACCAATTCACTATAAAGATCATTCGAAGTGGAGTTATGTGATACTCCAAAATCAAAAGAAGATGAATAGTGAGGGATAAGAATGAATTTTGGAACTGCAGGAAACGTTCTAAAATTCAAAGGAAATCGAATCAAAAGGAAGAGATTCAAACTCGAACGAAAGTGATTCTGTAAATAAATTTACCATACATTCTAAGTTTTGCCTCAAAACCTGGCTCTGATACCAACTGTAACGACCCGTTATTTTCAACCATTCGAATCCATTATAAGTGTATAGGTAGACACTCATGCCGGAGTTGAATTGCTCAAAATACCGCGTTGTAAATAATATTTGGCAAATCTCAGAATATACAGTAAAATAAGTATAATCACAGATCACAGACACAGAGTAAAAATTGCAGCGGAAGTAAAAGAGATAGTAGTTCATGAAGCTACTATATATATAAGATATATCAGAGTTAAATAAAAATACAACCGAAGAAATAAAGTACAACAGAAGTCTCAAGACATAGAGGTCTACTAATACAAGAGCTGAAATAGAACAACAGACTGAACAGATAAAACCAGATAGCAGCTGGATAAGGATGATCTCCAGTAGTCCTAGCTCCGTGAAGATGAAGTCCAACTGATACTCAGGCTGACCCGAGCGTAAAATAAAACATAAACACTCGAGTCAGGATATACATACTTATACAATGTAAACCAAATCAAGTGAACTGTAGTAAAGGTACAAGTAACTTAGAAGATGCTTGGGACCGCCCATCCTCTAAGGATCCGTTAAACTATCTACTATGTAGTAATATTCGCTATTATAATAGTGTCTAAATAAGTAAAGTATAATCATATCGGAAAATAGCGTTAAGGGGATGGAGAACCTTAACGCGGTCGGATCTTAAAATCATAATCGTAGTAAAGCTCGATATGGTAGGTGACACGGCACAACTAGGCAATGCCAGGGTAGATATACCAATTACGCACACGGACTGATGGATACGCATAGCAGCCACTACCGTTCCACCTCGAACAACATTCCCAAATCGGAGGATGGCCATCTAGTCAAATCACAAGTAAGAGTATAAAGATCGAAGAAATGCGTCCGAGAAGAGGTGCTACCTCACTGGTCCGAGATCGCTCCTGTTTTAGCCACCTTATGCCAACTCACGGGAGTTGGGTCCACGTAACATACCTTAAGAACGTCGCCACCATCCTACTTCATTCTGGAATCTCCACCGCGTACACGGTTGTCAAAGTGGTTTTCGGTAAGACAGAGAGTATGTCCATATCCGATCCCGATCTCTTTAACAACCCAACGTTATTATAACCCGTGGTTATAAGTTTAAAAACAGTTTATACTTCAAAATAGAATCTCATTTCAAATCCAAATCTTTATCAAAATAAAGATTAAATCAATTCCAAACCATTTCCATATTTTTAAAATATCATATCATTTCAAAACTTCATTTCAAATCATTTTAATATTCCAAATATCATTTGAGTTCAAATCTAAATATTCAACTTTAAATACCTCTTAAATTCAAAGATATCGTTCATTTACTATCATTTCAAATCACCTTTAAATAGTTTATATTCCAATCAAAATAATTCAATTAAACCTTTTTAAGGTGTAATTATTATATTTTCAAATCAAGTATTCAATTTCCAAAGTTCCAAACCATTCTGAGTTCGTTTACTAAGACAAAAACCCTAATTATTAAAATTTCAGCATTTCACAGCATTTAATAACAACTGCTATAAGTTATATTTGAAAACATTTTTAATTCAGCAAAACAACATTTACAAACTGCTATAATAGTTCAGTTTTAAACAAAATCATATTTCAGCCTACTGCAGTCCTTAACAAGTGCTACAGTAACCCTTTTATTAGTTCAGGTTAAATTTTTAGTTTCTGCTACAACAACACTTACCAAGTACTATCATAGCCTTAGTTCATTTTAGTCTTTTGGTTCATTTATACAATCCACAACACTTAACAAGTGCTACAGATTCTACCTAGTTAAAACTTATAAAATCATACATTAAAAATGTTCATTTTCAATCCTTTAACAAATTTATTTAAAGAGAAATTTTACAAGTTAAAACCAAAACTTACAAATTTACTTATTACATTCATTTCAACATTTAAACTTAAACTCCATTTTTCCACCAATTTAAAACTAAATTTCATTTCAATTAAATTAACTTAAGTTTCCATCTTTCTTTTAATCAAAATTTCAAATTTAAGTTTCGTTTTAAAAATCAATATTCCTCCATTTATTTATATTTATCACATAGAAAAATCATTTCTATTTTAAATAAATCACTTAAAAATTCGATTTAAATCAATTTAATATTATTACAATATTTAAAATTATTTAAAAGTATCCAGAAAATACAGAAAATAACCACGGGTCTGTATAATATTTTCTAGCCTAAGTCAAGTGATACAGATACTATATCATTCAATCCGTAATTTACAAAGAAAATCCGGGTTTTATCATTTCAAACCCGCAATCCCAAGTAAATAAAATTTTATTGAAAATCGTTCAGGCCTATCATTTCAGCCCATAACGACCTTTCCTTATTCTAAAGTCCGTTCGGGTATGTATCATTTCAACCCATAGTGATTCTATTCTACAGGGAACTTGCAGTGTGATTTAACAGAATAGAATAACAGTAAAATAAGAACAGAATATAACAGATTATACGATATGCAGGTTTAACAATTAACATCAACTATAAATAAATCACAGGTAGTTATAACATAATTTATTTATTTATTTATTTCTACACATTCAGTTGCGGTCGTTTCACAATCATATAAGTATGAATATTCGTGTGAGATTTACTCACCTCTACGGAGCTGGAGATTCGATACAGAAATACGATGTCTAACGAAAGCACGCGGAAGGCACGATCAGTTGTTAGCGGATGCGCCAACTAGATTCAAACCAAAAGCAAAATAAAGATAATCAAAATCTAAGATTGTACGAGTAACAAATTTTCAAATGGAGCAACAACGAAAAAGAAACACGTTGAAAAATCGAAACAATATAGCACGACCACCTTTTAAAATATAGATTATAACTTTATTTTTGTAAAGTGACAAAACACTTTTTTTTTCTTTTCACAGTAATGGCCAAGTCGAAATATAACCAAGATACCAAAGATTCAAAGGACATAACATTTCATTTCTCAGATACAAATAACAGGCTCTGACTTGGCAGTAAAACTTCAAGAGTGCGACAACAAATCATGAATTCAAAAAAACAAAATTGACAAAACCAGAATACGTGACAAAGCAACCTTCTCATTCTCCTTTTTCTAACAAAGCTCTGTAAAACTAAACCAAATTTTCAACAAAGTACAATATGACAGGCACTCTTCATTTCACTTTTTTTTTTCAAACAAGGTAAAGGCAAAACTAAAACTAAGCTCGGTCTGGAAAATCCAACACGTGAAAATGCAAAAATGACCCAACAGAACCTTACACTGCTCTAGTCCAAAACAAACGGTCTGACCTTGGTTGGTCTCGGCATGGATTTGGGGTGTGACGGGTCTGGTCTCGGCCTGGGGTAGGGGTGTGGTTGGTGTTAGGTGGCGTATTCGGTGGTGAATGGGTAGGGCTGACGAGGGTAGGGCGTGGTTCATGGCTGGTGGCGGGGTGGAACGTGGTGATGATGTGGGTGGCCTCGTGTGAGGTTGGCATGGGGTTGTGGCGATGGCTGGTCTCGGTTAGGTCAGGCGGATGGTTTCGGCAGGGTACGACATGGGTGGAGGAAGGGCTGTGGGGCTTTGGCATACGTGGTGGTGGGCATGGCATTGGGTTGTGAATGAGGCAGGCAGGGCGGTCTGGTGGTGAATGGTTGGGTGAACTTTGTCTCGGTGGTGAGCGAAGGCGTGGGAACTGGGTAGGCTCGGTGGTGGTGATCTCAGTCGTGGGGTTGGTGAACATGGTGAATGGAAGGAGCATGAGGTGGCATCAGAAAATCAAGACACATATAGAAGAGCAATTGAAATAACAAAATGAAAAGAAGGCAGGGAAGGAGAATAATCAAAACACAATAGAAAGAAGAGAAAGCATGATGTCTTACCTACAGGAAGAAGCTCACGAAATTTTTTTTTTGAAGGAAGTCGAATAGAAAAATTTTGGTCAGGAAATATTTGTGAACGGGGAGAAATATATTAACAGATGCTCACAAATTTATGTAGAGAGAAGGCAAGATTTATTGCTTTGAATCGGTTAGAGAAATTTAGGCAAGAATAAAAGGTTTTTGAAACGGTAGAGGAATCAAAGGAAAATTAATTTTATTAATTGATGAACACGGTTGGAAGGCCAAAGGAATGGAATAACTCACACACGAAACTGATTCAAGGCAAGATTTGAATTCTCAAAAGAGAATATATGCGGCTGAATAACGTTGTATTGTTAGCGTAATAAAAAAAACAAATAGACAAGAAAACGACAAATGAACTTATAAATGTAATGCCCAAAGTAACGAACAAATTTATGATTTGATTCTTTTATTAAATAGATTTAAAAATGCTAACGTTTCCTTTCAATATATACCATACTAAATAAAATTTGATTTTTAAACATAAGATAAGAACGTATGTAAATATACGGAATGAAATGTAGAGTTTAAATTTCCTGTTTCGCACTAATTATTACTCTTTTAATTTAAATCAATATTTCAAAGATGTTTATTTTTAATTAAAATTTCGTTTAAAATATCGGGCCATTACAGATGTATGATACTATTTGATAGGACCTAGTTCCTTAGTATCATTTTGGGATTACTCGGTCTATATGTATATATTTTCTATGGATTAAAATATATATAGTCATTTCAAAAAGGTTTTGAAATATAAACCGGGTATTTAGTTCTTAAGTTCTTTAAAGAAAATGGATTCAAAATAAAAAAGTATTTTGATTAAAGTGTATGTTGATAAATGAAGTTTTTAAACGAGTTAAATTTAATAGGAAGGTTTTCATAAACTTTGTTTTATTAAACTGTGTCTTTTGATTTAACATCTAAGTTGTGAAAACTATTTGATGTTATTGGACCGACCAATAAACATCTTTACCATAGAGGTGTTTAAGGATAAGTAGACTCTAGGACTGAGTTGGATACTAGCATTATGCTCTTCTTAGCTACTTACTAGACTAGATAGGTAAAGAGGTCGAAGTGGTCGACTCAGTTTTAAGATCTAGATTTATTTGGGCATAAATATGAAATTAAGGAAAAAGAAAAGACAAAAAGGTTAATTAGATACTTGTATATACTCTCAAGATATAGTAGGGTATTATACAATTTTAAAACTTAAGTTATGTCTGTATGAAATGTTTTCGTAAATAATTTTTGGAAGTAAAAAGAATTGGAGTAGTATAAATGTAACGACCCAGAATTTTATCATTTTGATTTGTGAACATTTAGTTTATTTTAAATATTAAATTATTGGTTTTAATAATTAAATAACTCTCTTTTAATTAATAAGTAATAACAAAAAATTCATTTTTGAACTTTGTTTACATACATAGGTAGTTCGATGGAAAACTTAAAATGTGACCGAAACCCGCTTTGCGAATTTTCAGCTATTTATCGAACGGCAAGTTGTAGAATGTTGTTATACCTTGGCATATACTTTAAAACAACATTTAAATATTTAGATTAAACATTTTATTTTGAAATGCAAAGATAAATAAATAAAATAATAATAAGCGAAATTAATAAAAATAAAATATATTTAAATTTGAATATGAAACGATGGATTCGAAAATTTGAGATTCCTTAAGTGTAAAAACTAACAAAGTTACATAGACCATTCAAAAATCTATCATATTTTCAAATGGTTAGTACTTTGGTGCCTTGGGATAAGATGAGAGAGTTGAAAAATAGAGTAAAGGCATTTTGGGTCTTTAGCCTTCTCTACCTTTATTTTATAATTTTTCTTATATATGCACTTCCCATTTTATATTTCATTTTCTCCTTCCTATTTCTTAACTTTGTTTTTCACCTTCTCTACCTTTCTTAGTTTGTGAAAAAAAATATTCCCTTTTTAGTTTAAAAGTTTTAAATTTAGTTCTATAGTGGTGTTGAGGTTGATTGCTAGGAAAAAGATTTAATTTTTGCATTGCAACCATGTGGAAGGTGAGATATTTATACCTTAGTTTAGTATTTTTGATGAAATAATAAATGTTGTGCATTTTGTTAGTAATTTGATTTTGATATGAAAATCATGTTTTATGTAATTGTTTAAAATCATCTTATGTTGATATTTGCTTTGAAAAGGAATGATATGCTTCCTATAAGTTGAACATACATAGAGATATAAGATATAGGTTACTATTACATCTTCTTCTTTCACTTCTTGTTCTTTGAAAAATGAAATAAACATTCCCATTTCTTATTCAAAAATCAGTATCACTCACATCGTTTAAAATCAGCTATTGTAATCAATTAGAAAGTTGTTAATTTTAGTCTCTAGTTCTTTTTAAAAGTAGTCATGTGCTATTTTTTTGAGTAGGGTGTGAGAAATTGGTAGATAACAATAAGTGGTCGAGTGTTGACAATATCTAGGCGTGCTCGAATTGATGAACAATGTATATGGCCATGTTTGTATCATCACATAGCGATTTTTAGTGGTGGTCGTGGTATTTTTAATGACCGGGGATGGTTGTGGCGGCACGATGAATGTTTTCCGTTCATGTTTGAATTTCTGGCTATCTAGGGGCTTAAGGGTGGAGATGATGGCACTGGGAGGAGGCTGAGGTTATGGCCAAGGCAGTGGAGGTGGTTGTGTGGTCGTTTTTGGTTGGAGTTGCTCTAACGAGTTCAAGTTGGTTTTTTATTTTTATAGGTTTAGAAATGGGGATGGTAGCAGCACGTGGAAGCGTCAAGTTTGACGTTGCCCAGCCTGGAGGTGGAGCATGGAGGCAGCGATCCACTGGTGGCGGTGGCGGGGTCTAGAAGTGGATGTGGCGATGATGGTTAGAGGATACACATAGTTGGGTCTGTTCGAATGTAGGGCCAAACGATCGAATTTTGAGTTGAGGCACTAGAATGAACAACAAAGGAGCAAGTGAGTCATGCGTGACCAGTGGGTTTTGTGGGTGAGGTCGGTGCAGCGATCGATGGTCGGAGGCAGCGTCGGTGGTGTGCATGTATACGTTCGTGCATGTGTTTATTTTGGTCCAAGCAAGTTTAATTGGGGAAATTGATATAGTTTGAGAAGACAGATGGGAAGTGGGTCAGGTTTGGTTAGATGAGATGGAACCTATTGGTTTGGATGTGGGTTTAGTAAATTAAATTATTTAATTTAAAAGTGATCAACTTTGGAAAGCTATAACTTACTCATATTAGATTAGTTTAACCAACGGTTTCTTGCACTAGACTCGTATTAACGAGTACAACACTTTAATAAAAATGGCTGATAATTCCAGTAAAGTATGAGTTGATGGTAAATTAATAGTGGTAGAAAATAATTACGTAGTTAAATAATTATATTTCAGCATTGACATTCCGTTAGCAGAATAAAACACCGTTCCGCAATAATTAAACTGAATAGACTATTTTGGACATCTATTTAGCAGAATAAATCTCCGTTCCCTTACTATTTGATATATTTATATGTCAGTTGATTAATATTTCACAAGTGATGTGTTGGCTATTGACTTTTAATTATGAATTTTATTTACCTATATGTTGGATTATGTAAATACCAACGATGTGACTTGAAATGTTAAACTACTAATACGTAGTGGCTTGTTTAAGTACTATTGTGGTCGCTAAGCCTCTTTCCAATTTTGAAAAGAAATGGATTTGAGTTAAGTTTAACTTTATAATATTTTGAAGTAAAATGGTAAATTAATAACTTTTTACATGATGTTTTAAGTTAATTAATTATTTTATAAATAAGTTAATTAATTATTTTATAAATGATGTTTAAGTTAATTAATTATTTTATTAATGAGGTTTAAGTTAATTAATCACTTTATTTAATGATGTTTAAAAAATTAATTAATTATTTATTTAGGTGGTTTAAAGGTAATTAATTAATTAAATAAAGGTTTTTATATGTAATAAATTGTTTTATAAAAGGAATTTTACTTAGTAAAAAGGATTTATTTAAAGCAGATATAAATTGGAAAGAAATCTTGGAATTGAAAAAGAAGTTTGGTTTGTGAAACTTTGATTTTAAATGAATAATATATGGAGATTTTGGAAGTCATATACTTGACATTAAACTTTGAGGTAGGGAAACTTCTACCTATCTTGAAATGTAAGAATGTTGTTGAGTCAATGTGGGATGTAATACTATCCCAACTTGAATGACTTCATTGTTATCCTAAGGATAGTCTAAGTTTGAAATCGAAGATTAATAGTTTGTCTATAAAGTATTATTCCCGTATATGAATTGGATCACTTATGAAAACCAAGTTTATGAAACTAATAAATAGTGCTTCTTAATTATGGTGGTATGGTAGCATTTTTCCATACGTAACACTGAAGGATAAGAGGTCTGGGTTTATAGTAATCAATGTTTTGAATGACATATTTTTTTGATTCATTTAATATGATTTTGAAATAGGCAATCTTTCTTAATGTTTGTGAATATACTTATACCATCGAATAAGTATATGAATATTTTTCCAAGTATTAAAGGAGATTTGGAAGATTAATTAAAAGAGACTTAGTTTTGCCATGAAATTAAATCCATTTTTGATTGTTTATTTATTTGATTGTTGAATAATGGACTATCAAAATCTTGACTAATTTTTAACTTTGGAGATATTTAGAAGACACGTGAGAATTACATGGTACAATTATCATCGAGGATGTTATAATGTACGTATAAACTCATTATGTTCTTCTAGAATAAATGATAAGGAAATCCATCCACTTAAACAATTAGAAGGTGATTTCCACTCTTATGTATTATCTATTTATTTCCAAAAGAACCAAAGTTAACTTTATCGGAAATCTATCGTTTGTTGGTTCGGAGAGATTGGGATCGGATAAACATGAGTTATCCGAAAACCACTTCGAAATGGCTTAACCATTCAAATGGTAGACATCTTGAAGATGATGGAATCGAAGGCAGATTTTTTTTGAAGTGCAAGGGCTGCTTGCTACTAATCCTAAGGATGTTGTAGAAGTAGTGCCTTCGGTTTGTTCATATCCTGAACAACTTGTATGGATGGATGCTTGCATTGTTTCCTAGAGGGTAGAGTTAGCATTCCAAGTGAGATTGCTATATGAAAAGGTAAAATGTAGCCTTGAGTCTCACAACCGGAAATAACTAAAACAAGGGATATGCTTCAGGGCTCTGTAGGTCGCACCCATTAGGGTATGGGAATCCCCTTCTAGATTGATATTTATGGATTGGTATGTGCATATGAGATCATGAGAAAATGTTGCAAAACAACCGCATAATGACATATTAAGTACTGCTTAGTAAGAGGTAAGCCGTCTGGATCCGTAGGGAGTCCATGTAAGGCCCTCGGTACATTTTCTAGAGGTATATTATGGCAGGCGGTACCTCAGTAGCCTTGTCATTGTATGAAATCCATTCTTCAATATTCACCGTACAGATTTAGTTGTGCCCAAATATATTGGAATGTGATATGCAAGCATTCCAGCTATATTCAATATTTATTTTAAACCCAATACATTATTATAATATCACTGGATTTTCTATTTAAATGTTTTGGTCACCATAAGGTAAAAACCCATCCATGTTTATATGTGACGTGGCCTTACGATAAACCTTTATTTATGAAAGGTTAACAATCCATTTGATTTGAGTTTCTCACGCTGGTTTACATAACTGATCCAGGAGCTATTTTCTTATAATATTCAGGTCAAATCAAATATTTTTCCAGAGTTAGCTTTGGATGCTTTGAAGCTTCAGAAGATGAGCTGGATACCTCCAAGATGTACTTTCGTATTTTTATTTTCGCTGCGTTGCTTAATTGTATTTATTAGCATTTGTACGGACGGGCACCACCCGTTGGTACGGGAACAAAATATAAGCTGAAAATAGCAGAAAAGCAGTAAATGAACAACAGATTTATAGTGGTTCGGCCCGTAATTGAGCCTACGTCCACTTTATAGTCTTTTATTGCTGATTCGGTTACAATTTGATACAATATCCTTCAAAATACAATACAATTTGATCACGAAAGCACTCTTGACTACTAGCTCAATCTTTGATGATGAAACTCGACGAATCTGTGTTGGATGTAAGGAATTCTTCTCGAAGCTTGTTGTAACGTCTCGAATGTTTGAAGATCTTTGATTGCTAAATGAGTGGAGACTTCGACAGAATAACGGCGCTTGAAGAAATGAATGGCCAAAAGTCCCCCATTTGTTGGAGATGGTGGGGTATTTATAGGAGCAGCTCTGAATTCTGGGCAGAAAAATTGCTAAGTCTTAGGTCGCGTTCGACCTAAGCTAGGTCGTAAGTCGCGAGCGACCTAAGCTAAGTCGCAGTCTTCTTGTGACTTCGGAGGGCTGATGAAGCTGCATTTGGCTTCATTTCAACAAGTGGTATGTCGTGAACGACTTACGGTAGGTCGTCTCCCTTCCTTTCCTTTAGCTCGTCAAGCTACTTAGGTAGTAATACTGCTAGGTCGCAATATCCCCTAAGTCGTTAGGTCGGCGACGACTTAAGAAATCATACGCGACTTAGTATAAGTCGTAGGTCTTAAGTTAGCAACAATTGCCTAAGTCACTCCCTTATCTCGTAGACTCTTAAGTCGTAGCATTTCTTAACTCGGAGCATTTCATAACTCAGAGTATTGTTAGGTCGGTAAGCTACTTAAGTTGGTTCATGTTAGGTCGGACCTGTTGAGTCGTAGGCTTCTTTAAGTCGTGTAACTATCTTGAGTCGCGCAGCTCTGAAGTCGTGTACTTCTTAAGTCGTAGCCTGTAGCTTAGGTCGGGGCCTGTTGAGTCGTAGGAAATTAAGGGTTAACATTTACCCCTCGAAGTACACGCCTAAGTCGTAGGTCGTGTGCTTCGACTTATCTTAACTCCTTTTGGTTAGGTTGGAAGCGACTTAATATAAGTCTTAAGTCATACATCATGTGTGTCGATTCGTCTTTCACTGCCCCAGTGAATAAATTGCTTAGGTCGTTCCTCCCCAACTTTACTTGTTCTTCTATTTGAATCTGCCATTAACGAATTTTCAAGCTTCCCAAAGACGATTCAAACCTACCGGTTGCCAGTCATCCTTATTTCCTTCTCACGTAAGTGGATTCGATTGCTATCCATTCCTCGATTATCACCAAATTACGAATCCCATTTTCACCCTCAACCCTCTTTTCTCATGCCGTACTTCTCTGCAATTCTTGTTTCAATTGATTACTGATGGGTTTGAGACGGCTTGTCCTGGCTTTGGATAGTCGGTCAGAACAAGACGATGGACAGCAGCATTTCAGTTTGACTGATTCGTGGTTTGTGATGGAACGTCATTAGACCGGGTTTATGGCGATTTCGGGATGATTAAATGCGTTGAGGGAACGAGAGTTTTGGTTGGAGGAGAGGCTAATGGGTTAACGGGTTAAGGAGTTAGCGAATTGATGTATTGGGGAGAAGACGAACGGCTTAAGGCCTTCGCGTTCTGAATAGAAATCTCGAGACTTAAGTCCTAAGTCATATACGACCTAAAGTAGGTCGTAGGTCGGCAACGACCTAAGACTTGGCAATTTTTCATTGCCTTGAGACCTTTCTTATGCATTACTACTTAATAGATTGATGGCTTAACTTAACTCGTAGCTTGCCCCTTAGGTCGTGGACGAGTTAGCAGATGCGTTGTTTTAAACCGAAGCTTCATATCTCTATAAGTGTTATGGTTGATGACTCAAAGAATTAGATAACCAACGACTTGACTTAACCCATAGGAAATCTTTCTTAGGTCGTCGCCGAGTTAGCACTTGAGTTACCGACGACTTAACACTTGACACTTTTAAGCTTTTCATGGACTTTGAACTGCTGAATTATGAACTATTGAAAGTTAACAACCTGCTTAATACAACATTCACAGAATACTGGGACGAATATACTGCCACTGACCGCCCACATCGAATGACAGATTAGTTGATAAAGAAAAAATTAAATTAAATGAACTGTATGAGTGAAATGCTATACAATAACCAATTCAAGTGAAGTATTAAAGCAAAATCGTAATAGTCAACTAAAACTGATTTGTCTGCATTAACACTGCACTTGAGCATTAACAAGTTCTGAAATCTTGTAATCGACTGATTGTCAGTTAGTTTAATTCCAGTTATACTTGCTTTTTTGTTTTCATTAGTTTTGCACAGCACTTCACACTTTTAGGAAACGTGCACCTTCACTTTTGAACATTCAGCTGATTATGTAGAATGGCATCTCAACAAGAAGACTTGGAACCAGCTGGAGAAGCTTTTCCAATTGCTACCCCATTGAATGATCCTCCGGAAAGGACTCCTACCACTCTGAGCCATAAAGTTTTCCGTCAATTATGCATCCAATTTGGCATTGCCGAAGCTGACGCTTTGTTCCCTGGAATAAATGATACTGCTGATAGGCCGCCCCATGGCTTTGTCGCAGTTAACCGCCAAATGTGCTTGAGTGGAGCGATTCCCCCGTTTAACGACTGTCTTCGAGAACTTCTCCTCCGACTATCTATTTCCCCTTTTCAACTACATCCTAATGGCTACGCCATCCTGCTAGGATTGTGTGCTATTTAGGAGAACGCTGGACCGTTTTCCCAGTTTTGGAGAAATTCGCTTCCTGTGCTCATTTGCAAAGAATAAAGACCATCCCTCTATCACACTTGTAAGGAGTGCCAGGAACCGTAGACTGATTACTGGTCTTCCCGAAAGCGTTCTCGGGTTCCTGAGCCAGTTTTTCTTTGTTCGCTGTTCCCCGGGATTTTACGCCATTTGGAGAGTGGGAAGTACGACCTTTTGTCTTTGCTCCTTATTTTTTCTGAATTCTTCGAAGTCGGAATTATCAAGCATTAACTTCTTTTTCTACTATTTCAGCGCTCCCTCCTCCTTCTAGGAATCCTAGTCACAAAACAACCTTCGAGAGGCTTATGGCTGTGCCAGTTGAAGAGAGGAGTGTTCAATTTCTATTGAAAGATGAGTTTCTCCATCAATTCGGACTCTTGCATCCTTCTCGCTCTACTCAACTGCATGAAGTCCCTGATTCTCCAGCTACGGAGTCAGATGCCCCCGTTCCTGCTAAAGAACTTTCATTGAAAGAACTTATCATTGAGACTTCATTGGTAAAGTGTTCTACTCCTACTGACATTGCAGGGTCGTCCAGTAAATTAGTGCTTGCCCCGGTTATTGAAGAAGAGGAAAATCTTCACGTTTCTGAAAAGACGGCTGAGGCAGAAGTCGAAAAAGATAATTCTCCCGTGCATCATGGCGACGATACTTTTGACAGTCTGAGCGATATCATGATAACCTCTCAGGAGCTCTTTAAAGATGATGTTTCTAAAGTGATCTCTCCTGTTATCGAAGCAACTTCTTCCTTGCAACAAACCACAATGCCTTCTACACAAGTTATTGCCATCTCCACACCCAAAAGTGGTTTGTAGTCTGCCGCGCGTAGTTTGCACATCACACTCACTTAGGATTTTGGCACTTATATGCACTTAGCTCCTTTAATTTGAAAATTTCTAAGACTTGCCTTTCTTTTTCAATTTCAGGTTCTACAATGGGGCGAAGTGGCTCTTACTTTGACAAATTCCAGCGTCACGGAAGCCACGATGCTTATGACTTTAGGAGTTATATCGGTGCCCCGAAGGAAACTGATGAGGAAAGGGCTGCCAGAAAGGCTCACGAAAGGCGAGCTCATGAAGAACGTCGTCGGAGAGAAGATGAAGAGCACTATGGGAGTAGGGACGAGCGACGTGACTCTTCCCGCAGAAGCGACGATCCTTACAAGAGGAAATCTTACGACGACAAGGGGAAGAGTCATACTTCCAATGATTCCAGCAAACGGATCAGACTTGGCGAGAAAGATACGTCTAATATCTCGGAAAAGACTACCGCTTCTATTCCTCCTAATACATCGTCCGGTTCTCCTGCCCTTAAGAAGTCTGACATCCAGGCAATTATTAATAGGCCTCAGTATCAAGCCGGGGACGGGCCTCCCACACTTCAGAGCCGATTTCCGAATTGGTGTCTAAGAGGAGTCCGTTTTGACTTAGATTTGGTTCCCATTGATAAGCAGGCGATGTTGAGAAATGTCGATGCTGTCAAGCTTGATATTGAAAGAATGTCTGGATGGCAGAAGCTGGTTGATGAACTTCAAAGGGTCAACCATATGAACCTTGAGGCCATGTTGACCATGGAAAACGATAAATCTGAATGGGATAAAGTCTGCAAGCAGCACGATGCTGAAATGAAAAGCATTAGTGATGGTTATGGGAAGCTCGAAGCTGAAGTTGATAGACTCAAAAATGAGCTTGCTACTTCTTCCACTTCTTATACTCAGAAAGAAGAAATGCTCCAAAAACAAGTTCGAGACGCCCATGCTGCTCAGCGAGATACTGAAGTGAAACTTGAAGCAGAACAGCATGTTACTAGAAAATATTGTGATGACGCTGCTCAACTTCAGGAGAAAATCAGCTCTCGAGACTTAGAAATTGCGAGGCTATAGTCTCAGTTATTGAAGGCTGAAAGAGAGCGTGATGAAGCTCTCTCTGGTAAGGCTGCGGCTGAAGAATCCCATAAGGCAACCAAAGCCACCATTGACGCGACTTTATTCGACTTTTATATGCATTGCGTCCTGGGGCGTGGGAGCCTTTCATTTTTGGGACCAGAATATGAAGTCACCTTAGCGGAAGTATGGGAGGCAATCATTGACATGTTCGGCGGTGCCGGCTATGCTGAAGCAGATCTTCAAGATACCTATTTAGATGAGAGCGCCCGTGCTGCCCTTGCCAAAGGAAAAGAGCAGCTTACCCGAGTGCGGGCCGAGGCGACGGGAGAGAAGCTTCCTGAGAGAGAAATACCTCCTATTGCTCCTGCTTATACTTCGGCTTCAGCTCACGCGGATATTACTGGCTCTAGTTCTCACTCCACGCCTCCCGCTAAGGTTGACAAAGAAACTGTGACCACTCCTACAGAGGAAGAGGCAATGAAGGACTTTCAGGCTCGGGAATTTGAGATTGATCTCACCAAACCGACTTCTCCAGGTAATTTTGACGAGACGAATTCAGTGAATCGCTTATTCGACTTAACCGAGTTCGACGAACTTCTTACTTATTACTTAAGCTTTGACGATCCACTGTCTTCTTTTTTCTCGGAGAATACTGATTTTGATTTTTTTTATTATGCAGCGGACGCGTCGGAAACTGCACCAATTTTTCCTTCTTCAGCTGCCGTTCCTCCTCCTTCTCAAGTTACTCCTCTTCCAGCTTCTCAACCAGGTTCACAGGAAGAACAGATAGCAGCCCTTCAAGGCTTGGACGAACCACCTGCTTCCGAGGAGCAGAAAGCAGAAGATCTGGAAGATAGTGAGAAGACCCCGGAGCAGTCTTTTGACTACGACACAAAGCTTTCTACATTTCTTACTCCGGGGAGTGAGTCTTCTTCCAAGAAGAAGGGGAAACGTGTGGTTTCGAAGAAAGGAAAGAAAAGTTCTTCTGCTGTTGGAGATGAAGCAGAAGTCAATCCGGCTGAGTCTCTTTCTCCTTCTTCTCCGATACGGCCTTCGAAAATAATTACCAGGCCGGGTAAAGGCTCCAAGGGTGGGAAGAAGGAGAAATGAGTTTGATTTTGTCTTTTCTGCTTTTTGCATGTATTGACCGGAGATTGTGCGGATACCGGTCTCCGCTCCTTTTTGTAATCTGCACAATGTGAAAAGTTTCCATGGTATTGAATAAAATAGCTACTTTACTTGTACAAATTCTTGTGTATGTGAGAATGCATCTTTTTCTCTTTTTTAGTGTAGAACAAATGATTCTTTTTTTGTTTGAACAAACTTTTGGTCTGTTTTTTGAGAATGCATTTATTCCACATCTATTTTTCATGATATTGTAATGAACTCGCGGTATGTTGCTTGCATATTACTTTATTCATGTAACTGAATTGTATAGTGTTGCCCCCATACCGCAAGTGCATTGCAACATTTCTAGCTTCTTCAAGACTGATACTCTTACTTCAGAGAATAACTACTCCACTTTTAAGGGAAGAATCATTCTGCTTTTAATAGAGTATATCTCGTCTTCAGAGAAGTTTTTACTTTCTCTTTCTTCCTGAAGAACACTTCATCTTTTGGGAATGATCACTTTTATTTGTTTAAAAGTGAATTTTCCTGCACAGTGAAATGAGCTTCTGAAGAAGGTTTTGATTTTGTGCCCCAGTAAAGGGTTTGTTTTTGGTACTTCAAGCAAGGTGAAGTACGCCTCCGAAGAGAAGCAATTTTGGTCTCTGAAGAGAAGCGATTTTGGTCTCCGAAGAGAAGCAATTTTGGTCTCCGAAGAGAAGCAATTTTGGCATTTCAGCTCTGATGAAGTGGGTCTCCGAAGAGAAGCATTTTGCACTTCTACACGGGTGAAATGTGCCTCCAAAAAGGGCTTTTTAGCATTTCATCACTGGTGAAGTGGGCCTCAGAAGAGGAGCATTTTGCACTTCTACACAGGTGAAATGTGCCTCCGAAAAGGGCTTTTTTTTAGCATTTCATCACTGGTGAAGTAAGCCTCAGAAGAGGAGCATTTTGCACTTCTACACGGGTGAAATGTGCCTCCGAAAAGGGCTTTTTTAGCATTTCATCACTGGTGAAGTGGGCCTCAGAAGAGGAGCATTTTGCACTTCTACACGGGTGAAATGTGCCTCCGAAAAGGGCTTTTGCCTCTGAAGAGGTCTTGTGATTGTCTGGAAGTTACTTTCTCATGGTTGAATGGATCCACGGGGCGGACGCAAGTTTCTTGATTGGATGTTCGTTTGCACAAACGATCGCAATTAACTAACAAGGGCCCTGTTCCTTCAGCGTGGGAAGGTGCCCCTCCGGTGGTTCCACCAATCTTTTTATTGAGAGAAGCACTTTCGTTTATTGGCGTGCCTCGTTAGAGGGCTTTGTTGACCTTTGGGAAGGAGCATCGGTGGGTTGGTGTGCCAGGAAGGTTGCTTCTCAGGGGCGAGTAGATCCACGGGACGGACGCAAGCTGCCTGATCGGATGCATCACGATCAGTTAGCAAGGGCCCTTTTCCTTCTGCTTGGGAAGGTGTCCCTTCGGTGGTTCTACCGGCCCTTTTTATTGAGTGGCATAGCTCCTTTTGGCTGCTTCTATGTTTGGTGGCCCATGTTCCCTCATCATTTGCTAATCAGCTACCCTTCATTATTGTTTCCAAGCGCGTCTTCCTTTGCAAGTAAATTGTCTTATCCGAAGGAGTGGACTTCACTGTTGAACAACTTCACAGGACAAATGCAAGTTACCTAGTTGGATGTCTGTTCGTATTGACAGTCACAACCACTTAACGAAGGTTTGCCTCAGTGGAGTTGCCAACTTTTTATGTGAAGTTCTTCTTATATGGGATTTGAATATGGAATTTTTGGTTGCTTGGTATTTGCTTAATAAGTGATTTGTAGGGCTCGCTTAGCTTTGCGATGGGTGAGATTTGCTTTAATGACCTGCAATATTAGATCGACATTTTAGCAATACATTTAGAGTATTTACACATCGAAATATAACTGGCATTTCGTAATAGAAAACAAAGAATTCATAGTTTTTCATTATTCAGTCACACTGATTTCTCAGCGGTTTACAATGCAGAAGTCACACATCCATTATCATTTTTACAAATTCAAGCAATGCTGTTAAGTAAAAAATGGATGCTAGTTATTGTTGTTTCAGAATCTCCGGACTGATTTCCATTTGCACTAGATTCGCTGCTTCGGATTTATATGCCAGAGAAAGTGAAAGATGCCCCAGTTGCATTTTTGTGGACAATTAGCAGTCGTCCCAACTTCTGCCCGCTGGGTGTGGACCTCCTGTGACAACATTAATGACAAGCTTTTATGAATCTTGCACTGCAGTGTTGTTGAGAGAATCGGATTGATGAGTAGGACGTTGTTGATCCCGAGTGGATGAGGTTGGATCGACTCCGCTTCTCTTAACGTATTGTTGGAGTTTACCCTGCCCCAGCAATTCTTCAATCACATTCTTTAATTGGCGACATTGGTCAGTGTCATGGCCAGGTTGATTGTGAAATTGGCAGAATTTTCCATTACGCTTTGCACCTCTCGTCATCTCAGGTGGCTTAGGATACCTGACAACGTCCTTTGTTGCAAAAAAGATATTTCTTGGTGTATCAATTAAAGGAGTAAAATCCGAAAGATTAAAGCGGCGAGGTTTCTTTTCATTTCCCTGGCTCTTTCCTCCATCATTCTCCCTTTTCTGACTTTCAGATTCTCTTTTATTAGATGGGACATTGTTATTATTAGCTTGGGCAACAACCACTTTCGATGTCGTAGAAAGGCTTTCAAGGCGAATGAACTCGTCGGCCTTTTTATAAAAAAATTCAAGCGAGTTCGGTTCCTTCATCTTTAGCCATATCCCAAATTTGCTCGATTTATCAATGGCTCGCATCAAATAAGTCAGGATCATGCGTGGTTCCGCATTTTCTACTTCGGCTAAAGCTATATTGAAACAGCTCAAGAAAGATTTGATTGATTCTCTGGGTGCTTGTTCAAGGTTAGACAGTGACATTATATCCTTAGCTTTTGAAGCATACAATCTGAACTGTTCTTTGAACTTTTGCGTTAAGTCTGAGAACTTATTTACAGACCGAACTGGAAGCTTTGTGAACCAAAGTAAAGCCACACCTTCCAAGTATACTGGAAAGTATCGACACTTGATCTCGTCTGATGCTCTTGCACCGGTCATATGCCAATCGTATTTGTATAGGAAATGATTAGGGTCACTCGTTCCCCTATAGGCTTGGATAGTAGGAGGTGCAAATTTCCTTGGAAATTCAGCTTTTAAGATCCTTTCAGTAAACGGAGTTCTGCTCGGTGCAAATCCCCAGTCGTTCTCATTCTCTTCCCTTTGCATGCTGTCTTTCATGATGCGGTCAACCATTTCGGACAGGTACTCTCTATTGTTCAAAGACATCTCCGGGCAGGCATCAGTCCTTCCCTTGGAAGCTTGCCTGGGCACATGCTCACGATCAGTTGGCTGCGGCATAGAACCCTCAGTTTGGAAAGGTGGCATTTGAGGAAAGGCTTTTTGATGGTTTTCTGGTTGACGATTTGCCCCGAGCAGAGCAGTTAATCTATCCATCATCAAAGCGTTTTGGGTTTCAATCTGTTGGTACAATCCAGAAACTGCATCATCCAATTCAGCCCTGGTGACTCCAATGGTAGGAGTTGCTTGGTCTGCGGTTGGGGAGGCGGAAGTTCCTTCATGAGCATTTCTGGATCTGACCGGTCTACCTCTTCTTCCAGGAGCCATCATTTCAAATCAACTTCTGGTTCTTAAGAGAAGTTCTTTTTATGAGTTTTTTGCGAAGCAACGGTGAAAATCTTCCTGAGTTCAGTTCTCAGTGAAAGCACCAAAATGTTAACGTTAAAAAGTGAACGCTAACACCCGGTGTGTGTAATAGAATTGTGAAAGCACCACCCGTTGGTACGGGAACAGAATATAAGTTGAAAATAGCAGAAAAGCAGTAAATGAACAACAGATTTATAGTGGTTCGGCCCGTAATTGAGCCTACGTCCACTTTATAGTCTTTTATTGCTGATTCGGTTACAATTTGATACAATATCCTTCAAAATACAATACAATTTGATCACGAAAGCACTCTTGACTACTAGCTCAATCTTTGATGATGAAACTTGACGAATCTGTGTTGGATGTAAGGAATTCTTCTCGAAGCTTGTTGTAACGTCTCGAATGTTTGAAGATCTTTGATTGCTGAATGAGTGGAGACTTCGACAGAGTAACGGCGCTTGAAGAAATGAATGGCCAAAAGTCCCCCATTTTTTGGAGATGGTGGGGTATTTATAGGAGCAGCTCTGAATTTTGGGCAGAAAAATTGCTAAGTCTTAGGTCGCGTTCGACCTAAGCTAGGTCGTAAGTCGCGAGCGACCTAAGCTAAGACGCAGTCTTCTTGTGACTTCGGAGGGCTGATGAAGCTGCATTTGGCTTCATTTCAACAAGTGGTATGTCGTGAACGACTTACGGTAGGTCGTCTCCCTTCCTTTCCTTTAGCTCGTCAAGCTGCTTAGGTAGTAATACTGCTAGGTCGCAATATCCCCTAAGTCGTTAGGTCGGCGACGACTTAAGAAATCATACGCGACTTAGTATAAGTCGTAGTTCTTAAGTTAGCAACAATTGCCTAAGTCACTCCCTTATCTCGTAGACTCTTAAGTCGTAGCATTTCTTAACTCGGAGCATTTCATAACTCGGAGTATTGTTAGGTCGGTAAGCTACTTAAGTTGGTTCATGTTAGGTCGGACCTGTTGAGTCGTAGGCTTCTTTAAGTCGTGTAACTATCTTGAGTCGCGCAGCTCTTAAGTCGTGTACTTCTTAAGTCGTAGCCTGTAGCTTAGGTCGGGGCCTGTTGAGTCGTAGGAAATTAAGGGTTAACACATATACTTGTCTCAACGATATAAGTATATTATAAAATCTTAAGGAAGATTTCATATTTTTCCTAAACCATGTTAAATTGGGTCAAAAACACCGTCATTTAAAAACATTGTTCACTACAAACCCAAACCGCTTTCCATTTTGATGTAAGTAAATAAATTGCATGGAAATTAGGTCCAATATACTTGCCACCATTTTTTAATTTCAAATAGTTCTATCCCTCGACAACAATGAAATCGAACAAGTTAGAGAACTATTTTTGCCTCGACATACATTCTTAATTCTCAAAATAGGTCATTTACGGAAATCCAATCTTCTACACTTGTCACATTTTGATATTCTCAACTTACCCTATCCCTTGCCTTGAAACGAAGCCAGGTAAGTTAGATTCTTGCCCGGGCACTCTGATTTTAGATCTCACAAATAGAGGATCGGTCTACTCATCGGCTTTTAGTGCCAACTATAGGACTACTTAATTTCCATAAGTAATGAAGTTTGTGTATGGAAAGAATACATAATATACTAAACATCAATCTTCGAATTCAAACTTAAACTATCCTTCGGATAACAATGAGACTATTCAAGTTGAGGTATTATTACCTCTTAAACCTTGATTCGACAGCATTCTTATCTTTCAAGATAGGTAGAAGTTTCCCTACCTCAAAGGTTAATGTCATGTACAATATTTCATAAATTCTAGTTCGTTACAATAGGAGAATCGATTTCTATAAATAATCTTTGTAATTTATGGTGGTATGGAATGCATTTTTTTATACCTAGCACCAAATTCCAAGGTAGGGAAACTCGTCTCTATTTGTAAGAGTTAAAGAATATACGTCAAGGCAAGGATGGTATGTCTTAATCGAGGGATAGTACAAGTTTGAAACCAGAAAGTGATGGTATGTATATTTGGTTTAATTTCTATAAGAACCATTTCTTACACCAAAAGGGTTTGGGTTTATTGTTATCAATGTTTTAAATGACATTTGTTTAACCCAATTAAGTATGTTTTTGAGAAATGAAATCATTCCTAAGATTTTGTGAATATACTTATACCGTTAAGATAAGTATATGAATACGCTTTCTAAGTGTTGAAATTTATGATGATTTATGGATATTCTTATACCGGAGAGATAAGCATATGAATACTTTTCAAGTATTGAAAAGAGTAGAGAGGGTTTGTGAACATATATCTTTTGAAAAATTCATTTTAATACAAGTATTCACAAAGTGGTTTTAATTAATGAAAGGATTAATTACATAGGCTTAGTGATTGCTTATGTGCTTAATCATGCTCAGTTTTCATATGAAAATAAATCTATGATTGGATTGTTTGCTTATTTGATTGTAAAAAACCGACTATCAAACCATGGCCAGTTTTGAAACTAGCAACTGTTGGTTCAGAGAGACCGAGATCGCATAAGCATGAGTTATCTGAAAAGCACTTCAAACCGGTATAAGCGTTCGAATTTGGGGACATCTTGAAGATGACGGAAATCGAAGATGAAGTTCTTTAAAGTGCAAGGGTAGGGGAACAAGCTTGTAGGCAAGAGGTACATGAAGTTGGGGTAGAATAGTGATGTGGCGAGTGGATGTGGATGGTAAAGGACAGGGCTATTTTAGTAATTTACTTTGTTTCCTCGCTTATAAATAGCTCTTTCACTTCTTTAATTTTGCCTCCTCTTCCTCCTACCATATCTTCCTCATATCATTTCCAAATGGAGGATTTATTTTCTCAAACCGAAGAAAATTCCAATGGCTACAACTTTCATGTGTACCACTTTTTCAAATTTTGAGCTTAGCCATGTCCAAATCTCATTTCTTTGCAAGAGTATTTTCGGACCCAGATTTCCAAGTCCGAAAATATCTCATTTTCTTTTGACTATATCTCCCTCAAAACAGATCCAAATTGAGTCATTATTTATTTGAAATCGTAGAGAAAAGAATTTCCAAGATCTTTCCCCTTGGAAACATTCCCAAATTCCATGGGTAACTTATCAAAAAATCAGTTAGAAGATTACCCATTTTCGGGACTGATTTTTGTGGATTCGATGATAATCTGAAGTCCCCTTCATCTTTCAAGGCCGAGCTCCACCACCTTGGGCCGTGTGCACCATACCTTATCCGAACGCACTTAAGGCCTTAATGACTCAAAATCTCCTATTTTTCTTAAAGCAAACTTAGGAGCTAGGTCATGTACAAGTTCTAGTGGAAGTTCGGAGTGGTCTGGTAGCTTTTGGGTGAGTATATCTCATGAATTTATTTTAAAGTTCTAACTTTAAATTCGTTGTATATCTTATTGCTAAATCATAGCTTGATTTAGTTGAATATGATGATGCTTTGTTTGTATGCTTATGTGTTTGGATGTAATATTAACTTGAGAATGTAAGTTAAATGTTAATAAGGTTGAAAGCAAGAATTTTGATTAGTTGTAGGTTGTGATGACATATGTGTGTGTTATACTTATGCATATGTTGTGTATGTGAAAAAAAGTTAGTATTTCGAGATAGTTAGGTTGCAACATCGAAGTCATTTGGATTATAACTTATTTACTTACTTTGTGTTTTTGAAATGTTTCTCTAAAGTCCCGAAAACCTTACTTTTGTTTTCCAGAACATTTTTCTAAGTTTATAAAGTGGTTAAAGTATTAAAATAAGAATTTTGAAGCATATTTGTTATAAAAATCAAGTTTGAAAATTTTGGGTCGAATAGCGATAGTCGCTCTAAATGCAGTTCATAAAAATGAACTTTTTTAAATTAAAATTTGTTTTCACTTAAGTATCTTTTGAAAAATGTTTTCAAAATTATTTTTTGTATGAATAAGAAATTATACTATTTAACTTAATTAATTATTATTTATTTAATTATTATTTAAGTGGGATAATTAGTACTTAATCATTAGTTAATAAAGGTAATTTGTACTTAATTATTAATTAAAGTACGTTAATTATAATTAGTGAATGAATTAAAGATTATATTAATTAATAATTTATTTATGGATTAATTAGTATTTAATTATAAATTAATGGTTAATTTTTATTTATTTATTAACCAAAAGGTTTTATTAATTACTAATTAAGTTAAGATTTAATTAAATATTGATTAAGATTAATTTAATTATCAATGAAGATTTAAATAATATTTAATAATTAATTAAAGATAAATTATGGTTTAATTATTTATTTAAAGATTAACTATTATTTAATTATTTATGTAAAGTATAATTATTATTTAATTATTTATTTAATAGTTAATTATGGTTTAATTATTAATTAAAGGATTAATCATTCTAAATAAAGAGTTTGAATGTTATTTAATTGTTAAATAAAAGTTTTAAAGTTTTAAACCACTTTATTTCTTAAGATTAGTTTTGTTCAAAAGTAGCTCTCTTTAAAAAGGAATGTTTTAAATCTAAAGGATTTCTTTTTCGACTACCCTTACGTAACTCCAATTGATTTGGAACCCAATGCTATATGTTTAGCAAAATAAGACATCGTTCGGCAAGTTAAATCATAATTGACATCTATTGGTAGAATAGATCACAGTTCTACCATAGTTCACCAAGTTGATTATGTTGACATCTATTTAAGTAGAATAAAAACTCATTATTCTATTATATTGACTTGGACATGTGTTTACCAAAAAAAATCCTTATCTGCTATTAAGGTAACTTAGACATTTATCTATGTGTTGATTGGTTGCTATTGATTGATCCCTTTTACATATCTGCTTGTTATGTAAATACCCAAGTTATAACTTGGAAAGTTAAACTCAATTGAATGAGAACCATTATGGTCACTAATCCTCTTTCTGATTTTGTGAAGTTAGATATTTTATTTTATAATTTTAAAAATGGTTTAAGGTTTATTACCATTTTAAATAAGATATTTAAAAGATAATTAAGAAATTATTTTATTTAAGGTGTTTGGAGTAATTTGATACTTTATGAATGATTGTCTAAAATCATTATTTTGCTAATATGGTTTAGAGAAAATTAAACGAAGACAGTTTAAATCATAACTTATTTATTTCAAGGTGTTTTAAATAGATAATTTTATCAAATAAACTTTATTGATTTAAGTTTATTTAAGAAGTTTTGTTTAAATAAGAAAAGATATAAAAATGTTTTATAAATGATTTTGATATTTATAAAATAGTTTTATAAATAAACTTGGAGATTTTATAAAGAGCTTTATAAATTGATTTGGACTTTTAGTAGCGGAGATTTTCATATAAATGAGATTTACTAAAAGGATTTATTGAAGAAATTTATAAAAGAATTTGAGATTCGATTTCCTTTAACAAATCTTCTTCATTTTGGTGGTATGGGCATTCGTTCCATGCTTAACACTAAAGAAAAAGTGTTTGAGGTTATCCTTATCTTTAATTTAAATAACATTCGTTTTGATCCTTTGGATATGATTTTGAAATAAGAAATCTTTCATAATTTTTTGGGAATATACTTATACCAGTGAGATAAGTATATGAATATTTTGATAAATATTCTAAAAAGAGATTTAATAAATGAAAGATTTATTTTGAGGCTTAGTGGTTGTTATGTGTAATTAAATTCTGAATTGTTTATGTTTGTGTATTTGATAGTTAAATAACCGATTATAAAAATCTTGGCCAGTTTTGACTTAGGAAGTAAATAGAAGCTTCACGTCTTCATACGGCTTGAGTTCCCTAGGGAGAACTAATTCTGGTGAAACGTCTCTAACTTTGAGGGATATAATAGAGATCCCTTTGGGACTCTGGTACAGTCTGCTTACTTCTAAAAGAAACGGGATTGAGTTAACTGGAAAATTATCAGTTGTTGGTTCGAAGAGACTGGGATTGGATAAGTATAAATTATCTGAAAAACACTTCGATCCAACTCAAGCGTTTCGTACTGAAGATATCTTGAAGAGTATGGAACCGAAGATGGAGCTTTTGAAGTGCAAGGGCTAATTGCTACTAATCTTAAGGGTGATTCCAAAATCGATATAGTAGAGGTAGTACCTTCGGTTTCATTCAGACCCAGAACGAACTTGTATGGATGAATGTTGGCATTGCATTTCTACTTGGAGGACAGTGTTAGCATTCCAAGATGGTCTGCTAATAGAATAGGTAAAACCGTTGCCTCAAGCCTAAGAACCTAGGAAATGGCTAAAACAGGATAGATGCAGCAGGGCTATTTGGGTTGCTCTCATCAGGGTGGTCATCACCTTTCTAGATTATCGTATTATGGATTTAGTTATGCATGAGAGATTTTTATAAAGGTTAGGAACAACCGGAGTAATGACATATTCGATACTATCTAAGTTTAGGGGTAGGCCGGTTCTGTGTTGGTAGGGATGGACCAAGTTTAGGGTCTGACCCTAGGTACATGTTATGTAGAGGTGTACCATACGGAAGGTAGTCCCTTACCTTGCCATTATTGGAATCCATTCTCCAATAAGTGCTTTCGGATTTGAGTGTATACCTATTATGCTGGAATTTAATAATGTATCAATTTCAACTATGATTCCATATTTATTTTAAATGTAGACATTATGATAATATCAATGGATTTTTTTAAAATGTTTTGGTTATCATAACATAAAAACCCGTCCATATTTAAGTGCGGCATGGCCTAACGAGATACTTTTGATTTTAATTTTTTTTATAAGATATAATAAAGTTCCTTGTGATTTAGGTTTCTCACGCTGGTTTTACCAGACCGACCCAAGCATTGTTTTCCTATAATACTGGGGGTAAGTCAGAGCATATTTTCCAGATTTCGCTGGACACTTTGGAGCTTTCAGAAGACGAGATGGATTTTCCAAGGCGTATTCACATATCTTATATTCTTCTGCTGTTCTATTTCATTTTGTTCATGTCTATATTTATCGGCAATTATAAGGGCATGTTGTTTTAGCTGTCCAGGCTGATAATAGGATAGTGTACTCTGATGTTTTGTATAAATAAAGATGATTTCTTTTTGTAAAGATTTTTTGTATATTATATATTTCTCATCATGATTTGAGATTATGTTCTGTCTTCTTTTCTCTTCACCTCAAAAGACCTGTCTTACGGACACTTAAATGATCGACACACGAATACCAAGGATGTATTAAGTGTCGTCTTTAGGTATAAGAAAGGCAGATCATTACATGCTACTAATCCTAAGGGTGATTCCAAAAAGGTTGTAGTAGAATTAGTGCCTTCAATTTATTCATATTCTAAACAACTTGTATGGATGAATTGTAACACCTCGATATTTTACGAGAAATATAATTAAAAAGAAATTAAAAGCGCATTTGGTACAGTGGTAAAGGCGCATGTTGACTTCCTTAGTGACCAGGGATCAAGTCCCGTGTCGCCCAAAATCTGGAGCGATGTTATTTTTAGCTGGTTCATTTCCAGCGATTTTTCTACGTATTTCAGCGTTGTTTCTGACATGTGGCGGCTTCCCATTCGCTCCAGTGATGTAATAGGATGAGATGGCTAAATTTTATTGGTTGAGTGATGTGTATGGGCTAGAATGGATAACCATTAAGTGTATGGAAGAACCAGATTTAGTCTAAAATAATCTAATGGATTATATTCACTCAAACAATCTATAAATAAACCATCTAACCTAAACCCAATCTCTTATTCAGTTGTTGCCATAATTCTACAGTAAAATTAGTGTGTATTACTCTTCCTCCTTTTCTCTACTAAATAAATAAATCTCTACCAAATAAAATTATCTATATATATTCAAGCAATTTGGGAATTCAGAAGAATCAAAGGGAGAAAGATTAAAGCAAAGCTTTTTTATACAAGCTGAAGTGCTAGGTGAGTGGGAATTAATATGAAATAGAAAAATAAAGTAGTTCAATTTCAGTTCTTTTCTGGCACGTTAATATGAGTTAATTTTTGTTATTAATTGAGAATAGATGTAAATTATTGCAACTTCTTCTTCTTACACTTCTCAAATCTAATTCATGTTTGGTTTAAAATATGGGACATATAAATTGTCTATTCACGTTTTATGGCATAAATAAGATTAAAATTTATGTAAATTGTTGTATCTTCTTCTTCTTCTTCCACTTCCTACTTCTAATTCATGTTTGGGTTGAAATTTGGAACAAACAAATTGTTATTCACGTTTCATGATGTAAATAAGATTGGTTTCATTAAATTGAATTAGAATTGTTATTCAATTTCTAATGGTAGAACAGGTTAGTTGAATAAATTAAGAATATGTTACTTGAATAAAATTGTGGTTTTGATTGATATAATTACATAATTTTGAATATGGTTTTGGAACAAAATTAGGAAGTCTAACTGGCATAATTGTTTGTTTCATATGTGGCCTAAGTGGAATTTTGTGTAACTAAATGGTTTGTGGCTGTAGGATAAAAATTTTGTTCAGATTAAATCTCTAAAACGAGAACGTAAATTAGGGTGGAAAAAAATTGTAAATTAAATGGACCCTAAAAGCTAGTGTAAATCTGTAGCAAGATGGTATAAAAATTACAGACAAACCATACGGACTGAACGGACGTGAAATTGAAATACCATTTATGTAAGAAAAAGGGAAATTGTGAAATAACCAAATCAGTTGTAAAAATGGCCTAAAGCAGATTAATGGAAATAAACAGTATGTAAACTGTAATGGTAAAATTAATTAATCTAGAAGCGATTTGGTAGCAGACCTTGTAAAGGTCTGGATAGGTGTTTCATGCAGTTAAGACCAAAATATAGTTTTGGTTGTACGTACTAGGAGCGGGCAAGTAGGTTCGCAAGGATGTTTGTTACCTTTCATAGGTTGCTAGTACGTAGGATAGATAGCATCCGCAATCGTAGGCTTCTTTAGGCAGATCGACGTGGACGGAACATGATAAGTGTGCTCCAATGTAGGCTTCTTTAGATAGATCGTTGGAGGATTTTGCACAGCCAACCCAACTGCGGGTGCTCTTTCGAAGGACCGACACTTTGGATAGGGGCAAGTCTACGTTGGTGACCGAGGAGACAGGAGGATAGGAGTCCAGTTTGGCGGAGCCTGAGCGCAACTTCGGGGTCATGCGAGATTGTTTGAGTCAGCGCCGATCAGACGTAAGAGGCATTTAGTCACAGTGCACGGGTGAAGAGCATGACTTTTACACTGTAGCATGTGGATAGGTAAGGACAATAGGTCCGACAGGCCGATTGATGTTTAGTATTACTGCATGGTTGACTTCCCTAGAGTGACCATGGACTTGGGCTTCTTAGGAACTATATCTTAGAAGGATCCACTGCATTATATTATTCACTCTCTGCGATATCCGGGGAAGACCTGGAATTAAACTATTTTATTCTTTCTGCTTCATTTTATTTCTCATCCACTAGACTTTATGTCTGACTCGTTCCAATTTTTCCTATTTTCCCCAAATCACAGGAGGGCAGGTCTAGGTTTGCAGTTCTTTGCAGCTTGGAGGGTCATTGAAGCAGTTGTTATTTCAGCTTTTGTTTCTTTTGTTTCATGTACTTTGTTTCTCTTTTCCTTACTTTACTCTATATATGGGGACCTATATTGTGAACTTTGTTATGTTTTATGTTTTGGTGGAGACTACTTGGTACTTTTGGTTTCAAGAATAAATTTGGAATAATGTTGTTTTCAATGAAGTTATTTTGCTATTAATTTATAATTAGTGAAAGTTTTCTTCCGCTGTAATATTTTAACCATTTTATGCTTTTGCCTTAGTCTCTGTGCTATGTTATGGATTTTTATTTCACCCGACCACCCGTGCTTCTAGTCATGTCCGATTTTTAGGTTGCTTAGAGGTGCTTGGTGTCATAGTTGGTATCAAAGCTAAGGTTCCGGTAATCAAAAATATTTTAAAAATATAAAGGTTTTTGAATAATTTTTAAAAGGATATCCCAAATAATACTTTTAAAAGTATATGTATATATTTTGGAAAGAAAAGAAATTTTAGAAATGGGTCCCTCATATCTATTCCTCCCTATCTATTAAACTATTTGTGGAGTACCAAATCCCATCTTTTCAATATGCACAGATAGAAATGTTTGAACCGCAAGATATCCCCGAAGTTCCAGGCCTTAATATGCCTGCTTGGTTCAGACGTTATTTGCAGGCTACTGCACGAGCAGAGACACCAATTAGGGATGCTACTCTGGCAGAAGGGGCTCTAACTCGTCCGTAAGGCATTCCCAATTTTCCCAAGTTATGCAAGGACTACACCATCTTAGGAGGCAAGACGTTTCTTGGCACCAAGTCATATACTGAGGTGAGAGCTTAGATCCATAGTTGTGAGCGGATATTTGGACTTATGGGATTGGAGGACTTGGCTCGGAGGCGGTTGGCTTCATGGCGGTTGTAGGGAGAGGCTCTTTGTTGGTGGGAGATTATGGAGGCTGAGGCTGATAATTTGACTTAGGCGGATTTTCGTACCAGGTTCGAGAGGAAATTCTTATCGTAGGCTGAAGAGGGAGTGCAACTAAAGAAATTTATACAGCTCAAGCAAGGGGATATGACAGTTAAGGAATATGTTAATTAATTCAATGAGCTTGCCAGATTTGGACTAGACCTGATCAATACTCCTCACAAGAAGGTTCTGAAGTTCGCTAAGGGTTTAAGTCAGCCACTATAGAGTTTGGCGGTGAGCCACATTCCAATAGGACCCACTTTTGAGGGATTGGTAGAGATGGCTTTACTTGCTGATACTGAGAAGAAAGGAGATGTGGCGCAGAAGAGTGATGGGAAGAAGCAGTGGAAATGAAAGAGGAGAGGAGGAGGAGGGTCAGGAGGAAAAAGGAAAGTTCCAAGAAAGGACTGGAAGTGCAATATTTGTGGGAAACCAGGTCATCTTGCTAAGGATTGTAGAGGGGCAGGAGAGTGACCGAGACTGAGGTACTATCTTTGCGATCAAGTAGGGCATATGAAAAAGGACTGTCCATCGAAGCCCAAGGACAGTTCACAGACACCTTCATAGCCTACTCAGGCTTATGCGTTAGAGGCAACTCCTTCCTCTAGTACTCGTCCGGTTGTGGACAAGGGAAAGAAGGTGATCATCGAAGTTGTGTTATCTATCTCTGATTTTCCTGTTCGTATCATATTTGATTCTGGAGCTTCACACTCTTTTATATCTAGTACTCTTGTAGAGAGTCTTGGTCTTGATGCTTGCTTAGTGACCGACCCGGTAGTAGTATCAAATCTCGTAGGAGGATCGACCTATTTGTCCATGTTATGTCGGGATTGGAAATTGTTTATTTTAGGGGTTGAGTTTGATTGTAGTGCCTTTGTATTGGGATTTTCCGGGTTCGGGTTGATTCTTGGTATGGATTGGCTATCCATGTATGGTGTTGTTCTTGATTGCGATAAGAGGGTAGTGAGGTTAGGCACTTGTAGTGGATGTACCTTAGAGGTATCTTATGATCCTAGAGGATCAGTCATGTTGAGCTACCTTTATTCTCTTGACTTATCGCCAGATAGTTTAAGTTCGGTACCCATTGTTAGAGACTTTCTAGATTTGTTCGAGGAGGTTGCTGGCCTTCCACTTCGAAGAGAGATCAAGTTCAAGATTTATCTTGTCGATAATGCTAAATCGGTTGCTTTACCGTAAGGCATATGGCTCCTAAGTAATGTCGTGAGTTGAGCAAGTAGATTGGAGAACTTTTGGAGAAGGGCTTCATTTGTAGGAGCATTTCTGAGTGGGGCGCACCCATCGTCTTTGCCACTAAGGCGGATGGCTCTCTCAGACTTTGCGTGGATTATAGGGAGCTTAATAAGATGATGAAGAAGAATCGTTATCCTCTTCCCTATATAGACGATCTCTTCGACCAACTAGTAGGAGCCAAGGTATTTTCGCAGCTCGATTTGGCCATAGGATTTCATCGGTTGTGTGTGGAGGAGGATAGCATCGAGAAGACTGCTTTTAGGACTCCGGATGGGTTATTTGAGTGGTTAGTCATGCCATTTGGGCTAACCAATGCTACAACATATTTTGTGGACTTGATGAGTCGAGTATTTCGCGAATCGTTGAACAAGTTGGTGGTGGTGTTCGTCGATGACATTTTGGTTTATTCGCGAAGCAAGGAGGAGCATACTATTCACTTGGAAGAAGTGCTTAGGACCCTACGAGCACATAAGTTGAAGGCGAAGTTCTCCAAGTGCCACTTTTGGAGGGATGAGGTTCGCTTTTTGGGACACATCATTTCGGAGGATGGACTTGCAGTAGATCCGGCGAAAGTTGCAGCACTACAGGATTGGCAGACCCATAAGAATGCCACAGACATAAGGAGTTTCCTTGGTCTTGCGAGCTACTATAGGAAGTTCATTACGGACTTCGCTAGGATATCAGCTCCACTTACCCTCCTTACCAAGAAGAACTCGGCTTTTATTTGGGATGCCAAGTGTGAGGATGCCTTTGGTCGATTGAAGGAAGCTTTGACTACCGCACCCGTATTGGTATTTCCGGATGGAACCAAGCCCTTCTCAATTTAAACAAATGCTTGTGGTACGGGGCTAGGGGCGGTACTGATGCAAGAGGGTAGAGTAGTGTGCTATGTGAGTAGACAGTTGAAAACGCATGAGAAGAACTATCTGACGCATGATCTTGAGTTGGTAGCTATAGTTTTTGCTCTCAAGTCTTGGAGGCACTATCTCTTAGGAGAAAGATTTGAGCTTTTCACGGATCATAAGTCTTTGAAGTATCTATTCTCTCAGAAAGACTCGAATTTGAGACAGCAAAGATGGATGGAGTTTTTAGCTTCTTATGACTTTGAGATTTTCTATACCCCTAGCAAGGGTAATGTAGTGACAGATGCATTAAGTTGACGCAAAGTGGTTTTAAGTCCTCTGTTTTTGGAATGGAAGCATTTGGAGTACATTGCTACCTTTGATTTTAGACCTCCATCTGATTTAGCTCCGGGATTGCTAGTAGCCCTCGACGTCCAGCCTACTTTGATGGGGTAGATTGGAGCAAGGCAAGGTGAGGACGAAGAGTTAAAGGACATTTTAGATAAGCTTGGTAAAGGAGAGTCATCACCACTTCTTAGGCACTATACCATGGACACAAGGGGATGGCTTAGAAGGGATGGTAGACTTTGTGTTCCCTGTAGTGAGGATTTAGTAGATGCGGTGTTGGCTAAGTCACATCATTCTAGGATGACAGTGCACCCCGGTAGTGATAAGATGTACCGGGATATGAAGAGGGTATTCTATTGGCCCAGAATGAAGAAGAGGGTGGCAGAGTATGTATCGAAGTGCATCACTTGCCAAAGGGTAAAGGTGGAACAGAAGAAGCCTGGAGGACTGTTGCAGCCATTGAATATTCGATTATGGATATGGGAGAGCATCTTTATGGACTTCGTGGATGGATTACCAAGGTCACGGAGAGGGAACACGAGCATTTGGGTCATTGTGGACAGACTGACAAAGATTGCTCATTTTATACCCATTAAGAGTAATAGGACGGCAGCTTCTTTGGCGACTCTTTATGTAAGGGAGATAGTTAGGCTTTATGGAGTTCCTGCCAACATTGTGAGCGACGGAGGTCCATTATTCACTAGCGAATTTTGTAGGAGTCTTCAGCAAGCCTTGGGAACATAATTTAATCTAAGCACGACATATCACACTCAGACAGATGGACAGACTGAGAGGGTAAATAGGGTTTTGGAAGATTTTCTCAGATTGTGCATCGTTGACTTTAGAGGCTCTTGGGAAGACCACCTATGTGACGACCGCCCACGACCCCTGCACCGAATCTAGAGAAAGTGCGCTGTAAAGTGTGCCAGGCGACCATGGACGATTGTCAGGGTAAATTAAAACAACAGAATCTATCGTATTACTCACAGCGCATGGACAAAATACAATAGAACATATGTATAGTGAAGCTTTACAGAACAAAATGACATCGTATAAACTCCATAATAGTTGAATACAAGCATCCAAATAGCCAGTACATCAAGCCTCACTACATGACACTCAGAGAATACAAAACAGCGGAACATCCAGTACATATAATAAGAAGATAATATGCAACCCTCCAGCTCGTCTTCGACATCAACATCGTGAGAAGAGAACAGCACCTGTCACCTGCTACCTAGTCTGCCCATCCCCAAAAATGGACGAACAGCCCAAGGCAATAAGAATTAAAACATAAAGCCTTGAGTCAGACAACAGTCTTAGTGAGCGGTAAATTAACTAACAACATACCAAAAGAGCATAAAGGAAAAGGAATAGGAATACAACCGTCCCACTCCACCTCTTTCTACAGTGATAGCCCCCAGACACACACTAAGCAGAAGCAACACAGCAGAGCATACAATTTAAAGTAAAGTAATAATCATTCGAGTCAAGGGCGATGTTTTCCAAGTACCAAGGCCTAAATCAGATAAGCACCCAGAAAATACCGCTCTTGAGTCCGAATGACGATACAACCAAACATCCATGACTCTTGCTATCACTGTTATCATTGCCTCGATATCACCGTTAATTGAATGACCGGCACATTCTTTCAGCCGTCCGTCAAGGGCTAATGGAAACCCCGGTTCTAGACAAAACTCCGCACGTCGTCGCAGCCCGTGCCAAGGATTTTCGCAACTACCCAGGGTACTCGACCATCAATTCGTTGTCGTTGGGATTTTCGCAACTGCCCAAACGTACCCTTGCTTTGAGTCTGCTAGAACCTTCAACAACGATGCTATCCAAGCCTCCTAGTCATCCTCCTCGATGACTATTTCCATACTAGCTAAAGCGCCTCTTAAGCATCCATTATCCTTAACTCGAATCATATCACCGAGTTACCAATGTGCTTGGAATGATCCCGTCTGGATTAGACCAAGTCTTCATCACATGATGCCTCGCTTCATTACATCCTCGCAAAGCCTCATCTCAACATCACATCATCAAATCTATGCATAAGAGCTTCATCATCCCGCTACATATGCCATGAGCAGCTTTCCCAATTCAAGAGCCTTTCCCTTAGCTTTTGAATCGTCTTCGGTCTAAATCAAATCATCAATCATCTAATTCATAACAATCAATCAAATCAAACATTAATCCAAGCAATCAAACATTCAAATATGATCTAAGTAGACAATTATAACAATAAATGGCATTTTCGTAATTAAAGAGTTGAAAGTCCAACAAGCATGAAAACATGAACAATATCTCTACAAACTTGATGAATGAACTTGCATAGGTTAACATGTGATAAAATGGATGTAACATCATCATGAACAATGGATCTACATGGATCTACACTTAGGATGAAGAAAATGTATGGAAATCTCTATTTTAACACCAAATCGAGCCAACAATCCGATATACTCCTTTGGATCCGTGTGAGAGATAATCACCACTCACCAAATCACCTAAACAATCTCAAATCAACACGCTTCAGATCTGGACAGCGAAGGATCAAGCTTGATCTATCACGAATCCGCTTCAAACGAAGAAATCTCTCTTGAAAAGATGAAGATCTTCAATTTAAGCTCTTGAATCTTCAATCTTGATCTTCAACTTGGATGGATGTAAGCACTAGATTAGAGTGGAGAAAAGAAGTGAAGAAGTGTAGAAGTCGAGCTCTCAAAATGGCAGCACTTCGTCGCTTCGAAATCCGGATCCAAAAAGTGAGAACAACCCCTCCTATTTATAGCCAGAAATTCCTTAAGTCGTAACTCGTCTGCCTCTATAAGTCGTTCACGACTTACGACTTAAACCCCCTACGACTTAACCAGACTACCCCTTCGCGACCTAACACACATCTGCCTACGACTCACGACAAAACAACTATCTCCTAAGTCGGTTACGACTTATAGCATGCGCCTACGACTTAACTGAAAAGGGCCTCCGACTTAACCAAGCTACGACTTAACTCCACTAGCCTACGACTTACCGGACCCCCTGTCTACGACTTAAATGCGCACGCGCCTTACTTGGTTAGACGACTCAACTACTAAGTCGTCTACGACTTAACACAAAGGCTACGACTCAACAGACCCAACCTCTACGACTTAAGATTCAACATAACGTGCGACATAACAGGGTATACGACTTACGACTTAGCGAACTCCTAAGTCGATCACGACTTAACAACTTGCTGGTATACGACTTAATAGACATACAACCTACTCACTTGGCCCAGCTTCGACTTATCTCCTAAGTCGCTACCCTTCCTAAGTCGTCTACGACTTATCAACCTTAAGTCGGTCAGTTCCTTAGGTTGTCTATCCCTTAACTCGGCAACGACTCAACTGAGTTACAACTTAACTGCTAGACTTAGGTCGCTCACATCCTATCTCCAAACTCCTAAGTCGGTCAATACTATAAGTCGCTAACTCCAATAAGTCGGTTACTTCTGGGATGTTAACTCGCTAACTTGTCTAGCCGACCTACCCCTTAGTCATTCAAACGACTTATACTTATACCCTTAACTCGCCAAATTCCTGGGTCGCTCCTATTACCTAAGTCGTATACGACTTACGACTTATACTAAGTCGTTAACGACTTAGAACTTAGCAAATTTCATCCAAAATCTGAAACGACTTAAAAATGCTGAAAATTCCAGATTTTAACGAACTTTTTGATCCGTAAAATACGGGTCGTTAAATTCTCTCCCCCTTAGGAATTTCGCCCCCGAAATTCCAAACAAACAAAGCAATCAATTCTATTCTGTACGCCTACCATCCATAACAATCAGCAAACCATGCATCCAATTCTAGCTTAGCGTACAGAATTCTACGACTTAGAACAAGTTACAATATCGTGAGATGAGACGACACCTTAGGGCCATACCTCGAAGAGTTCAGGATGAGCTGCTTTCATCCTCTCTTCCACCTCCCACGTACAGGCGTTATCGTCATCACTCCATTGTATCTTGAGCAACTTAACTACCTTCCTCCTAAGCTGTTTCGTGTCGGTTTCAACAACACGAAGCGGCTTACGAGGTCTTCTACCAACTGGATCAACTTCGAAGTCTTCACAGCTATCAGCAGAAACCACTGTATTCGAGTCGTGCACATACTTCCGTAGATATGATACATGAAAAACATTGTGCACACTCGACATCTTCTCCGGTAATTCCAATCTATAAGCGAGCTTTCCAATTCGCTCGGTAATCGGGAATGGTCCAACAAATCTCGGAGTCAATTTTCCTTTCTTCCCGAATCGAATAACATTCTTCAGTGGAGAAATCTTCACAAAAACCATATCTCCTACGTCGAATTCCAAATCCTTTCGACGCTTATCTGCATAACTCTTCTGACGGTCTTGGGCTGTCTTCATTCGTTGCCGAATGATCTCTATACAATCTGAAGTCTACCGAATCATCTCTGGCCCAAGTATCAGCTTTTCTCCAGTTTCCAACCAACATGTCGGAGAGTTACACGGTCTTCCATACAATGCCTCATACGGTGCCATACCAATGCTTGACTGGTAACTGTTGTTGTACGCAAACTCCACCAAATGAAGGTGATCTTCCCATGATCCTCCGAAATCCAAAACACAAGCTCTGAGGAGATCTTCCAAAACTCGGTTGACTCTCTCGGTCTGACCATCTGTTTGAGGGTGATAAGCTGTACTCAAACACAACTCGGTTCCCAAAACTTCCTGGAAGCTCTTCCAAAATCCACTAGTGAACAATGGATCTCGATCGCTCACTATACTCTTCGGAATACCATGGAATCGAACTATCCACTTAACATACAACTCAGCCAACTTTGATTAAGTCCTAGTCGATCGAACAGGAATGAACCTCGCACTCTTGGTCAGACGATCTACAATGACCCAAATCCCTTCATTTCCCGTTCTGGTTCTAGGCAATCCATCAATAAAGTCCATCGATATCTGCTCCCACTTCCATGTAGGAACTTCTAATGGCTGAAGCAATCCACTTGGCTTCTTCTGTTCAGCCTTTACCAACTGGCAGTTCATACACTTGGAAATAAAATTTCCAACATCCTTCTTCATACCTTCCCAATAGTAGGTTCTCTTCATATCCCGATACATCTTATTTCCACCTGGATGAATTGTCAACTTCGAGTGATGACTTTCATTCAGAACTTCACTCCTCAATTCATCTATATCGGGAATAACTAGTCGTCCTTGCTTTCGAAGCCAACCTTCTCTATCGACCTCGAATCCTTTATCCCTTTCTGGTTCCAATCCAGATTCCAAATCATGGATAATCTTGACAAGCTTATCATCTCGCTTTTGACTCTCGCCAATCCTTTCCACAAGAGTCGGTCTTATTGATAAGTTTGCCAACATCTCAGGTTCCAATTCACATCTAGTCCTGAAGTCAAATCCAGCTAAATACTCGAGATTCTTCCATTCAGAAAACATGGCTCCCAATCCTGCATGTCTTCGACTTAACGCATCTGCCACTGCGTTACCTTTTCCCGGAGTATAAGCTATACCAAAATCATATGATGCCAAAAACTCCAGCCAACGTTGCTGCCGAAGATTCAAATCCTTTTGGGAGAAAAGATACTTCAACGACTTGTGATCCGTAAACAACTCGAATCGAACTCCCAATAGATAATGTCTCCACATCTTCAGAGCAAATACAATCGCCGCTAACTCCAAATCATGAGTTGGGTAATTCCTTTCATGCGGCTTCAGTTGTCGACTGGCATACGCAACAACTTTATCCCTCTGCATCAGCACTGCTCCAAGTCCAGTACCACATGCGTCGGTGTAAACCACCATCTCATCATTCCCACTTGGAATAGTCAAAACAGGAGCACTCGTCAATCTCTCTTTCAAGATTCCGAAAGCTTGCTCACACTTAGCATCCCAACTGAACACTTGGTTCTTTTTCGTCAATCCTGTTAACGGTGCAGCTATCTTGGAGAAGTCTTTGATAAATCGTCGATAATATCCTGCTAATCCAAGAAAACTTCTCACATCAGATGCATTCTTAGGTCTAACCCAATCCTGGATTGCTGCCACCTTAGCGGGATCAACCGCTATTCCATTTCCAGAAATCACATGGCCTAAGAACCTCACTTCACTCTTCCAGAAGTGACACTTCGAAAACTTAGCCTTCAGCTGATGTTTCCGCAAGATTTCCAAAACAACACGCAAGTGCGTCTTGTGCTCCTCTTCCGTTCTGGAATAAATCAGAATATCATCCACGAACACAAGTACGAACTTGTTCAACTGATCTCTGAACACTCTATTCATAAGATCCACAAAATATGCTGGCGCGTTAGTCAATCCAAACGGCATTACCAGCCACTCAAAGAAACCAGATGGTGTCCGAAAAGCAGTCTTCGGCACACTATCCTTAGCCACTCTCAACTGGTGAAATCCCGTTGCCAAATCCATCTGAGAAAACACCTTAGCCTCGTGAAGCTGATCAAACAAGTCATCTATTCTCGGCAATGGATACTTGTTCTTCTTTGTCACCTTATTCAGCTCACGATAATCCACACACAATCTCAACGACCCATCTGCCTTGGTTGCAAACACAACTGGTGCACCCCACTCGGACACACTACGCCGAATGAATCCTTTCTGCAAAAGATCATCAACTTGCACCCTCAACTCCTGCTGTTCCCTAGGCGCCATCCGCCTAAGAGGCATCACAACAGGTCTGGATCCTTCAACTAGATCTATACGAAACTCGATCTCTCTATGCGGCGGCAACCCTTTGACTTCGTCAAAGACATCCTCGAATCCATTAGCGATTGGCACTGATGACAGTCCATCCCGTGGAACAACCAGCGAATACATGAAGCTCATGAAGACGCCTTCCTCATGCTTACATCGTATTACAACCTTTCGCCCCTCCACATTCTCGACTGTCACTTCCAACCTCTCGCAATCAGCCTTTGCCGCATACTTCCTAAGCCAGTCCATACCCAAAATAATTCTGAACCCCGCAAAGTTCAGAACAAAGCAATCACAAACAAAAGAGCAACCATGACTCGATACAACTAGACCACGGCATAACATACACAAACAAGACGAACCCCCGACTGGATTAGTCACAACCAATGGCCTATCAACAATATCCGGTTCCAAACCTAACCGGCCTACGAGTTCATTACAAACAAATGAATGCGACACTCCAGTATCAAACAAAACTCTAACTGGAACACCACATAGGAAAAGAGTACCTTGAACCACCACACTCTTTCCCTTCTCTTCTGCGGTAGGAGCTTTTGAAGACGACGAAACAGCTCCCAAAGCATAAGCCTGCACAATCTGCTTGTCCCTTCTCGGTTCTGGACAATTCTTTCTGAAGTGCCCCGGCTTGTCACAGTTGTGGCACTTCGCCGGCGCTTTCGGATTCTTGCAATCCCAGGAGAGATGGCCTTTCTGCTGACAGTTGTAGCAAGTCACCTCGCCTTTCGGCTTCTTCTGGACATCCTTATCCTTCTGCTGCTGCTGTTTCCTCTTCTAGTTTCCACCCTACTGGGGTTTAGACTCTTCCCTGGTCACAGCAACAACAGATCCTTCCTTAGGAAACAGACTCTCATGCCCGAGAGCTTTCTCCACAAGCTTCTCAAACGAATCGTCCAAATGATCCACCAACTGTCTCCCAAGATAACTATCCAAGTCAGTCACAAACTTCTCATTCTTCTGATAAGCAGATTCAATATATGACCGAGCATACTTGGACAAAGCTTCAAACTCAGAAACATACTCAAGAACAGATCTTCCGCCTTGCTTGAGCTCCACAAACCTCTTGAACAGAACAGACTTCTGAGCTGTAGAAATGAACTTAGCTTCAAATCTAACTTGGAATTGCTCCCAAGTAATCTCTTCCTCCGGAGTATTGATGGTAATAGAGTTCCACCAATCAGAGGCTCTCCCTTGAAGCTGCCTTGATGCCAACTTCCTCTTAGTTGCATCATCAATTCCCAAATCACCAAAGATCCTTCTACAAGCATCTATCCACCTCTGGACCTCAATGGTTGATTCTGTTCCCAAGAAAACCTTCCCTCCAAGAGCAGTATAATCCTTGCACAACTTAGCAAAATCCACTGGTTTCGGAGTTTGGACTTGAACTCCAACATCTACTGCTGCCCCCGGAACTGGTATCCTTCTCATGATCGAAGTCATCATAGCTTCGAACATGGCTGCATAATCAGCAGTCTCTTCAGTAGTACGGCCTTCCCTAGCAGCTGGTCTCCCTCTTCGACTCATTCTCAATATCTATAAAAAGGAATGATCAGAACATCTAGAGAAACAACTGCATAAAGGACTAACTTACTGCTAAACTACTATATTATATATAGTAATCATCCATCAAAATACAATTACGTCTCTCATACGTAGTTACGTCAGCGAGCATTGGGTAAAATCGATTAACCAATGCTCTGATACCAAATGTGACGACCGCCCATGACCCCTGCACCGAATCTAGAGAAAGTGCGCTGTAAAGTGTGCCAGGCGACCATGGACGATTGTCAGGGTAAATTAAAACAACAGAATCTATCGTATTACTCACAGCGCATGGACAAAATACAATAGAACATATGTATAGTGAAGCTTTACAGATGTAATACCCCAAAATTTTGTGAAAAATCATTTTTGAAAAATGATTTAATTTTGAAATATTTAGATTTAAATATGGTGAAGTCTCAGGAATAAATAGTGTGCAGGTATATGTGTGCACGTGCACACTGAAATGGCACAAGGAAGAACTCCAGATTTCTTGGATTTAAAACAAGAATTAAAGGGCAATACAAACATGATTTGGCAACATGGTTGTTTGATTTCTGAAATTATATGGATCATCTTAGAAAGTAAGAAAAAGTAGGCTTTACTTTAAATCAGTAAACAAATTTTATTTAAAACCCAGAAGAGAAAATTATGTATATTAACCTGTATACATATAGGTGCATATGCTTCTGAAATTAAAGAGAAATTAAAATAAGCTTAGATAAGATATGTGTACAAATATATATATTTTTAAACACTGAAAAGTATATATATATATATATAAGCAAGTAAAACTATGACATTAAAATGACATGAAATGTGATACAAGTTAATGAGCTTGTATAGGCAAAAATAGCAAAAGGGGATTTTCAGAAATAATTAAAATAAAAATAGGATAGTCACACTTTTAACATGACTAGGAGAGTGGCCATTTTCTGAAAAGTAAAAGAAAGAAAATGCAGCCTTTAAATTGGTTAATATGGCCGGGGTATTATGAATGAAAAATGCATGATACTAGCCAGGACAGAAATGGAATTCTGTTTCAACAAAACCCTAGAGGAAAAATGCTTATAAATAGGCAGTTTAGCCAGTAGAATCATTTTTACCCCGAGCTGCACAAAAATAAGAAAAGAAGGAAAATATTGGAAGGAAGGAGAGAACACTCAAACAAGAATTTTCTGGATTAAACATTTAGGTGAGTAATCTCACTAAGTTCATGGCATTAAGACCTGAGATGAGGCAGCCACTTTTTATTTCCATTTATATATATTTCTGGTTTTGATGTATATGATTTCATCAATGCTTTCTGGATGTTTTATTTTAAATCTGATATGATTTAATATGGATGATTTTGGATGACCTTTGATTGGTTGAGACATTTGTCTTTGGATGAGTATCATACTGATTTATTTATACTCACAAATGTTAAAGTTTAGGATCTCAAAAATCATATAGAGAATACTCTCAGCTGTTATAGATCTATGGCATGGAAACTTTATAAAAATGATTAGAGCTGCATTATACTTGGTATAAGTGCTGAGGCTTGAAAAGAAAAATGTTAAGGGTGCAATAGAAATTTTCTAAGTGCTGAGCCCTTAATCAAATCAAAAAAAAAAGAGAAACCCACAAGCTAAAATTATGATTGAACCAGATCTTGAATCTGAATCAATCATAAAGGCTTGCAGATCAATATAACATGCCATGCCTCTTTTACAGTTGAAAATATTCTCATATTTTACTAAGATCAAGACATATTGACCCCATTTAGGAAATAACTGTCTGATTATTTCTGAGGAGAATTATGCTAGAAGAAATTATGGATGTTTCCATGTTTGCAGTGATATGTTCACTTAGCATATTTGATGATAGGATTTAAGACTATACACTAGTAAATAAACTAGGGAAGGGAAGGCCAAGAAAGCTGCTGGAATGCTTGTCATATTTGAAGTATGCAAGTTGGCACATGGTTTGTTTAAGCCCTGAGATCTTTGTGCAATGATGTGAATTAGTTCATTGCAATGTGTCCCAGTGATTCCTTAATAGCAGATGAGGCAGGGATTTAAATTGAATAATACAACCTGTATATGAAGAAATAGGAATATGGATATTTCTTAGGTTGAATGGTATGGAACCAAGATGATTCCAGTGAATGAAATTGTTGCAGATAGATAATTATGTTTGTATGATTATGTATGCAAGTGAAAGAATGATAAATGAATATATCATACCTGAATCAACTTAGCTATACTATGTTAAAGTAATTGATTGCAGAAATTTGCTTAAATAACAAGTTAGTACCCTTATATTCTCTATTGCTTAATATCATGAATGAATTGATGTTACTCATACCAGATCATAGATCTGACCCTTGTTTGCTCATGGCATCTGGGGTGTCTCATTTTAAAATGAGGCAGCCACTTATGTTCTTTCAGGTAACCCAGGCACTAAGTAAAAATGAAGTTATGGCTTTTATGGAGGAGTGAATGAACATGCTAGCTAGTTTCAATAAGAGTTTAAATCGATTATATCTGCATGTATTCAGGAAAAATATTATGTTTCTAAGATTTCCAGTCATGTAATGAATTCTATTATGGTTAGATGAACTAGTTGTATCATGTTAAATATATTGTTATGCACTAAGGTTTAAAATCTCAAAGGAAAAATCTGACGGGGAAACAATGAAATGATTTTAATTATTGATATGAATGTTTGGAAGAGAAATATGCACATGTAGTTGAGCTACAGTTTTGTATAATTTATATTATGTATTAGTTAACCTTGAGACATAACAGAGCACTGAGTTTTAGAACTAAAATCTGGATTTAGCAAGAAGAAAACTTAAAGGATTTTATTCTCTTTTTACTGAAATGCTTTGTAAATAAGTTTGAATTCATTTCTGAGTTGTATTGAGAAAAGTAAAATGTTTTTCTAAAAGCTTCAGACAGAATGTAAAGAAAGGTATCTCCATTGCTTTGAACTAATGTGGTAGATACAGGATCCATGAGTTAACCAGCTCCAAATGAATGAAGTATTGGTTGATCATGATAGATTGTATTCTGAGAATAAAAGTGCATTTCAAAGCTTAGTACCTTTAGTAATGGTTTCACCCAGTTTTCTGGAAAATAAGCAGAGATATTGACATGTACATGTATATCTGTGTACATGTTGATATTTGAGCAAAAATATAATTATAATTCTTAAAACAGTTGTAGGAATGGGATACAAAAATAGTAAGTAAGAAGGATTGTTTTGTATGTTGGGTTATAGGCAAAAATTAAACATATATGTACAATTATAGGTAGGTATCAGATTTCTAACCTTTCAGAAAAAGAAAAAAAGAAGAAAACCAAAAATTGTGTTTGAACCGACCTGCATGGTACTCGAACTCGTGACCTTTTGTGTATAAGTTAGGCGCGTTTCCATTACGCCTAGATGTTGCTTGTGTTCACTTAGGATCCACTTTCTTTTATACTGAATCTAATATTATCCAGACTTTAAACACAATCATCAACATTAAAAGCTTGTTTACTACTGAATATTACTTGATCATTTCTTGATCCTAATGACAGACTAAAGTACATATTTTAGTGGATTTTATGGCCAAAAAATCTGAATACAATAATGTATCTGAATTACTAAATCTCTAAATCAAACAGGATGTTATTGAACAAAAAAAAAATAATAAAGTATATACTCTGAATTTAAACAAGAAGAACGCATACATCTTCATATGTATGTGTATATTATTAGATATGCACTGATATATTTATATTGGTAAGTTATTTTGATCCTGGATATATTTTGGTTATTGGAAAAAGAAAATGACCTTGGAAAATATGTTTGTAATGAATGATATATCAATATATCATCTCATAGCAAAAAAAAAAATCCTTATGAAATTAGGGTGGAAATAGGAGGGTCATTTCAGTTTGGTATCAGAGCTATGTTATTCAACATAGTAGAAGTAAGGATCAAGTTCTTAGATAGAAAAATAAAATTAAAAAGGAACTAAATATCAAACTAACCAGCTATGTAAATTATTATTAGCAAACTATGGTAGGGAGACCACCAAATCAGGGAGCAGGATCTTCCCATGCACCACCAATGGTCAATCTGCAAGACTTGGTGAGAGCATTTAGGGATGGGGCAGGACAAAGGCAAGAAAATCCCTATGAAGAACTCTCAAAACTGCTTAAGACATATACTCATTTAGGAGGCAAAAGCTTTGAAGGGACAGAGAGTATCATGGAAATTCAAACATGGTTGAGAACATTGGAAAGAATTTTCAATGACATGCAACTTGATGATCAAAGAAAGAGGCAAGTGGCTTCAAGACAGCTGAAAGGAGTAGCTTTAGGCTGGTGGGAAGTAATCATTGCAGGAAGGAATGAGAATGAAATCACTTGGAATCAATTCAAAGAGATGTTGGAGGCAAGGTTTGTACCAGCATCAGCAAAGACTACCTTGCTAGAAGAATTCATTAGGCTTAGACAAGGAACCATGACTGTCACAGAATACACTCAAAAGTTTGAGGGACTTTCCACATATGGAGCAATGCTTGTGGCAGATGAAGCATCTAAAAATGATAGGTACATAAAAGGTCTAAACCCAGGACTTAGCAGAGCTATGTTACCTTATGCAGACAAGACTTTTGATCATGTGATAGACTTAGCTTTGAGGTTGGAGCAGCATGACAAGGAAAGGGAGAAGTTCAGAAATTTTAAGAGCAATAATAACAAGAAAGGTAAGGGGAGGTATCACCCTTATGATAAGAAGAAAGAAGAGGCTAGTAACAAAAGCACTGGAGATGTCAAAGCTAAGGAAGACAAGAAGAAAATTGTGTGCCATCAGTGTGGAAAAGAAGGGCATATCAAACCAAAATGTCCAGAGTTGAAAGGAGGAGCTTTCAAATGCTATCTATGTGGGAAAGAGGGACATATGAAGAGGCATTGTCCTGAGTATAAACAGCAAGGCAAATTGGCAAATTTGGAAGGAAAAGGCAAAGCCACAGTGGAAAGTAACACTGTAAACCATAGCCAAGTGGAAGGTACATTACTTATTTGTACCATACCCATAACAGTAGTGTATGATACTGGGGCAACTCACTCCTTAATTTCTTATGAATTGGTTAAAGTGCTAAAACTGAATTGCATATTAGTTGAAACCCCATTGCATATACACAGTCCATTGGGGAGTTCTAGTGTCTTAAATATGATTTGTGTGGATGTGGAGTTAAACATAGGAGGAAATATTTTTATTTCCAATTTATATGTTTTAAATTACCCAAATATAGGAGTTATATTGGGGGTAGATTGGTTAAGGCAATTTAAAGCCATAATTAATTTAGACTCATCCACCATATCATTGCAAAATTCTAGAGGCCAGAGAATCACAGTTCTATGTGAAGTAGCTAAGGAAGGAAAACTATATCATTTAGTTGACTTAGAAAAAGATCTGAGTGAACTAACCATTGAAGAAATTCCCATAGTTAATGAATACTTGGATGTGTTTGGGGAAGTTAAGGGTGTTCCACACCACAGACCAGTTGAGTTCCAAATTAATCTCGTTCCAGGAGCAAGTCCAATAATTAAGAAACCTTATAGAATGGGGCCAAGTGAACTGAAAGAATTGAAAAATCAGTTGGAAGAATTAGAAGGCAAGGGATTTATAAGGCCAAGCAATTCCTGCTGGGGTTCTCCAGTAGTGTTTGTAAGAAAACATGATGGTACCTTGAGAATGTGCATAGATTACAGGGAGCTAAATAAAGTAACCATCAAGAATAAATACCCATTGCCTAGAATAGATGATCTCTTTGACCAACTCAGTGAAGCTAAAATATTTTCTAGGCTAGACTTAGCATCAGGATTCCATCAAATGAAGGTTGAAGACTCAAGTGTTAAGTACACTGCATTTAACACAAGATATGGCTTATATGAATTTTTGGTTATGCCATTTGGTTTGACAAATGCTCCTTCATATTTTGTTGATTTGATGAATAGAATATTTAGAGATTATCTAGACAAATTTGTACTGATTTTTATTGATGACATTTTGATTTATTCCAAGACAGTGGAAGAGCATAAAAATCATTTGCATTTAGTTTTGTCAAGACTAAGGGAAAATGATTTAAAGGCAAAATTTTCAAAATGTGCATTTTGGAAAGAAGAAGTGCATTTCCTTGGGCATGTCATCTCTGCCAAAGGAATATCAGTAAACCCTAACAAGGTAGTGGCAATCCAAGCATGGAAAAGGCCTAGCACCATCAGTGAGATTAGATCATTTATGGGGATGGCAGGATATTATAGGAGATTCATAAAAGATTTCTCAAAAATATCATCACCACTTACCAATTTAACTAGAAAGAACCAAGCCTTTGTATGGACAGAAAAATGTGAGCAAGCTTTTATCAAAATAAAGGAAGCTCTGATTAATGCACCAGTGTTGAGAGTGCCAGAAGGAAATGAAAATTTGGTTGTATACACTGATGCAAGTGGCTCTGGGTTAGGGGCTGTGTTGATGCAGCAAGACCAGGTGGTAGCCTATGCATCTAGGCAATTAAAGCCACATGAAACCAGGTATGCAACCCATGATCTTGAACTAGCAGCAGTTGTGTATGCTTTGAAACTTTGGAGACATTATTTGTTAGGTGCCAAATTCATTTTGTACACTGATCATAAGGCACTGAAATATTTATTCTCACAAAAAGATTTGAATATGAGGCAACATAGATGGGTAGAGTTCCTAGCTGCCTATGATCTAGATATACTGTATACACCAGGCAAGGCAAATAAAGTTGCAGATGCCTTGAGTAGACAACATGCCAAATTAGCCATGTTGATGATGGAAGAGTTTAGGGATTTGTCTATACTTACTGATTTGGAAATTGAGGAAAGTAGTGAGGAACAAATGATGCCCATTGAAGAAGGTGAAGGTAAAGGGAAATTAAGTATGATATCTCTGCAATCAGATTTACTTCTTAAGATTGGGCAAATGCAGGAACAAGACCTAAACATGGTGGAAAAGAAAATGCTCATAGCAAAAGGGGAGGAAGTAATAAATTATCAAGTTGATAAAAATGGGTATTTGAGGAATAAAAACAGGATATGTGTTCCAGAAAATATAGAATTGAAAGAGGAAATATTAAATGAGTACCATAGGAGTAAGTACTCCATACACCCAGGTAGCACCAAGATGTATCAAAATTTGAAAAGAAATCTTTGGTGGAAGGGGATGAAGTCAGATGTGGCCAGATATGTTGCAAGGTGCATGACTTGCCAACAAGTCAAGGCAGAGACACAAAGGCCATCAGGACTATTGCAACCCCTTAGCATACCACAGTGGAAGTGGGAGGATATATCTATGGATTTCATAGATGGTCTGCCTAGATCTAAGAAGGGAAACACAAGTATATGGGTAATTGTGGATAGGCTAACTAAGGTAGCACATTTTATCCCAGTTAGAGCAGAAAGAAATGCTCCAAAATTGGCTCAAATATTCATGAAAGAGGTAGTAAGGTTGCATGGCATACCTAAAACCATTGTGAGTGATAGGGATACCATCTTCACCTCAAGGTTTTGGAAAAGTTTTCAAGAGGCTATGGGGAGTGAATTGTGCTTAAGCACTGCCTACCATCCACAATCAGATGGTCAAACTGAGGTGGTGAACAAAGTCTTAGAGGATTTGTTGAGAGCATGTACACTGGACTTTGGAGGCAACTGGGAAGACCACCTCCATCTAGCTGAATTCACATACAATAACAGTTACCAAAGCACCATAGGGATGGCACCATTTGAAGCCTTATATGGCAAGCCATGTTTATCACCTATATGCTGGGTAGAGGCTGGAGAAAGGGCTGTTCTTGGACCTGAATATGTTAAAGAAACTACAGAGAGAATTGGGTTAATAAGAAAAAGAATAGCAGCAGCTCAAGATAGGCAAAAGAAATTTGCAGATAGGAAGAGAAAGCAAGTGGAATATGAAGTGGGAGACTTTGTTTTCATCAAGATTTCACCTATGAAGAAAGTCATGAGATTTGGCAAGCAAGGTAAGCTTACACCAAGGTATGTTGGACCCTATAAAATTCTGGAAAGAATTGGTTCATTGGCTTACAAATTAGAACTACCAGAGGAGATGAAAGCAATGCATAATGTTTTTCATGTGTCCCAACTTAGAAAATGGGTACATGATAAGGAAGACATTTTGGAAGAGCCTACCAAAATTCAAATAAATCCTGACTTGGTTTATGAAAAAGAACCAGTGGGGATTGTAGCCAAGGAAGAAAAGAAATTAAGGAGCAAAACCTTGAAACTAGTTAAGATCCAGTGGAGTAGTGATCCTAATGACTGCACATGGGAGTTAGAGGATAAGATTAGAATGGATTATCCTAAGCTTTTTGCAAATTAAAAGGTAATTTTTTTTTTTCTTTCTGGAAAAATTATTTGTTATGCATGGTTGATATGGTTGAATTTGTTTGCTTATGCATATGTTTGATAAGTTTTCAGAAAAGAAAAAGATGCTCACTATAAATGTTAGAAAAATTGTGAGGACACAATTCCTAAAAGGAGGGGTGAATGTAATACCCCAAAATTTTGTGAAAAATCATTTTTGAAAAATGATTTAATTTTGAAATATTTAGATTTAAATATGGTGAAGTCTCAGGAATAAATAGTGTGCAGGTATATGTGTGCACGTGCACACTGAAATGGCACAAGGAAGAACTCCAGATTTCTTGGATTTAAAACAAGAATTAAAGGGCAATACAAACATGATTTGGCAACATGGTTGTTTGATTTCTGAAATTATATGGATCATCTTAGAAAGTAAGAAAAAGTAGGCTTTACTTTAAATCAGTAAACAAATTTTATTTAAAACCCAGAAGAGAAAATTATGTATATTAACCTGTATACATATAGGTGCATATGCTTCTGAAATTAAAGAGAAATTAAAATAAGCTTAGATAAGATATGTGTACAAATATATATATTTTTAAACACTGAAAAGTATATATATATATATATATATATATATAAGCAAGTAAAACTATGAAATTAAAATGACATGAAATGTGATACAAGTTAATGAGCTTGTATAGGCAAAAATAGCAAAAGGGGATTTTCAGAAATAATTAAAATAAAAATAGGATAGTCACACTTTTAACATGACTAGGAGAGTGGCCATTTTCTGAAAAGTAAAAGAAAGAAAATGCAGCCTTTAAATTGGTTAATATGGCCGGGGTATTATGAATGAAAAATGCATGATACTAGCCAGGACAGAAATGGAATTCTGTTTCAACAAAACCCTAGAGGAAAAATGCTTATAAATAGGCAGTTTAGCCAGTAGAATCATTTTTACCCCGAGCTGCACAAAAATAAGAAAAGAAGGAAAATATTGGAAGGAAGGAGAGAACACTCAAACAAGAATTTTCTGGATTAAACATTTAGGTGAGTAATCTCACTAAGTTCATGGCATTAAGACCTGAGATGAGGCAGCCACTTTTTATTTCCATTTATATATATTTCTGGTTTTGATGTATATGATTTCATCAATGCTTTCTGGATGTTTTATTTTAAATCTGATATGATTTAATATGGATGATTTTGGATGACCTTTGATTGGTTGAGACATTTGTCTTTGGATGAGTATCATACTGATTTATTTATACTCACAAATGTTAAAGTTTAGGATCTCAAAAATCATATAGAGAATACTCTCAGCTGTTATAGATCTATGGCATGGAAACTTTATAAAAATGATTAGAGCTGCATTATACTTGGTATAAGTGCTGAGGCTTGAAAAGAAAAATGTTAAGGGTGCAATAGAAATTTTCTAAGTGCTGAGCCCTTAATCAAATCAAAAAAAAAAGAGAAACCTACAAGCTAAAATTATGATTGAACCAGATCTTGAATCTGAATCAATCATAAAGGCTTGCAGATCAATATAACATGCCATGCCTCTTTTACAGTTGAAAATATTCTCATATTTTACTAAGATCAAGACATATTGACCCCATTTAGGAAATAACTGTCTGATTATTTCTGAGGAGAATTATGCTAGAAGAAATTATGGATGTTTCCATGTTTGCAGTGATATGTTCACTTAGCATATTTGATGATAGGATTTAAGACTATACACTAGTAAATAAACTAGGGAAGGGAAGGCCAAGAAAGCTGCTGGAATGCTTGTCATATTTGAAGTATGCAAGTTGGCACATGGTTTGTTTAAGCCCTGAGATCTTTGTGCAATGATGTGAATTAGTTCATTGCAATGTGTCCCAGTGATTCCTTAATAGCAGATGAGGCAGGGATTTAAATTGAATAATACAACCTGTATATGAAGAAATAGGAATATGGATATTTCTTAGGTTGAATGGTATGGAACCAAGATGATTCCAGTGAATGAAATTGTTGCAGATAGATAATTATGTTTGTATGATTATGTATGCAAGTGAAAGAATGATAAATGAATATATCATACCTGAATCAACTTAGCTATACTATGTTAAAGTAATTGATTGCAGAAATTTGCTTAAATAACAAGTTAGTACCCTTATATTCTCTATTGCTTAATATCATGAATGAATTGATGTTACTCATACCAGATCATAGATCTGACCCTTGTTTGCTCATGGCATCTGGGGTGTCTCATTTTAAAATGAGGCAGCCACTTATGTTCTTTCAGGTAACCCAGGCACTAAGTAAAAATGAAGTTATGGCTTTTATGGAGGAGTGAATGAACATGCTAGCTAGTTTCAATAAGAGTTTAAATCGATTATATCTGCATGTATTCAGGAAAAATATTATGTTTCTAAGATTTCCAGTCATGTAATGAATTCTATTATGGTTAGATGAACTAGTTGTATCATGTTAAATATATTGTTATGCACTAAGGTTTAAAATCTCAAAGGAAAAATCTGACGGGGAAACAATGAAATGATTTTAATTATTGATATGAATGTTTGGAAGAGAAATATGCACATGTAGTTGAGCTACAGTTTTGTATAATTTATATTATGTATTAGTTAACCTTGAGACATAACAGAGCACTGAGTTTTAGAACTAAAATCTGGATTTAGCAAGAAGAAAACTTAAAGGATTTTATTCTCTTTTTACTGAAATGCTTTGTAAATAAGTTTGAATTCATTTCTGAGTTGTATTGAGAAAAGTAAAATGTTTTTCTAAAAGCTTCAGACAGAATGTAAAGAAAGGTATCTCCATTGCTTTGAACTAATGTGGTAGATACAGGATCCATGAGTTAACCAGCTCCAAATGAATGAAGTATTGGTTGATCATGATAGATTGTATTCTGAGAATAAAAGTGCATTTCAAAGCTTAGTACCTTTAGTAATGGTTTCACCCAGTTTTCTGGAAAATAAGCAGAGATATTGACATGTACATGTATATCTGTGTACATGTTGATATTTGAGCAAAAATATAATTATAATTCTTAAAACAGTTGTAGGAATGGGATACAAAATAGTAAGTAAGAAGGATTGTTTTGTATGTTGGGTTATAGGCAAAAATTAAACATATATGTACAATTATAGGTAGGTATCAGATTTCTAACCTTTCAGAAAAAGAAAAAAAGAAGAAAACCAAAAATTGTGTTTGAACCGACCTGCATGGTACTCGAACTCGTGACCTTTTGTGTATAAGTTAGGCGCGTTTCCATTACGCCTAGATGTTGCTTGTGTTCACTTAGGATCCACTTTCTTTTATACTGAATCTAATATTATCCAGACTTTAAACACAATCATCAACATTAAAAGCTTGTTTACTACTGAATATTACTTGATCATTTCTTGATCCTAATGACAGACTAAAGTACATATTTTAGTGGATTTTATGGCCAAAAAATCTGAATACAATAATGTATCTGAATTACTAAATCTCTAAATCAAACAGGATGTTATTGAACAAAAATAAAAATAAAGTATATACTCTGAATTTAAACAAGAAGAACACATACATCTTCATATGTATGTGTATATTATTAGATATGCACTGATATATTTATATTGGTAAGTTATTTTGATCCTGGATATATTTTGGTTATTGGAAAAAGAAAATGACCTTGGAAAATATGTTTGTAATGAATGATATATCAATATATCATCTCATAGCAAAAAAAAAAAATCCTTATGAAATTAGGGTGGAAATAGGAGGGTCATTTCAACAGAACAAAATGACATCGTATAAACTCCATAATAGTTGAATACAAGCATCCAAATAGCCAATACATCAAGCCTCACTACATGACACTCAAAGAATACAAAACAGCGGAACATCCAGTACATATAATAAGAAGATAATATGCAACCCTCCAGCTCGTCTTCGACATCAACATCGTGAGAAGAGAACAGCACCTGTCACCTGCTACCTAGCCTGCCCATCCCCAAAAATGGACGAACAGCCCAAGGCAATAAGAATTAAAACATAAAGCCTTGAGTCAGACAACAGTCTTAGTGAGCGGTAAATTAACTAACAACATACCAAAAGAGCATAAAGGAAAAGGAATAGGAATACAACCCTCCAACTCTACCTCTTTCTACAGTGATAGCCCCAGACACACACTAAGCAGAAGCAACACAGCAGAGCATACAATTTAAAGTAAAGTAATAATCATTCGAGTCAAGGGCGATGTTTTCCAAGTACCAAGGCCTAAATCAGATAAGCACCCAGAAAATACCGCTCTTGAGTCCGAATGACGATACAACCAAACATCCATGACTCTGGCTATCACTGTTATCATTGCCTCGATATCACCGTTAATTGAATGACCGGCACATTCTTTCAGCTGTCCGTCAAGGGCTAATGGAAACCCCGGTTCTAGACAAAACTCCGCACGTCGTCGCAGCCTGTGCCAAGGATTTTCGCAACTACCCAGGGTACTCGACCATCAATTCGTTGTCGTTGGGATTTTCGCAACTGCCCAAACGTACCCTTGCTTTGAGTCTGCTAGAAACTTCAACAACGATGCTATCCAAGCCTCCTAGTCATCCTCCTCGATGACTATTTCCATACTAGCTAAAGTGCCTCTCAAGCATCCATTATCCTTAACTCGAATCATATCACCGAGTTACCAACGTGCTTGGAATGATCCCGTCTGGATTAGACCAAGTCTTCATCACATGATGCCTCGCTTCATTACATCCTCGCAAAGCCTCATCTCAACATCACATCATCAAATCTATGCATAAGAGCTTCATCATCCCGCTACATATGCCATGAGCAGCTTTCCCAATTCAAGAGCCTTTCCCTTAGCTTTTGAATCGTCTACGGTCTAAATCAAATCATCAATCATCTAATTCATAACAATCAATCAAATCAAACATTAATCCAAGCAATCAAACATTCAAATATGATCTAAGTAGACAATTATAACAATAAATGGCATTTTCGTAATTAAAGAGTTGAAAGTCCAACAAGCATGAAAACATGAACAATATCTCTACAAACTTGATGAATGAACTTGCATAGGTTAACATGTGATAAAATGGATGTAACATCATCATGAACAATGGATCTACATGGATCTACACTTAGGATGAAGAAAATGTATGGAAATCTCTATTTTAACACCAAATCGAGCCAACAATCCGATATACTCCTTTGGATCCGTGTGAGAGATAATCACCACTCACCAAATCACCTAAACAACCTCAAATCAACACGCTTCAGATCTGGACAGCGAAGGATCAAGCTTGATCTATCACGAATCCGCTTCAAACGAAGAAATCTCTCTTGAAAAGATGAAGATCTTCAATTTAAGCTCTTGAATCTTCAATCTTGATCTTCAACTTGGATGGATGTAAGCACTAGATTAGAGTGGAGAAAAGAAGTGAAGAAGTGTAGAAGTCGAGCTCTCAAAATGGCAGCACTTCGTCGCTTCGAAATCCGGATCCAAAAAGTGAGAACAACCCCTCCTATTTATAGCCAGAAATTCCTTAAGTCGTAACTCGTCTGCCTCTATAAGTCGTTCACGACTTACGACTTAAACCGCCTACGACTTAACCAGACTACCCCTTCGCGACCTAACACACATCTGCCTACGACTCACGACAAAACAACTATCTCCTAAGTCGGTTACGACTTATAGCATGCGCCTACGACTTAACTGAAAAGGGCCTCCGACTTAACCAAGCTACGACTTAACTCCACTAGCCTACGACTTACCGGACCCCCTGTCTACGACTTAAATGCGCACGCGCCTTACTTGGTTAGACGACTCAACTACTAAGTCGTCTACGACTTAACACAAAGGCTACGACTCAACAGACCCAACCTCTACGACTTAAGATTCAACATAACGTGCGACATAACAGGGTATACGACTTACGACTTAGCGAACTCCTAAGTCGCTCACGACTTAACAACTTGCTGGTATACGACTTAATAGACATACAACCTACTCACTTGGCCCAGCTTTGACTTATCTCCTAAGTCGCTACCCTTCCTAAGTCGTCTACGACTTATCAACCTTAAGTCGGTCAGTTCCTTAGGTTGTCTATCCCTTAACTCGGCAACGACTCAACTGAGTTACAACTTAACTGCTAGACTTAGGTCGCTCACATCCTATCTCCAAACTCCTAAGTCGGTCAATACTATAAGTCGCTAACTCCAATAAGTCGGTTACTTCTGGGATGTTAACTCGCTAACTTGTCTAGCCGACCTACCCCTTAGTCATTCAAACGACTTATACTTATACCCTTAACTCGCCAAATTCCTGGGTCGCTCCTATTACCTAAGTCGTATACGACTAACGACTTATACTAAGTCATTAACGACTTAGAACTTAGCAAATTTCATCCAAAATCTGAAACGACTTAAAAATGCTGAAAATTCCAGATTTTAACGAACTTTTCGATCCGTAAAATACGGGTCGTTACAACCTACCTTTGGTGGAGTTTGCGTATAATAATAGTTATCAAGTAATCATTAGGATGGCACCGTTCAAGGCCCTCTTGGCAGACCATGTAGATCACCAGCCTGTTGGTGGGATACCACCGATAGGATCTTGCTTGGACCAGACTTGGTGAGGGAAACTTTCGAGAAGGTGGATTTGATTCGCAAGAGGTTGAAGACTGCACAAGATAGAAAAAATTCATATGCCGACAGAAGATGTTCAGATTTGGAGTTTAAGGTTGGAGATATGGTTTTGTCAAGGTTTCTCCTCTGAGAAACGTTATGAGATTTGGCTCAGTGGGTAAGTTGGCACCAAGATTTGTAGGACCCTTCCCTATTACCGCACGGATTGGAAAAGTGGCATATAGAGTTGATCTTCTAGGTAAGTAGGCAGGAGTTCATGATGATTTTCATGTTTCGTATATGAAGAAGTGTCTACATGAATCCGCAGTAGTAGTAGAACCCGATCAGCTAAGGGAAGTGGAGGTAGAGCGTGAATCACTTGTGTGTCGTACACCCACCCATATATTGGAACATGACATCAAGAGATTACGCAACAAGGAAGTTCGTCTAGTGAAGGTTCAATGGGGAGATGACCCCAAGGAGTGCACATGGGAATCTGAGGAGAGAATTCAAACTTCTTATCCTTTTCTATTTGAAGTTACACTTCAAATATCCTATCTTTGATCTTTGATCTTTCCTTAGTTAGGGTCTTTTCGATAATCTTTAGGTGAAACCTATGGATGGTAGCTTGGTTGTAAACATGTCGTTAGGGCATGTTATGTTTGATGGATGAAAATGATTGCATGTGGATGCCAATGTTTGCAAATGGATGCATTGCATGCACTAGATAGATATTTATTAGGATAATCAGCCAACTATGTACACACACCAGCATATGCGTGCCTGTTATCTATTGCATTTGCGCATGGTTGTGTGTATATATATGTGTGTGTGTATAAATGGATGTTGCATATGGATGGTGCATTTAGGTGAATGATTGAAACATGCATATAGAATTATCAATTATACTTGGGTAATTGCATACATTTGGTTGCAAGGCATAAGCATACTTGCATTACACGAGGTCAACTGAATTAGTAGACCAACTACCTTTTCGCATTAGGTAAGCTCATATGCATTTCACTTTGCATAAATCAAAATTGCATTAGTTAAAAATAAGGAAAATGGTAGAAATGGATGATGGTTGAGTACATGGACGTAGTTCTTGGATGATGGTTGTTAATTACGTTCTTCCGTCTTTGGAGATTTCGGGGAAGAAATCCTTTAAGGGGGGAGAATGTAACACCCCGATATTTTACGGGAAATATAATTAAAAAGAAATTAAAAGCGCATTTGGTATAGTGGTAAAGACGCATGTTGACTTCTTTAGTGACCAGGGATCAAGTCCCGTCGTCTCCCAAAATCTAGAGCGATGTTTTTTTGCTGGTTCCAGCGATTTTTCCTACGTATTTTAGTGTTGTTTCTGACATGTGGCGGCTCCCCATTCGCTCCAGTGATGTAATAGGATGAGATAGCTAAATTTTATTGGTTGAGTGATGTGTATGGGCTAGAATGGATAACCATTAAGTGTATGAAAGAACCAGATTTAATCTAAAATAATCTAATGGATTATATTCACTCAAACAATCTATAAATAAACCATCTAACCTAAACCTAATCTCTTATTCAGCCGTCTCCATAATTCTACAGTAAAATTAGTGTGTACTATTCTTCCTCCTTTTCTCTACTAAATAAACAAATCTCTACCAAATAAAATTATCTATATATATTCAAGCAATTTGGGGAATTTAGAAGAATCAAAGGGAGAAAGATTAAAGCAAAGCTTTTTTATACAAGCTCAAGTGTCAGGTGAGTGGGAATTAATACAAAATAGAAAAATAAAGTAGTTCAATTTTAGTTCTTTTCTGGCACGTTAATATGAGTTAATTTCATTTATTAATTGAGAATAGATGTAAATTATTGCAACTTCTTCTTCTTCCACTTCTCAAATCTAATTTATATTTGGTTTAAAACATAGGATATATAAATTGTCTATTCACGTTTTATGGCATAAATAAGATTGAAATGTATGTAAATTATTGTATCTTCTTCTTCTTCCACTTCTCAATTCTTATTCATGTTTGGGTTGAAATTTGGAACAAACAAATTGTTATTCATGTTTCATGGCATAAATAAGATTGGTTTGATTAAATTGAATTAGAATTGTTATTCAATTTCTAATGGTAGAACGGGTTAGTTGAATAAATTCAGAATATATTACTGGAATAAAATTGTGGTTTTGATTGATATAATTACTTAATTTTGAATATGGTTTTGGAACAAAATTAGGAAGTCTAATTGGCATAATTGTTTGTTTTATATGTGGCCTAAAAATGTAAAAGTGGAATTTTGTGTAATTAAATGGTTTGTGGCTATTGGATAAAAATTTTGTACAGATTAAATCTCTAAAAGGAGAACGTAAATTAGGGTGGAAAAAAAATTGTAAATTAAATGGACCCTAAAGGCTAGTGTAAATCTATAACAAAATGGTATAAAAATTACAGACAAACCATACGGACAGAACGGACGAGAAATTAAAATACCATTTTTGTAAGAAAAAGGGTAATTGTGGAATAACCAAATCGGATGTAAAAGTGGCCTAAAGCAGATTAATGGAAATAAAAAGTATGTAAACTGTAACGGTAAAATTAATTAATCTGGAAGCGATTTGGTAGGCAGACCTTGTAAAGGTTTGGATAGGTGTTTCATGTAGTTAAGACCAAAATATAGTTTTGGTTGAACGTACTAGGAGCGGGCAAGTAGGTTCGCAAGGATGTTTGTTACCTTTCATAGGTTGCTAGTACGTAAGATAGATAGTGTTATCCCGCCTTTTGGAAAGGCCGTGACACCCAGAACTTAACTGGAAACCAAGGACAGTCTGTCCCAAAGATCGATTATACATACGTTCACTATGGATACTAGTGAATTATGTCCGAGTCCGGATCAAGCTACAATCAATATGGTACGACAAGCAGAGCAATAAAAGCCAACGTTCCAAATTTCAAGTCAACCGGAGTTCGTATGCTCAAGGTATGATCATTTCAAGTTAAGGAAAACAACTACAATTCATATCCATCAATGTGAATAGTAGTTCGTATCCATCATGATCCAACCTACTTCATATCCATCACATGTGCATTTATTCGTATCCATCAAACCTTAAGCAAAACGTGGCCAGTTCGTATCCATGGAGGGAAGAAAATATGTTCGCATCCATTCCATCAAACAAGCCTCATTCATTTCCACCGACCGTCCATTAGTTCGAATCCATCATGCATGCTCCAACTCGTATCCATCGCCTAGAAGCGCTTCGTATCGTTCCCACCAGTGCACGATTCATATCGCTCGGTTCCTCCACAATTCATATCGATCGGTCGAAGATCGATATGACCCACACATCCCTCGAGCGATACGAAGCGGCCCTCTCCCATCAAGTCGAAGCAATCTGGAACTAACGATACGAAGAGATCGATACGAGATGGGGTGTGATTGATGGATACGAATGAAGTCATGTTGGTTGATACGAATGAGGCATGATCAAGAGAAAGACTCGGTCACTCGGCATGAAAAGTGGATCGGTCCTAAAAGATAGCGCTACGTCATTAGCCATCACATACATTTCATCGATACGAAATGGAGCGATACGAACGTATCGATACGAAGCTCGACTGCACATTGAAATACAAACTTGCAACGATCATATCTCAAAATCTACAAGTCCAAATGCCACCAAATTTTCACAGGAGCTTGCGTACAACCTCAAGAATGTACCTGATCAATTTCAGCCCAAAAGGACCAATTATTGATCGATACGAACTCAATTCGTATCGCTCCAAGATCGAGCCGAAATCACCTGAACTCGATTCCGTGGGCCCATCCACGTGAGAGAAGAAGTCTTCCGAGATTCGGGCTAGAAATTTGATGCCTATGCCTATAAATAGTGACCCTAGGCCTATAGAAAATGGACTTTTGGCTTCTCTACACTGATACTCTGCCGATATCATTGTTAACCTTCAGTTGTACTGTTGTAATCTTTTGTAAACAGCGAGTGAAATTCAATAAACATCAGTCATTTCATAGTGGACATAGGCAATACGCTGAACCACTCTAAATTCTTGTGTTTTGTGCATTTTCTTATCTGTTGATTGGTGTGTTTGTAAGATCTGCCTCATTTTACATTTACTTTCTTCATTTTATCTCTTCAAACACATCCAAAGAGTGTTGTGCCCAATTTTGGTACAAACACTTTGGTGCTTTCACTGAGAAAACCCAGCTTTTCCCCTGCTCATTGGATCTACTGCCGATATTGGATTGCAAGAATCTAAGGAGGAGATCCAGATTTCAAGCCTAGAAGTTCTTCCATCCTATTCAGATTTGTACCAAGTCTAGGAGAGAACTCCGCTATCCACCATGGTCAACACTAGGACTACCTCAACAGCTGCAGATCCAGAAGGACGGGATAGGCAGAACTCCATGCAACTTCCTCCTACAGACCAAAATGCTGCTGGACCTTCGAATCCACAAGGCCCTATCTCCAGGGAGAAATTCCAACTACTGATGCAAGAGTTGACTCAAAGCCGCTAGTAGCTTCGCGCCAACGCGGAGTTAACCATTCAGTTGAACCATGAAAGATGAAGGAGATCCAGAAGGGATCAGGCTTCCTACTCATCCACCGAGAGTTCGGCTTCTTCTGATTACAATCATAGATCCACGCGCTCATGGCTGGATGGAAGCTATACACAGGCTACCAGACATCAGTGCACTTTTACTATTGGACAACCGAGAGTTGGTCCATCAACCAGCCACCAGACCGGATCCTCTTTCTAAGGAGGGACGGTTCCCTATCACACTATTGACAACCGCGATGTTGTCGTTGCTACCGAGTTGGGAGCCGACGCTCGGAACCGAACAGATCTGAACCTTCGCCAACGTGATTATACTCCTGAACCTTATGTTCCCAAAGACCTAGAGCTAAGGAGGCGAGGTATGGACCGTCGACCGCGCCTGACCCATCCTCGCATTGTGGAACCCGTCCATACCTTGGCTCAGCGTGCCCAGAATGTCCAGATGCCAGACAACCCGACGATGATCCATCAGATGATCCGTGAAAGTCAGGGCCTCACCAATGATGACTGGGGAATCTCCTGGAGTCATACCCCTTTCACCGATGATATCATCTAGGCTGAACCGCCTCGGCGATTCAGAATGCAACTCTACCTATTTACGAAGGGAGCTCTGAGCCTAACCAACACATTTTAAAGTATGAATGGTTAATGAATGTTGCGCGTGCTGATGATGCGGCCAAATGCCAAAGTTTCCCAATTTCCCTAGGGGGAATCACGACTATGTGGTTTACTCGCTTACCACCCCGATCTATCTCATGTTTTGACCAGTTGGTAACAAAGTTTGTTGAACAGTTTCGCATGCATGTCACAAGGCCCAACGATGTTAATACCTTGTCCAGTGTCACTCAAGCTCCCGAAGAGATACTCAGACGTTATCTGGAGAGGTTTCATGCTGCATGCACTGAGATTAGTCATCCTAATGACAACTCAATTCTGATGGCACTAACTAAGGGGATCGATCCCGATTCCGAATTTGGCAACTGGTTGGCTGCAAAACCTCCTGCGTCATTGGACCATTTCTATTCCAAGGCAGCTCAATTCTTGAGAAGGGAGGATGCGAAACAGTCTAGGAAAAAGGATGACGCAGGGCCCAGCGTGGAAGGAATCCAAAGCAATGTCGCTGTAAAACAAACCGAGGAGAGTTCCGGAAAGGTGTAGTTAAACACACAGAATAAACAGAATCAACAGAAAGGCGATGGAAATCAGGGCAGGAAACGGGATCAGAATCGCGGACCGCGATGTAGAGCTCCCATGTTTGACACATACACTCCTTTAAATACATCCCTGGAAAATGTGTACTTGCAAACTTGTAATACTACCCAATATAAAAAACCTGCTCCGAAGCAATCATTAGAGAAACAGATTCAAACTGGGAAGTATTGTAGATTTCACGATAGTTATGGCCACAACACGAACGAATGTCATCATCTTCAGGATTAACATTCTTATATCAATAAATCCAACTAAAGTGAAATATCAACTGAAATACAAGTAACTCAAAGGATGTTTGGGATAACCATCCTTTAAGGATCCGTTAAACTATCTACTATGTAGTAATATACGCTATAATAATATGTCTAAAGTAAAGTAAACTATTAAAATAGCGTTAAGGCGTTACCCATATCCCCCTTAACGCATTTTATATATTCCCATAGTCTATACAGTACCGTAATGGGCATCGTCAGAGGGCACTCCATAGGTATGGTACAAAACAAACTCGTAGTAAAGCACGCTAGGGTAGGTGACACGGCACAACAAGGCAATGCCAGGGTAGATATACCAATTACGCATCCGGACTGGTGGTAACGCAGAGCCGCAGCAATTGCCCACCTCGAGCCACACTCCCGAATCAAGGGTGCGCACCAAATCAATCACAAAGTAATAGAATGGCATACGATGGGGTGTGTCTGATCAGAGGAGCTACCTCATTGGCCAGGAATCGCTCCTATTTTAGCCACCTTATGCCAACTCACGGGAGTTGGGTTCACGTAAATATACCTTTAGGATCATAGCCACCATCCTACTTCATTCTGTAATCTCCACCGCGTACACAGTTGTTAAAGTGGTTTTCGGTATCGACAAAGAGTATGCCCATATCCGATCCCGGTCTCTTTAACAACCAAACGTTATTATAACACTGCGGTCATTTCAAAATAGTTTATACTTCTAAACCAAAATATCATTTCCATTTCAAAAACCAAATCAATACGATATCATTTTCATTTCAAAAATATCCATTTCCAAAAATCATATCACTTTCCAAAGTTATAACGCTTTCGAAATCATAAGTCTTTTAAAATCAAAACACTTTGGAAATCAAAACCTTGAACTCATAGTACTTTGAAAATCATAGCATTTTGGAATCCATAACACTTTCCTCTTAACAGTTTAGATATTAAAATTAGTATATATATAATAAAATAGTTTATAAAATAAAAATAGTTTATATAAAATAATATAGTTTTCATAAAATAGTTATAAGCTAAAATAGTTTAAAATAAAATAATTAGTATATTAAAATAGTTTACATTAAAATAGTTTATATTAAAGTAGTTTATATTCGAATAGTTTATATTAAAAATAGTTTATATTAAAAATATAGTTTATAAAATTATGTAAAAATAGTTTTAAATATAATTTAAATTACTTTATATAATAAAGATAGTTTCCACAAATTCACAAATCGATTCAAATCAACTCTACTTCCAAATTCAACTTAATTCAATCTCAATTCATAAATTTCAAATCAATTCAATTTCTCAATAAATCACTTCAAATTATATCGATTCCAAATACAGATTTGAAACACAAAATAAACCATTAAATTTCAATATATTTCAAAGCATTAAATATTCCACATTTCCAAAACTAAATTCGATAATTTTATATATATATCAAATTCACTTTACTATTATTTAGTTTTTGAAATATTTTCTTAATCATTTCAATTTCATTTAAATACAACTTCAATTTACAAATTTAAATAAACAAATATCCGATTTAAATTTATATAAGTTTGAAATATCCATTTAAGTCACCTTTAATCAATTTCAAGTTATAAAACACATCTTTAAAATTTCAAATTCAATAAATTTCAAATCAAACTTATTTATGTATACTTCTTAAATAATTAAAATTCCAAATCAATTTCAAATTTATCTTTCAACCTGAAACATTATAAACTCTATATTTGAAAATATAAATTTTACATAAATACTTAACATATTTTATATTGATTAAATCAACTTTATTAAATCAACTTTAATAAATCTTTAAAATAAATATTTATTAAAACCATATATTTCTTATCAAAACCATAGAAACCATTTTCAAAATATTTATCTGTAGACCAACGGTGTCTGTATATAATTTTCTATCCTATGGTCAAGTGATACGGATATTTATCATTTCAATCCGCAATTTAAATATATATACGGGTATATATCTTTTCAACCCGCAATCCCAAATGCAATTCAATGAAAATCGCTTGGGTTTATCATTTCAACCCATAACGATTTTCTCCTACTCTACAGATCATTCGGGTATGTATCATTTCAACCCATAGTGATCTATACTAACAGGGAACTTGCAGAGTGATAACAGATATGATAATAATATACAGGCATATAACATTAATATAAATAACAGATAATGGTGTCAGATGTCACAGGTGAACAGATACTGATAATAGCATATATAACAATGTAAATAACAACAGCATATTTCAATTTTCGTTTCAATTGAAATCAAATTTAATAAATATAAGAACGTTAATCGTGAGTGATTGCTCACCTTTCGAGGCTAGATAGACTTGACAAAGAGATGAGCTACGAATTCCAAAGCAATGCTAGATGGACATGATTCGATGAACAAAGCTGATGGATAGAAATTGACAAAATCAAATCAGAACGGAATCGATGATGATAATTAGTATAAGTGAACTTATATATATAACTATTTATATAAAATTTATATTCAAAATTTCAAATACATATTAAATTAAATATACATGTATTTCAAAAATTATTGTTTACTCTAAACTCCAATATCAAAGCCAAACATATATATATATAATAAATTTTGTATCCACACAAGAATTTAACAAATTAACATATATATTTATATAACTTATATAAAATATATAACCCAAACATATATATATGTATTCACTATATATAACAGATCAACTTATACTACATACAATATATAACAAACAACTTAGATTATATATTAAACAAACAACCTTTAAAACTTTTATAACTATATAAACTTATAACTGTATATATATTATACTTATATAACTAACATATATATATATATATATATCTCACTAACATATATTCGATATAGGTATATACATACGAAACATACTTTTAAACAATATAAATGAACAGACATATTATATACCAATCTTATATGTATACATATATATATATGAATCTTATATAACTTATATCTATATCAAAACCAGTTATATATTTATATATAAGCCACAGTATTAATAGTCCTATATATGTCACAGTACAAACAATGTATATGTACACAAATTAAAAGCTAATATACTAACTCAGTGATATATATAAACTTATACACACGTTATTCCAAGATTTCAAATATACATATACCTTCAAATATGAATGCTTCAGAGTAAATCTTATATATGAACTAATACATGAATTTCACCCAAATGTATACTTAACTATATATATATATATATATAAAATCATGTTCTAAAATCACATATTGAATTAAATGTATAATAAACCTGAGACAGCATTATTAACAGAATATATATAACTTATATAAAAACATAGATCATAACAACTAATGTTTTATAACCAGTAGAAGCCCAAATATATACAAACTATATAACTTCCGTATAGCATATCTTATATAACTATACATATACTTTGAATACCCATATATCTACATAGTTTCAATGTATACATAGGCTACATATAAACTTATATACTTTATACAGCTGTGACCATTATATAACATCAGAAACATAAATATATATAAATAGAACAGCTACCCCATAAAATAAACATATACTAGCCTATATTATATAAAGTAGACCATATCATTGTATATATAAAAATCAGTATTTTCGTAAATATAATATCAATAAACCCATACTTTTTAAAAATCATTATTATTAATAAATATATATAAAAACAAGCCAGTAAGAAATATTTCGAAACATAAGTATACATGACAAACTTATATATATAAGACTGCCAGACCTTACATTCAATACTAGATTCAACACATTCAGTTACATCGAACCTCTATATATATAAACAATATTTCGACACAAATATATATACCTTGCCTTTGCAGAACTCAGAGAAAAGAAGGCATGAATGCATGGCTAAGAGGAGGCTTTGAGGTGATGATTGGCATGAGGCTAAGCGGGCTGGAAAGCATGGAGGAAGCATGGGTTTCCATGTTGGGTGGTGGACGAAAGGGATGGTCGGAGATTGGTGTGCTCACGGGGTAGATGTGGAGCATGCTGTTCGAGTTGAAGGATGGCGGAACTGGGCTTCGATGATGGCGGCAGGTGCTTGCTGCTTGTGGTGAGGCTCCGTGGGTGTGCGGGTTGGTGACGAGGGGCGTTGAAGTGCGGGCAAGGTGCTGGAGCTTGGGAGTACGGGCTGGAGGAGGTGAAGGGTGCGATGCGAAGAAAAAAAAGAAGAACGAAGATAGTAGTGAAAATGAAATGAATGGAAGGCTTTTTCACTAAAATAAAAAAAATCTTAAATTTTGGAGTAACGTGACCAAAATATGAAAGGACAACCAAATATGTATGGACTCTGGGAATAGCAAAGGTGTGAATTCAGAAAACATTAATGGTCCCGAGGCTATTGGTTATCATAGGTGAGAAATTAATGGTCACATCCGAAAGCCAATTTTTTTGCGGAACCGATACATAAGTGTTTCGCAGAAATGAGATCAGCACGACAAGACGATCAAAACGGTATACAGATACCAGAGATACGATCGAAATATCAAAAGTTGATATCGGTACCGAAATGCTGCAAAAATATCAGAAATAAGATAAACGGAGCAATAGAAGTTAAAATTTTGGGAAACGAAATATGACGTCTCACTCAGAAGATGATTTACAAATTTTCTATATAAAAATATTCAGGTTTGGAAAGCATTTTATTATCATCAAATATTAACTGATTTGAATTGGAATAAAATTACACAAGAAAATAAACTTCCATATTATTTGATGAAAATTTACCAGTTGCTATGTTTAAGAAGACGTATTCCAAATATTATATTTTTATTTCAAAGTTTTATTGTTTAAAATTTCATAAAATTTCAATTAAATATATTGTTAAAAACCATTAAAATTTACGGGTCGTTACATGCTTGGTGCTTAACCAGTAGTATTTCCATTTGTAAATAAGTCTTTGGATGAATGTTTGTTCCTTTGATAGTCAAATAACCGACTATCAAAGTATTGGCCAATTTTAAACTATCGTTGTTAGTTCAAAGAGACTGGGATCAGGTTTATTATCCGAAACCACTTCGAATTGACATAAGCGTTGTGAATTGGGATATGTTGAAGATAGACAAAGACGGAGTTAAATGCAAGGGTTATTTCTCTATTTTCCTAGGGAGGGATTCCCCATAATATATGAAATAGAGAATAGTGCCTTCGGTTTCGTTCAGTCCCGGAACAAACTTGTATGGATGAATGCTAGCATTGCATTGATGCCTGGAGGGCAATGTTAGCATTCCAAGTTGGGTTGCTATGTAAAAGGTAAACGTTGCCTCAAGCCTCATCAACCGAGAATGTTTGAAAATCAGGGGAGATGCGGCAAGGCTATGTGGGTCGCACCTATTAGGGTATGTTGTCACCTTTCTAAATACCCGACATCTACATATTATGGATTGGTTATGCATGAGATCTCAGTAAAAAGGTTGGGAACAACCGAGGTGATGACATATTCGGTACTATCCCGTAAGGGGTAGGCCGGTCTTGTGTTGGCAGAGATCGATAGGTTCGATCTTGGTACATTTTTCTAGAGGTGTACTGTGATGCGCGGTACCCCCGTGCCCAGTCATTGTATAGAATCCATTCTCCAATAAGCGCCGTACGGTTTTAGTTGTGTACCAAATATGCTGAAACGTGAGATGCAAGCACTTCAGCTATATTCATATTTCACTTTAAAACCTTAAACACTATTATAATATCAAATGATTTGATAAAAATGGTTTGTTTATCGTAAGGTAAAAACCCATTCGTGTTTATATGCGGCGTGGTCTTACGAGATACCCTTTGTTTTGAAAAGGATTTTTGATAACTTTATAAATTCAGTAGAGATGTGTTTCCTCACGCTGGTTTACCAAACTGATTCGGGCGTTCTTCCCTTTCAATGCTCGGGTCAGATCGAGTATATTTACAGGTTGTTTAGGTTGCGTTGGAGCTCAGGAGACGAGTTGGATGACAGAGACGTATTCATGTACATGTTTATTTCCGCTGCATTATTTATTTTAAATTATCAGCAATTGTGTGGATATGTTGTTATAACTGTCCAAGCTGATAAATAGTGATTGTGTACTCTGATTAATGTATGTATATTACAGTTTTTCTTTTCTATAAAGATTATTGATATGCTATTATATGTTGTTCCGCTACAATGTGAGATTCTGTGTTGTTTTAGTTTCTTCTTCTTTCTTTCTTCTCACCCTCTCTCTTCTTTCCTTTGACCTTTCGTTATTATGTGCTTTTTGGGTCGGACATGTGTGGTTTATTGTCGATTCAAAGGGTATGGATTTGCGGTTCGTCACATTATGTGAGTTGCTTGAATCTATAGTGAATATAATCTCAATTTAATGTTGAATCTCTTCTCAATTTGAATTGGATTCTCTGTTTGTTGAAAACCCACCTTGTATATTCATGTTTTGCATCCAATTATATATGTTTATATGCTTGCATGAATGATAATAAAGTGCTCCAGACCTTCAAGGAATCAACACAGGAGAAACGAGTGGAATCAGATCGTCGGGGACCAAGCGGAGCCACTTGGAAGTTAGTCAATGCGAGGCAACTGATGCACCAGTCACAGCCGGGAGTTGACTCATAAGCTGTTCTTTTGGTCCCTGATCGCCCCGTTCACCACCCATTTGTCCTATTGATCCCTTGATGTTATTTTCTTGATTTTTATGTTGCATTTCATATCAATTTCATTGTCATTTCCGGGTTTTGATTTGTGAATTGATGAATTCATTTTGGTGTTTCTATACCATAGAATTGCTCTATGGAACTTAAGGATTTTGATTTGTAAATTGATGAATTCATTTTGGTGTTTCTATACCATAGAATTGCTCTAGGGAACTTGGGATTTTGACTTGTGAATTGATGAATTCATTTTGGTGTTTTTATACCATAGAGTTGCTTTATGGGTCTTGGGAGTAATACATAACCTTTTTATGCATGTTTTCAATTTGAATTTAAAAAAGTTTAATTTCTAAATCAAACCATTTTATCGGAATCTTCTTAAGTATAAATCTAAATTCTATATAAATAATTTTAGAAATATATATATATATATATGTATATATATATTATTTATTCCTATTAGAAGTGGTTTTAAAAATGATTTGGAGCAATTGTTTGAAAATTGTACTTATATATATATATATATTTCCACTATAAATCAATATTATACAACAACGATTTTAAAGTGAAATACTTTCATAAAATTGCACGACATCGATCGGACGAGGAATTTATTTAAACGATTAAATAAAACGAGTGGAATCGAATGCTTACGTTTGTTTTACCGGTTAATTCCCGGACTTGTTCGACCGAACTAGGGCTACACGTAAGTGGAGTTTACTATCTTATAGTAAACTTTTGAGTGAACCCGTGTGGTATGGGACACATGGTCGTTACCTATTTGGCTGTGATATTAAAGTACATAACACTTATATCAATGAGTTTATGACCCGCTCTTAGAATTTGTAGGACTTGTTCCCGTCTTGGAGTTATAGGTCTCGTACGTATCTTGGAGTTTATAGGTCTCATACCTATCTTGGACTTTATAGGTCTCGTACCTATCTTGGAGTTTATAGGAGTTGTTTCCATCTTGGAGTTATAGATCCTGTACCTATCTCGGAGTTTATGGACTTATACGTCTATCTTGGAGTTACATGCATATAGTTGAATTTATTCACCAATCTTAGAGTTTGACGCCTTTTCTCCTTTTGAGATTTCTAGATTTCTAACTATGATTTTTGGATTTGATGTTATTTGTGTTATCACCAAATCATTTTAGGGATTTGTGCTTTTAAGAAGCTATCTTAGGTTTTAATATTTGGTTATTACATTCTTAAAGTATAGTATGCTTGATATTTGTCGATACTTGACTTTATGACTATATTTGAGGTCTAGATCATTTTATATATCATTCATCTTGCTACATCATTTATTTTAGCCTAGACTGACTCATTTATTATTTTATAATACTCGGGTTAGATTGAGATGTTTCAGGTCCTTTAGCTTGATGCTTTTAGGGTGGACTTCCTATCAGTTAGCTAGAAGTTTATTTTTGTCATCACTACATATATTTTGACATTATGATTATCTTATGTCGAGCTCGCCTCCTTTTATATACATATTCATATATTTGGGATATAGTACTATTGTATTATGTAGTCTAGTTCAGACTTGTAACTATTTGTATTCTGGTGTGTATATTCTATGTTTTGTATTTATGATATATTATTCTGGATTATTATTTTAGCCACTATAGCTTTGTATTGAGCCTGGTTCACATACGTCGATTCCACTTGAGTTAGAAAAAAATATAGCATATTAATTGATGTATCGATGCTTTCTTAAAGTAAAATTCACGGACAGTCGCTCCTAACCAGCCTTATTTTCTGCATGACGATATTACTCTATAATATCCTTTGTTAGTGCGGGTCTTGGGGCGGAATGTCATAGTTTGGTATCAGTGCTGAGTCCATAACAAAATATGATATTACAAACACAAATTTTGGCCTAGTTGAGCCTTAGAGACCGTCTATTAGGAGTTCTTGGGGGTAGATAGTAGGAATCATCCCTTTATAATAAGAAAGTGTGTTTAGGAATGTCTCCATTCATTTCCACTCATTGATGTTCCTATTATTGAATCATATGATTCCTAAGCAGTCTTTGATCCAATCTTATAGTTTTCGAATGTGTAGTTGGTTGGCGACAAAGTCACTCGTTCTAGTATTAGGTTATTCCAAGAGCCTAGTTGAGACGTAGTACTTTGCTTATCCAACAAATCATGAAGTTTGTGGTCAATCATTTTGTAATCAGAGTCGTTGAGCGGAAGTAGAGGATGGTTTTGCTGGGCACATTATCTAGTAAATTTGTGACTGTTTGATTGGTTGATTGGATGTTTGTTTGCATAGGATTCCTAGAGATAACTCTAATTCAATTAAGAAATGTTCATTGATAATTAGAATCCTATTTGAAGATTAATAATCAAATCATGTGGTATCTTCATATTGGAAATCACCATAAGTGAAATTAAATTTATTGGGTATAAAATAAACAAGGATCAAATCTTTTAGTTATAAAAATTAATAAATTGGAAATGGAGATTAGTTTTGGCATTTGATTACCAATTGAAAAAATGATGATTTATTATTTACTCTAAACGAAGAGTTTATCAAGGATTGTTTTAACTCAGTCATCGCCTAATTAGAGAACACCATCCTATGAAATTTCTATAAGATGGTTAAGGGTGATGATTATATGCTTGATACTATATGTATAAACTAGAGTATATAATGATATAAGTATTCTTCATTTTAAAAGAGGATTTTTGAAATATATATTTATGAGTGTTAAATTGCCAGTTAGGTGCTTTAAGGATTCTGGTCGGGGATATCTGGCCAACGTGCTCGATAGGGATTCCTAAACATTCAAACAAGACAATTGGACATGCACTTTTATTAAAGTAAGTGTTTTGGAAAATCATATTTTTGGGAAAATATATCATATAATATTTTGATAAGAAAGGAAATTATTAAAATTAAGAAGATATAGTATTTAGAAGAAAGTAACATGTGATACTTTGAGGAATAAAATGAAGTATTCAAAATGAGAAAAATGCATTATTTAGAAAACCAAAATATCGCTTGAAAAGATATTTTAATAAAAGTTATATTTGATGTTCATAAAATTTTGGATAATAGCGTATTGTTAGTATTTGAAAATTTTATATATTCATTTTCCTTGATGCATTTTAAATGAATTTTGTGTGGTATTTTGGAAGATAATGCATACTATAGTGTAGTTGAAATGAAAACTTAGTTCGGATGTCTAGTCATTTATTTGATAATAAGTGTTAGAATGTTAATTCATATCCTTGTGTAAATTAAGTAATGCAAATTTTGGACCTTTATACTAACTTGAAAAAAAAAGATTAGGATATACCAAAATTATTGCTTTGTTTAGATATGTTCTTAGAGTAATAAATCACTAATAATGAGGATTTTGCTATCTTTGAATCAAAATTTATAGTTTAGATTCTAAAAATGGGATTGGTAACAAGATAAGAGTTGAGATATAATTATAACTATTAGGTCATAGTAACTTTTGAAGTAGATGAAGTAGCAAAGTATATTTTGTAGGAAAATAGAATTTCTGAAGTTAGCAGAAAAAATTCACTTTTGTGAAAATATTTTATGAGTTTGGTATAGAGTGAAACCATTTGGGTAAGTATGAGTCTTACACTCGGATAGTGTTAAAAGAAATTTAGTTGTGAATTTGAAAAAAAAATCATTTGAAATTTAAGATTGAATATAGGTTTAATTTTATTGTTGAGAGAAAATGAGTAAGTAGGGGTAGTTAATTTATTATAAGATGTTGGATATTGAGAGTTTTAGAGATAATAAATGAATAAGGAAACAAGGTTTGATTATTTGAATTGTGAAGGTAATATAAAAATCAGTGTATATTTCCAAAATCTATTTTAGATATGATTTAGAATGGATGATGTATTACGAGAAGATTTCTTTTGAAAGAAAATATGGAAATATACATGTAGTTGAGAGTTTGATTTGGATAGATAATTACTTCTTGTAAGTAAGGATTAGTTATCCCATTTAAAATGAGTTTTCAATAAGGAGAAAAACTTGCGTATGTGATATTTGAAATTTTGTATTTGAGTGAATTGATTTTGGAAGTTGGTTGCATAGGCAAATTTTAAAATCCGATGTATTTAGGTTTTGGAAAATTAGATCATGTAATAGATAGCTTGTATTAAGACTTCCCTATATATTCCTTGTTTTTGGGTTTTAAAAATGATTTGAGAGTAGTGGCTTTAAAATGATTTTATTGTTGAAATTTTAGTTGAAAAGTGTTGTAAAGCGGTGATATCTTGAGATTTATAACTCCAAATGTAGTAAATATTTTGCTGAAAGAAAGTATTTTTAGGAAGCTACAAAACTTCTTTTGACCAATTTTGAAAAATCTGTAGTCTGTTTAGTCTAAAATGAGTTTGAAAACGAATGGGTATCTCTATCATGTTAGTTAATTTCTAAGTTAAAAAGTTGAAAGTATTTGGGACATAACTTTTAAACCGTAAATCCACTTTTGATGATCTCTATCTTGCCGGAAAGCATAAACTAAGTAAAACAACTTTTCTTCAATGAGTTTTGTGAAATTCTAGAATTTAGTGTACGAAATTTTTGTTTAAAGGCAGCAAGTTTGAAAGTGCAAAATGTTAGAAAATTTTGAAGTTTTAAATATAGTTGAGTTTGAAGTTCTTCTCGTTTTGAAAGAAACTTGGTTGATAAATAATAACTTTATTTTGTAAGTAGGAATTTGGATGTCATGATATAGATAAATTGCTAAGTGGAAATTTTAATTTTATGTTTTGCTTATTTGATTGGAATCCATTGTTTAGTGATTAAGTCGAATTAGAGATAATTAAGTTGAGATATATAACCATGCATATTCTTGCTATTGAAACTATTAAATTATCATTTTGGTAGTGTATTAATTATTTATTATATGTTATTTTAATAAGAATGGTTTAAGGTGAAATTTCAAAAACAATTTTAGACTGAAAATTATTTCTAAAAAGAGCTGAAGAAAAAAAAAGAATATCTTTTGATTCGTTAATTGAAATATTATGAAACTTTTAGAAAGCTACTTTAGTATGGAATAATTTCATTTGAATCACTTTAGCTAATTCTATGAAATTCTTGGTCAAAATATCATTTATCTTTGAATTAAAAACTCAGCCCTGAAATAAATTTCCTGAGTTTAAGCAGTAGTTTGTTTGATCATAACTATCAAATTATAAATCGGATTTTAGTGCTTTTATACAATCAAAAAAGTTAAGAAAGTAAGAAAAACATTTTTTTATAGTGTTTTGCATGATTTTGATGTTTGATAGCCTGAAATTGTAGTTTTATCAGTATGCTTGCTAGCATGAAGTTTTTAGTTTTTGCTTTATTAGCTTTATGTTTTCATGAACATATGCATGTTAACCTTTCTCGCTCTCAAGTAATGTTCATGTTGAGTTAAGTATAGGTGTGCAAGGGATTTATTTGGGTTAGTTCCGGTGCTAGCTCTCTTTAGCCACAAGCAAATCAAAATAGCCTGCTTTTTATTGTAAGTAAAGCTATGTTTTGCAATGTAATGACCCAAGATTTTAGGAATCTATTCTGAAAAATATAAATGAATTCAAAATAATTTTTGAATAAATTTTGAAAGGGGAGTGATATAGCTTGATAGTGTATCAGTATGTGTGTACATGTGTGCACAGGAAATGCACATGAACTAAAGCTAAAAGTCCCTGAACTCTAAGAATAAATACATATTGATATGTATGGGAATATATATATAGGTTAAATCCTTAAAAGACTGTATGCATAAGTAAATATACATATATGGATGCTACTGAATATTTTTGAGTGTACATGTGCATGTGTGTGTCAATACAGAATGATGTATAAATATATATATATATAGGTGTACTAATTATTTCAGTAAGACTTATATAAATATATATGTGTTAATAAAATAATAGAGTTCAAATTAGTAAGATAAAATATACAGACATATTTTAGTATATAGGAAGAAAGAAAGAAAAACTGAAGATATAAAAAGGAGTATTCCTCTTATAAATAAATAAAGGAGGTACATACCATTTACATGAAAGCTAAAAATAGGAAAAATAAGATAAAGCAGGGAAATGCTTGGTATAGGCAGAATTAGGAAGAGTATTTGATAAATAATAAAATCAAGTCACATTTTTAGCATGATTGTAGACAAAGGAAAAAAGTATTTTCTGAAAAGCAAAATTCTGAAATTAACCAAAAAGGATGTAACCACTTTTCTCTTCACCTAAATTAAGCCGGGGAGGGTAGAATTTTGGGTTCAAGTAAAATACAGATAACATGATTTTTCTGGTGGGCAAAAATGGCTTTAGCCAATACCCAAAACCCTAAGGAAGACCCTGTATATATACATGTATATGCAGCAGCCTCCTCTCCTTCTCAGAAAAGAACTTTGAAAAAAAAAAGGAAAACAACACCATAGAAATCATAAGGCAAGGGAAGGAAGAGAGTTTGAGGCTAAAGGCAGAAGTTCATCAATTAATTAAGGAAGCAAAGAAGAGAGCTAGGTGAGAAAACTCACTCAAAATCTAAGGCAATAAGTCCTAATGTAGGCAGCCAGTTATAAGTAATTTTCTTAAAAATATATTTTCATATGAGAATGCTTATCTGTGATTTTAAAAACTGAAAATGTTTTGATTCTCTTTGGTTGATCACTTGTTTTATTATAAGAAAGCTTTATGTGTTGTTAGTATACATATATGTTTTATAAATCCAGATCTCTGATATGTTAATGTTTAGGAACATAAACAAATACCCAGAAAATAAAATGTTGAAAATAGGCAAGTAGTATTGGTTTTGGCTCAAGCCAGAAAGATGTAAATAATGTTGAGCTGCAATATACTCATGTATAAGTGCTGAGGCTTGAGACAAAGAGGAATTAGGGGTGCAATAGGGTTGCCTATGTGCTGATGCTCCTAATTTAATAAAAATGCATAAAGATATATACACATAGCAAACAAAATTTTGTGATTCAGTTAAACCAGATCATTCTGAGTTTAACTCAAGCACAAATGTTTGCAAAAAGGAAAAACTCTCTCAGAAGCCATAAGCTAATGTTGGTTGCCTATACCCCTTTTTAAAATACCAGAATATATATATATATATACATACAGAACCTTATTTATTTAGTCACCAATGGTTGTTTGCTTGTTTGTCTCTGTATGGTTATGAATAATATGAGATGCCATGATATGGATGTTTTTAGTTAGTAAAATGGATCACTGAATGGTTTAGTCATGAAAAATCAAAAGAGTTATTATTAACTTAAACCTGATTAGGAAAATGGGGTCAAGAACACTACAGGAATGACTTGTGTTCTTGAGTAACACAAGTTGACACATGGCTTGTTTAAGTCCTGAGATCTTTGTGTAATGGAGTGAATTAGTTCATTACAGTGTGTCCATTGATTCATAAATATTGCAGATGAGACCAGGATAGATAAATATACCAGGGGAAAAATACTTGAGATGATGAGAAAACTAGAGTTTTTCCCAGAATTGAAATATGAGGATGGAATAAATGATTTAACTCATATTGGTTATTTCCTGTTTGGTATGGATGATTGTTTGACTATGACTGGATTGTATGCTTGAATGTATGTGCCATATTTATATATGTAGTCTCTGGAAAGAAAAATTTAAAGTGTGCACATGCACAATGACACAGAGCATGCACACAAGTATGATCTGATTCCAAAGGGTAGAACTTCATGTATATGTACTTAATTTGATTTTAACCTAATTAACTAATTGCTTTTGTGAATTTTCTCATACCAGACATGTGTCTGACCCTAGTGTGCTAATGGCATCTGGGGTGTCTCATTTAAAATGAGGCAGTTTCAAATGCTTTTTCAGGGATTGCAGCAACTAAGTAGGAGTAGGAGCAAGGCTTTGAGAAGAAGATTATAGCATGCTAAACTTAGTTAGATAAGAGCCTAAATGATAAAATCCGCATGTATTAATGATTTAAATTGTTACTTGTATTAAGTGTTGGATATGGGATGGATATTTTGTTAAGTATTTTATTAAGAGATTGACTTGTATCTGGAATTTATGAATCTAGTTAATATTTGATATTAAAGAAGTTAATCAAAATATTGTAAGTGGATTTAGTAAGAACACCATGTTTAAATTAAACGATTATATTTTATAAATGTAATAGTCAATCTTGAGTCTTTAGAAAGGATTTTAGTTTTGGAAAATCTGGATAGTTGATTCTCAGAAAAATTAAATGGTTTTATCTTTCTACCATGGCATATGTATACAAAAGATAATAGGCATAGGTTGAATGTTTTTATATGACTGCAAGGTTCCCATAATTTAACTTGTTTCATACAAATGTTTCATGTCTTGTTTTTAAATAAAGAAAGGATCTGTAATAAGGGAGTTGAAAGCCAGATCCAAATAGTTGCAGTTATATACGCACATAAACATGTTTTGTGCAAATATTAACACACCTTTTTTCCTATGTATTTGTAATAGGAATCTGAATTTCACTCAGATTTTAACCAAATGCATTTTAAACTCCAGACAGATTTTATAAGAAGAAAATCAAACATGGACATATAACACTGAACTATGTGTGGATTGATTAAATCCAATCAATCCAATATCCTCTTGTTTTCCAGAACTCTGATTCAAACAAGAGAGGCATATGCATCCTCACATGTATGTGCTTATCTTTGTGAATGTACTGATATATTTATATTGGTTAATTGTTTTGATCCTGGATATATTCTGTTTATTGGAAAAAGAAAATGACCCTGGGAAATATATATTTGTAATGAATGATCAATCTATATATCATCTCTGATAGTTCAAAGGAGGTTTAAATCGAACTTAAAAGTGTAAATGAATGTAGGTGGACATCCAGACACGTATAAATTGAATGTGCATATGCATGTGCATAGAGATCGAATTTAGACGTCAGTCTAAATAATTTAGACGTCTGAGATTAAACTTAGACGTCAGTCATAATAATTTAGACGTCTGAGGTTAAATGTAGACGTCTGTCACAAAAAAATTAGATGTCTGAATTTAGTTCAAAATGTCTTTTTCTCTCTGTTTCAATTTTAGATCTCTGAGCCGTCTGTCATAATTAGTTAGACGTCTGGAATTAAGTTTAGACGCCTGTCATAATTATTTAGACGTCTGAACTGCTGATTTTGCCTAATTTGCCTATTTAAAAAAAAAAGAAACAAGTGGCTATGTCAATAGCTTGTATGGCATTTTGATTTCTATTTGATTTAAATTCCCTTTGATGAAGAAAAAAAAATCCTTATGAAATTAGGGTAGAAATAGGAGGGTCACTTCATTTGGTATCAGAGCTATGTTATTCAACATAGTAGAAGTAAAGATCAAGTTCTTAGATAGAAATAAAATTTAAAGGAACTAAATATATATATATATATATCAATGTTTTCAGTGTGAAAAAAAAACCACTGAAATAATAAAATTACCAATCAAACTAACCAGCTATGTAAATTATTATTAGCAAACTATGGTAGGGAGACCACCAAATCAGGGAGCAGGATCTTCCCATGCACCACCAATGGTCAATCTGCAAGACTTGGTGAGAGCATTTAGGGATGGGGCAGGACAAAGGCAAGAAAATCCCTATGAAGAACTCTCAAAATTACTTAAGACATATACTCATTTAGGAGGCAAAAGCTTTGAAGGGACAGAAAGTATCATGGAAATTCAAACATGGTTGAGAACATTGGAAAGAATTTTCAATGACATGCAACTTGATGATCAAAGAAAGAGGCAAGTGGCTTCAAGACAGCTAAAAGGAGTAGCTTTAGGCTGGTGGGAAGTAATCATTGCAGGAAGGAATGAGAATGAAATCACTTGGAATCAATTCAAAGAGATGTTGGAAGCAAGGTTTGTACCAGCATCAGCAAAGACTACCTTGCTAGAAGAATTTATTAGACTTAGACAAGGAACCATGACTGTCACAGAATACACTCAAAAGTTTGAGGGGCTTTCCACATATGGAGCAATGCTTGTGGCAGATGAGGCATACAAAAATGATAGGTACATAAAAGGGTTGAACCCAGGACTTAGCAGAGCCATGTTACCCTATGCAGACAGGACTTTTGACCATGTGATAGACTTAGCTTTGAGGTTGGAACAGCATGACAAGGAAAGGGAGAAGTTCAGAAATTTTAAGAACAATAATACCAAGAAGGGTAAGGGAGGTATCACCCTTATGATAAGAAGAAGGAAGAGGCCAGTAACAAAGGCACTGGAGATGTCAAAGCTAAGGAAACCAAGAAGAAAATTGTGTGCCACCAGTGTGGAAAGGAGGGGCATATCAAGCCTAGGTGTCCAGAATTGAAAGGAGGAGCTTTTAAGTGCTATCTATGTGGGAAAGAGGGGCATATGAAGAGGAATTGTCCTGAGTACAAACAGCAAGGAAAATTGGCAAATTTGGAAGGAAAAGGCAAGGCCACAGTGGAGAGTAACACAGAAAACCATAGCCAAGTGGAAGGTACATTACTTATTTGTACCATACCCATAGCAGTAGTATATGATACTGGGGCAACTCACTCTTTAATTTCTTATGAACTAGTTAAAATGCTAAAACTGAATTGCATATTGGTTGAAACCCCATTGCATATACAAAGTCCACTGGGGAGTTCTAGTGTTTTAAATATGATTTATGTGGATGTGGAATTAAACATAGGAGGAAATATTTTTATTTCCAATTTATATGTTTTGAATTACCCAAATATAGGTGTTATATTGGGGGTAGATTGGTTAAGGCAATTTAAAGCCATAATTAATTTAGACTCATCCACCATATCATTGCAAAATTCTAGAGGTCAGAGAATCACAGTTTTATGTGAAGTAGCTAAGGAAGGAAGCCTATATCATTTAGTTGACTCAGAAAAAGATTTCAGTGAACTAACCATTGAAGAAATTCCCGTAGTCAATGAATATTTGGATGTGTTTGGTGAGGTCAAGGGTGTTCCACACCATAGGCCAGTAGAGTTCCAGATCAATCTAGTTCCAGGAGCAAGCCCAGTGATTAAAAAGCCAACTAGAATGGGGCCAAATGAACTAAAGGAATTAAAGAAACAGTTAGAAGAACTGGAAGAAAAGGGTTTTATAAGACCAAGTAATTCTTGCTGGGGAGCACCAGTGGTATTTGTTAAGAAGCAAAATGTCTCCTTAAGACTCTGTATAGATTATAGAGAATTAAACAAGGTAACTATTAAAAATAAATACCCATTGCCAAGAATAGATGATCTTTTTGATCAATTAGCAGGGGCAAAAGTATTTTCTAGACTAGACTTAGCATCTGGTTTTCATCAAATGAAGGTGGAAGAATCAAGCATCAAGTACACTGCCTTTAACACTAGGTATGGGTTGTATGAATTTTTGGTTATGCCATTTGGCTTGACCAATGCACCATCATACTTTGTAGATTTAATGAACAGAACCTTTAGAGATTGTTTAGACAAGTTTGTGCTTATTTTTATAGATGACATTTTGATTTATTCCAAAACAGTGGAAGAACATAAGCATCATTTGCACCTGGTTTTGTCTAGGTTAAGGGAAAAAGATTTAAAAGCAAAATTTTCAAAATGTGTATTTTGGAAAGAGGAAGTACATTTCCTTGGCCATGTTATATCTGCTCAAGGGATTTCAGTGAACCCCAATAAAGTAGTGGCTATTCAAGCATGGAAGAGGCCAAGCACTGTGAGTGAAGTAAGGTCATTTATGGGAATGGCAGGGTATTATAGGAGGTTTATAAAAGATTTTTCAAAAATTTCTACACCACTCACTAACCTAACCAGGAAGAACCAAGCTTTTGTTTGGTCAGAAAATGTGAAAAGTCTTTTGAACAGTTGAAGGAGGCATTGGTGAATGCTCCAATTTTAAAGGTACCTCATGGAAATGAAGAATTAGTTGTATACACTGATGCTAGTGGATTTGGCTTGGGTGCAGTGTTGATGCAACAAGGCCAAGTCATTGCATATGCATCCAGACAACTTAAACCCCATGAAGTAAGGTATGCCACACATGATCTCGAATTAGCAGCTCTGATTTATGCTTTAAAACTTTGGAGACATTATTTGTTAGGCACAAAGTTTGAACTTTACACTGACCACAAGTCTCTGAAATATTTATTTTCACAAAAAGATTTGAACATGAGGCAACATAGATGGGTGGAGTTCTTAGCTGCCTATGACTTTGACATACTCTATACACCAGGCAAAGCAAACAAAGTTGCGGATGCTCTAAGTAGACAGCATGCTAAATTGGCTATGATGATGATATGAGAATTTAAAGACTTGTCTTTGCTAACTGAGTTAGAAATTGGGGAGAATGGTTGTGTGCACATTGATGAGCAAATGCATGGTGCACAAGAAGATAAAGGGAAGTTAAGCTTAATGACACTTCAACCAGATTTAATTCTGAAGGTAGGAAAAATGCAAGAACAAGATGCCAACTTATTAGAGAAGAAAGTGCTCCTCTCAAGAGGGGAGGAAGTGATGAATCACCATATTGATAAAAATGGTTATATGAGATACCAGAATAGGATGTGTGTACCAGAGGACACAGAGTTGAAGAAAGAGATATTGAATGAATATCACAGAAGTAAATACTCCATACACCCAGGCAACACAAAAATGTACCAAAATTTGAAAAGAGACTTCTGGTGGAAGGGGATGAAATCTGATGTAGCTAAATACATTGCCAAGTGTATGACTTGCCAACAAGTCAAGGCTGAAACCCAAAGGCCATCAGGGTTGATGCAGCCTCTTAGTGTACCACAGTGGAAGTGGGAAGATATATCTATGGACTTCATAGATGGACTGCCTAGATCTAAGAGAGGTAATACAAGTATATGGGTGATAGTTGATAGGCTAACCAAGGTAGCACACTTCATCCCAGTCAAGTCAGAAAGAACAGCACCAAAATTAGCTCAAATTTTTATAAAGGAAGTGGTAAAGTTACATGGCATTCCCAAAACCATTGTGAGTGATAGGGATACCATCTTCACTTCAAAATTCTGGAGAAGCTTTCAAGAAGCAATGGGAAGTGAACTATGTTTAAGTACTGCCTACCATCCTCAATCAGATGGGCAGACTGAGGTAGTAAACAAAGTTTTGGAGGACATGTTAAGGGCAAGTATACTGGATTTTAGGGGCAACTGGGAAGATTATCTTCATCTAGTTGAATTTACATACAACAACAGCTACCAAAGCACCATAGGAATGGCTCCATTTGAAGCCTTATATGGTAAACCCTGTTTGTCACCTGTTTGTTGGGTAGAAGCAGGAGAAAGGTCTATTTTAGGACCTGAGTACATACAAGAAACTAAGGAGAAAATTGAGTTGATAAGAAGAAGAATGGCAGCAGCTCAAGATAGGCAAAAGAAATTTGCAGACATGAGAAGGAGGCAGGTAGAATATGAAGTGGGAAATTTTGTTTTCATCAAAATCTCACCTATGAAAAATGTGCTGAGGTTTGGAAAACAAGGCAAGTTAACCCCGAGATATATTGGACCATACAAAATTCTGGAAAGAATTGGTCCCTTGGCATATAAGTTGGAATTACCAGAAAACATGCAAGGAATACATGATGTTTTTCATGTATCACAATTGAGAAGGTGGGTCCATGACAAGGCAGAAATTCTTGAGACCCCAACCCAAGTGCAGATAAATTCTAATTTGATTTATGAAAAGGATCCAGTGGGGATTTTGGCAAGAGAGGTGAAGAAGTTGAGAAATAAATCTCTGAATCTTGTGAAGGTACAGTGGAGTCTTGATCCTAGTGATTGCACATGGGAATTAGAGGACAAAGTTAGGATGAATTATCCTAAGCTATTTTCAGATTAAAGGTAATTCTGATCTTTGATTGTTTTCTTTTTAGATGAATATGTTTTTAGTTATTATAGAACTAAAAATTTATTTGGTTGAGAATGTACTTGTTCTCTGAATTAAGTTTAAAATTTATTTTAAGCTTACGAAAATTGTGGGACACAATTCCTAAAAGGAGGGGTGTATGTAATGACCCAAGATTTTAGGAATCTATTCTGAAAAATATAAATGAATTCAAAATAATTTTTGAATAAATTTTGAAAGGGGAGTGATATAGCTTGATAGTGTATCAGTATGTGTGTACATGTGTGCACATGAAATGCACATGAACTAAAGCTAAAAGTCCCTGAACTCTAAGAATAAATACATATTGATATGTATGGGAATATATATATATAGGTTAAATCCTTAAAAGACTGTATGCATAAGTAAATATACATATATGGATGCTACTGAATATTTTTGAGTGTACATGTGCATGTGTGTGTCAATACAGAATGATGTATAAATATATATATATAGGTGTACTAATTATTTCAGTAAGACTTATATAAATATATATGTGTTAATAAAATACTAGAGTTCAAATTAGTAAGATAAAATATACAGACATATTTTAGTATATAGGAAGAAAGAAAGAAAAACTGAAGATATAAAAAGGAGTATTCCTCTTGTAAATAAATAAAGGAGGTACATACCATTTACATGAAAGCTAAAAATAGGAAAAATAAGATAAAGCAGGGAAATGCTTGGTATAGGCAGAATTAGGAAGAGTATTTGATAAATAATAAAATCAAGTCACATTTTTAGCATGATTGTAGACAAAGGAAAAAAGTATTTTCTGAAAAGCAAAATTCTGAAATTAACCAAAAAGGATGTAACCACTTTTCTCTTCACCTAAATTAAGCCGGGGAGGGTAGAATTTTGGGTTCAAGTAAAATACAGATAACATGATTTTTCTGGTGGGCAAAAATGGCTTTAGCCAATACCCAAAACCCTAAGGAAGACCCTGTATATATACATGTATATGCAGCAGCCTCCTCTCCTTCTCAGAAAAGAACTTTGAAAAAAAAAAAGGAAAACAACACCATAGAAATCATAAGGCAAAGGAAGGAAGAGAGTTTGAGGCTAAAGGCAGAAGTTCATCAATTAATTAAGGAAGCAAAGAAGAGAGCTAGGTGAGAAAACTCACTCAAAATCTAAGGCAATAAGTCCTAATGTAGGCAGCCAGTTATAAGTAATTTTCTTAAAAATATATTTTCATATGAGAATGCTTATCTGTGATTTTAAAAACTGAAAATGTTTTGATTCTCTTTGGTTGATCACTTGTTTTATTATAAGAAAGCTTTATGTGTTGTTAGTATACATATATGTTTTATAAATCCAGATCTCTGATATGTTAATGTTTAGGAACATAAACAAATACCCAGAAAATAAAATGTTGAAAATAGGCAAGTAGTATTAGTTTTGGCTCAACCCAGAAAGATGTAAATAATGTTGAGCTGCAATATACTCATGTATAAGTGCTGAGGCTTGAGACAAAGAGGAATTAGGGGTGCAATAGGGTTGCATATGTGCTGATGCTCCTAATTTACTAAAAATGCATAAAGATATATACACATAGCAAACAAAATTTTGTGATTCAGTTAAACCAGATCATTCTGAGTTTAACTCAAGCACAAATGTTTGCAAAAAGGAAAAACTCTCTCAGAAGCCATAAGCTAATGTTGGTTGCCTATACCCCTTTTTAAAATACCAGAATATATATATATATACATACAGAACCTTATTTATTTAGTCACCAATGGTTGTTTGCTTGTTTGTCTCTGTATGGTTATGAATAATATGAGATGCCATGATATGGATGTTTTTAGTTAGTAAAATGGATCACTGAATGGTTTAGTCATGAAAAATCAAAAGAGTTATTATTAACTTAAACCTGATTAGGAAAATGGGGTCAAGAACACTACAGGAATGACTTGTGTTCTTGAGTAACACAAGTTGACACATGACTTGTTTAAGTCCTGAGATCTTTGTGTAATGGAGTGAATTAGTTCATTACAGTTTGTCCATTGATTCATAAATATTGCAGATGAGACCAGGATAGATAAATATACCAGGGGAAAAATACTTGAGATGATGAGAAAACTAGAGTTTTTCCCAGAATTGAAATATGAGGATGGAATAAATGATTTAACTCATATTGGTTATTTCCTGTTTGGTATGGATGATTGTTTGACTATGACTGGATTGTATGCTTGAATGTATGTGCCATATTTATATATGTAGTCTCTGGAAAGAAAAATTTAAAGTGTGCACATGCACAATGACACAGAGCATGCACACAAGTATGATCTGATTCCAAAGGGTAGAACTTCATGTATATGTACTTAATTTGATTTTAACCTAATTAACTAATTGCTTTTGTGAATTTTCTCATACCAGACATGTGTCTGACCCTAGTGTGCTAATGGCATCTGGGGTGTCTCATTTAAAATGAGGCAGTTTCAAATGCTTTTTCAAGGATTGCAGCAACTAAGTAGGAGTAGGAGCAAGGCTTTGAGAAGAAGATTATAGCATGCTAAACTTAGTTAGATAAGAGCCTAAATGATAAAATCCGCATGTATTAATGATTTAAATTGTTACTTGTATTAAGTGTTGGATATGGGATGGATATTTTGTTAAGTATTTTATTAAGAGATTGACTTGTATCTGGAATTTATGAATCTAGTTAATATCTGATATTAAAGAAGTTAATCAAAATATTGTAAGTGGATTTAGTAAGAACACCATGTTTAAATTAAATGATTATATTTTATAAATGTAATAGTCAATCTTGAGTCTTTAGAAAGGATTTTAGTTTTGGAAAATCTGGATAGTTGATTCTCAGAAAAATTAAATGGTTTTATCTTTCTACCATGGCATATGTATACAAAAGATAATAGGCATAGGTTGAATGTTTTTATATGACTGCAAGGTTCCCATAATTTAACTTGTTTCATACAAATGTTTCATGTCTTGTTTTTAAATAAAGAAAGGATCTGTAATAAGGGAGTTGAAAGCCAGATCCAAATAGTTGCAGTTATATACGCACATAAACATGTTTTGTGCAAATATTAACACACCTTTTTTCCTATGTATTTGTAATAGGAATCTGAATTTCACTCAGATTTTAACCAAATGCATTTTAAACTCCAGACAGATTTTATAAGAAGAAAATCAAACATGGACATATAACACTGAACTATGTGTGGATTGATTAAATCCAATCAATCCAATATCCTCTTGTTTTCCAGAACTCTGATTCAAACAAGAGAGGCATATGCATCCTCACATGTATGTGCTTATCTTTGTGAATGTACTGATATATTTATATTGGTTAATTGTTTTGATCCTGGATATATTCTGTTTATTGGAAAAAGAAAATGACCCTGGGAAATATATATTTGTAATGAATGATCAATCTATATATCATCTCTGATAGTTCAAAGGAGGTTTAAATCGAACTTAAAAGTGTAAATGAATGTAGGTGGACATCCAGACACGTATAAATTGAATGTGCATATGCATGTGCATAGAGATCGAATTTAGACGTCAGTCTAAATAATTTAGACGTCTGAGATTAAACTTAGACGTCAGTCATAATAATTTAGACGTCTGAGGTTAAATGTAGACGTCTGTCACAAAAAAATTAGATGTCTGAATTTAGTTCAAAATGTCTTTTTCTCTCTGTTTCAATTTTAGATCTCTGAGCCGTCTGTCATAATTAGTTAGACGTCTGGGATTAAGTTTAGACGCCTGTCATAATTATTTAGACGTCTGAACTGCTGATTTTGCCTAATTTGCCTATTTAAAAAAAAAGAAACAAGTGGCTATGTCAATAGCTTGTATGGCATTTTGATTTCTATTTGATTTAAATTCCCTTTGATGAAGAAAAAAAAAATCCTTATGAAATTAGGGTAGAAATAGGAGGGTCACTTCAAATATGCTAGAAGTAGAGTACATTTATTAGTTCCCTATGATCGGGATGCCTCTTTCGAAAATTATATTGATACTTATAGGTTGTGAATCTTCGGATTGCTCCCAGTACAAAGGAAACTCTATCGAATTTTTTGAAGATTCCAACACTTAGAAAATATTTTGGGTCATAGGTAAGAGTAGAAATGTAAGCCATTCTTTTTGGTGAGAATTCGATACGATGGACGATTTTGCCCCAGTAAAGGCTAAGGTTCAATTATCGAGTAAGTGTTGTTTAGTTAATTTTGTGTTGCTCTATTTTATTCATTAAGGTTTGAAACAAAACCACTATTTCATGGTTGACCTAAAAAAGTAATTAGAGAGCAGTGAGTTGTTTTGATGCTTTGATTATTGATTAAGATTGAATTGAATTAATTATTCATGTTAAGGTATGTTGTAGATTTTCTCTAAGTGGAAATTGTGAGGGCATAATTTTCTTAAGGGGGAGAGTCGGTAACAATCCTATTGTTAATGGCCTAATAAATAATTAATTACTAAATGATTAGAAAATAAATTTTGGATTAACTGAAGAAAAAATGGAATTTTGTGATGGTAGTTAATCAAGGCTTTAAGGTGACTTTTGGAAAGTAATAATTAAGAATGACGTTATAAATATCAATTAAGAATTTAATTAAATGCTAAATTATATTTGGGAAAATATATTTTTAAACAAGGAATTGTTTATCTTCTTCAAAGTTTGATTTTAACCTGTCGTAAGATGTGAATAAGAATTTAGTTTTGGAATTTATTAAGAGATTGAATTCCTTATTAACTAAATTTGTGCAAGTGTTAAAATTGGTTAGGAGTTGTAATTAGTTTAACTGAACATTTAAATTTGTTTAGTGTAGTGATATTGGGCTTCGATCAGACTTTAAGTCAATTTAATAGAATATGAGAGAATTAATTCCTTAGGCGTTGAATTCATATTTTTTTGGTTTTGTGTTAGGCTTTAGATCCATTAAAAAATTAAATGAGATAAAACAATTAAGCAATATCTCCTTAACCATAGCCCATTGCTCCCCATCCAACACCTTACTCCAGAAATTGGTATGAACTTTGTCCTCTAACTCTAGAAAAAGAAAACAAGAAAGAAACAAAACCCTAGACTCTTCCAAAAATCAAATCAATTCAAAAAAACTACAAAAAATTCTAAAGTTTGAGTATATGGTTGTTGCCATGTTCCAGCACCAAATTTTGTGTAATTTCATTGAGGTTTGATGAGTTAAAGATGGTCTTTTCGCAAGTTAATCTCGGTGAAATCTGGGCAGAAAACGCAGGCTAATAGAAAAGCCATAATTGATTGTAGAAAAATTGGAAAAATATGAAATTTTTATTTTTTTTTATTCTCAACTCATATGTGCACCTTCAGTTAAAGTTTTGTCAAAAAATATGTAGGTTTGCTACGTCAAATTCACACAGCACTAGGAATGAAATTCAAGGTTGTTTTAGTTGATTAGGCCTAAGATTGATGCATGTGGCTTTGAAGCTTTTTGGATATTAACATGAGTTTACCTCACAATTTCTAGCCTAAAATGGATGTATGCTGTTGTTATATGAATTGCTTGAATCTATAGTGAATATGATCTCAATTTACTGTTGAATCTCTTATCAATTTAAATTGGGTTCTCTATTTACTGAAAACCCACCTTATATATTCATGTTCTGCATCCAATTATATATATTTATATGCTTGCATGAATGATAATACAATGCTGCAGAACTTTAAGGAGTCAATGCAGGAGAAATAAGTGGAATCGGATCGTCGGGGAGTTACTGGTGCCATATTGAAGTTAGTCTAGGCGACGCAACTGGTGGACCGGTCTACCCGACCGGTGCATCGGTCGGAGCTGGGAGTTGACTACCAGGCTATATTGTTTTTGTCCCCGATCACCTAGTTCACCACCCATTTGTCCGGTTGACCCCCTAATGCTTTTGAAGTAGCATTTCATACCAATTTCATTACCATTTTCGGATTTTGATTTGTGAATTGGTGAATTCATTTTGGTGTTTCTATACCATAGAATTACTATATGGAACTTGGGATTTTGATTTGTGAATTGATGAATTCATTTTGTTATTTCTATACCATAGAATTGCTTTATGGAACTTGGGATTTTGATTTGTGAATTAATGAATTCATTTTGGTGTTTTTATACCATAGAATTGCTCTATGGGTCTTAGGAGTAATACACAACCTTTTTATGCACGTTTTTAGCTTGAATTTATAAAAGGATGATTTCTAAATCAAGCCATTTTATTAAAATCTTTTGAAGTATAAATATAATTTCTATATAAAGAATTTTTGAAATATATATTATTTATTCCAATTAACAACGGTTTTAAAAATGATTTGGAACAATGGTTTGAAAAGGGTATTTATACATATATTTCCACTATAAATCAATATTTTAAAAGAATGATTTTAAAGTGAAATACTTACATAAAATTGCATAACATCGATCGGATGAGGAATTGTTTTATACGATAAAATAAACGAATGGTGTAAAAGCTCGTGTTTGTTTTACCGGTCAATTCCCAGACTTGTTCGACAGAACCATGGCTGCACACAAGTGGTGTTTACTATCATATATTAAACATTTGAGTAAACTTGTGTGGTATATGGGACACATAGTCGTTACCTATTCGGTTGCTATATGGAAGTACATAAGACTTATTTCGATAAGTTTATGACTCACCCATGGAGTTTATAGGACTTGTACCTATCTTGGAGTTTATATGTCTTGTACATGTCTTGGAGTTTATAGATCTCGTACTTATCTTGGAGTTTAAAGGTCAAACACCTCTCTTGGAGTTCATATGACTTGTTCCTACCTTGGAGTTTATAGGTCTCGTACCTATCTTGGAGTTTATAGACTTATATCTCTATTTTAGAGTTACATGCATGCAAGTGAATTTATTCACCAATCTTGAAATTTGGTGCCTTTCCCCTTTTTTAGATTTCTGGGTTTCTAATTGTGATTTCTGAATTTGATGTTATTTTTGTAATCATCAAATCATTTTGATGATCTTTGCTATTAAGAAGCTATCTTCGGTTTTGATATTTGGTGATTACATTCTTAAAGTACCGAAGTATGCTTGATATTTGTTGATACTTGACTTTAGGACTATATTTAAGATCTAGTTCATTTTATCTATCATTCAACTTACTAACTCATTTATTTTAGCCTAGACTGACCCATTTATTATTTTATAATACTGGGATTAGATCGAGATGTTTTAGGTCCTCCAGCTTAATTCTTTTAGGATGGACTTCTTATATGTTAGCTAGATGTTTACTTTTTTCATCACTATGTATATTTTGATGTTATGATGTATCTTATGTCGAGCTAGCCTCCTTTTATTTACATATTCATATATTTGGGATGCAATACTATTATATTATGTAGTCTATATCATGTATCTTTTTATGTTAGTTCATTCTTGTAACTATTTGTATTTCGCTATGTATATTCTGTGATTCTATGATTTGTATCTATCATAGATTGTTTTGGATTATTATTTTAGCCACCGTAGCTTTGTTTTAAGCCTGGTTCACATACGTCGATTCCACTTAAGATAGAAAAAATAGCATATTAATCGACGTATCAATGCTTGCTTAAAGTAAATTCATGGATGGTTGCTCATAACCAGCCCTATTCTCTCCACTGGCTGATGATATTACTTTGTAATATCCTTTATTAGTATAGGTCTCAGGGTGGGGTGTCACACTTTGCTTGTGCAAATTGGTGAGTTTCTTACTCACAACTATATTTATTTTCCACTTCATGTTGTATTCGTCTGATTATTGATTGAATTATTTGCTTGGGATGTTTGATTGATTACTGTGATGTGGGATGTTATTTTGGAGTTTGACAATGAATTTTTGTGTATGTTGGATTATCCAAAATGCAAAGGAGATGCAATCTGTTTGCTTTTTTGATTTGTGTAGTTTATTTATATTTTGCTTGCATTGTATGGATGATCGAAATTTGATGGAGTTTGACTCGGCTACATGATAAAATCTATATTGATGATTTGTTAATGATTTTAGAGAATTTTGTTCTATGACCTATATTTTGGAAATTCGATTGATTTTCTAGTTTTAATTTTTTTTGAAAGATTTGGAAAATTATTTGTGGGGTTTTTAAATTAGATTAAAGTTTATCCATAAATAAATAAAGGTACTTGGAAGATAAAATGATTTATTGAAAATTATTTTGGAAATAAAAGTTGTTTTGAAAATGAAAATAGAAAATTTTCAATATATTAGAATGTACGGGTTTTTAATGGGTATTGTGATGCCCCACCCCGAGACCCGCATTAACAAAGAGTATTACTGGGTAATATTGTCTGTTAATGTGGAGAATAAGGCTGGTTAGGAGCGACCATCTATAGCCTTGTCTTAAATATCTAGTGAATACATTGATAAATGTTCTACTATCCTTCTTTTTCAACTCAAGTGGATCGACATATCCAATAGATACTTAATATAAAACTTTAGGTGGCTAATGGATCTATTAGAACAAAATACAATAACTAAATGAATATCACATCACAGAACAGCAAACAAATATACATATACACATATACAATGATACATCTCAATACAATACAAATGATACATCAGAGTGGTATGACGACCACTTTATATACACGGATCAAATAAACATACAACTCAAGATACAACTCTAAAAGACTCTGACTATAAAAGATGAAAGAGAGGTATCCATGCGAAAGCTTCAAGGCAAAGCTAAGTCCAGAAATAAATGTCTAACCTGTAACAAACTCGGTCTGACCCGAGTATAAATTCACGGGTCAGTCTAGCTAAACAAATCAGTAATACAGATAATAGATAAGATGAAGCATAAGGAAGGGTAGAGTATCCTCTTGTACAAAAAGAAAGTCCTACCACGAGCATGATACCCCTTTATTTAAGAAAGGTTTGATCATTCTTCTTGAATAGAAGAAATAATAAGAAGTATAAGTTCATATTTCAAGTGGACTAATAACACTTAAGAATATGAAACCTCTAGGAAGAAACTCCAATGATAAAACTCATTTAAGAATCATATTCGCCTCATATCATCGGCGAAATCTCTAAAATAACAATAACGGTTTCGGTGAACCATATCTCCTGAATAGGAGAAACATCAATACAAACTCTCGCCAAAATGGCAAACTTAAAACATTCTCAAATAGGATAATGCCAAAACTCAAATATGCCTCATCTCATCGACATAAACAAAATCTTAGAATGCCATGGAATGACAATAAAAATCTCAAATATAGAAGAATCTCCAAACACAATTATACCTCATCTCATCGGTATAAATATATATAAATCTCAAACTCAACTCGCCAAAATGGCAAAACCCAGAATATCCTATAAAATCATGAAATCATCTAAACTTATAACTCAAGGAACTTGATAAGAGTTCAAAACATCATAAATGAAATCACCATATGTATATATATAACATCTCATATAGCACTAGGCTATCGATGTAACAAAATATCTTAAAATGGCGAAATCATAATAAAACGAAAAACTCAGAAAACCCAGATTGGCCAGATCCCTGATTGCATGTCAAAGCAATGTTGCACGTGCCACATCTTGACCAGTGCTATATATATATATATTTTAGGTACCCATACATCGTGATGACCGAAGTCGTAGAACATCGTGACGACCGAAGTCGTAGAACATCGTAACGACCAAAGTCGTAGAACATCGTGATGACCCGAAGGTCTATAATACTGGTAAACATCGTGAATGTGTCACAAACTCTCAGATAGGAACCTGAAAAGTGATAACGTGCGTCCCATACCACACGTTCTCACTAATCGGTTTACTAACCGCTAGTCAATGTCACACTAGAAAACATCATAAAATCATAAATCTTAGAAAATCATACCTTGCCTCATCTCATTACAAGTATCAAAAGACATCATAACTTGTCTCATCTCATCGACAAGTAAAAACATTGCGATGGTTTCTCATAAACCATAAATCTCAAAGTAGAAATCTCAAACTCAAGATTTGCCTCGTCTCATCGACAAGTATAAAAATACATCGTGATGGTTCTCATTGACCATACTCCTAAACTAGGAGATCTCAAACCATAAAACTCGCCAAATATTGGCTATCTTGGATAATTCCTAAAAATAGGAATTTTAGATCTCAAAACGCGTCATAAAATGGCAAATCCCAAAAATCATCTCAAATCGATAACCTCGAATAGTTTCGATCGTACAAGTTCGGAATTAACCGAAATAGTAAATGCAAGTGTCCCATACCACGTGTTTTACTAAATCGTTTAATTCTCTTTCTCATACGTTCGAATAGTGCAAAAATGTGTATTTTATATTTAAAATAATTTATTAGAGAACACTAGCTTTTAAAACTATTTTCCGAACACGATTATTGAAACCAATATTTGAAATTCTTTTATTATAGAAATAAATAGATTTTATATCTTAAAATAATGTAAAAATATTATATAATAATTATTTAAAATGCCCATTTATTTTCAAAACTAATTCAAATCGTTTGGAGAAAACCGTGCTCGAAAATAATGAAAAACAAAGAAAATACCTCAAAACCAATACCTCAAATTCAATTCGAATTCAATTCAAAATAAATACAAATTTGAATTTCAAATTCTCCAAATTTAGCTAGCCTATTGATAGGCATCATAGCACTTCATCTCATTCAAACACATCTCCAAATTCAATCAACAAATGCAAAGAAACAAAGTAGAAAACAAGGCAAGAAGCAATACATAAGGAAGAAAAGGCAAGGGCTTAAGTGCCTCCCTGGGTTGACCTTCTGTTCGACCTCCCCAGTCCCTAGGTCGACCTAGGTAGCTAGGCGGTCGACCCCTAGGTCGACGGGAGGTCGACCTAGGTCACGTACTTTTCAAGCTAAGTTTTGCAACCTCGTTTTGATTTTCCAGCTTGATTTTCAAATAGCAAACGATGATAAAAAGCTATGAAATTTTGCAAATCTCTACTACTACGTCTAAACTACAATCCGGAACAATTCCGGCAAAAATTCAGCAAGGATTTAAGAAGATATAATCATTAGAAGAAGCCACTTAAACAAGATGTACACTGTAAATAAAACTTCTCAAAATTTGTTTACTGTAACTGCGATTCATCCACCTTTTTTGCAATTGCAGCACTGTTTTTACTAGAATTGTGAGTTAACAAACTCACCTTGCTGTAAAGAAGGTAAAAACTTGAATTTATGTAGAAAGAGGCAAGCTTTGAGGAGATTCTAGCTTCAAATAACCTGTACAAACTTAAAACAGTACATGCAAAACAAGTTTTACAGTAAATTAAAGAAACCCATCTCTCAAGTTAGGAAGTGAGGTTTGGAGTAAGATTACCTTTTAATTACACTCTCAATTGATAAAAACAGCAACTTGTTTGAAAAAGATTTGAGTTTGAAAGCTTGGTTTGAAGAAAAAGGAGTTTTCTTTTACTGGTTGAAGAGGAAGAAAGTGGAACTCATTTCTGTACGTACGGGGAATGAGATAATGTTTCTCACTTCCTAACTACAGGCTATTACTTGGCTAATGGGCCTTTGAACCCAAAATAAAAGAGTTAATAAATAAGCCTAAGGTTTAATTAAATAACCCTTAACCAAAAATGTTCAGATATCACATATACACAAAAACAAAAAGCATTTTCTCTCATGTTTTACACAAGAAAAATATGAAAACTTGTATACTTATAAAATGAAATGTTTTCTACCATATAAAAAGATAAATTTTTATTATTAAAATCCTTTATTTAACAAAATTACAGTATTTACTCAAATAAATGAATAAAACTCAATATTTTACTTTTAAAATTCCACAAAAATCATTTTCTTACTTAGAAAAATATTCCAAACCATTTCAAAACTTAATTTATAGCCAAAACATATTTTAAACCAATTTCCATCTTTTATTTCAAATAAACCATTTTTAAAAATAAAATACCCTTCTTAAAAATTATTAAAAGAAATAAATGGGCAATAATTAATATAATTATTGCAATTTCTCTATAATAAAGTCATTTTTCATTATTTAAATCCCATATTCCATTTATTATCACTCCAACAAAATAAAATAAAGTTTGGAATTTTATTTTTCTCATTTAAAATTCCAAATTTCATTATTTATTCCAAATAAACAATTTAAAAATCTCTAATTTATTTTAATTCATAATATTAAATTATAACTACCGTTATAATTTAATATTAACAGGTATTCTCCAAACCAGGGTTGTTACAGATTCCCCCCCTAACAAAATTGCGTCCTCGCAATTTCTAGAGAAGAGTTTGTACTCAACACATTTATTTTATCAATCAAATGAAGGATAGACAAGCACGAGATCAAAACTCCTCACTCTCTACTCAAGAAGAAAGAAGGCTAAGATAAAATTGCTCCACAAATTCTACGATTTTCCCAAACATATATGTCGGGATTAGCGGACTGTAGAATTTTTTGAGCAACACCTCATGATTTCAAAGGCATCTCACCTTCGAATAAGAACACAAAAGCAAAAATGCTACCCAAAAATCAATCAAATAAGATTGATTTCTCAAAACTTCTCAAATATAGTAGGGATTTAGGTCAACTTTATCCTGAACTTCAATCAACAAGGTGATTATCGACCTAACTTTCTGTGTGTCACTACGGAAAAAGCCACATCGATAAGAAAATAATCAACAAGAAAGGTAGAAAATTTCAAAAAGTGGTGGTTTCTTCAAGGGATACCAACCTCAACGACCGCAAAACGCAAGTCGTTAGATCATTGCACTAAGGCAAGGGAAACACAAGGAACCAAGATATTTCAAAAAGATAAATATTACCTCAAAAATTCTTAAAGTTTTAAAATTCATCACTTTGAAGATTTTGAAACTCTTTAATATAGTATCTCAAAATAAAGAACAAATTTAAACTCATATACCCTCATTTGCACAAAAAATTAGTTTTTTCAAAGATTTTTTTTTAAATCCACATCAACTCGTATTCAAATAAAATTTTAAAAACCTCACTTCCAAAAATTTCTAGAACAATTTCCATAAGCCATTCAAAATAAATTTTTTAATTCTAAATCTCATGATATTAATTTCCAAACTTTAATCTTATTAAAATTTGATGTTACCGTGTCTGATTGTCCCATCATAGCGTTTAAAAAATTCCTATCGATAACGTTGATCAAGCGCATCGACTAGAATTCTTAAACACTCACTGGACGACCCAACACAAAGAAAGTCATTTTCTATAAAAAGAAATTCTTCATATAATACTCAAAATATTCTTTATTTATCTCGAACAAATTCAATTGCTCTTAAAACATAACTTCAATTTAAAAGATTTTGAAACTCAATTTATAACTTTTACCCAAAATCAAAAACACAAAAAAATTCGTCGAGATATTCTCAGAATACTCGATTCACAAGATGGAAGAAATAGATCGGAGTGTTCATCATTTCTAACGGTTTAACGAACTACTCAGGAGAACCATATAAGTGCGGAACACGATAAGAAAACGTTATCCTCCGCGACTCGTAACTCATGAAAATCGATGTTGGGTCAAGCTAAGGAATGACCCTAGCACCACTCAATAGATTAAAAGAAATCTATGAGATTTAAGAGTAATGGCAAGATATCTTCTCAAATGAGAAGAAGAGCACAAACAACACATCATTACTTCGTGTGAAGTAATGTCACAAAACCTATCAACAAATGAGTATCCATGGAGGATATCTCGAAAGAAGCGTGGATGACAGATTACGAAACGGTCTAATTAATTACCTCATTTCCTTAGTGGACATTCTCGTGAAAGAATAACCGAAAGACTAAAAATTGGAAAGGAGGCCAACACAACACTCGATGGCCCGATGGGGTGACAAACCCGAACGGACTCGCAAAAATCAACATAATCATCATGACTGGAATTTGAGATATATCATCAATATCTCGAAACTCAAGAGTGAATACAAGGACTTCGGAATCATCATTAACATTCCGAAGAATAAGAAACAACAAACCAACAGAATTAGGATACCTAAATTTAGGATCCTATAAAACAAAACGTGGCTTGATAAAGTGCAAGCCACTCCATCTCAAATCACTCCAAATTCTGGATAGAAACTCTAGATAGAAAATAGTGTGCTAATCGCACAAAAAGATAAGCTACAAGGAACAATCCCAAAACCATCATATACCATGCCAAATATTGCGGATCCCCTCAATAGGATTCGCAACTCTCAAAGAATTCACAAGATAAGAACATCAAGGATCATCAACAAACTCCTTCGATACGGATGAGTGTCGAGCACTCGTATCGAAGAGGACTCAAATGGAATAATCCCAATGGATTACTCCTAAGTAGGCCTGTCAATGAATACCCGAAATATCCGAAATCCGTCCGCATCCGTATCCAAAAACATGAAAAATATCCGATATCCGAAAAGCGGATGCGGATATCCGATATCCGAAACATATTTCGGATACGGATATGGATATGGCTGTATCCGTATCTGATAAATATCCGTCCGGTTTGAAATTAAATATTTATATATTAATATGTTATTTTATATCCATAAATTTAATACAAATACACAAATATTAGAAACAAAATCATTTTACCAAAATACAACCCTATTATCACTTGGCTAGTTTACAAAAATATAAGTCCAAATGTCCAATAATTATTCATTTATTCTCACGCACACTAGTGACACCACACGGTACAGAAAACATCGACTTCCCCATAATTCCATTCCACAACCGTTCGAACTTCAAGTTCAAACCCTAGATCTAAGTTCAAACTTCAAAATAGGAAGAAAAAAACCCTAGATCCGTTTGACCGCCGCATCTTCCACCGCACTCCGATAGACCGCCGCATCTCAGTTTCAGTATGCCTTGGTCCACAGGCCTAATATTATCGAGCGGGTTGATCGTCGCTCTAGTAAACTTTTTTTTCTTTTTTTCTTCGTTCTTTTTATTTTTCATTTCAAATTAACATCGTTTAAAAAATAAAGGATTTAATTTGATGTAATTTATGTATTACAAGGTTTTTTCATCTTTTTTTCAGTCAAAAAAATGAAATATGCATTATATTGATTAATTTTCGGATATTTTCGGATACATTTTGAGGTTCGGATACAGATATTTTCGTATATCCAAAAATATCTGTATTCGCTAAGCCGGATACGGATATTTTCGGATATCCGAAAATATTAGCGGATACGGATAATATTAAATGGGTATTCTCGGATATCGGATACAGATTCGGATACGGATTTTCATTTTCGGATACAGATACGGATACAGATACAACATTATCCGTATCCGATTGCATCCGTTTACAGGCCTACTCCTAAGATAAGGCATCATAAATAATTATGGAATACTACGGAATAAATATATCCCTAGACATATCCCAAACTTATCCACTCCAAAGAATCAAGGGAAGGCTAAGGACACAAAGAACAAGGGATTTATAACACTCGTACTATACTTGGATGTATCATCATATATGCATCTGTTCTATGTTTATCATATTTTGTTCTGAGCTCAGCTCTAATACCAAGTTGTGACGCCCCACCCCGAGACCCACATTAACAAAGAGTATTACTGGGTAATACTATCTGCTAATGCGGAGAATAGGGCTAGTTAGGAGCGACCATCTATAGCCTTGTCTTAAATATCTATTGAATATGTCGATATATGTTCTACTATCTCGTTTTTTTCAACTCAAGTGGATCGACGTAACCAATAAATACTTAATACAAAACAATAGGTGGCTAACGGATCTATCAGAACAAAATACAATAACTAAATGAATATCACATCACAGAACAACAAACAGATATACATATACACATATATAATGATACATCTCAATACAATACAAATGATACATCAGAGTGGTATGACGACCACTTTATATACACAGGTCAAATAAATATACATCTCAAGATACAACTCTAAAAGACTCTAACTATAAAATATGAAAGAGAGATATCCATGCGGAAGCTTCAAGGCAAATCTAAGTCTAAAAATAAATGTCTAACCTGTAACAAACTCGGTCTGACCCGAGTATAAATACACGGGTCAGTCTAGCTAAACAAATCAGTAATACAGATAATAGATAAGATGATGCATAAGGAAGGGTAGAGTATCCTCTCATACAAAAAGGAAGTCCTACCAAGAGCATGATAACCCTTTATTTAAGAAAGGGTTGATCATTCTTCTTGAATAAGAAGAAATAACAAGAAATATAAGTTCATATCTGAAGTGGACTAATAACACTTAAGAGTATGAAACCTCTAGGAAGAAACTCCAATGATAACACTCAATTAAGAATCATATTCGCCTCATATCATCGGCGAAATCTCTAAAAAATAATAACGGTTTCGATGAACCATATCTCCTGAATAGGAGCAACATCAATGCAAACTCTCGCCAAAATGGCAAACATAAAACATTCTCAAATAGGATAATCCCAAAACTCAAATATGCCTCATCTCATCGGCATAAACAAAATCTTAGAATGCCATGGAATGACAATAAAAATTTCAAATATAGAAGAATCTCCAAACTCAATTATACCTCATCTCATCGGTTTAAATATATATAAATCTCAAACTCAACTCGCCAAAATAGCAAAACCCAGAATATCCTATAAAATCATGAAATCATCTAAACTTATAACTCAAGGAACTTGATAAGAGTTCAAAACATCATAAATGAAATCATCATATGTATATCTCATATAGTACTAGGCTATCAATGTAATAAAACATCTTAAAATGGTGAAATCATAATAAAACGGAAAACTCGGAAAACTCAGAAAATTCAAAAAACTCAGATTGGCCAGATCCCCGCTTACATGCTGATGCAATGCTGCACGTGCCACATCTTGACCAGTACTCTATATATATTTTAGGTACCCATACATCGTGATGACCGAAGTCGTAATACATCGTGACGACCGAAGTCATAGAACATCTTGACGACCAAAGTCATAAAACATCGTGACGACCGAAGTCATAGAACATCTTGACGACCGAAGTCATAAAACATCGTGATGACTGAAGTCATAGAACATCGTTATTATCGAAGTCGTAGAACATCGTGATGACCCGAAGGTCTATAATACTGGTAAACATCGTGAATGTGTCACAAACTCCCAGATAGGAACCCAAAAAGTGGTAACGTTCATCCCATACCACACGTTTTCACTAATCGGTTTACTAACCGCGAGTCAATGCCACACTAGAAAACATCATAAATCTCAGAAAATCATACCTTGCCAAATCTCATTGGCAAGTATCAAAAGACATCATAACTTGTCTCATCTCATCGACAAGTAAAAACATCGTGATGGTTTCTCATAAATCATAAATCTCAAAGTAGAAATCTCAAACTCAAGACTTGCCTCGTCTCATCGGCAAGTATTAAAATACATCGTGATGGTTCTGATTGACCATACTCCTAAAATAGGAGATCTCAAACCCTAAAACTTGCCAAATATTGGCTATCTCAGATAATTCCTAAAAATAGTAATTTTAGATCTCAAAGCACGCCATAAAACGGCAAATCCCAAAAATCATCTCAAAATCGATAACCTCGAATAGTTTCGGTTGTACAAGTCTGAAATTAACCGAAACAGTAAACGCACGTGTCCCATACCATATGTTTTACTAATGTAACATACGGATATTTTCAACCATTCGAATCCATACATGTCGGACTTGAATTGCTCAAAATATCATATTGTTAATTTATATTTGGCAAAACTCAGCATATACAGTAAATAAATAAATCACAGAATTACAAACACAGAGTAATATAACAATAATGCAGCGGAATAGATAAATAGTAGTTCATGAAGCTACTATATAAACAACAGAGTTTGAATTAAATTACAATAGAATAAATATAGACTGATGACATCTCTGAACAAATCAACTGGAAAGCTAAAAGCTGAATCGATAGTTGGATCTCCAAGCGAAGCTCCAAACTCCAAAGGTGAGTCTCAAATGCTGTATCACTCAGTCTGACCCGAGCGTAAAGCAAACACAAAACACTCAAGTCAGGATTAACATTCTTATATCAATAAATCCAACTTAAGTGAAATATCAACTGAAATACAAGTAACTTAAAGGATGTTTGGGATAACCATCCTCTAAGGATCCGTGGAACTATCTACAATGTAGAAATATACGTTATTAACAACCAAACGTCATTATAACACCGTGGTCATTTCAAAATAATTTATACTTCAAAACCAAAATATCATTTCCATTTCATATATATATATATATATATATTTCCAAATTATAGCACTTTCAAAACTAAATTGATAATTTCATATATATATTAATTTAACTTTATTATTATTTAGTTTTGAAATAATCACTTAATAAACCCATTATCATTTAAATAACCTTAAATTACATTAAACTAAATATTTCCTTCGATTTATTTAAACTTGAAATATTCACTAATCACTTTAAACCAAAAACAAGTTATAAAATCATATCTTAATTAAAACCCTCAAATTCAATAAGTTTCAAATCAATTTAATTAAACAAAAATTCTTAATTAAATACAATTTGAATATATACAAATTTATCTTACCAACCTTAACTTATAAAATCATTATAAAGATCTATTTTTAAAATAAAATTTTAAATAAATACTTATGCATGTTATATATTAATTAAATCATACTTTATTAAATTAAAACTTATTATTAAATCTACTTTATATTAAAACTTATTTATATATAAAATATTTCAATGTTAAATAAAACCATATATATTCCCTTTCAAAACCATAGATATCATTTTCAAAATATTTATATATAGACCAACGGTGTCCGTATATAAATTTCTATCCTATGGTCAAGTGATACGGATATTTATCATTTCAATCCGTAGTTTAAATATCTACGGGTATATATCATTTCAACCCGCAATCCCAAATTCAATTCAATGAAAATCGCATGGGTTTATCATTTAAACCCATAACGCTTTTCCCCTATTCTACAGATCGTTCGGGTATGTATCATTTCAACCCATAGTGAATTCTATACTAACAGGGAACTTGCAGAGTGATAACAGATATGATAATAATATAACAGACATATATCATCAATAACAATATAATATAAACAACAGGATATGGTGTCATATCCCACAGGTGAACAATTACATATAGATGCATAACATATATAACGAATTAAATAATTAACAGTTCAATTTAGTAGTATATTTCAATTGTTGTTTCAATTGAAATCAAATTTAATAAATATAAGAACGTTAATCGTGAGTGATTGCTCACCTTTCGAGGCTAGAGAATACAGAAGGTGATACAGATACGCACACTGATACAGACACGAGTAAATCAAAAGGATGTTGCGACCAACTTGGACATTGGCGAGACAAGAGTAAGGCACGATGACTGGATGGATGAAAATAAATGATATAAGTGAACACACATATATATATGACTGTATATAACTATATACATAACTATTTATGTGTGAATAAAAATCATATTATAACTTCTAACACATATGTGTTTCAAAAAATTTAACTTTAATAAAAAATATAGAATCCATAATATTTGCGTGTATAGTATATCTTCTTAGAACCCAAACTTTTATATTGTCTTTGAGAAAAATCAAACCACATATAATGAAATCTTTACAATTGTTAATTCCTAAAACATCTTTACTTCCCATCGAAATATATAGGTAGCTAATATATATATACTAACGTACCATCCCTGTTATATAACTTTATAAAAGACATACTATATATAAGCTAGTACATAAATATTATACATGTTTATTAAAATCGGCATATATCAATACAGCATATTATATATAACGCAATAAAGCATTTGTTAAAATCAAGTACATATACAAAACAACAGCAGCTTTAAAATATAGGATACTGTAAGCCTATATTCAGTAAATATATATAACCTTTTCAAAATCTAGCATATGGATAAATATATTATAAACGCTTAAACAACACCTTACACTTCAAAACAATATATATCATCTTCAAATAAAAGTCTTAAAATAAAATAAACCTAAACTATATAACAGATTTGGTATATATATAATACCAATATAAACTATACAACATATAAAAATATTTAATACTCCAGTTTAACTATATATACTGACATACTAGAAATCCTATAGGCAACATACTGTGTAATTCATGTATACTAGCAGACCGTTGCATATATCGAAAAAACAACAAACTGTATATAACATATACACCTCACAACCTATATTATAAAATATATATATTACTTAGATTATAATTTAACATTATTCTAATAGTACTTTAAACGAAAATAGGAATTAAACTAATATGTAAATATATTAAACATTCACAGTAAAACCATTCAAACCCTTAATATAAAACTCTGCATAAATTCTCCAGGCGTTACATATATATATATAACTATCATATTGTAAAATTTTATATAATCAATATATATATATATATATATATACGTGCACTATACAAAAATGCTGTAGGCTTATATATTCCATGTCGCCAATATATAAAATGTAACAATACAAAGAAATCTAGCCTTCATATTATACCTATCATACTGTTTGAAAATATACAGTAACGTGTATATATATAATGTAGAAACTAACCTATAATATATTTTTATGCATATATACTATATTATACATACAAACAAAAGAGCTGTTGTAAAGATGGGAATTCATGCAACGTGTAAAACTAATGCAAAAAAATCTTAATATACAGAATATATATATATATACTTATATTACTAAATATATACTATATATTGTATAACAAGCTATCACTTACATAGCAAAGCAAGATTGGCAGAGAGGTGAAGTCGGGCCAAGGGAAAAAGAAGGAAGTTGGGCGCTTGAGTTGTGGGTCTGGGAAAGTCATGAGGTAGGTCGGCTGACGATGTAGGGGTGGTAGGCGGCGGTTTCAAGGTCGGAGAGGCTACGGTGGTTGCTGGCCCGAAGGTGGGGACGCTTGCGTGGCAGATGTGATGCGGAGGTGGGCGAAGCCAGGCAAAAAGAAGAGGACGAGAGGGGGAGGTACGAAGATGTGAGCAGTTGCGGTATGGGTTTAAGAAGAAAGATAATGAGTAAGGAGAAGAATGAAATGGAAAGAAAAGAAACAAAGAGATAAATGTAAATGCACGTGCGTGAACCCCGAAACGTTTGGTTCTTCATTTTTTTTACTTTTGGGTGTCAAAACTGACGAATAGAAAAGGACACAAGTTATATCTGTGATTAACACATCAAGCTGAACCAGATGGAGGATACAGAATTGCAAATGGACTCAATTTGGCGAATCGTCACCCTTTGCATTCTGTTGATTCTGTCGCGCACCGGACTCCGAAATACACCAATGAATATATCAGGGTGATCAGCGCTTTGAGACGAACAAGAGGAAACATGAATATCTATGTTAGGATCTTCCTATCAAAAGTCCATACGGACACTGATATACGTTGCTATCCCGTACGGAAAAATCCAAACGGAGCTAGAAACGTCCGAATTTCGCGAAACGGATTACGCAGTCTTAATTTGAGTGTTCTAAATAAATTTTCTCATGTTGACACATTTAGGTTTTGGAACACTTTTAAATTCAATTGTTATTAACTGATTTAAACTGAATTTCTAGCGATTGATAGAACATATATATTATTCGACGAAAATTTGCCATTTGCTATGTCTAGATGGACGCCTAGAAAATATCAAATTTCCATCATAAAATTCTATTGTTTGTTTTAAATGGTAGATTTTAGTTTATTATATTCAATAAAATTCACATTTATTTAATTTCAAATAAACTATATTTCAAATTAATATAATTGAATATTCATTGGTTTATAAACTCTAGTTCCTTAATTAAAATGCTAATATTAACTAATGCAGTATTAAATTCTCAATTTTCTCAATTTCTAAATCATTTAACTAATTAAGCCTTATTAAATTAAAATTTATATTTCTTTACTTTTATGTAAAATCCAATTATACTAAATTTCATTAACAAATTAATTTCAATAGGTTGATAAGTAAGGTGAGCAAAATCAAGATTAAAATTTAAATAAGTTTGAATACATAATTATACATTTATTGTTTACAAATAGATTAGAAGTTAATTTACAATTAAAACCCAATTCCAGTTAATCACACCTTTATTTCATGCTTTACACAATATTAAGTCTATCCAATTAAACTTTTATTAAACCATACGTTTGAAATCACATAAAATAGTTGTCACTTTATTAAATCAAAATCAGATGTTATAATTCAAAGTAAATTTTATTTAAAATCATAAAATTTTAATTTCTTCCTGTATTAAATTCTAAAATTTGAATTTTCTCTTTTCGAAAAATACGTGTCGTTACAACTAAATCATTTAATTCTCTTTCTCATACGTTCGAATAGTCCAAAAATGTGTATTTTATATTTAAAATAATTTATTAGAGAACACTAGCTTTTAAAACTATTTTCCGAAAACGATTATTGCAGCCAATATTTGAAATTCCTTTATTATAGGAATAAATAGATTTTATATCTTAAAATAATTTAAAAATATTATATAATAATTATTTAAAATGCCCATTTATTTTCAAATTGGAGAAAACCGTGCTCGAAAACAATGAAAAACAAAGAAAATACCTCAAAACCGATAACTCAAATTCAATTCAAAATCAATACAAATTTGAATTTCAAATTCTCCAAATTTAGCTAGCCTATTGATAGGCATCATAGCACTTCATCTCATTCAAATACATCTCCAAATTCAATCAACAAATGCAAAGAAACAAAGTAGAAAACAAGGCAAGAAGCAATACATAAGGAAGAAAAGGCAAGAGCTTAAGTGCCTCCCTGGGCCTTTTGGTCGACCTCCCCAGTCCCTAGGTCGACCTAGGTAGCTAGGCGGTCGACCCTTAGGTAGACAGGTTGTAACGACCCGTAAATTTCAACTGTTTTAATAACGTAATTAGTTGAAATTTTGTGAAATTTTAAACAATAAAAGTTTGAAATAAAAATTTAATATTTGGAATGCGTCTAGTTAAACATAGCAACTGGTAAATTTTCGTCTGGAAAAATGAAAGTTTATTTCGCGCGTGAATTTACTTCAATTTAATCAGTTAAAAAGCGATGAAAATAAAATGTTTCCGAAACCTAAATATTTTGACATAGAAAAATTCTAAACCATCTTCTGAGCAAGATGTCTGTTTGTCGCTTTTCCAAATTCGGACATCTTTGGCTCCGTCGATCTTATTTTTCAGCGTTTTTCTTGCATTTTCCGCTATTGGAAAATTCGAATTTTTATAATTCAATCAAACCACTGATATTTGCATACCGTTTTGATCGTCCCGTCACGCTGATCAAAATGGTATATTCATTTGTGCGAATTGAAATCCGACGTAATCCGTTACGCTAATTTAACCGGTTCGGACGGACCAGTTAAACCGTATTCAGCCCAAACTAAAACAATTTGTACACATTCAAGATGTGAAAACCATCAGCTACTTGCAATAAAAAAAAATTCTAATTGTCGTGCATAATTTTCTCTATTCCCAATAGTTCTTTCCGAATATGACTATTCGTTGCTCGACATTTATTGTGGCCCATTGATTTTTGTTGCTGCCGTTTCAATTATTTACTTTCGTTTTACAGAGAACAAAGCTTATTTCATTTATTTTTTGTATACTTGAAGCTATCCCAACTTTCCATCTACTTGCTTCAATTCTTCCTTCTTTTCCCTTTGCAAACTCACGCAACCACCTCCACTCCTCAGCCCACGTTCTCCACCACCCGACTACTCCATCAACCGACTGCCATCTCCAAACCAATGAACCCAAACAATCCGCCTCCTTTTGCAGCCAAGATGTAACGACCCCGGATTTTAATTAAATTTAAATTGATAATTTATTGAATATTTGAATAAAAATTGTAAAATTAAATGGATAAAATGGAGCGAGTTTCCCCGGATTCAAGTATATTCTGTATGAATCATTTCAATTTAAAATATTATAAATATATAGATATATATTCGATTTGAATTTAAAATTGTAAATAAATGGTTTAATAATAATAATGATTGATAATAATAATTAGAATTGATGGTTAATAATGGTTCGAGTTTATAAGATAATATAAACAAATGCACTTATAAAATAAGTAAGAAAAATATATAAAATTTGATTAAGTGATACAAAATAAATACATTTAAATATGAATAAATGTAAACAAAAATGTAAGTCTAAAGATGAACAAAATGAAACAAGTGTGTATATATGAAAGCAAGAAACAAAATATATATAAGTATGAACAAGTGCTCGCAAAATAAACACCCCAGGTACAAAATATATGCAGGCAAGAACAAGTGAAAGAAAGCAAAGCAAAATGTCTTTGATATTGTACATAACAACATCACTTCAGCCGAATACAAAGTATATATTTTCACATAACTAATAAAGCAAGTACAAGAAAATAGAGGAAGTATGTAGGCTGTAAACAATCAAGTATGAACACAAACAAAATATCTTCAAGTATGGTATATGTGTAGATTGTACAAAGCAATTAATGCTTGGACCTTTAGCCACCCTACAGAAAATCATCAGCCGAGATTTTGTTGATAAAACAAAGAAAAAATATACATCTTTGCATTGTATTGTACAAACAATATATAGTACCCTGTACAAATTGTATACCCAGTACACTTTCCTTTTATATATTAGCCCTCTTCATCAGTTTCGTTTACTAAAGAACCAAGAAAATAAATCTAAAGTAATATCATGCAAAACTAAAAAAACTAAATTCAACAAAACAATCAATGCAAACCAGAGATTAAAAGGCAGTGAAACTCAAAGCAAAGATCAATTTTTCAAATGCATAGCCTGTTCTCTGTTCTTTCTTTTTAAGGTGAGCAAACTTTTAATTTAAACCTTTAAGCCATTTATATGTGTTGATTGTGAGTAGACTTAATTTTTAAAGCTATCAGTTTTAAGTTGAAAGCAAGATATCGTTCTCTGGAAAAACAACAACAGATGCAAAGTTTTCAACTGTCAGTTTTGTAAGTCCTCTTGTTTTCAAATCAAGTTTCAAGCCTCTGCCTTTTCAAAACTGGTTCAACAATGAAGCTCTGTTCTTCTTCCAAAACAATGTGAGCAACTTAATTATCTTTGTTTTATCTTTTGATGTTTGTGATTGATAATGTTATGGAATGTTGCCTAGCTGTTGAATACACTTACATGAAGTATACATATATATATATATATATATGTGAGCTAAATCATGTGTATACAGGCATATATGCCTATCCTTATGGTTACAGGCTTAAAAAAAATTATTTCAAGAATTTACATCTCACAATCTATGCAAATTTGAGTTATGGTTATTAAACAAAAGATGATTTAAATAGGACAACATCCATGTTAGGAACAAATCCAAGTTTATTTATTGAGAATTTACTTCAAGAATGAGAAAAACAGTGAAATATTAAACTATATTGAAATCTCGACTTGAATGATTCGTTGTTTCAAGTATATAAGTAGATTTGTTATCAAAATCTATGAATTTTAAAATAATAATCAGGATTTTTAGAGCTAAGTTTCGAGAGCAGTTCATAGATGAACGGGAAACGATTTTCGACCAATTGCCGGCCACCCAATGAACTAGGGGCGTTTGGGTTTCTGGCGGAGATGAATGAGCCTACGAAGGTGATGGGAAAATTGGTCGGAGGCACTCTCGACCACTGTGGCAATGGCGGCAGTCGTTTGAAGTATGTAAACCTAAATTTGGCATGGCTAAGAACTTCGATTCGTACGTCCTCCCCAGTTGATCGAGTGTCGCGAGAGTTTGGGAAGTGGAAGAAGAACGTGCTGTCGTGGTGTGGCAAAAGGTTGAGGGCCTCAGTTGATCGGTGACGGTGGCGAATAGTGGTTTTTGTCGATCGATGAGTTTACTGGAGGATGCTCGATAGCTTATTTTCGATTTTCTGGCGAATTCGTGGATCTGGGTGTTCGTGACGATGTAGGCGAGGTTCGGCGACTTGGTGACGTGATCGCCGTAGCTCCGACGTCTCGTGCACGTACACGTGCACGTTGGGTTAGTTTTGGGCTATGCTGTGGGTTCGTGTTTTGGGGAAGACGATATCGCCTCGGGTTTAATCTCGAGAAAAGCAGGGGTTCGACTCGAAGCAGGAAATGGAAGGGTGGAACCAGAAGTTGAGCTCGGGTAAGTGAGTGATTGGCTCGGGTCATTGATAATGCAGCAGGGTTTTAAAATTTTAAGTAAATATTTTCAAATTGTTTTGAAAATAAATTGATTTTGAAATAAATTATATGATGATAATGAATATTTTTCTAAGTATTCTTAATGGAATTTGATAATGCTTGAATTAAGCAAGTGTTGGAAATAAGTATATTAGGAACCTTAATTAAGAAATGATTTTTTTTATTATTTAAATATTATTTTAATTAAAGGTTGATTAATTTATAAATTGAAATTCGTGTATTAGGTTTTAATCAAAAGGTATTAAGAAAATTTCTTTATGAAATTGATTTAAAAGATGAAGATAATTAAGAATAATCACTTATTGTATTTAATTAAAGGAAATTAATCAATGTGATAAATTAATTTGAGAAAAAAAATAGTTAAGTAAAGGTCAATTAATTAATAAAGGTGATTAAAGAATGATAATCAATTGAGAAATAATTAATTTAAGTAATTAATTAAAGATAATCCATTAAAGGGTGAATTTAATAATTAAAGGTTAATTATTGAATAATTAAAGATTGATGAATTATAATTAAAAGGTTAATTAATTTATAATTAAAAGGTTAATTTATAAATGATTGAAGGTTAATTAATTAAAATGGTTTATAATTAATTAATGATTAATTAACCAAGATTTGTAGTTTATTCAAAAGTAATTAATCTGGTATAAATTAATTATAATCAGATATAAATTGACCTTACTTATGAATGTTTGGATTCTATTGAATGTGAATTGTTTGATATCCCTGATATATGATGCTTTGTGATACACCCTGATTTATGTTGTGATCTGTAGTTTACTTACCTGTGATATATATCTGTGATCTGTGAATGAACGATAAGCGTATAGTTTATATCGCTTATCAACTATATTATGTATTTTGATCTGTGATGATTGATGTTGTGCACTATTGTGTGAAACCCCTGGACCACACTGTTACACACACAAATATGGATTTCACGTGGAAATCGGTTAAGTCACAGATAATTTAAATTTGATGTTTTGAAATTGAAATTTTAATTTCAATTGATTTTGAAATTGGAAATTTGGTTTTAAAGTGAAAAGTTTTTAAAATTGAATTTCAAAGATAAAAGTTATTTTGAATAACTTAACCGAGTTTTGAAAATTTAAATAGTTAGATTTAAATTTGGATTCAAGTTTGAAATTAAATCTATGATTTGGAAACTAGGGATAAAAGATGATATAAATGTGTTTGTATGAAGTAAACCATTTTAAAGTATTAATTTGGGAATTTGAATTTAAACCAAGGATTTCAACTCGTATGAATGAATCAAATTTCCAAATAAAAAACTGTTTGTTTTAAAGGAACAAAAGCTTTCAGATCAGAAATGAAATTCCAATTTAGGTAAAGGAATTTTAAGATTTAATTGAAAAATGGTTTTCCAAGTTATGAATGAATTCTTTTTGAAAGCTATGAATTAAATCGGTTTATTTTTAACAGATTTAAAGTGATGACTTGTTTAACCCATTCGAAATGAAATTGTTTTGAAAGCTATTTGTTAAATCTTTGATTTAAAGATTCAACGAATTAATTAAATTGAAATGGAAATCGATTTGGAAAATCTGTGAATGAATCTTTGTGAAATTAAGTGAACTTTGTGAATTGAATCTTTTTGTTTAAAAAGATTAAAATGGTAATTTGTTAAACCATTTGAAAAGAAAGTTTGGGTAATAAGTTGTGACTTAATTGAAATCCCATTATCCATTTGTTTTTGAATATTGCGCTCACTATTCGGGTTAGCCGGGAGAGGACCTTAGTGTCATATAACCCATTCCGAATAGTGATACGTCGTATATGGATAGCATTTGAAGACCGGTGTCGAAGACCGGATATTTTTCGAAAATGAAAGGACAACCTATCGAATGTCACTGCACTGGGTAGCTCCCGGTATAGAGATTTATATCACTCTTTTGTGACGGGAAGTCCGGACGTGATTGAAAGTTATCCGGATTTGCAAGGGCTTCGTGAGAAGTGCCTTCGGTTCTGTTCGAACCCGGAACAGACTTATATGGATACATGTCTGACATTACACTTTGAGATATAAAGCCGATTTCTTTCAAATACATTTCTGTTTGGTGGAGGAGAATTTATTCTCTTAGCTTAACACCCTTCTCTGAGACGTACGAGCTCAGAGGTTATGTAGTTGAAGTTATCAGCGATATATCCCAATTTGGTAATGTGGCATGCTGAGTGTTGCTGTGTGATGATCAGTGTTTGATCATTTGTGATATGATCATTTGTTTGATCATTTATCTTTGTGATCATAGGTTGATCATCTGTTGACCCAAAGCGTGGCTTTTTGAAAAAGCGTAGCTTTGTGGACGAGACTTCGTCAGGGCCTCACAACCCGGAAATGGTCGAAACAGGATCGTTGCGGCAAGGTTATGAGGGTCGCGCCCTTTAGGGTATGTCATTTCCTTCTGGAAAGGGGTGGTATCATGGTATGGAGCCCAGATACTTACTCATGTGGATACACTTTCTTTATGATGTGTGATGTTGGATACCGAGCTCGGATAAAGGTCCCAAAGGACCGGGTGATGACATATTCGTGAGTTACCTGTTACAGGGGTAACCCGGCCTTGTTTGGCAGAGAGAAGTTTGTCTCTCGGGACGTCCCGCCAGAGGCGATCCCATGCGGCGGAAGGAAGTTCCTTAGCCTGACCATTTGTTGGAAATCCATTTCTCCAATACGGAACTTGTACGGTTTTAGTTGTAGAACCTGCCATTTACGTACGGTGGTCACCACTGTTTAGATGGTAGCTATAGTAGGCATACGATACTGGTCGTATGTTGGCTAAGATTAATATTATACTTTCGAAATGTTTCTGCACTATGCACTAATAATAATATCCAATGATTTGCGTAGTAAGCATCTTTGACTATCATAAGAAGAAATCTCCTCCAATTCTGCGTTTGCATTGTGTGTGTGGCGGGAGGTCTTATGGTAGTTTCATTTTCCAAAAGCATTGCGGATTTCAATGTTTAAAATTCTTTTGTGTTTGTTTAAAGATAAACTGTTTTTGTTGCTCACACCAGTCCCATGACTGATCCGGAGTTTATTGTTCCTTTCCTAAACTCTGGGTGCTCATAATTTTCCACACGAGCAGTCTAGAGTTGGGTTTTTCAGATAGTCAGGTTCAGTAGATTTTCTGGAGCTAGTTTAGTCTTTGGATCGGACTGCACTTGCTTATTCTTGGTGTATCGTTATTGGGAGTTCGAGCTACTGCTGGAGTTCTCTCTTGAAGGCTATCTTAGAGTTATTTGTTCCGCTGCTGGTGTTATCGTTTTCTTTTCCGCTGCTATTTGTCGTATCATATCTCTGATGTATATAGATATTCATTGTATCATCATTGTATCTGGATATTGTATCAGATGTTGTATATCTATATTCTTTTTATTCCGCTGTGTTATTTACTTAATGTTGTTATAAGCTCCGGAGAACCAGATTTGGCATTTTGAATCTACGGCATTTTGAGTACAAGTGGAGTACGGGTGCTGATTTTCGAAGGCCAACTTTTGGGTCTTTACATTTTGGTATCAGAGCTAAGGTTGAACTTTAGCTCAGGAGTATAACACGTTAAGTAACTCATTAGAAATAGAGTGAAGTAAACTCTAGAATGAGTGTATCCTTAAGATATCCGTTCGAATGTCTCAGTAAATTCTCTTGCTATCCACTGATAGTAAGTATGAGTGCAAGAAGAGGACGAGATAGGGGACAGGGAAATATGATTATAAAGGGTCAATACCCTGTAACAACAAGGAAACAACCTTTTCTCTATCGATCTCTTTGTTCAACATCTTTTCTCAATTCTTCGATTATTTCTGGTAGATCCAGGAAGAAGATTCGATATATTAAAATGGGACGTAAACTCCGGGTGGACCAAAATTGTTTGTTTGGATGAATTGGTTGCTTTGTTTGCTATGGTTGATAGGTATACTTTAGCTTCTAAACTGAAAATTTTGAAATTGTATCGATATATCTATCTATTCTTTTGGGTCCCAGTATATTCTACGAATGGTTAGTTATCACTTCGCACTGACCGATGCCACTCCATATTTCGTAGATCTGGATAACCCGAGTATCGTGTGAAAGAATTCAACAGATTCGTTCTTGTGTATATTATTGATATTCTGATTTGGTAAGCCAAATGCAGAATAGATATTCAGTTTGAATTGATGAAATATTCTTCATCTATCTTTGTGTCTCCTTGGTAATTTCGAGGACGAAATTCTTTTAAGGGGGGAAGTCTGTAACGACCCCGGATTTTAATTAAATTTAAATTGATAATTTATTGAATATTTGAATAAAAATTGTAAAATTAAATGGATAAAATGGAGCGAGTTTCCCCGGATTCAAGTATATTCTGTATGAATCATTTCAATTTAAAATATTGTAAATATATAGATATATATTCGATTTGAATTTAAAATTGTAAATAAATGGTTTAATAATAATAATGATTGATAATAATAATTAGAATTGATGGTTAATAATGGTTCGAGTTTATAAGATAATATAAACAAATGCACTTATAAAATAAGTAAGAAAAATATATAAAATTTGATTAAGTGATACAAAATAAATACATTTAAATATGAATAAATGTAAACAAAAATGTAAGTCTAAAGATGAACAAAATGAAACAAGTGTGTATATATGAAAGCAAGAAACAAAATATATATAAGTATGAACAAGTGCTCGCAAAATAAACACCCCAGGTACAAAATATATGCAGGCAAGAACAAGTGAAAGAAAGCAAAGCAAAATGTCTTTGATATTGTACATAACAACATCACTTCAGCCGAATACAAAGTATATATTTTCACATAACTAATAAAGCAAGTACAAGCAAATAGAGGAAGTATGTAGGCTGTAAACAATCAAGTATGAACACAAACAAAATATCTTCAAGTATGGTATATGTGTAGATTGTACAAAGCAATTAATGCTTGGACCTTTAGCCACCCTACAGAAAATCATCAGCCGAGATTTTGTTGATAAAACAAAGAAAAAAATATACATCTTTGCATTGTATTGTACAAATAATATATAGTACCCTGTACAAATTGTATACCCAGTACACTTTCCTTTTATATATTAGCCCTCTTCATCAGTTTCGTTTACTAAAGAACCAAGAAAATAAATCTAAAGTAATATCATGCAAAACTAAAAAAACTAAATTCAACAAAACAATCAATGCAAACCAGAGATTAAAAGGCAGTGAAACTCAAAGCAAAGATCAATTTTTCAAATGCATAGCCTGTTCTCTGTTCTTTCTTTTTAAGGTGAGCAAACTTTTAATTTAAACCTTTAAGCCATTTATATGTGTTGATTGTGAGTAGACTTAATTTTTAAAGCTATCAGTTTTAAGTTGAAAGCAAGATATCGTTCTCTGGAAAAACAACAACAGATGCAAAGTTTTCAACTGTCAGTTTTGTAAGTCCTCTTGTTTTCAAATCAAGTTTCAAGCCTCTGCCTTTTCAAAACTGGTTCAACAATGAAGCTCTGTTCTTCTTCCAAAACAATGTGAGCAACTTAATTATCTTTGTTTTATCTTTTGATGTTTGTGATTGATAATGTTATGGAATGTTGCCTAGCTGTTGAATACACTTACATGAAGTATACATACATATATATATATATATATATATATATATATGTGAGCTAAATCATGTGTATACAGGCATATATGCCTATCCTTATGGTTACAGGCTTAAAAAAAATTATTTCAAGAATTTACATCTCACAATCTATGCAAATTTGAGTTATGGTTATTAAACAAAAGATGATTTAAATAGGACAACATCCATGTTAGGAACAAATCCAAGTTTATTTATTGAGAATTTACTTCAAGAATGAGAAAAACAGTGAAATATTAAACTATATTGAAATATCGACTTGAATGATTCGTTGTTTCAAGTATATAAGTAGATTTGTTATCAAAATCTATGAATTTTAAAATAATAATCAGGATTTTTAGAGCTAAGTTTCGAGAGCAGTTCATAGATGAACGGGAAACGATTTTCGACCAATTGCCGGCCACCCAATGAACTAGGGGCGTCTGGGTTTCTGGCGGAGATGAATGAGCCTACGAAGGTGATGGGAAAATTGGTCGGAGGCACTCTCGACCACTGTGGCAATGGCGGCAGTCGTTTGAAGTATGTAAACCTAAATTTGGCATGGCTAAGAACTTCGATTCGTACGTCCTCCCCAGTTGATCGAGTGTCGCGAGAGTTTGGGAAGTGGAAGAAGAACGTGCTGTCGTGGTGTGGCAAAAGGTTGAGGGCCTCAGTTGATCGGTGACGGTGGCGAATAGTGGTTTTTGTCGATCGATGAGTTTACTGGAGGATGCTCGATAGCTTATTTTCGATTTTCTGGCGAATTCGTGGATCTGGGTGTTCGTGACGATGTAGGCGAGGTTCGGCGACTTGGTGACGTGATCGCCGTAGCTCCGATGTCTCGTGCACGTACACGTGCACGTTGGGTTAGTTTTGGGCTATGCTGTGGGTTCGTGTTTTGGGGAAGACGATATCGCCTCGGGTTCAATCTCGAGAAAAGCAGGGGTTCGACTCGAAGCAGGAAATGGAAGGGTGGAACCAGAAGTTGAGCTCGGGTAAGTGAGTGATTGGCTCGGGTCATTGATAATGCAGCAGGGTTTTAAAATTTTAAGTAAATATTTTCAAATTGTTTTGAAAATAAATTGATTTTGAAATAAATTATATGATGATAATGAATATTTTTCTAAGTATTCTTAATGGAATTTGATAATGCTTGAATTAAGCAAGTGTTGGAAATAAGTATATTAGGAACCTTAATTAAGAAATGATTTTTTTTTATTATTTAAATATTATTTTAATTAAAGGTTGATTAATTTATAAATTGAAATTCGTGTATTAGGTTTTAATCAAAAGGTATTAAGAAAATTTCTTTATGAAATTGATTTAAAAGATGAAGATAATTAAGAATAATCACTTATTGTATTTAATTAAAGGAAATTAATCAATGTGATAAATTAATTTGAGAAAAAAAATAGTTAAGTAAAGGTCAATTAATTAATAAAGGTGATTAAAGAATGATAATCAATTGAGAAATAATTAATTTAAGTAATTAATTAAAGATAATCCATTAAAGGGTGAATTTAATAATTAAAGGTTAATTATTGAATAATTAAAGATTGATGAATTATAATTAAAAGGTTAATTAATTTATAATTAAAAGGTTAATTTATAAATGATTGAAGGTTAATTAATTAAAATGGTTTATAATTAATTAATGATTAATTAACCAAGATTTGTAGTTTATTCAAAAGTAATTAATCTGGTATAAATTAATTATAATCAGATATAAATTGACCTTACTTATGAATGTTTGGATTCTATTGAATGTGAATTGTTTGATATCCCTGATATATGATGCTTTGTGATACACCCTGATTTATGTTGTGATCTGTAGTTTACTTACCTGTGATATATATCTGTGATCTGTGAATGAACGATAAGCGTATAGTTTATATCGCTTATCAACTATATTATGTATTTTGATCTGTGATGATTGATGTTGTGCACTATTATGTGAAACCCCTGGACCACACTGTTACACACACAAATATGGATTTCACGTGGAAATCGGTTAAGTCACAGATAATTTAAATTTGATGTTTTGAAATTGAAATTTTAATTTCAATTGATTTTGAAATTGGAAATTTGGTTTTAAAGTGAAAAGTTTTTAAAATTGAATTTCAAAGATAAAAGTTATTTTGAATAACTTAACCGAGTTTTGAAAATTTAAATAGTTAGATTTAAATTTGGATTCAAGTTTGAAATTAAATCTATGATTTGGAAACTAGGGATAAAAGATGATATAAATGTGTTTGTATGAAGTAAACCATTTTAAAGTATTAATTTGGGAATTTGAATTTAAACCAAGGATTTCAACTCGTATGAATGAATCAAATTTCCAAATAAAAAACTGTTTGTTTTAAAGGAACAAAAGCTTTCAGATCAGAAATGAAATTCCAATTTAGGTAAAGGAATTTTAAGATTTAATTGAAAAATGGTTTTCCAAGTTATGAATGAATTCTTTTTGAAAGCTATGAATAATCGGTTTATTTTTAACAGATTTAAAGTGATGACTTGTTTAACCCATTCGAAATGAAATTGTTTTGAAAGCTATTTGTTAAATCTTTGATTTAAAGATTCAACGAATTAATTAAATTGAAATGGAAATCGATTTGGAAAATCTGTGAATGAATCTTTGTGAAATTAAGTGAACTTTGTGAATTGAATCTTTTTGTTTAAAAAGATTAAAATGGTAATTTGTTAAACCATTTGAAAAGAAAGTTTGGGTAATAAGTTGTGACTTAATTGAAATCCCATTATCCATTTGTTTTTGAATATTGCGCTCACTATTCGGGTTAGCCGGGAGAGGACCTTAGTGTCATATAACCCATTCCGAATAGTGATACGTCGTATATGGATAGCATTTGAAGACCGGTGTCGAAGACCGGATATTTTTCGAAAATGAAAGGACAACCTGTCGAATGTCACTGCACTGGGTAGCTCCCGGTATAGAGATTTATATCACTCTTTTGTGACGGGAAGTCCGGACGTGATTGAAAGTTATCCGGATTTGCAAGGGCTTCGTGAGAAGTGCCTTCGGTTCTGTTCGAACCCGGAACAGACTTATATGGATACATGTCTGACATTACACTTTGAGATATAAAGCCGATTTCTTTCAAATACATTTCTGTTTGGTGGCGGAGAATTTATTCTCTTAGCTTAACACCCTTCTCTGAGACGTACGAGCTCAGAGGTTATGTAGTTGAAGTTATCAGCGATATATCCCAATTTGGTAATGTGGCATGCTGAGTGTTGCTGTGTGATGATCAGTGTTTGATCATTTGTGATATGATCATTTGTTTGATCATTTATCTTTGTGATCATAGGTTGATCATCTGTTGACCCAAAGCGTGGCTTTTTGAAAAAGCGTAGCTTTGTGGACGAGACTTCGTCAGGGCCTCACAACCCGGAAATGGTCGAAACAGGATCGTTGCGGCAAGGTTATGAGGGTCGCGCCCTTTAGGGTATGTCATTTCCTTCTGGAAAGGGGTGGTATCATGGTATGGAGCCCAGATACTTACTCATGTGGATACACTTTCTTTATGATGTGTGATGTTGGATACCGAGCTCGGATAAAGGTCCCAAAGGACCGGGTGATGACATATTCGTGAGTTACCTGTTACAGGGGTAACCCGACCTTGTTTGGCAGAGAGCAGTTTGTCTCTCGGGACGTCCCGCCAGAGGCGATCCCATGCGGCGGAAGGAAGTTCCTTAGCCTGACCATTTGTTGGAAATCCATTTCTCCAATACGGAACTTGTACGGTTTTAGTTGTAGAACCTGCCATTTACGTACGGTGGTCACCACTGTTTAGATGGTAGCTATAGTAGGCATACGATACTGGTCGTATGTTGGCTAAGATTAATATTATACTTTCGAAATGTTTCTGCACTATGCACTAATAATAATATCCAATGATTTGCGTAGTAAGCATCTTTGACTATCATAAGAAGAAATCTCCTCCAATTCTGCGTTTGCATTGTGTGTGTGGCGGGAGGTCTTATGGTAGTTTCATTTTCCAAAAGCATTGCGGATTTCAATGTTTAAAATTCTTTTGTGTTTGTTTAAAGATAAACTGTTTTTGTTGCTCACACCAGTCCCATGACTGATCCGGAGTTTATTGTTCCTTTCCTAAACTCTGGGTGCTCATAATTTTCCACACGAGCAGTCTAGAGTTGGGTTTTTCAGATAGTCAGGTTCAGTAGATTTTCTGGAGCTAGTTTAGTCTTTGGATCGGACTGCACTTGCTTATTCTTGGTGTATCGTTATTGGGAGTTCGAGCTACTGCTGGAGTTCTCTCTTGAAGGTTATCTTAGAGTTATTTGTTCCGCTGCCGGTGTTATCGTTTTCTTTTCCGCTGCTATTTGTCGTATCATATCTCTGATGTATATAGATATTCATTGTATCATCATTGTATCTGGATATTGTATCAGATGTTGTATATCTATATTCTTTTTATTCCGCTGTGTTATTTACTTAATGTTGTTATAAGCTCCGGAGAACCAGATTTGGCATTTTGAATCTACGGCATTTTGAGTACAAGTGGAGTACGGGTGCTGATTTTTGAAGGCCAACTTTTGGGTCTTTACACAAGATCTCCTCCGGGTGACACCCTTTCCACCTCAAGGCCACAGTCCACCGCCTCCACTTGGCCTCACAACCAAGCAGCCGGCAGCCTTCGACCACTGCCATCATTGAATCCCCTGAAAACCCGAAGACCCAATCTCGCCTTTTCTTCCATTGACTTCGGCCATCACATCCACTGGCCGAACTAGCTCCATCCGGCTCCTCCTTCAACACATGGCATGTCAGCCGAGACCCTCGCCTCACCTTCCCCTTCCCTTGCGAGTTGCTCCGCCCTCCATCACTTTTCACCGCCGTAGTTGCTGTTGCCGAGCCCTACATTCATCATACCCGCTACAACAGCTACCACTTCCTCGCCTCCCCTTCCTCTTTGCTCGCCTCGCACCTCTCCCTCTCCTCTTTATTTTGTATTCAGGTAATGTATATATAGATGTTTATATATATACGTACCTCATATGCTGATAGTTGTTGTGAAGATTTAGTAGGTTTATATATACCAGTTTGCAATTGTTATGTATTTGATTCCAAGTATATGTATATAAGTTATATGTATTTGGGTAAACTTTATAACAGTGCTATATATATGTGTGTTATATTATATAAGTGTATTATATTCGCAAGTTACAGTTCCAGTTAAAGGTGTGTCGATTATAAGTTATACATGTATGTATATACTAGTTAAGTGTTATTATAAAAGTCCTTTCAATACCTATATATATATATATATATAAATTCTGTTGTGTACGTTAGTTTTGTTTGTTGTTTTATTTATTTATTTTAAAAGTATATATAGTTGTATATCAACTAGTGTTTTAAAAATATGTCTTTCTGGGTATATATAGATTGTACATGCTGCTGTTGTCTAGGTATAATTAAGTTTATATGCATAGTAGGTTATACGAAAATTATTTATGTTGCATCGTTTTGGACTTTCGAATATGATTTGCATCTGGGAATACATAATTTATACGATATGTTCTATATATATTTTGCAAGTGCATTTATGATTTTATTATAAAGTTATATGTATATATTTACTAGTTACAATATATAAATCTGTTGAGCTTATATATACTTATATTCTTTTAGCATGCATTCGTTTAATTTGCGAGACCTGTTTCGGTTTATATGGCTGAAAGCAAAGGTTGGGATATGTATGTTTAAAGGTATATCTTATATAAGTCTTTTCCAAACTGCTGAGTTGATTGTATAGTTTTATAATTGATTATTATTTATATATAACCTATCTTTTATATAAGACACAAGTTATATGTCTGTATGTATAGTTTTGTTCTGAATATAATACATGTTGTAGGTTTTAAAAAGAAAAGAAAAAAAACATGAGTTTTATTTTATAAGTTTAAATTTTGATTTCAGGTATTGATTTAAGATATAATTTTATAAATATACTCTGATTTTAACATTTGAGTTTTAAGTATAATGATTGTTGAATTATATTGTTAATAGTTGTCTTAAACTAAAATAATGGATTTATATATATATATATATATCTATATATATATAATGTATGTATCCTCAGTTATATCAAAGATGATTCTGATTAGTCCTCATCGTTCCCATTTATCAGCTTTGTCCGTCGTGCCAGTTCATTCATCAAATCGTGTACATCTAGCGTTGCTTGGATTCGTGACTCAATTTCAGCGTTCGTATCTGTGTTCGTATCCGTGCCCTCTCCCGTTCTCTCTAACCTCGAAAGGTGAGCAATCACTCACGATTAACGTTCTTTTATTTATTAAATCTGATTTCAATTGAAACGACAATTGAAATATGCTGCTGTTAGTTATTTACACTGTTATATATGCTATTACCCGTATCTGTTCACCTATGACATCTGACACCATTATCTGTTAAATATTTATGCGATGATAATACAGTTGGTTGATAATTGATTGATTGATTGATGTTTATATTAGATGTAAATTTTAATGTATAAAGTGATAAATATTATGCAACTGAATTTGACAAAGAATAGTTGAAAATTTGAATCGACATATGTGTAGAACTTGGTTAGTTAAATTTGTTAAATCTGACCCCTTAAATGTTTAATCATTTGACACGTAGAAAAATAGTGTTAACTACACCTTGAACCATCAATTGTATGTTGTTTAAACTGATGATGTATGAAATTGTAAATAGATGACAAGTGAAGAACCGTAATGTAATAATCTTTAATCTACATGAAATGATAGTGTAGATTTTAGAAATAATTATATTAATTCGCACAAATAACAATGTGAATTAATACGGTTATTTCAGGATTATTTGAATTGATTATTGGATTGATATTGATTGTTGTTATTGTTTGTTTATTTACTTTGACACCATCCCAGTTATCACACTGCAAGTTCCCTTTGTTATGCTTTGATTTTTGAATTGAATTGGAATCAGGTTGAAATGATAAATACCCAAATTGAACTTTGACCTTGGATATAGAGAATTAAATAAAACCCGATTGGTCAATAATTTGATTTAAAAATAAAACGAAGATTTTATAAAAAAAAATGGTTTTGAAATGAAGTTGAAATTGGAATTTTTATGAAAGGAAAATGTTAATATTTAATAATCTGAAACAAAATATTAACAATGAAATTGATGAAAGAATATTGTTTAATTTGAGAAATGATTGAATTAAGTTTGAAATGATTTAATAATTAAGTTTGAAATTATAATTAAGTTTGAAATTATTAAACTTTGAAATTATTTAATAATTAAGTTTTGAATTATTTAATAATTAAATAAGGTTGAATTATTTAATGATTAAATTGAATTGAATTCTTTAATAAGTAAAATTGAACTTTTGAATAAGTAAATTTTTACTTCGTAATAATTGAAATTGAGTTTCTTTATAAATTAAGTTTGGAAAATCATTTAAGTAAGTAAATAAGTGAATTGAATTTCTTTAACAAGAAATAAAATGTGATTTATTGAAATTAATGTAAGACTTGAAATTAAAAGAATTTGATTTGATGAATTTAATTTAATTCAATTTGTAAGTTTTGATATAATGAAGTTGAATTTAAACAATGGATTTAATGAATTGGAAATTTAATAGAAATTGTTTTGAATGGCAAATTTATTTAATGAATATTGAATGAAATCGATTAATGAATTTAAATTGATTTGAATGTTAAATTAAATTAATTTAAACGATTTCGAAATGAAACTTATATACGAACTTGAATCAATATTTGAATTATTTTAAAAAGAGATTGAAATTGAATTATAAGATTTTGAAATGGTAATTTGGAAGTTTTGAAACGTAAATTATGGAAATTGATTTGGAAAGACAAATGAAATGTTGGTTTATAAATTCTAATTGGAATTGAAATTGATTTGGTTTTGAAATTTATTAAACGACCAATCGGTGTAATAATTACGGAAGTTATTAAAGAGACCGGAATCGGTTACGGATATACTCTCTATCTAAACCGAAACCACTTTAATAACTATAACGCGGAGTGATGATCCAGAATGAAGTGGTTGGAATGATGTACGTGATGACTGAAGAAAGAGAATGATAATGGATAGCCTTGACACTTGTGTCAAATTGGAAATGACTAAAACAGGAGCCGTGCCGGGCCAATGGAGGATTAGCTACCTCAAGTGGACACACTTCTTCGAACTACTCATTACTTGTTGTCGATTGGTGCACCCTTGATTTTGGGAGTGTTGTTTCACGGTGTTGCGGGCGTTGCGGCGTTGCGTTCTCACCAGTCCGGATCAGGCAAACGGTAGTATCACTACCTTGGGTATTGCCTCATGTGCCTTGTCATACTTGTATTCCCTATTCGCGACCACTACGAATTTGTTTTGTACCTTTAGTATATGGATTGCCCTCTGGTGACTTCCGGTTTTGGGGAAACTACGGTCTTGTATATGCTTTTGGGAATAAAAATGTGTTAAGGGTGGAATGGGCCATGACTTAACACTATTTTGATATCTTTATATTACTAATAGACATTATCTACTTAGCGTACATTACTACCTAGTAGATAGTTTAACGGATCCTTAAAGGATGGTTATTCCAAACATCCTTTAAGTTACTTGTATTTCAATTGCTATTTCACTTGAGTTGGATTTATTAATATAAGAATGTTAATCCTGACTCGAGTGTCTTGTGTTTTGCTTTACGCTCGGGTCAGACTGAGTGTACCAGTATTCGAGACTCACCTTTGAAGTTGGAGCTTTGCTTGAAGATCCAGCCATCTATTCTGCTTTCAGTATTCGATGATTCCAATGATGTATTCTGATTTGTATCTGATATATCGTGTTACTCTTCCGTTGTATCTGGTTTAACTCTGATGTATCGTATTACTCTTCTGTTGTAAACTCTGATGTATTTTATATATTCATATAGTAGCTTCATGAACTACTATCTCTTTTATTTTCCGCTGCAATTATTACTCTGTGTCTGTGATCTGTGATTTTTTATTTACTGTATATGTTCAGTTTTGCCAAATTTAAATTAACAACGCGGTATTTTGAGCAATTCAACTCCGGCATGAGTGTCTACCTACACTTATAATGGATGCGAATGGTCCAAAATATCGGGTCGTTACACAGGCAGGTCGACCTAGGTCACGTACTTTTCAAGCTAAGTTTTGCAACCTCGTTTTGATTTTCCAGCTTGATTTTCAAATAGCAAACGATGATAAAAAGCTATGAAATTTTGCAAATCTCTACTACTACATCTAAACTACAATCCGGAACAATTCTGGCAACAATTCAGCAAGGATTTAAGAAGATATAATCATTAGAAGAAGCCACTAAAACAAGATGTATACTGTAAATAAAACTTCTCAAAATTTGTTTACTGTAACAACGATTCATCCACATTTTTTGCAATTGCAGCACTGTTTTAACTAGAATTATGAGTTAACAAACTCACCTTACTGTAGAGAAGGTAAAAAATTGAATTTATGTAGAAAGAGGCAAGCATTGAGGAGATTCTAGCTTTAAATAACCTTTACAAACTTAAAACAGTACATGCAAAACAAGTTTTACAGTAAATTAGAAAAACCCATCTCTCAAGTTAGGAAGTGAGGTTTGGAGTGAGATTACCTTTTAGTTACACTCTCAATTGGTAAAAACAACAACTTGTTTGAAAAAGATTTGAGTTTGAAAGCTTGGTTTGACGAAAGAGGAGTTTTCTGTTACTGATTGAAGAGGAAGAAGGTGGAACTCATTTATGTACGTCCAGGGAATGAGATAATATTTCTCACTTCCTAACTACAGGCTATTACTTGGCTAATGGGCCTTTGAACCCAAAATAAAAGAGTTAATGAAACACCCCACACCCCTTAATATACCCAAAAGGATACATTAAAAGGCGTGGTGCGTTGTAGGTATAACTGAAATTAACAGAGACTAAGATTCACAAGACAAAAATAGATAAAAGCAGCGGAAACTAAATAAGTATTTAATTAAAACAAAGCTTCAGAATTAATTCATAAATAAGTCACATACCAAATACAACATTCAAAACCCATCGTGTCTTATGAAATGAAAATTCATTGTCTCAAAAATCAGAGTATGTAATATCCCTCATAAATAAACCAGTGCATACAAGAACAACAGCTGAAAATAAAAGAAGTACATAGAAGAAGCCTCCTCCAGGAAGAACTCCAAGCTGTGACAATCTACTAGCTTCTTCCTTGATTTCCTAAGGGGGACAAAAGGGGAAATAGAGGAGTGGGTTAAACTAAAAGTCTGGTGAATGATAGTAATTACTAGAGTCTTTAAGCAAGATAAAAGTAATAGGCTCTACAATAGTTCTAGCATAAATAAGGATAACAAAGGAAAATAGGAAAGAGATAAACTGGAAATAAATACGATTAACTATTGCACAAGATAGGTTAACTTTGGTTGCTTGCACTTGTTCTGATTTAATTAGGCTGCATTCCTAATCCTGTAATTAGGATGTGACCCTAATTCTACCCTTTTTTGATCGGCATACTACTCCATAGACCTTTCTGTGGACCAACCGCTATATAACCCCCTACATAGCAGCCAATGGTATCTACGAAAGATACACAGAGCAACTACTGAGGATCCGGACGACATATATAGCTCCCTACACAGAAGGCAATGGTGCCTACTAAGACACCATACTAAGCGCTTAGAACTCATAGTTATTACTGAGCACTCGAATGGAAGTCGCACGCGTAACTGCCACCATGCCCATGCTACCTTTTGCTCCACCTATTGGGTCTTCTTATTACCTCCAACGTACAGCATAGCGTGCCCCTCATCTCACTTCAGGCTAATGCGAGATCACCGTGTGTCCATAGAAAAATAGGGGAAATGCTGTTGGTAATGGCCCTTCATCCAAACAATATCTAGTTGCGCCCATTATCCAAATCCCCATGATTTGGACTTCTTTTTGACCAATTATTACCATTCTTAGCATAAGCATGCCCTAGAGAATGCTATTTGATACAGGTGCTACTTTCATCTTTGCTTATTAACTTAGATAAATTATTTAAATAAGCCTTTATTACCATTTTTACTTTCTACGCTTATTAATTTATCCCAATCCTTAAAATAAGCCCCATTCTAATCTTTTTCTTATTATAACCTACGTATAATCATGCTTATTACTTAACCCAAGGTCTAAGTGTGAAAATAAGCTTCTTTCATCTTTTACTTCATTTTGTTATAATTCCAAGTTATAACTATGCCAATTATCTTTAATTAGTCTAATTCTAATTAAAATTAGGCATAATTTCAGTTCAATTCCATTTTTTATTACAGTCTTTATAATTTACATTTTATTTTCTTCATTTAATATTCTTACTTATAAAATCCATATTCGCATTCAATTTATTCTAATCCATACGCGTAGAAAAGGGGAATGAAGAGAATAGACGCTTGCATAAAATCCAAACGTCGAAAAGATGTAAATAAGAAATAAATAAAAGCAAGTAAACTTAAATATTGTAAATAGACTGTAAATTAATAAAAAGCTATGCTTAATAGTAATAATTTATAATTAACAAAAATAATACTAAAATTACTGAAAGGAATAGCTGAATAGACTGAAAATAATTAAAAATTGTAAATAATTGCTAAAAAAGGCTATTCCAAAAATCGTAGTAAAACTACAACTATTGGAAATCCTATTATTTTAAATTACTTAAAGAAATCTTAAAATAAGTACAATCATTCACCTCTGGTCCTAAGCTCTTCCCAGATCCACTTGGAGTTGTAAAATAATTTTTATTAAAATGATTCTCTCCTTGGAAAATTATTCCTTTTAGGGTCCTTCCTGAAAAGGTGAACCCAAGTGGAAAAAATCTAGAATGAGAAAAAGTGTTAGGTCTAGGGTTCTATTTATATGTGTAGAAGTGGATCTCGGACCGTTGGATTTGGAGATTGAATAGGATGCAACCACGTCATAAGCTGAATAGGAGCCATCGGTTGTAGAAACGGAGGGACTGGATTAAACTAAAGGGTGCAGATGACGTGTTCCGATGCTTCTCATTCGTTCGAACGAATTAACGTTCGTGCGCCTGCAAAATTACAAGGCGGGTCAACCGGGCTGTCGGCCGCCCCTTTGCCCAGGTCGATCGTCCGGTTGCCTTACCGTATATATATATATATATATATATATATATATATTCGTTATATTTCTGCTTATTTTGTTTATTTTATAACTTGGTCATATCGGTTTCTGACGTTCTATATATGGAAATTGACCAGAAAATTACCACGGACACAATGGTGCAACTTCCGTAGCTTGATTCTGATAATTTCACAAGGTTATTTTATTATTTAATTAATTAACAAATTAATTATTACGGGTTAAATTTTGGGTTGTTGCATTCTCCCCTCCTTAAGGGATTTCGTCCTCGAAATCTCTAAGGATAAAAGAATGTACTAAATGTTTTCATCCAATTCTACAACCAACTACTCAATCATCTGCCATTCATCCATTGTCCTTAAGTTTTTCTAATGCAATTTATGAATCTTATGCAATTAGTCTAGTATAAATGTCCCTAACTAATGCAAAAGATTAGGCGGTCGACTGATTTAGTTGACCTCCTTTTATGCAACCATGTATGTGCCATGTATCCAAATGAATGCAAAAATTTCCTAATGATATTGATAATTCTATATGCATGCTACAAACATCATCCAAATGCAACAATCATGCGATAAAAATCCATTTATAGAAATCATGGGAATAAAATAAAAATGCGTACACATCCATATGCATATGCTCTAGTGTCCTAGTTAGGCCGATCCCTAAGGAATAATAGTGCCTAGTGTACCTATATGTGTCCATAGCATCCACTAGCAAACACTTGCAACCACTAGCATACATCATTCATAACATGTTTACATGAAATTCTACTATCCGTAGGTTAAATCCTAAGTTCTACCCTCCCAAAGGATAATAAAGGAAAGAACCTATTCAATTCTAAATATGGAAAAAGGAATTCTTTAACTTACCATCAAAAAGATGAGGATAGGAAGTACGAATCTTCTCTTCTGCTTCCTAAGTGGCGTCTGCAACATCTTCTCCCCACTACACCTTTACCAGTAGAACCTTATTCCTTAGTCGCTTGATATCTCTTCCAACAATCTTCATGGGGATACACAAAATAGAAGCTTCTCTTTCTACTTCCACCTCCTTTAATTGACTAGGCTCTGCAACCTCCGCCGAGTCATGTAAGCACTTTCGTAAGTGCGAAACATGGAAAACGTCGTGCACTCCCGCGAGCCTATCTGGTAGCTTCACTAGGTAAGCCATCTTCCCAACTCTCTCTATGATAGGAAATGGTCCAACAAATCTAGGGGCTAACTTTCCATTAGATCCGAATCTTACCACCTTCCTAAGCGGGGATACATTGATAAAAACTAAGTCTCCAACCTCAAACTCTAAGTCACTCCTCCGCCTATTTACATACGACATTTGTCTGTCTTGAGCCGTCTTCATCCTTCGCCGAATCAACTCCACCCTCTCAGAGGTCTCCCTAACCATATCGGGTCCAAGTAATAACTTCTCCATAGACTCTACCCAGCATGATAAGGACTTGCAAGGCCTCCCATATAAAGCCTCAAATGGTGTCATTCCTATACTGTTTGGTAACTTTATTGTACGCAAACCCAACCAACGGAAGATGCTCCTCCCAAGTTCCTCCAATGTCCAAAATGCACATCCGCAGCAAATCCTCAAGCACTATATTTACCCTCTCAGTTTGGCCATCCGTTTGGGGGTGATAAGCCATACTCAACCTAAGTTGCATCCCTAGCGCCTCTTGTAAGCTTCTCCAAAACTCACTAGTGAAAATGGGATCTCAATCACTAACAACGCTAGAAGGAACTCCGTGTAGACGGACTATCTTTCGAATATACAAGGATGCCAAATATGAAGCCGTACGCTTACTCTTAACTAGGATGAAGTGAGCACTCTTGGTCAATCTATCAACAATCACCCAAATGCTAGTGTTCCCTTTCCTAGAACGGAGTAAGCCATCAATGAAATCCATAGAAATGTTGTCCCACTTCCACTCCAGTACATCTAAGGGCTGAAGCAATCCACCAGGAATCTGCTGCTCTGCTTTTACCCTTTGGCATACGAGAGACTTAGCTACGAATTCTGCCATGTCCTTCTTCATACCACCCCAATAGAACATCCTCTTCATATCCCGATACATTTTTTCACCACCCGGATGAATATTCATACGGGAATGGTGTATCTCCTCCAAAACTGCTCTCAACAAGTCATCGGCGCATGGAACACAAAGCCTCCCATCTCTCCTAAGCCATCCTCTGCTATCAATGGAATAGCGTTGGAGATGTCTTGAGACCTCTCCTCGGCTAATCCTATCCATAAAGTCCATGAGTTCCGAATCCTCCCACTGCCTCGAGCCAATCTGATCCATAAGGGTAGGCCTTACCTCTAAGGTCGCCAACAATCCGGGAGTAATGTCCATAGAGGGCTTAAAATTGAAAGTAGAAATAAACTCTAAGCTCATCCATTCTACGAACAAAGGACTAAGGGTTGCTTTCTTTCTACTCAATGCATCCGCAACCACATTACCCTTGCCAGGGGTATAAGCTATCTCAAAATCATACGAGGCTAAAAACTCCATCCACCTTTATTGCCTCAAGTTCAAGTTCTTCTGCGAGAATAGGTACATCAAAGACTTATGTTCGATAAAAAGCTCAAACCTCTCTCCAAGCAAATAGTGTCTCCAAGTGTTAAGTGCAAAAACTATGGCAGCCAACTCCAAATCGTGGGTAGGATAGTTCTTCTCATGCGTCCTCAACTGCCTACTACCATAACACACTACCCTCCTTTCTTACATCAACACCGCTCCTAGACCCATTCCGCATGCATCAGTGTATATAGTGAAAGGCTTAGCTCCGTCGGGTAAAACTAACACTGGTGCACTAGTAAGGGCTCTCTTAAGATTTGTGAAGCAATCCTCATAATCCACATCCCACACAAAAGCTTTATTCTTCTTAGTAAGTCGTGTGAGTGATGCCGGAATCTTGGCAAATTCTCTAATGAACTTCATATAGTAGCCTGCCAATCCTAGGAAGCTCCTAATCTCGGTAACATTCTTGGGGGCCTTCCAATCTTGTAATGCAATAACCTTGGCGGGGTCAACAACCAAACCTTCCTTCGAGACTACATGCCCTAAGAAACGAACTTCCTCTCTCCAAATATGACACTTCGAAAACTTAGCTCTCAAATGATGGTTACAAAGTGTGCGAAGAACTTCTCTCAAATGAACAGCATGCTCCTCCATACTCTTGGAAAATACCAAGATATCATCTACGAATACCACCACAAACTTATTTAGGACATCCCTAAAGACATGGCTCATCAAATCAACTAAATAAGCTGGAGCATTGGTTAGCCCAAAAGGCATAACCAACCACTTGAAGAATCTGTCTGGTGTCCTAAAGGCAGTCTTATCTATGCTGTCATCAGCGACTCTAAGCTGATGGAATCCCATGGCTAAATCAAGTTGAGAGAAAACCGAAGAACCTACTAACTGGTCAAAAAGATCATCAATCCTAGGAAGTGGATATCGGTTCTTCTTGGTGAGCTTATTCAATTCCCTATAGTCCACACAAAGTCGGAGAGAACCATCCGCCTTAGTGGCGAAGATGACTGGCGCTCCCCACTCTAATATGCTCCTTCTTATGAATCCATTCTCCAAGAGCTCACGAATCAGCTTACTCATCTCTTTCCTCTCCTTAGGTGCCATGTGTCTCACAGGTAACGCTATTGGCTTGGCATTCTCGGTCAAATAAATCCTAAAGCCAATCTCTCTCTTAGGGGGTAGTCCCCTAACCTCCTCAAAGACATCTGCAAAATCTCTGACGACAAGAACCGAATGCAACTCTGATGAAGATGAATCTAGGGAATAGAGAAAACTCAACATGACTGACCCTTGCTGGTCGCAAGATACCTCCAAAGTCCTACCACTGCAAGTCTCGAGTCTAACGACTCTCCTCTCGCAGTCTAAGATAGCTCCGTATATGGATAGCCAATCCATCCCTAAGATCATCCCATACCCCGAGAATCCCAAAACATAGGCATCGCAGTTAAACTCTATGCCTAGGATAAAGATTTTCAAACCCCTACAAATCATAGATAAGTGTGCCGATCCTCCTATAGGGTTTGGAACAATAATGGGGTCTACTACTAATGATATGTCCAAGTGTAAAAATTCTACTAGAGAGCTAGAGATAAAATAGTGTGATGCTCCAGAATCAAATAAAGTTCGAATAGGAAAATCAGATATAGAAATCAAACTTTCAACTGTGACTTTCCTACCTCTATCTGGAATGCTACTGGAAGGTGCTGTGTCTAACGCCTGAATCTATGCGACTGGTGCACTATCACCTACAAGCAGCATATATACTATCAAACCATATGATAATCCAACCAAACAACCAATATATTATACAACAGCATAGCTAACATATTAAGGTTAAATCTTTTCCCAAACAGTAAGGAATTTAGTCACCAAACTTAACTAAGTCTCTTTAAAACTTGAAAGCAAATCCTAGGACTTGTATTCCAAAAACAAAACTTAAATTTTAGCCTAAAGAAGAGGCAATTGGGTTCAGCCTTGATGCCTTGGGCTTGGCCATGGGTTTTTAGAGGTGGGTTTTGCTTGATTTTTGAAGTAAAAAGTGGAGTAGAAAGAAGGATAAAGATTTTAAACAAATTTGAAAAGGTTTAAAAGGAAAAGGCTTTGATTTTGAAAATTTGGAAATTAAAAGAGAAGCCATTAGAGGCTTAAAATATTAGGAAAGAAGTAGTAAGTTTTTGAAATAAAGGAATGAAATGGAAAAAAAATAAGAAGGAGAAATAAATAATTTCTTCTGTATAAAATGAAATGATAAAATTACTAAACTACCCTTAGTACTTTACCCTCCTCTCATGTAATGATACATCACCAAGCTCCTCCACTTCATGCTCCATACCTCCACAAGCTTGTCCCTCCCCTTCCTTTACATAGCCAACATGCATTAATTGCTATATGTACTAATGTTTCTAATGACATAAAATTTACTTTTTTATTAAGTCATTTCTTTACACTTGAAAATTAAACTCGTTTAAACTTAAGTATATATACACTTATATACTAACATATGCTAACTTATGTATACATGTATGTATATATACTTATATTAGAGTTCACAACATTTCCAACAACTTTTAGCCGACGAAAAGTAAAAAATTTGAAAAATGAATTTTGGTCACATTTTCAAATTTTGTTCAAGCTAAATATTTTTGTAAACAAATTTTGAAATCTGCATTTCCATCATTATTTATCATTTAAAATTATTTTGTTTTAATTATAAAACCTATTATTTGAATATTTAAAATTAATTTAATATTCGCAAATCAAAGTGATGAAATTTCGAGTCGTTACAGAAACGTGTTAATCGTGTTGATAACTTACTTGTTTATGGAAATCATTAATACTATGCTTAACACCAAAAACCGATGAGGTAGACTAACTTATTTGTGAGATTCAAGAATGAAGTGTCTTGGCAAGGCTTTGATGTAACCAGTGCTTTAAGTTACCTGGCTTCACTCTTGGACGAGGAATAGTTAAGTTGGAATGTCAAAAACGAGTTAAGTGCACGAATTGTAATTTGCATAAGCAATTGCTTTATCTAGATAATCGATTAGTCGATTATCGAACTTGACCCAATATGACTTAAGAAGTTATCGAAAGACTTCGCGATTTCATACCAATAAGAACCCCCGGGGAGGAGTACTGGTACGAAACATCTCTACCTTTTAGCTTACTTCTAAAGGAATCAGAATTGAGTGAAATCGAAAATTCATCGATTGGTTATGGAGAGTCCGATAAGCAGGAAGAGTGTAATTATATGAGAAGACTCAGAACTTGTAATCACTTCAAAACCATATACGTGATCTATATTCTGGAAGCGGTTGTGATGTGGAATGTTATAGAGTTGATTTATCTATCCTAAAGTTAAGTACAGAGGAAAGGTTAGCGTTAACATTTCAAACGATGCTATCATGAGGAACTATCTATCTTGAGGTGTTTTCCAATAGAGGATAGCTTTAGCATTCGTCGAAGGACTTATGTAGAGAACCGATGTGGAGGTTCAAGATCTATTTGAGATGCTCGAATCCATGTAGTGATTCATGATCTATTCGAGATGATGGAATCTATTTGTGGATTCATGTTCTGTTCGAGTGATGAAGACTTATGTGAGTGATGTCGAACGTAGCCTCGGCATTGGGAAAATGATTGAAAATAGAGATGGGGCATGGCTAGGTGGTTTAGCTAACCTTAAGGGTATATGAACTCCATATCTAAAGATGCTTATTGATTGTTACTAGCGGTAGTTGACATGACTTGGACCATATACCGAGGGTATTCCATTTATGTTTACCTTAGATTATATCCTATCTAGAGATATATGATGCTTAGAAGGTAGTTTCTAATCCTTGTCATGGAGTTCGGATTCGGCCAAACTGAGGAGATCTTCGTGGAAAATCCATATATGAACGCACCTTAGCTGTATTGATTGTATACCTATTATTGTTGTGGCATTCACACAATAACTGTTTGATATAATTTGTGTGCTACACTCTATACATTATCTATCATATCACTATATGTTAAGCCTAATGAATAGATAGTTTCAGTTGAGGGGAAAACCGTTATGGTGATCTATACAGTCTCAAAAAGGTTCCATTATATGTCACTCTTATTTTTTTAGTTTCTCACATTGGTTTACCAAACGATCCGTGTGTTATTTTCTTATAAAGCTCGGGTCAGCTCTGTGTATGTTTCCATATTTAGCTATGGATGCTTTGGAGCTTGTGGAGAAGAGTTGGAAGATTATCTTCCGTTGTGTTCTTATTTCTGCTGCATTTATGTATTGTATATATCGACATTGTGAGAATAGGTAGTTATAACTGTCCAAGCCGATGATAGTACTCAGGTTTTAATAACTCTAATATTTCTTTATTTAGAGTAACCCTTTGTCCAGGTCGAAAAGGCGGGTCATTACAATGGCTCTTGGTTGTTTGTGGCATCCAGGGGTTGCTTACTTATAGTTATTGGATAATTATAGAATGACTCGGCTAAGAGTTTCCTGTTAGTTGATCACAACTAGTTCGAATAAGAGCTTCCAGTGAGACGATGTTACAAAGTTCTCCAGATTTGAGAATACTATGGAACTTCAATGTGGATACTCCACTTTGATTATAGTTAAATAACAGCACGAGGACCGTTAAGCGACTATAGTTGGGTATGAGTTGAAGCATTTGAAGTGAAACATTGGTCAAAAGAGAATTCGTCTCCTCAGTTGTATGAGGTTAGTATCACGGTCAACTATAGTCAAGTCAAAGTCAAAATCTGTGGCTAGAGTAGAACACTTAATAATAAATCCTATTATCGAATAGAGGGCTTTGTTTATGGACTGATCAAGTTGAATGTGGATGATATTGAAGTTTTGATGATACCAAATTCCATATATCCTAAAGTGACTTAGTGTTAGCAAGCAAACAGAACGTGTGCAAATTATTGTTGCTTTTAATACGGCTTTAGGTGATGTAAAATATGATTTTACCAAAGAGATTTATAAGCGATAAATTCGGTCAAACTATCACACCACAAGGTAACATAACTTGTGAACGTTAATATTTGAATTGTTCAACATCAATCGCTTAGTAAATTCACACCTCTGGGTTACATAACCGTGAAGGAACTGGGTCGGGTCATAACGGGTTAAATGGGTGAATTTTAGTTTTTTCTTCCATTTTTATAAAATTATTGGGCCAACGAAGGCTAATTTTTTAAGATCCAATCTATATATTAAATAAAATCTTTATTTTATTTAATATGTTTATAAAAGTAAGTATTTAATTTAATTGCATTATATTTTATAAGTGCATCAAATACACTTATATGTGTATACTGCACATGCAACATATAAAAAGTATACACGCTAATGCGACCCTTTATAAATACAGGGATTTACGCGCGTAACAACAGATTTATCCCTTTGTATATACCTTTCTTGTCCAAATTTTATTTAAAAATTATATATATATATATATATCAATATATATATATATATATTAATTATAGTTTCTTATAAATATGTTTGACAAACTCAAAATAGTTTGAATCAATATCTAAAATCTTTTGTTAATTCTTGAATTCAAAATAGATCTTGATCTCGGTAAATATATGTTTTAAGTTTTGAAGTAAAATTACAAAATATTGTATAGATATATATATATTATATGTAATATTTACAAAAAGAAATTTTTAATTTGAAATGTGTATGTGTGTTAAAATCTGGAAAATTTTCGGTAGAGAAGTTTTAACAAATAAACATAAAATATTTATTTAAAGTAATTTAATACATATATATATATAATAAAAAAATTAAATACAAAATATAAATATATTACAAATTAGTATTAAATAATTTAATTTATAAAACATCTACATAATATGTATATAATTACATATCTCATATTATAAAATTGCTAAAATTATTTAAAAATCATTTTAAATTTAAAAAAATATTTTTAAATATTTAAAGTATGGCCAAAAAATATAAATACCATAATGATGTTTGATGTTTGTTTATTTAAACAATTTGGATGTATATGCAACATAAGATTGGACAACAAATATATATATATATATATAAACACACATACACACACATACAATATCGTTATAACAATTGGATCTAAACAGTATAAGTACAATGATCAATGTATGTAATTATAAATAACATTGAAAGTAAAATATTACCAAAATCTGTAGCCTACGATATGCAACTTGACTGGAAAACCACCTCCTAGATCCAATCGAACCACCACTAGATATTGCAATAGACTAGAGATGAATACAACAGTATTATATAATTAGTTTTATTTTAATTATTTTGGAAATGAAGAGGCAATATTGCCTTAATACTTGCAACTAAAATTGGATAATAGGAGCAATTAAAATTGAATGAGAAAGAGAGATTTAAATAGACATCAAAATAGAGGGTAAAGGTTAGATTTAATCTCCTCTTTTTACTTAGCCTTTTTATGCCAATTCAAATCAGTATTTAATCAGTTAAACCACACCCTTGCTCTCCTAAGCTAACCTTACAACGGCATAATGAGCCCATAAAAATTTTTCAAACCCACTTTGTAATTAATTTATTTAAATTATAATGAAATATTTATCGAAATCGTATATCAATATGTGCATACACAACTTTTATATACCTAATCAATTAATCACTGATGTCACCCAAAATAAAGTAAAATTTGATAATTAATATTTTATAAATATTATTTAAATTAATTAATTTACAATAATTATAAATTAATTAAATCGTATAGTATTTAGAGTATTCAACATTACGTTTGTGTGACTCAAGTGTGTAAATTTAGTTAACGATTAATATTGAACGATTTGAATGTTAATGTTCACATGTCACCTTTGCTAATGGTATGATAGTTTGATCGAATTTATCACTTAAACTTTTTTTGATAAAATCCAATTTTACTATTTTAAGAATTACCCGGTTGCGACGATTATTTATACTAATTCCCTTCACCAAAACTATATTGCTTTAGGACTTATAGAAATTGATTTTGTTTATGTTCCAACACCTTCCACCTTCAACTAGTTTAATTAAAAGACAAAGACCTTAGTTCAATAATAATAATGATTATTAACCGCACTACATTGACTATAGTCGACCATGATACTAGCCTTATGTAACTATGGAAATGAACTCTCTATTGGATAGAGTTTCACTTCCAATGCTTCAACTCAGATTCAACTATAGTTGTTCGATGGACGCCATACCATGATTTAACTATAATCAAAGTGGAGTGTCCATGTTAAAATTCAATAGTATCCTCAAGCCGAGAGAACTATGTAATATCGTACTTCGAGATTCTCTATTTGACCTTATTATATTAACCAATAGAAAACTCTCAAGTGAGTCATTACATAGTTATCTAATAACTATCAATACATAACCCCTTGCTGCCCCAAGTAAGTAATAAATTGTCCAAAATTTATATACCGTTATATACTCTAGTCTCAATGGATGTATTAATATCCTATCTCAAACATCTCGACTGGGAATATTTAAACAATATGTTACTCTTATGTGAGAAATTTCTCATGATTACAAAACATTGCAATTACTAACACATATAATATATTATTTAAGGATTTGTATTTAATATACTTAAATTAAATAATTAATTAACATAACACGGTATGATAAGTACATAATAGAAAGAGAAACATATTTTATTTCGAACGAGATTTTATTACAGAGTTAATAATTTACAATTTATTATAGAATTGCCTATAGTGCATACCCCTAACTCAATTAATCTCTCACTTGCACTTGGGGTCAATTGTGGAATCTCAATCTCAACCTCATTTGAATCGGTTACTGTTTCTTATTAGGAATATTTCTAACTAACAGATTCACCATTTAATGTAAAGACATAAACCAATACAGACTTACTCGTCGATATCACTCTAAAGGGTAAAATGTATATACCTCTTCATAAGGAGGTTTTCATTCCTATATATAAGGAATAAGTCCTTAGTATTTCTCAAATATTTAAATATACATTTTATAGCAGTCTAATGCTTCTCACTAGAATTAGACTGGTATAAGCTTACCATTCTAATGCATAAGCGACATCTAGTCTGGTTGTAACATCCCCTATCTTGAGGCCAAAAGCTAAACGCTACAAATGTTGCAGTCATCTATACTATTAACTTCTAGTGACAAAATATGGTAATGGTAATGGTATCCATAATATCAAAGTCACATGAATATGAAATAAAATCATCATGGATTAAAACAACTTTTTTGGTTACATTTCAAAACAATATTTCATATTCAAATTACATAATCCTATCACTTTCCCAGATTCAGATAAAATATAATTATTATAAAATACGCCAAGAGCGACATATGAAGATGCCCACTTAGATGATCAAAGTACTATATAGACATAACTATCTTAAATACAACACAGTGGAACCAAACAAAATAAAATAGCAACTCCTAAATAGCTATCTGTCAGTTGCCTGCTCGTCTCCGAAAGCTTTATTCCCCAATCTACTAAAAACCTATAAACCTCAACCCTAAGTCTACTCAAATCAATTTTGAGCACCCGAGAGTTTAAGGGATAAAGATGAACTTCGAGTCAAACATAAAGCCTGGTGTGAATAATACTGTACATCTCGGTTATTTGATATTAAGTGAGACCACACTGCTTGGCGGAACTTGTTTCCCCTCACTATTACCCTTTTAAAACATATCTTTGCAAATCATAATCTTGGAACCAAAACTGGTTAAAAATTGTAAAGCAATATCATGTAAACTTAAATGTCAGGTAATAAATGGACTATCTGTCCTAGCACTATAGTTTTGTTTGGGTTACCACTAACCTTTGGCTGACTCGGGCCTACCAGACAATATAAACAAAATAATCTAACACATGTTGGACACTTCTCTTCTGGACGGTCTATCCCTAACTTATCTGTTAGGTACTCCTCTTCTGGATGGTCTGTCCCTAACTTATCTTCTCCCAGGGTCACCTGATCCTAATGTTTTTGCGGGCTAACCAATAACATATCTGTATACAAATATATATTCCATTCTGTGTATAATCATCATTATAGTCTTACCAGTAACAAAGCCCTACACATTGGAATTTTAGACTAAATTAGCTGGGGCTAATAGCTAATGTATAGGCCGCGACCCTATACCAGTCTCATTTGGCATTCTAATATCTGAGTCATTTTACTTAGGGTAATCTTTCCAAAATATTCCATGAAAACCTTTTCATCTCAAATTGATTTAAAACCTTTAAACCAAACTTAAATAAGGAAAATACATATACTTCATGCTTTACTCAAAATCACCTTACCATGTTATAGATATACACTTTACACAAATCTTTATTGATGAAAACATTTAAACATTTGAAAGTTTCTCTTTCGGATCCATTGAAAGTACCCCTTTTGAAACCATGTAAAACCCTTCTTTATAACCTAGGCCGAAAGGCCAAAACATTCATTTCAAAACCATTCAATCTTCCTTTCTAAACCCTTGAAAAACCTTTCCTTCGAAAGCTATAAAACCTTAGACATCCTATCTTTAAAACCTTTAAACATTGCCTTTCGAAAACATTGGGAAAACCTTTCCTTTCAATCTTTCGAAACCTTCCTTTTAAACCTTTCGAAATCATTGGGGAATAACCCCTTCGAAATCATTCTTTAAAACCTTTCGAAAGCATCAAAACCTTTGTGAACAACAAACCTTTTGAAAGCGTTGGGTTCAATTTAAAACATGTGGAAACACCTTTCGAAACCATTTAAAACTATCTCTTTTGAAACCTTTGGGTTCTACCTTCAACAAAGCAAAAGGGTCATAAAACGTTTAAGTCGAAAGCACTCTTTCAAAAGCTATTCCTAAGTAAAGAAGTGTTGGTGTCAAAACTAAGCTTCCGAAAGCATAGGAGAAGCAGCCAAGTTTTTTTTAAAAAAAGTATACCATCTGAAACCATTGAATTCGAAAGGTAGAAAAGCGGCAGCTAGGGGTCTCGACCCCATTTGAAAGCGTTTACTTAAAACAAAAGGCGCAGCCCATTCAAAACCATCCCTTTAAACAATTGACTTAGTCGAAAGCCAAACAAGTCGAAAGCACTTCCTTCAAAAGCAAATCAGGCGCATTTTCAATTTAAAACAATGACATGCTTCGACCCCGTCGGAACCTATGGTCTCGACCCAGTACCTTTCGCCTTAGTCCAAATCACTCTGTACCAAGTTATTGATACTATGCGCATTGGTTTTGATGGCAATGGAGGCGGCAGTACTTGGTCAGAACCCCTGTGCCGAATGTGTCGAAACATGCTAAAAGCATGTAAAAAATGAAGTTCTACTTTAAAAAAATTTCTTTTCAACTAACCTGCCTTGTTTGTCAAAATATTATTGGTTGATAATTTTCTTTTCTAAAAGTGCTGCGAATATTTCAGAAATAATTATTTTAATTTATTTACAAAATACGCCTTCTCCTTTTATAAATATATAAAACATTTAAGTCTCATAGCTTAAATAATTTTATATATCTATTAAAACAATTAGGAAAATTCTACAAAAATTCCAGAAAATCATTTTTCATATGTTTTCTAACATATATCAATTCCAGACCCAAAGCATTATTATTTAGCCGTAAATAATTTTAAACCCAAATAATCATTTTATTCGGAAAATTGTGAAAATTGAAACCCATCTCTAAAATATCATTTTTGATCTAGATCTAAAATCGCAAGGCATTTGGATGTCATTAAATAGGGTTTTCACATTAAAACATATCATAAAACCTATAAGAATGAACATAAATGATCAACAAGCATATATAAACATTTAATCATTCAAAACATGGCATAATCATGCAAAATACTTTGGATTCATCTTAAAACCGAAAACAATTAAAAAATGAGATGTAGTCGTTATTCACCTTAGCTTTGAGATTATGGAGTTTGAGATTTGAATGGATTAAGTTGATTAATCTTCTTCCTTTAGCTCTTTCTTCCTCTTGTTCTTTCTAATGGTGGCCGGCCTCTACTTTAGTCTGATATTGCAAATGAACGTATGGATGAATTCATGAGGGTTTAGGGTATAAGAATATTCTTATTCCAACTTTGCCCTCACATATTACCCTCATCTATTTTAATTCATGTTAGCTCATTTTATTTTATTCATTTACATGACATGGCTACCCCTATTAATCATAAATCTCAATCCCCTAATCATCACATTATTTTATTTAATTTAGCTAATTAAATATCCTAAATAATGTTACTAAAAGTATGGGGTGTTACACTAGTATATAAAATAATGTACATTATGGAACTGATTGCATATGCATATTTATCCTCTTCATATGCTCTTTCTTATCATTAGTCGAAGGAGTGTCCTTCTTTGAAATGACAATTTCAGATTGCGTCAAAACATTTCCATACTGAACTTTTTCAATATTATATCTATGTACAGGGATTGGGATAATCCCAGTAACTTTTTTCATCTATTTCTATAGATCTTAATACCAAGTATATAGGCTGCTTCTCCTAAATCCTTTATAAAGAAGTTCTTGCAAAACCATGCTTTCACCGACTGCAACAAGGCAATGTCATTACCAGTCAGTAACAAATCGTTGACATATAGGACTAAGAACGCAATATCATTTTATTGTTCTTTCCAATATATGCACGCTTGCTCTATGAACGATTAAAACCAACCTATTTGATTACTTTATTAGAAAACTTATTCCAACTTTTTAGAGCTTTTTTAAGACCATAAATTGTCAAAAAAATGTAAGCCGTGCCCTTATTCCCACTGACCTTGAAACCCTTGAGCTCGACATGTAACCGGTCTCTTCCAAATCACTATTTAGAAATGTTGTTTTTACATCCATTTGTTGTAACGCTCCACTATTTTCAACATCTGAAATCAATTACAAACGCTTTAAAATACGATTAGAACTAATTTCTAATATTAAAAATAGTGGATCGTTTGTTTTAGAATTTAAGTTTTCAATACTAAGAAAGGAAAAAGAAACCTCACAACGGAATCAAAGATCATTATGAATGAACATTACTTAATAATACATGATTTTACAACATTATCACATCAATTTGCATTCAATACATCATATATCATTAACTCATAAATGATATCATTAAGTATATAAGAATATACCAAATTAGCTATCCTTGATAAAGCCTACATCTGTGTAATGACCGGCAAATTTTATGCTTTTAATATTAAAGTGATAAATTTTATATATAAAAAAAGTGAATTGGGTGTTGTATTTGTAGATGTTGCAAAGAACTTTACGAGCTGATTGATTTAGTATATAATTTAGGTATATTTGGAGTTATGGTTTGCAAAATAGGGGCATTATAGTGTTTAAATGGTGTACGTAGCTGTTTCAGGTTAAATTGGATACACAGTCCATAATCCAGCCTAACAACTATGTAAGCGAGGCTACGAAACCCTTGCAGCCATCATTATCTTCATTTTTCTTCCCTAATCATGAAATTATCCTAAAACCATCTAATGGTGATTAGCAAATCAGTTAAAAAGTGAATATAATTCGAAGTGTCCAAACCCCCATCGAATTATATATTGTTGGAAAGCTCTGAACAAACAAAACAAGCAGCAAGCATTCATTTATGAGGACGACATTCGAGGTAGTCGAATTTCATGGTCAAAGTTAAGAAGGAAGAAACTGTAAATGCCAGTCCGGGTGTTTCCAATTCGACAACCAAATTTTGAAATTAATGTGATAAGATTGTAGATTTCATCAATTGGAGTGGAATGGTTGTGGTTGGAGGTCTTGTTGGGGTCTATGATGGTCAAATTTGTTGGATTAGGGTTTGAAAACCCAAACTTTGTGGGGGCTGACGGACTTAGCCACGAGAGGCTACTATTGTCTCGGAAGCTAGGGTAGGCAAGGAGGGTTAGCACAACCAATTCTCAAATCATCTTATCTCAAAATTTTAATTTCAATATTTCTTTTCTTTATAAACAAAGCTCATCAATTTATTTTATCTCCAAAAACTATATTTTTATTTTTAAAAGGTTCTTATATAAATATTAGTCTTGCACTTCTTCTCAAAACCCATATTGCTATTCAAATATTTTTATAGATTAATTTACCATTTCTTTAAAAATATAAAAAGTTTGCTTTTATCATTTCAGTTTAGTTTTATAAAATCATTTACAACATTTTCAATTAAATATCCAACCAAATCATATCAATCATCAAGCAAGCACTCATATCATCCAAACAGAATTATACAACACATTGGTTATTGATATATGAAGGCTAGTCTACTATTTATGCATTTTAATAATATGTATATTTAATACAATATTATTTAGGCTAATTAATTTCTTATTTTAGGTTTATCAATTCCTAGTATGGCTTGCAATATTAAGACAACAAGTTTTAATTAAAGATAAATAAAGTTTAAATCATGGCACTTGGAAATTAACATTTATACTCATTGAAAATTAAGATAAGACTATCTCCCAAAAATGAAATTTTATTTATTGGAAAATGTAACGACTGCCTTTCTTGCACCAAAAGACAAGCCATTAAGGGTAGAAGAAAAGGAAAGATAAGAAGAGAACTACATGATCACGGAATCTCACCACGAATCAGAATAATATATAATTGATAACATATGATATTACATTGTAATTCCCATAATACTAATACATCAGAGTCGTTACATTACAACCTTCCAACTGGACAGTTATAGCTACATGTCCATACATAATACATAGATCATACATAAAACACAGCGGAATAAGATAATAACTAGCTAACGGTGAAGCCACCTGCTCCAGCTCCTTCAAAATGCTTCCGTAAGAAACCTGGATCACTTGGCTACTCATAAAAATTTGAGTATCCAAGAGGTTTAGGAAAAGAAAATAAAACTCTAGCTCAGACATGTGTCTGGTGTGAGTAAACTCGAACAACTTAATTTTTTACTTTTATAAAACGATTTGAAAATCAAAGGTATCTCGTAAGACCATGCCGCACATAAACACGGACGGGGTTTTACCTTACGGTAACCAAAACACTTTATACAGAAATATAATGATATTATGTTAATGTCTAGGATTTTCAAGTAAAATAGAACATAGCTGAAATGCTTTCATCTTACATTACAACATACTTGGGTATAACTAATCCGTACGACACTTATTGGAAAATGGATTCAATACAATGACTGAGCTATTGGGGTACCGCCAATCACGGTGCATTACTAGATAAAATAACCCCGAGGTTGAAACCTATCAACCTCTGCCAACACGACACCTGCCTATCCTTTACTGAATAGTATCGAATAACATCACCCTTTGGTTAGGATCAACAACCATACCGAATAATGACACCTGCCTATCCTAAGCTGTTTTCAGATTAAAGGTAATTTTGATTTTTAATTTGCTTTCCTTTTGGATGCATGTATTTTTAGTTATTATAGAACTAAAAATCTATTTTGGTTGAGAGTGAACTTGTTCTCTGAATTAAGTTTGAAATTGATTTAAGCTTAGGAAAATTGTGGGACACAATTTCTAAAAGGTGGGGTGTATGTAATGACCTAAGATTTTTAGGGATTCATTTTGAAAATATAAATAAGTTTAAAATAATTTTTAAACTAATTTTAAAGGGGAATTGATATGGCTTGATATGGTGTAACTATATGGGTGTACATGTGTGCACAGGGAATACACATGAATTGAAGCTAAATTCCTGAATGATATGAATGAACAAATGTTGATGGGTATAAATGTGTATATATATAGATAAATAGAGTAAATCCTTAAAAAGCTATATGAATAAATATATATACATATGATACTGATTGCATTTGAGTGTACATGTGCATGTATGTCAGTACAAAATAATGCATAGATATATATGTGTGTACTGATTATTTCTATAAGACATATATATATACATATAGGTATGCTAATCAAATACTAGAGTTCAAATCAGTAAAAATGAAATACACAAATACATTTCTGAATTAAAAACAGAAAGAAAAGAATGAAGATATAAAAGGAGTAATCCTTTTATAAATAAATAAAGGAAGTACATACTATTTAAGTGAAAGCTAAAAATAGAAAAAAAAATAAGATAAAACAGAGAAATGTTTTGTATAGGCAGAATTAGGAAGAATAGTTGATAAATAATGGAAATCAAGTCACACTTTTAGCATGATAGTAGACAAGAGGAAAAGTATTTTCTGGAAAAGCTAAATTTCTAAAAATAACCAAAAGAATATAACCACTTTTCTCTTCACAAACTCAAGCCGGGGGAGGGTAAGATTTTGGGTTTAAAAACTAAATGCAAATGGCATGATTTTTGATGGGCAAAAATGACTTTAGCCAACACCTTAAACCCTAAGAAAAACCCTGCATAAATAGGCAGTGAGATGAGAAACCTTCTCTTCTTCCCGGATAGCTCTTGAGAAAAATAAATATATATTATATAAATATAATACAAGTAAAGAAAAGGGTTGAAGGCAGAAGCTTACCAATCAACTAGGAAGTGAAAGAGAGCTAGGTGAGAAAACTCACTCATAAAAATCTAAGGCATTAAGTCCTAATGTAGGCAGCCAGTTTATAAGTTAATTTTTCTTAAAAATGTATTTTCGTATGTGATTGTCTATCTGTGTTTTCAGGGATTAAAAATGTTTTAATTCTTATCTGGTTGTTCTGCTTGTTTTGTTATATGAAACTTCTAAGTATTATTAGTATATATATATGTTTAAAAAACCCAGATCTCTCTCTGATATGTTAATGTTTAGAAAAATAAGTAAATGCCCAGAGGATCAAAGGTTTAATATAGGCAAGTAGTATTGGTTTTGGCTCAACCCAGAAAAATATACACATGTGAGCTGCAATATACTTATGTATAAGTGCAGAGGCTTGAGACAAAAAGAAATTAGGAGTGCAATAGGGTTGCCTATGTGCTGATGCTCCTGATTTAAAGAAAATATATAAATATTCAAACACATAGCAAATAAATTTTGTGATTCAGTAAAACTTGGTTATTCTGAGTTTAACTAAAGCACATAAGTTTGCAAAAGAAAAACTCTCTCAAAAGCCATAAGCCAATGTTAGTTGTCTATACCCTTTTCTTTTAAAATGCAAGAATATATATGTATATGTGCAGAATCTATTTAATTGACACCTAGGTTTAATTACCTGATTGCCTCTGTTTGGTTATGAATGATGTGGAATGCCATGACATGAATGTTTGTTTTAGTGAAATGATTCACTGAATGGGTTTGCCATGAAAAATCAAAAGTGTTATTACCTTAAACCCGATTAGGAAATGGGGGTCAAGAGCACTGCAGGAATTACTTATGTTCTTAAGTAATACAAGTTGACACATGGCTTGTTTAAGTCCTGAGATCTTTGTGTAGTGGAGTGAATTAGTCCATTACATGTGTCCATTGATTCATTTAATTGCAGATGAGACCAAGCTAGATAAATATATCAATATAAGAGAATTTGATATAAAGAGGAACTAGAGTTTTCCTGGAATAAAATCTGAGTAGGGAATAAATGATTTAATTCATTTTGGAGATTTCTCTGTTTTGTATGGATGCTTATTTGATTTATGACTGAGTTGTATGAATGTTTGAAAGTACCATATCTTTATAAGGATCTGAAAAGAAAGATTCAAGTATGCACATGCACACTGACACAGAACATGCACACATGACTTATTTGTTTCCTAAAGGCAGAGTTATATACATATATACATGTTTCAACTTTAACTTGATTAACAAATTGTTTTAGTGGATTTTCTCATACCAGACATGTGTCTGACCCTAGTGTGCTAATGGCATCTGGGGTGTCTCATTTAAAATGGGGCAGCTTCAAATGCATTTTCAGGGACTGCAGCAACTAAGTAGGAGTAGGAGCAAGGCTTTGAGAAGAAGATTATAGCATGCTAAAAATTAATTAGATAAGAGCTTAAATGATGAAATCTGCATGTATTGATACTTTTAAATTGTAACTTGTATTAAGTACTAAATGTTGGATGGATATTTTGCTAAGTGTTTTGCTAAGGAATTGACTTGTAACTGAAAATTTATAAATCTGGATATCATCTGATATGTTGAAGAAGTTAATCTAAATTTTGTAAGTGAAGTGAGCAAGAACACCATGATAAATAGGATGGTTACACTTTATAAATGTATTAGTCAATCTTGAGTCTTTGAAAAGGGTTAAGTTTTGGGAAAATCTGGACAGTGGAATCTCAGTGAATTATATGATTTAATCTTCCACCATGACATTTGTATACATGGAGTGGATAGGCATAGGGAAAATGTATTTATGTGTCTGCAATGTTTTCATAATTTAATTTATTCTACGCAAATGTTTTATACCTTATTTTTGAATAAAGGAAAATCTGCAATATAGAAGTTGAAGCTATGACCCAAAACAGTTGCATATGTATATAGGTATGCCCATTTAAATATGTTTGGTTCAGAGTTTAACATACCAGTTATTCTTGTATTTTAACATGAGCTTAAATTTCTCTTTATTAAGACTTTGATCAAAATGCATTTTTAAGACCATATGGGTCATACCAGAACAAAGAGACTGGTTGAACCATGTTTTGGGATACCCATGGTTACAAGAAACCCACTCAAGTTTGCATTTCATTTAGTTTAGCATACTGGCATCAAAGAATCAAGCTTTTGAAATATGATACCTCACTTTAAAATATTCCAGAAAAGAGATTGTACTCTAGGCAGATTTTATAAGAAAAATTAAACATAGATAATGATAGAAACTTATATCATTTTTCAGAGCACAAACACTACACCATTAATTTATAGATAATCATAACACTATTATCTGGTTTCTAGGAATCATGCTCCATAGAGAATTCAGCAAGCATTCAAAGGTTAAAAATCATGTTGTTACCTATATATATATATATATATATATATATATATGAAATTTTGTTGTTTAATTGAACTGAACTATGTGTGGATTGATTAAACTTAATCAATCAAATTATCCTCTTGTTTTCCAGAACTCTGATTCAAACAAAAGAGGCATATACATCTTCACATGTATGTGCATGTCTTTGTGAATACACTGATATATTTATATTGGTAAAAACTTTGATCCTGGATAAGTTGTTTAGATATAAAAAAATGACTCTAGGCTTCAGAAATATATATATGAAAATATATATATATATCTCTATGTAAAAAAAATCCTTACAAATTCAGTTATAAAAGAGAGGGTCATTTCAATCAACCTCTGCCAACACAAGACTGGCCTACCCTTTACTGGATAGTACTAAATAAGATTGCCCTCGATTGGGATCAACAACTGTACCGAAGCATAAATGAGTAAATAGTAGGGACTCAAGATATGGATGACCTTACCCTCTTGGGAGTGACCCACCTACCTTGCTGCATCTCTCCTATTTTAGTCATTCCCAGTTGATGAGGCCTTAAGGCTACGTTTACCTTTATTACAACATTGCCACTTGGAATGCTAACATTGCCTTTCATAGGTTGACACAATGTCAACACTCATCCATACAAGTCGTTTAGGAGATGAACGAACCGAAGGCACTATCTCCACTACACCCATTTTGGATTCATCCTTAGGGTTAGTAGTAAACAATCCTTACATTTCAAAGTCTTCATCTTAGACATAGCCTTTACTATTTCCAATTCAAACGTCTACATTAGTTCAGATTGGTTTTCGGATAACAATTAATATCCGATCCCGGTTTCTCGAAACCAACGCTCGATAATTTAAAAGGCAAAGTTGTTTATAGTGGACTATCCCACTATCAAGGTGTAAAGATTACATATGGACATACGTTTCATATGCTTAGACTATCATGACCCGCTTATCGAAATTAATCCCCTCATATTCATTACGTTCCCAAAGTGCGGTATTTGTCATAAATACAAGTTGACTTATTTCCAATAAAACGTGTTTTATTACAACTACTTTAATTCATGTGGCTGCTTAATAACATGGACAAGAGAACCTGGGTTTGAAACAATTTACTTAAACAAGAAAATTAGGTAAAAATGAATAGCCGATAGAGTTTTAAAAAGAAACTTTAAAATAAATAACCCTTGATTAAATCATAAGTTTAAAACCCAATTAAACCTTAATTGATTTTAATTAAATAAAAATTAAATCATTAATACCCTAATTTTAACTATATTTAAACCTTAATAAAATTTCGATTGAATAAAATTTATTTAAGAAATTAAACCCTAATTAAGTGGATAATTAACCTTTTATTTAATAGTAATTAATTAAATAATTAACCCTAACTAAATAATTAATTAAAATAAATAAACTTGATTAAATAAAAATTAGTTCTTTTATCTTACTTAATCATTATTTAATACTAATTAATTAAAAATAATTAGCTTGGTTAATAATTTCTTAAACTTTAATTATCAAACCTAATTAATTAATTAATTAATTAATTAATAATTTTCCTATTTAATAAATTTATTAAAAATATTATTAAATAATTAAGTACTTAAAATTTTGGCTTACTTAATAAATTTTATATAAGTTTTAAAAAACTATTCAAAAGAAAACACTTTAAAACTTGAAATCACGAAATTTCCCGAACTACATCCATAGCGATTATCGCTATGAGCCCAGTTCGCTAGAATTGATTTATAGGTGAAAACTTCACTTTAACTCTAGCTATAACATATTTTAAAACACAAACGTAAAAGTTTTGAAACTTAAAAACAAAAGTGAAAACTTGAAAAACATTTTCAAAATCCAAAACTAGAAAAAACTTCTCATTTTCAAATCGGACTTAACTTCACAACATTTACATCACATACACTTGGTTTTTTTCACAAACATACTACCATCATATCATAACCAACCTTTCACATATCCATATCCAAACATATTATTCAACCACCAAATCACAAATCCAAGCTAAAAACAATCATACAAATATATGCTATCAAACAACATGATAATTCAACACAACAACCATTGAATTTTCATAGCATATAGTTCATAAATATCAAGTAATTTTCTTTTCCAAAAACCAAAGTTTTACTCATCGAAACTTTTTAAATCAAAATGAATTTTTACTGAAACTTGAAAACACTTTAGCAACTTTGCAAAAATTGAAATTTTGGTTGCTTGAACACTTGAAATGGCTCGGCCAAGTGGACTTTGGGCTCAGCCTAGGTCTTGTTGGGCAAGGCCATGACCAGTTTGGGCTTGTCCATGTATTTTTGGGGTGGGTTTTTGCTTGTAGTTTAGATGAGAGGTGTTGTAGAGGATGTAGAAGTGATTTTGTCGATTAAAAAAGTGATTTTTGGCAAAATTAAGTGGATTTTCTCACTTTGAAAATTATGAAGAGGAGGTCATGGACGTTTAGCTCAGGCTTCTAGGATTTTGAAATAGAGAAGGAGGTTGTAAAAATGAGAATACGAAGGTAAAGGGTTATATATAGGCCTAGGTAATTAATAGAAATATATATAAGTGTTTATAATATATGTATGCATGCATTACCATACCCCTCCCCCTCTTAAATCCATCCTCTCTAATACCCCCGCCCCTCTCCTTTCACTCCATACACTTGTAATTGTGTTGAAAAAGGAGCATTATATCTATATATATATATATATATATATCTTTATAAAATATTTTCTTTTATCCTTATATATATACACTTAAAAGAGAGCATATACATGCATATGTACACATGTATTTATCATGTATAAATAGTTTGTAGTATGATATTTCGAATAACTTTTAACCAATGTAAAATCGATATTTCAAAAAATAATTTCCGGTCACATTTTCTATTTCTATATGAACTATATATATTGGTAAACAAATTTTTAAAACGATTTTATCATCATTAGATTATTTAAAATAGTTTTATTTGTTAATAAAAATGCATTTATTAATTATTTATATAAAATTAAATAGTCATTTAAATAGCGATTAACTTCTGGGTCGTTACACTCTCCCCCTTAAAAGAATTTCGTCCCCAAATTAGCAATAAAGGAGATGATCTAGACCACACAAAAAGCTATATATTCATATCATAAACTCATACAAAGACATGTACTAAGCATCCATAGAAAACAAACATACACTATACATACAACAAACAATCGACAAACTATCCTAACATCAAATCGGGATAGGCTTCTCTCATACGATCCACCGTCTCCCAAGTGCAGTCTCTAGGATCCTCGCTCCACTAAATCTTAACTAGTCGCACCACCTTGTTATGCAACCTCTTCTCATCCTGGTCCACAAAATAAACTGGATGTCTAACCACTTTCTGGTTCGGTTCTATTTCCAATTCCTCTTGAACCGATGGCTCCACAATCAAATACGGGTCATGAACATATTTCCTCAAATGAGACACATGGAACACATTATGAACACCTGCCAACCTTTCTGGCAACTCTACCCTAAAAGCAAGCGATTTGATCCTCTCAAAAATACGGAAGGGTCCAACATACCTATGAGATAACTTTCCAGTTTTTCCAAATCTAACAGCTCCTCTTATTGGCGTAACCTTTACGAACACCAACTCTCCAACCATAAACTCCAAATCTCTTTGCCACTTATCCGCATAACTCTTTTGGTGATCTTGGGCTTCCTCCATTCTTTTCTTAATCACTACAACTTTTTCTATAGCCGCTCGGATCACGTTCGACCCAAGTACTAATCTGTCTCCCCCCAACATGCAGGTGACTTGCACGGTCTTCCATACAGGGCTTCATACGGTGCCATTTTGATGCTTGCTTGGAAGTTATTGTTGTAGGAGAACTTAATTAAATGCAGATGATTCTCCCATTATCCACCACAATCTAGAATACACACCCTCAAGAGATCCTCTAGAATCTGATTCACCCGCTCCTTCTGTCCGTTTGTTTGGGGCTGATATGCTGTACTTAAGCTCAACTTTATTCCAAGAGTTGTTTGTAATGCTTCCCAAAATTGACTAGTAAATATTGGGTTTCGATAAATTACAATACTCATAGGAAGTCCATGCAACCTGACTATCTCCCTCATAAAATTTCAGCTAAAGAAGTAGTGGTCCTTGTTGGTTTCACCGGAATAAAATCTACGCTTTTCCTTAGCCGATCCACGATATCCCATACTCCTTCATTTTCTTTCCTGGTTCTGGTTAAACCATTGATAAATCCATCAACATCATTACCAATTACGTATTTCCACAGGTTGTAATAATTCGGCTGTCTTCTGATGATCACCTTTGATTTGTTGACATCACGAACACCTGCTAACATAGATGAAATTTCTTTCTTCGTTCCTGGACACTAAAATACTCTTTTCATGTCTCTATACATCTTATGAACACTTGGATGAATAGTTAACCTAGATTCGTGGCATTCAGACAAATACACACTCTCGAAATTAACCTTAACCCAAAGCCTAAGCGGTCGTTTAACTTAGGCTCCGATACCAAAAATGTAATGACTGCCTTTCTTGCATCGAAATATGAGCCATTAAGGGTAGAAAACAAAGAAAGATAAGAATAAAACTACACAATCTGTAACATCCCCTACTTGGAGGCCCAAAACTAACGGCTACAAATGCTGAAGTCATTCATTGTTATTAATTCTCAGTGACCAAATATGGTAATGTTAGATACATTAATATAACAGAAACACATGGACATGGAAAAATTTAAAAATCAACAAACATCTTTTTCATTCCATTTCAAAACATTTCAAATCCATTACATAATCCCAATACGAGAACCATATTCAGAGAAAATATATTTATTACAACATACGTCAAGAGCGACATATGAAGATGCTCCTTGGATGATCAGAGAATATATATAGGAAATTTAACAACTTTGTTTTAATAACACAGCGGAATCAAAATAAAAGAGAACTCTAGATAGCTATCATGCTTCCTGCACGTCTCCGGAAGCTTATTCTTCTAAAGAGGTACCTAAAAACCTCAACTTTCAAACTACTCAAAATCAATTGAGTATCCAAGAGTTTAAGAGGAAAACATAAACTTCGAGTCAGACATAAAACCAGGTATGAATAATAATCTACCATCTCTAACAATTTAGATATCTAGTTAGACCACGCCACTTAGCAGAATGGGTTTTCCTCTCACTAGTATCCTAAAACCTTTATTAAACCATATACTATGCTCCTACATCCACAATGGTTAAAACATTTCAAAATAATATGATGATATGCAAAAAAAGTAAATCAATTCAAGGTTACCCATCCCCATTCATTTTTGACTATATATCTTAGTTATAGTTTCTAAGGTCACTATTAACCTATTAGTTTTCATGGGCATACTAATAACCTGTTTAATTTCTATGGACTCCCTGTCCGGTTTCATAGTTTTCATGGGCTCACTAAGAACCTATTGGCCCCTGCCAATAACATCATTGTTTCATGGGTTCTCCCTGAACCTATTGGTAACTCCAATAACTTCCCTCTTATCCTAATTTTCATGGGTTGACTAGGAACCTATCGACATCTATCAATAATTAATCCGAATATATTTTTCATGGGTTCACTACAAACCTATTGGCCACTGCCAATATCTCGATCTAATCATAGTTATCATGGGCTTACTATGAACCTGTCTTCCTGACATCTTCGTTTATACATAGTTTTCATGGGCTTACTATGAAGCAGAGCGATTAGTACAGACAAAAGAAAAGAACTAGTCCCTCGAAATAAAGACATATTATGGTTGCCCTTGCCAATATCTTCTTTTAATATTTTAGCATCCTATACTCTGGTCTTCCTGACCTCCGGGTTGCAACTCTACTCATTTAGGAGTTAATTTAATTTATATTCACTACTGGATCAACCTAACTGGTTATTCTGCCCTTCCCCAAATTACGGTTATGGGTCCATTACGACGTGAATATATTCAAATACATATATGAAGAAGCAACATAATAATACCAACCTATGTTTTTAATGTCCTTGAAATCATGTTATATAAAACTTGGTTAATCCTTTTAACCCATTAATCAAGGAAATCTTCTTCAAAAACTTCCTTTGAAAACACTTTATTTATGCCATGGTTTCCCTTTAAAACGAGATTGGGTTATTTGTTTTGAAAACTAAGGCTTTCGAAACCTTAAAACATCACTTTCGAAACCCCTGGATAACCTCCTTCGAAAGCATTGAAAACTTCTTTTCAAAACACAAAATATGTATCCCTCTCAAAGCTCTTTAAATTTCTATTTCGAAACCAAAATATACCTTTCGAAAGTATCAACATGTTACTTAATAATCCTTAGAAACAAAGCTTCGAAACCTATGAAAGTAACTCTTTCAAAATCATTGGGTTAACCTTTAAAACATCTTTTGGTTCAAAGTGAATATATATATATATATGAAAGTATCTCTTTTGAAATCTCTAATAAAATTGTCTAGGGAAAATTTGATGGCATCGGGACCATCCATTCGAAAGCTCAAAATCTTAGAGAAAAACTTTGAAGGATAGCATCGAAACCCCTTTTTGAAGCCATTGCCTTCGAAACCCTTGAACCCTTTTGAAAGTATTTTTAGGGAGTGACCTAGTATAAGTTTAAAACAAAAGCCTACCCTTCGAAAGCATTGATGGCTTCAATACACTCGAAAGGTAAAAGAACAACAGTAGGGTTTCGACTAGGTCGGAACCATCATTTTCGAAATCATTCTTTTATAAAGAAAGGGTCTCATTCGAAAGCTCTATTTTTAAATAGAGAAAGGTGGAAATAGATTCGAAAGCAACAGGGTATCGACTTAGTCGAAAGTACCTTTCAAAAACAAGGCAGGCGCATATCTTTCAAAAGTAAACAATGATTTTGACTATATCGAAAGCAATGCTTTCGACACCTTGCCTTCCGCCCTTCATCAATCCACTTCGTACCAATCTCATTGATACCATGTGTATTGGTTTCAGCTTCAGTAGGTTTCGACTAGGTTGGTTTCAACTGAGTCGAAGCGGAGGAATTGGAGTGGAAAGGCGCTTCTAAAGGAGGCGGAACCAACTTTTTTGCGTAAGGCCGAATCAATGTTATTTTTAGTATTGCTTTACAACTAACCTGCCTATTTGTAATCTTTTGATTGGTAACCTTAAAACTTTTTCAAATTCTTTCCAAAATAACTGTTGCTTGTTACCAAATCTAAATCAAGGAAATTTTACAATTAAGCCCTTCCATTAAGCAAAACCAAAATTGCACTTAAATCCTCCTTCTAAAATAATTTATTTTCCAAAGTAAATCTCTTAGGAAAAATCCCTAAAAATTACAGAAATTCATTTTCATCATGTTATCAAACATATCAAAATTTCAGACCCAGATTCTTCCTGAAATAATCAAAATTAATTTTCAACCCAATTTCGTCATATTTTCTTTTGAAAATTCGTGTTAAAATTTCTATAGTTGGGAAAATTACAAAATTGAGACCCATCTCCAAAATCATATTTTAAAGAACATATAATTTTTCCATGGCATTAGAAAATCATTTACAATCGATTTTGCCCTAAAACCATATAAATTCTTATTTAAATATTTTGATTTAAATCAAACATATTATAATTCAAGCATATCATCATCCAAAACATCATAAAAACGAATTTAATCATAAATCTGAAAAAATATGATTATAAAACAAAATAGAGATGGTATAAATTATTATTCACCTGGAATATGATAAGGACTTTAAGATTTGTTTTAGATTAATTTCCCCTAGCTTTAATCCTTAGCTTTAGATTGAATTTCTCTTCTTTCTTCCTTGTAATGCCGACCTTGCTTAGATTTACGTTTTTTATGTTTTCGATAAATGAAAATAAATGTGCATATGAAAGGATGCGTGGGTTATAAGAGGCAGCTATTCCTAATAAGCCTCTTATGTAAATTAATTAACATGTAAAAGCATTATAAGCCCATTTAATTGGTTAAGCACGGCCTTCTTATCATTTATTCAAATCTCAATCTCCTTATCATTCTAATTCTTACATTATTCTATTTAATTTATCTAACTAAATCTCTTAAGTAATATTATTAAAAATTAGGGGTGTTACACAATCACATAATCTCACCGCGAATCAATTCAATATATAATAGATAACATATGATATCACATTGTCATTTATATGATACTAATACATCAGAGTCAATACATTACAACCTTCAACTAGATAGTTATAGCTACTTGCCCATACAAAATATATAGACCATACATAAAAAACAGCGGAATAAGATAATAACTAGCTAACGTGAAGCCATGTGCTCCTGCTCCTTCAAAATGCTTCAGTAGGAAACCTGGATCACTTGGCTACTTATATAAATTTGAGTACCCGAGAATTTTAGGAAAATAAAATAAAACTTCAGGTCAGACATGGGTTTGGTGTGAGTAAACTTGAACGACTTAATTTTTTATTTTTATAAAATGCTTTGAAAACCAAAAGTATCTTGTAAGACCACGCCGCACAGAAACACGGATGTGTTTTTTCCTTTCGATAACCTTTATATAGAAATCCAATGATATTGTGATGATGTCTAGGATTTACTGGTAAAGTAGAACATAGCAGAAATACTTGCATCTCACATTCCAACATACTTGGGTACAACTAAATCCATACGCCACTTATTCGAGAATGGATTCCATACAATGACTGGGCTACTGAGGTACCGCCCATCACGATGCATCTCTAGATAAAATAATACTGAGGTTGAACATATTAACCCCTGCCAACACATGATCGGCTTACCCTTTACTGGATAGTACCGAATAAGATCACCATTCGGTTTGGATCAGCAACCGTACCGAAGCATAAATGAGTTAATTGTAGGGACTCTAGATATGGATAACCTTACCTCATTGGAGCGACCTACCAAGCCTTGCTACATCTTCCCTATTTTAGTCATTCCCGGTTGATAAGCCCTAAAGCTATGTTTACCTTTATTATAGCATTGCCACTTGGAATGCTAACATTGCAGTCCATATTTTAATACAATGTCAGCACTCATCCATACAAGTCGTTCAGGAGATGAACAAACCAAATGCACCATCTCCACTTCACCCATTTTGGATTCATCCTTATGGTTAGTAGCGAACAACCCTTGCATTTCTAAGTCTTTATCTTGGACCTAGCCTTTACTATTTCTAATTTGAACGTTTACGTTGGTTCGAATTGGTTTTTGGATAACAACTAATATCTGATCCTGGTCTCTCCAAACCAACATTCGATAATTTAAAAGGGCAAATTTCTTATAGTGGACTATCCCATTATCAGGATGTAAAGATTTATATATGGACATACGTTCCACATACTTAGGTTATCATGACTCACTTATCGAAATTAACCCCCTCCTATTCGTTACGTTCCCAAAGTGTGGTATTTGTCATAGTAAAAGTTGACTTACTTTCAATAAAACGTGCGAAATTTTTATTACAACTACTTTAAACAAGAAAATTGGGTAAAAATGAATAACCGGTAGAGTTTTAAAAAGAAACTTTAAAATAAATAACCCTCAATTAAATCATAAGTTGAAAACCCAATTAAACCTTAATTAATCTTAATTAAATGAAAATTAAATCATTAATAACCCTAATTTTATCTATATTTAAACCTTAATTAAACTTTAATTAAATAACATTTATTTAAGAAATTAAACCCTATTAAGTGGATAGTTAAGCTTTTGTTTAATAATAATTAATTAAATAATTAACCCTAATTAAATAATTAACTAAAATAATAAACTTGATTAAATAAAAATTAATTTTCTTTTATCTTACTTAATCATTATTTAAAACTCATTAATTAAAATAATTAGCTTGGTTAATAATTTTGTAAACTCTAATTGCTTAACCTAACTACTTAACTAATTAATTAAATAATAATTTTCCTAATTAATAGATTTATTAAATAAATAATTAAATAATTAAAAACTTAAAATTTTGACTTACTTAATAAATTTGAAATGAATTTTCAAAAACAATCCAAAAGAAAACAGTTTAAAACTTGAAATCGTGAAATTTCCCGAACTGCATCCATAGCGACTATCGCTATGAGACCAGTTTGCTATAATTGATTTCTAGGTGAAAACTTCACTTTAACTCTAGTTGTAACATATTTGAAAACACAAATGTAAAAGTTTTGAAACTTAAAAAAAAAAGTGAAAACTTGAAAAATATTTTCAAAATCCAGAACTAGAAAAAAAAGCTTTTCGTTTTCAAATCGGATCTCAAGTCCTTTGCGACTTTTCAAGATGGTAACTTCACAACATTTACATCACGTACACTTGGTTTTGTTTCATAAACATACTACCATCCTATCATAACCAACCATTCACATATCCATATCCAAACATATTATTCAACCACCAAATCACAAATCCAAGCTCAAACACAATCATACAAACATATGCTATCAAAACAACATGATAATTCAACACAACAACCATTATATTTTCATAACATAGAGTTCATCAAAATCAAGTAATTTTCTTTTCCAAAAACCAAAGTTTTACTCGTCGAAACTTTTTAAATCAAAGCGAACTTTTCCCGAAACTTGAAAACACTTTAGAAACTTTGCAAAAATTGAACTTTTGGTAGCTCGAACACTTGAAATGGCTTGACCAAGTGGACTTTGAGCTCGGCCTAGGCCTTGTTGGCACGGCCATGACTAGTTTGGGCTCATCTATGTATTTTTGGGGTCGATGTTTGCTTGTAGTTTAGATGAATTATTTCAATTTCTATATGAATTAATCCTAATTCCCATTTGAATTTGAACTCATTCAATCTTCAATTTTATTTCAAATTAATCCAATTCAAATTTTTCATTTGAATTTTATACTTATCCATCTTCAATTCTAGTTGATTCAAACTAAATTCAATTTGAACTAATGAAATCTAAATCTCAACCTTAAACCATCTCGACTTATATAAATTCGAGTTAAATTTTCAAATGTTGATTTAACCCCTTAAATCAAATTTTCCTTTATTTTTAAATCAATAATCCCAATCTTTAAACAATTTAATTCTGAGTCCAATTCTCAAAATTCCATTTTAAATTATCTTTACTTAACTTATTTCAAAGTTCAAATAAGAGTTCAAAACAATTTTAAAAATTTAATTTATTACCAAATTTTATCTTCCAGTTTTGAAACCAGTTCTTAAACAATTTTAATTTACAAATTCAATTCTTAACATTCAAACTTTTAGTTCAAAGTAATTCCATATCCTTAATTTCAAACTCCGTTTCAAAAGAAGGTGATCTTATTAGATCATACTGCCACAAAATATTTCATACATTGATAGACTGCACACTAGCAGTTCAACATTACATCCATTTATCACAATAATGGATACATTACCACACTTCATTCCTCATTCGTTTAAACAAATCCAATTCACAATAACAATAGGATAATATTATCCAACTTATTTTAAAACATCCATTTTCAATTTCCAGATCTCAAACCCATTTTGAGACCTTACAAACTCCTCATTCAAATCAACCATTTAACCTTCCAGTTAAATCCCAATTTTATTTTGAAATTTCCAATTCAGGTTGCTTCTTGACTTATTTAACTTTCCCAAAGTTAAATTCAATTTACTTAATCCAGCCAACCTTACCCAATTTGGATTCCCTTTTCAAATTTTAAACTTCACATTAATAATCTTATAAGTTCAAAAACTTATCACCTTGGATATCACATCTCATTCCAAATTTAAATCTCAACATTTAGAGTTTATTTCAAACCATTTTTGATATTATGTATATTCCTCATATATACATATTATTCCCTTTACACACTAAGTTATCCTTAAATTTTAAACCACCTTTGGTTTTTTTAATTCAAAACAAATTTTCAAACAACCCTTGTTTGCAACAAGTCCCTTTTATTCAAATAATACTTATTTATTATTTCTTTTAGCACTTTGAAACAAATTCCAAATTTTCTGGCTTAGATTTAAAACTTCACAATTCTAGATCATCTTCTGTTCCAATTTATAAGTCATACTTATCTAAACATTTCATTTTGCTTACTCATTAATACACATCTTTTTATTAAACACAACAATCATTTATGATAATAACCAAGATTATCATATCTGGAAACCAATTCATTGTTATCTTATTCTGAAACTTTTTCCCAAATTCAAGATTTAATTTCAGTTTGAATCCATTTTAAACTTACCTTTATTTAATTTCAAATTGGTTGTATTTCTATTACCTCTTAATTTAATTCTAATAATTTAATAACCAATTACCTTAACATTTATTAGTAAGAAATATTGCTTTATATATATCAAAATATATTCTTATATAAAACCATTTAAAATCTTTATATGAGAAAATAACAAGTACGCTCTCATATACACACACACACACACACACACACACACACACACTCAACTCATTCTAGGGTACTATTGACCCTATCCTTATGAGTACACCCACTAGAGCCAAGGTTCTCGCTTAACCTTTCAGCTTTGATACCAAATGTAACGACCCAAAATTTTCGATCCCGAAAATTTCAGATAGTTAGGAAAAGAAGAAAGAGAAAGAAGAAGAAGAAACAGAAACATTACACAGATTCTCACATTCGCAGCGGATCAAAATATAATATCAAATAATAACAGTTTACAAAAGAATACTGTATCAGTTGATTACATTAATACACCAGAGTTACACACATACTCAAACACTGGACATATACAAATCAACATGTCTCAGATAAATAGAAATATATCACAGCAGAAACACTCCATACGTTCCTGCCATCCAGATCGTCTCCTGAGCTCCAGAACGTCCTTACCTGAAAATCTGTAATACTCGGTCTGACCCGAGCATTACATCAAAGTAACACCCAGGTCAGGTTGGAAACCAGCGTGAGTAAACCCATCTAACTTGGAATACAAGAGCATAAAACTTACATAAAACCCGGGTAACCCATAACAGTTTTACAAATTCACAGGTTTGGTATAGACAATACTTACTACGCACCTCAATTTCTAAGTACCAAAACTTTATTAAATGATCCAGTTCACTTAAATCATTTCATTTCAGGCTATTGATTCCACATATCAATTTATAAAGAATCGAAGTGGTTTCGGGTATTTGCTGATACCCGATCCTGGTCTCTTCGAGTCCCATGTCATCTTAACCTAAGTTATTCAATCAACATAATCCATAATATCATAGTTCAACTCAACATAGCATATCATAGTACATCAAAACTCAATATCAGAAATATCACATAATCCAAGTCACCTAATAATATTCAATCATCCATAAGCAAGATTGATTTATTCATAATCAATTTAATTAATTCTCCAATTAGATTTAATTACCACCTTAAATCACTTGGTTTACCTTAATCTTGCTTACTTAACATTAATTAATTACAAAACAATTAATTAATCATTCTTAAATTATCCATCTTAATTAATAGTCAATCAATCCTTAATCACTTTTGATTAATCATCCTTTAAGTATTAATTAATAACACCTAATTATTTATTAATTAAACTAATTAATTGCTCTTAATTAATTACCTAATTAATCTTTTATAATTAATTAACCAAATTAATTAATTATACTTAATTCCCTTTATTAAACTAATTAATCTCAAGACATTTTCTCTATAATCATCTTAAGATAAAACATTATCTTATAAAGACCTTAATTACCATTATCATTTTAACATTTTAATTAACTAAACTTAATTATATCATTTAATTAAGATTTGAAATAAAATAACCATTTAACTTGATAATTTTAAAGTTAACAAATCTTGACTTCCTTAATAACTTAAATATTATCAAGTAGAGGTTTTAAAACTAATTACAATTTGTATTTTAAAACTTACTTTTATAAAATCTTAAACTTACATTTTAAATTAATGTTTTAAATCACTTTAAATTTCATTTCACAAAATTTAATTTAACCAACTTTTAAAACTTGATAACCAATTGTTTAAGAAATAATTAATATATATAAGGTAAGTTATATAAAAGTTTAATCCAAATTTAACTTTAAATTTCAAAAACAATTGGATTTTAAATCATTTTTAAAACTGTTTAAAATTGTTGCTTCGGGTTTTACCCGGAGGCCACTCGGACCTATACCCGAGTTTCCCCACGTTCTTCCCTTTTATTTTCAAGAACTTTTAATTTTTATTTTAAGTTTTTAAAACATACAGTCTACGCTCAAAATCGCTCGAGCTTATACTCGAGCCACAACCCCAAAAGCACGACCACTCCTTCGAGTTCGCATCACTACCCCACTCCAGATACCAAATCATCAATGTGCACCTGCACAGTTGCCAGCGACGACGGTGACTATCACCGTAACCTCTAACTCAACGACCATCACCCCAACATCCATTCCCGAACATCCAAACTCAAGCACGAGCCTCAAATCAAAAACGAGCAGGAGGGTAGAAACTGGAACACACAACATCACCAGGAAATGCCTCGATCACCTCCCTCTGACCACCAGAATCGTTGCAATTCCGGCCTCGCAATCATCTCCTGTAACAACCCAGGTTTTGACGATTATCTGTAAATATTAAATTATAATGGTAGTTATAATTTAATATTGTAAATTAAGAATAATTGGAGATTTAAATTGTTTATTTGAAATAAACAATGGATTTTGGAAATAAAATGTAAAAATAATAATAATAATAATAAAGTTTTACAAACTTTTTCTTGGTTTTTGTGAGAAATGTGAGTGAAATATGATTTTATTTAGAGAAAATGCAATAATTCTTGTAATTATTGTCAAGTATTTCTATTATTGATTCTTAAAAGAAGTATTTGTTTTAATGTATGTTTGTAATAAATAAAAAGATGAAATTTGGTTTAAAAATAAGTTTTGGACATAAAAATGATGTTAGAATGATTTATTGCATTTTATTATGCAAGAAAATAATTTTGTAAAATTTATGTTGTTGAAAATAGCATTTTATGTAAATATTTGTGTAAATAGTGTAATTATTTGAAAATAAGAGTTTTTGTTAATAAAAATATTTTTATAACTAAATTATCTTTTTATTAGTTGTAAAATGTTTTGTAAACGTGAAAATATGTTTGTGTAATTTTAATGTGTTGAAATTTTGTATAAAAAAAATGTTGTTTTAGTTTGTTTAAACAAGTGTATATATGTGATTTAGAGATAATTTGATTTTTCTTGGCTAATTAATTCTTTTGTTAATGGGTCAAGCCCATTTACAGTCCAAAACTAAGAAAAAAGAAGCTTCTCCTTCTCATTTTGGTACGTATAGTTTTATTACAGTAAACAAAAGAGAAAACTGCAAAAAGCTTCTTCCTCTTTTAAACCTAATTGCTAAAATCTCCAATTTCTTCAAATATTTGCTGGAAATAATCAAATTGAAAGCACTAAAAATAGGTAATCACTACAACAACTAGTTCTACTTCTTCAATTTCAGATTTTAAGAAATTTGTTTGGTGAAACTTTTATTCTTCTGTTGCATGTTGGGTTCTTTGCAAGTTTTAAATTTTTAAAGCTGAATCGGAGACAAAGCTTCATCTTTCAGCTCTAATCCGAGTGTTTATATTCAAATCAGTAAGGTGAGTATCAAAACTCATATTTTCTAGCTTTGATTGAGATTTCAAGGTAAGAAATCTCAATTTTCTTTGTTGCATGTGCATTTGTGAATCACTGTCAGTAAATTAGGCATATGTATTTCGTTTTAAATCGGAATTTCGTTTTCTTTGATGTTCTGGAAAGATTGGAAAGAATGTGATAACTTTCATGTTGAACACTTTCGAAAATTTTGAGCACAAAGGATCGAAAAACACAACTCAAACTTGCTGCCCTGTCACTGTAAAACTGTGACTTATTGTGCTAAGTAGTGTTGGTAATTTGAGCATATCTTTTTCGTTTGATGACCGATTTTGATAATTTTAGATATTCCGGAATGCAAAAATGATGTACTACAACTTTCATGTAGTGTGTTTTCTGTAATTTTGAGGTTAGCTCTGTCAAAATTTGGTTTTACTACTGTTAACCCAAGAGCAAATTATATACTACAAAATCGGCCATAACTTCTTCGTTTTTGATCCGATTTTAATAATTTTTGATGTTTCGGAAAGCACAAATTATATACTACAACTTTCATGTATTGTGTTTTCTGTAATTTAGATGTTTGCTATGTCAAAATCCAAGTTTTCTACTGTTATCCCGAGAGCAAAAGCAATATTTGCTCTGTGCTTAAGGCTGAAACATAATCGGCCATAACTTCTTCGTTTTTAATCCAATTTTGATAATTTTTGATGTTTCGGAAAGCAAAAATCATATACTACAACTTTCATGTATTGTGTTTTCTAAAATTTAGAGGTTTGCTATGTCAAAATCCAAGTTTTCTATTGTTGTCCCGAGAGCAAAAGCAATATTTGCTCTGTGCTTAAGGCTGAAACAAAATCGGCCATAACTTCTTCGTTTCTTATCCGATTTTGATAATTTTAGATGTTTCGGAAAGCTTAAATTATGTACTACAAGATTTCCTCATTGTATTTTCTGCAATTTTGAAGTTTTCTTGGTCGAAATTATGGTTATAAGTTGTTGTCCTGAGAACAAGATGACAACAACAACAAACATTGACCTTAGAATTGTATTAGCTTATTTTTGCTCTCATTCTTATTCAATTTTGATGTTATTTTGAGATATTTTGAGAGCTATGATGCCTATTAATAGGATAGCAATATTTAGAGAATTTGAAATTCAAATTTAAATAAATTTTGAATTGATTTTGGGTTAAATTTGAATTGAATTCGTATTTGAACTCAAGTTATCGGTCTTGAGTTATCTTCCTTGTTTTTCATTGTTTTCGAGCACGATTTTCACTAAACCCTTTTTTTTGAAGTGATTTTTGAAATAAATGGAAATTTCAAATTATTATTATATAGTATTTTAAAATTATTTTTCCAATATAAAATCTATTTATTTCCTATAATAAAGGAATTTCAAATATTGGTTTTATTAATCTTCTTGAAAAAAAATTTTAGAAGCTTATTTTCTCCAGTAAACGATTTTATATATAAAACATACACTTTTACACTATTCAAACGTATGAGAAAGAGAATTAAATGATTTAGTAAAACACGTGGTATGGGACATGTGCGTTTACTATTTCGGTTAATTCCGGACTTGTATGATCGAAGCTATTTGAGATTATTGATTTTGAAATGTTTTGCCATTTTATGGCATATTTTGAGTTTTATAATTTCTATTTATTGGAATTATTTAAGATGGCCAATATTTGGAAAGTATTATGGTTTGAGATCTCCTATGCAGGAGTATGGTCGATGAGAACCATCACGATGTTTTGTTTACTTGCCAATGATATAAGGCAAGTCTTGAGTTTATGATTTCATATTTTGAGATTTATGGTTTATGAGGAACCATCATGATGTTTTCACTTGTCGATGAGATGAGACAAGTATGGTGTCTCTTTATCACTCGCCAATGAGATTAGGCGAGATAATTTTCTGAGTTTTATGATGTTTCTAGTGTGGCATCGACTAACGGCTAGTAAACCGCTAAGTGCGAATGTGTGGTATGGGACACACGTTAACACTTTTCGGGTTCCTATCCGTGAGTTTGTGACACATTCACGATGTTTACCTAACAGAACTGCTTTGAGAGGTGTTAGCGACCTTGTCATGATGACGAACTGCTTTGGGAGGTGTTAGCGACCTTGTTAGAGCTGACAAAATGGCTTGAAGAGGTGTCAGCGACCTTGTCATGAGGACGAACTGCTTTGGGAGGTGTTAGCGACCTTGTCTGAGGCTTCGGCCGTTTGAGTTTAGCACGTGCAGCATTGCTTCGGCATTACAATCGGGGATTTGGCCAATCCGGATTTTCTGAGTTTGCTGTTTTATTGTGATTTCACCTTTTTAAGATGTTTTATTACATCGATAGCCTAGTGCTATATGAGATGTTATATATATGGTGATTTCATTTATGATGTTTTGAACTCTTATCGAGTTCCTTGAGTTATGAGTTTGGATGATTTCATGATTTTATAGGATATTCTAGGCCTTGCCATTCTGGCGAGTTGAGATTGAGATTTATATACATTTATACCGATGAGATGAGGTATAATTGAGTTTGGAGATTCTTTTATATTTGAGTTTTGGATCATCCTACTTGAGAATGTCTTATGTTTGCCTTTTTGGTGAGATTTTGTATTGATGTTTCACCTTTTGAGAAGATATGGCTCATGGAAACCATGTAGACATTTTGGGACGTCGCCGATGATATGTGGCGAATGTTTATATTATTTGAGTATTATTATTGAACTTACCTCTTTTGAGGTCTTTGTATACTTAAGTGACATTATTTCACTTAAGTCATGGGTTGTATTCTTTTTGTTGCCTCTTCTCATTCGAAAAGAATTATCACCTTGTATCTTATGCTTCATATTATCGTCTATCCTCATTAACTGATTATTTTAGCTAGACTGACCCGTGTACTTTGTACTTGGGTCAGACCGAGTTGTTTCAGGTTAGCTATCAGTTACGGGACTTTGCTTCGATGCATCTGCTTGGATATCACCCTAGCACTTTTGTGTAGTTTATATTTCTTTCCGCTTGACTCTGATGTATTCATAATTAATTCAATGTATATGGTGTGGTCGTGTACCACCATTAATGTATTCATATTGTATTGTACTGAACATGTATCAGTGTATATGTATATATATGATATTGGTTACTGTTCTGTGATGTAATTTACATTCAGTTATTGTATTTTGTTCTGATAGATCCATTAGCTACCTATAGTTTTGGATTATGCATTTACTGGGTATGTCGATCCACTTGAGTAGAAAAGAAAAATTATATTACATTTATCGACGTATTCAGTAGATGTTTAAGACAAAATTATAGATAGTCGCCCTTAACCAGTCCTATTCTCCGCTTTAGTAGACGGAATTACTTGTTAATTCTCTTTACTAAGGTGGGTCTCGGGGTGGGGCGTCACATCTCCCCTTCCCGAAATTATTCCCCTTGGTCTGGTGAAGCTCGATCCCCCATAGAAGGCGCACTACCCAAATTTACAATCTCGACCAAAACTAGGTTTAGAAACTAAACCACTTCACCGACGACGCCACGGCGATCTCCACGACCTCCATCCATTTTTCCCTCCCTCACAGTACATCCCTCTACTTCCAAACAAAGTCCCGACCACCCAGCAACAGTAGATCATCAGAGATTACTCGATTTCCCATTTTTGTTCAACCCAGAACTACATACTTATTTCCAAACTAAAAATTAAAATTTTAGTTTTAAAAATCCTATTTTCATATAAGAATTCAAGTTATAAACCTGAATTGATGTTTTAGGATGTTTGAGATTTTACTATTTTAAACAAATACTGTTCTTATGGGTTTACAGAGACATTCAGTTTTTATTTTATCTTAATTAAAAATTTTAAACCTAAATCCATACTAAACAAACAACTTTTGTTTAAACCTCAATTCCTAACTAAGATCGGGTCAAGTGGTAAAGGATTTTTTTACCAAAATCTAAATTTTTAAAAAGAAGAACAGGCAAAACAGATACATAGCAGTAACCATATATGTATTTGTATATATATACAGAAGATTCATCACAATTCAAACATACAAATCATATTCATTTCTAGTAATCCATATGCAACAAATAGTTAACACTTAGGTTTTAAAATGTGAAGTTACTCACCTGTCAACAATTTGAACAGAGAGCAATTGTCTGGTTTTGAAAAAGTTAATAGCCTGATCTTTTTTTAACCTCCTTGCTTGTTTGATTTGAATTGTAAACTTGAGTTGAGTTGTTTAGTTATTGTTTTAATACTTCTGATTTGCTCAGTTTGGATGAACGAAATGGAGTAAGAAAATTGATATATATAAACAAATATACAGGCTTTGTATTACTGGTACACAAACGGTCAGAGATTTTTCCTTGTTTTGGAGGCTGATATGATACATTTTGGGCTATCATTAATTACCATTGTTTGTTTTCTCAAGTTTACATACTTATCTTTATTTATTAGTTTGTACATACTTGAATATATTTCTTTCTTTTACAGGAGATAGGTATTTTCTGGAGTAAACTTTTCTTCTTTGGTCAGATATTTGTTTTGACCAGCCAAGATTTTTATACAAACTGAAATGGTTTTGAACAATTCGAAATGACCTTGTTTAGTACTTGAATTGATAGCATACTTATCCTATATATTTGTATATCCATATATGTATTTTTCTTGCCTTGCATATACATGTATTTCCATAGGTTATATATTTCTAGAATTATCTTTAAGTGTCTACTATAAAGTGATTATAGTTATTGTTATAATTTTAACTTATGTATTTATTTCTATTCCTAACAATAAATGTTTATTTTTAAATTCTATTTTAAGTTTAACTATCAAACACTTAATTTATATTCATCTATTTTTATACTTATGTTTAATATTGACAAAATTTATTTTATTTCAGGCATTATTATCTAGATTACAACTATATATATATATATCCGTTTTTAAACTGAATAGTTTGTATTTCAATTTATCAGATTAAATTCTTATTAAAATAATATTTCCAAAATTCCAGGTCGTCACACTCTCCCCTCTCCTTTCACTATTCAAGTGATGCACTTGTACTTGTGTTGGAAAAAAGAGCATTATGTGTGTGTGTGTGTGTATTTCTTTATAAAATATTTTCTTTTATCCTTATATATATACACTTAAAAGAGAGCATGTACATGCACATGTACACATGTATTTATCATGTATAAACAGTTTGAAGTATGTGCATATGTGTTTCAAAATAGTGTTATGACATTTCAAATAACTTTTAACCAATGAAAAATCAATATTTCGAAAAATAATTTCCGGTCACATTTTCTTTTTCTCTATGAACTATATATATTGGTAAACAAATTTTGAAAATGATTTTATCATCATTAGTTATTATTTAAAATATTTTTATTTGTTAATAAAAGTCCATTTATTAATTATTTAAAATATAATTAAATATTCATTTAAATAGCGTTAAATTCTGGGTCATTATAGAAAAAGATCATACTCATGTTTCAAAGAAAAATAGATATACTTGGTATTTATTTATCAAAATCATACTTCTGTCATTTTAATTAACCAAGTATTATCAATAAAGTAGTTATTCATTTGCTTTACATGTCATAGCTTATACTTCCATTCCATTCATTAAGTAATTTTTAAATCCAAACACTTTATGGCATACAACAATTGTTTTAATACCATTACAATATCGTATTTCAATTAATTCCATAAAGTTCCTTTAATAGAAAAAGCTTTCAAACTTTATGTATCATAGAATAATTGACGTGTACAGTCTCGGCACAAAGCAATTAACACACTGAAGTTAAATTAAATCAGAACAATATACAATATAAAATATCAATCAAAGGATCACATATCACAGTGGAATAATATATATCATATACAACTATAAAAGTATGAGTCCACAACATGATAATACTAGACTCATATATCTAATACATATAATGTCACATCCAAAATCGATCCATATATATATGAGGTAAACATAACTATCAAAAATAGTTTATCCCCATGTTAGCACACATGTCAATGGTCGGCGAGTCTTGGTACCAAAGTCTCGGCCTGACTTGAGTATTATGAAAATAACTGGGTCGGACTATATCTAATTTAAAGATATGAGAATAATGTATGACTTAACAAAGAAATAAGCCATAATAAAATATGCCTGAGACCAAAAAAATCAGAATAAGGCATATCAATCAAAATCACCATTTCATAAATCCATGTTAAGTCACAATGGACTATCTTCTAAAAATATGGTGATAACGAAATTCAAAATTCTCCAGAGCTAAAAGATGCTTAAAGATCTAATCGTAGAATCTTTGAAGAAATAATCATCACTAATGAAATAATAATGGTAGTCCCCATTAGTTTAATGCAATGACACAAAATCTATCGAAAGTGACTAGCTACATAGAAAGGAAGCCTACCAAAAGAGACTACAAATTAGGAACACTGCCTAAAGAAAAGAGCAGCCGTGTTCATAATTTTTCCTATGAAAATTTACCTACCAAAAGAGGTAAACATAGTCTAACTGTGTACTGAAATAAATTGTCGAGCTGTATTCATCTGGTATATGGACTACAATACATGATCTGCCTATCGAAAGAGACAGTCGTATTTACATCATAACATATCTACCGAAAGAGACCTGCCTACAAAATCTAAAATGTATCGACTCTCTAATTAATAATAAAATGAGCCATCTTCTCTCGGTGATCCATCGGCCTGAAATCTGAACACCCCAAGGTAATACCGCTCTAAAGTATAGATCACTTCCACTTTAGTAATCACTAGAATTTAATTAACAGCCTTATACTAGATAGTAAAATTTAGGTACTTATTATAAGAAAGTAAAATCCACCCAAATTCTATTTAACAAGTTATAATAATAATCAAAAAAATTGTAAGGAAAGTCCTATACCGATCCGACAATTCAATCGTTTATTAAAATTCTTTATTTCATAGAAAAGCATGAAATTCTGATAGAAATCTCATTAAAATTACAATTCAAAATATAAGAAAAGAAAAGAGTATAAAAAATAGATTTATTTTACCTTTGTAAATAATAATTTAAAATTTTATTTTTAAATAGAATTTTAGAATAGAATTTGTTTTATAAACCAAAGAATTTTGTTAATAAAATAATTAAAACACTACTTATAAATTCATGTATATATAAATATATAAAATTTTCAAAATAGAACTTCACTAAACTGTGAAATAACATAGTATTCAAATTTAGTCTATAAAGGAGTTTTCAACTTTTCATATTCATTTTCAACTATATTTCAAGTGTATGTAAAACTTTATTTTTAAAAAGGGATTTAAACATCAAATAATCATCACCAAAGTCTCTTAAATTATCCAGAAATGTGAACATATATCCAGGCCAAATACATTTAAAGTGAGCAAGAATTAAGTGCAAGAAGAGCACAAAAAATCAAGTGAACCAAGCATAATATTATACCAAGAATTCCAAAAATGATACCCAGAATTTGCAAATCTTATACCCAGTTTCCATAGTGAAACTGATGCCCAGAATTGCAAAACTGATACCTAGAATTTGCAAAACCGATACCTAATTCATGCATTGTTCATATTAACTTAAGATGCATATGTTAAGCTAGCATATTAACTTAAGATGCATACGCAACATTCAATTCAGCCATAATGCAACCTTATATGTCATTCCTAAGAGGGTTTGTTATATGTATTTTATATTATTCAAAACTTTGATTTGTTACTAAACTCTAATTTAATTTATTTCAATTTATATCTAATGCAACAATCATAGCAACCAAAGCAGCAAACTATTCGATTCTGCCAATCATAGATGTGTGAGAGTATTATCTCACCCTATAATCCAACAAGGCATGTCAAAGGAATATAATTACTTTTAAATATACTTGTTTGAGTTAAATAGATTAATTCACCTTAACTGTTCACTCCTCCCCCTCGACTATATGCAACCATCATTTGACATTGTCATCCATTGCCAAAGTTCACCATCGCCCAACTTCCACCATAAACGCGCCACCAGCCTCCTATGCCCGCGTTCCTCTTGCATCACCGTCGTCGAAGCCCTTCTCGAAGTCGTGCTTGCCTATTCGAACGAAATCGCGTTCTCTTTTTCTTCTTCTTTTTCTGTGATTTCAATTTTAGGCTTTAAGGCATAGGAGTAAAGGCTGGGTTTTGATATGGAAAGAGGCAGTGTGCTATATAATTTAGGCTGAAGCTTAGAGAATGAGGTAAGGGTGGATGAAGATAAGGGTTAGGTAAAGTGGGCTTTAAATTATTTTAGGCCCAAAGAAGAAATGAAAATTTCTATTCATTTCATTTTCAATACTAACAATATAATTTCAAATTGAGACAAACCATTTTATCATTTAAGAATTCATTCGATTCATTACCAAAATTTCACAATTTTATACTTACTTGAAATAATTCTTCACGCCTTTTAACTTTAAACAATATTTAAAATAACTGTTTTATTCCTTGAAACAAAATTTAAAACATCACACTCGTGTTATATTTCACAAAATATAAATTTCATAATTGAATTCAAAAAAAATTATTTTAATTAATTTTACATAATATTGCGGATTCGAAAACAAGGTTATTGTCGTAATGTTAAAATATCACACACTCATCAAATGTGATACCATCCTCAAACATCAAACATATGTAGTAATTACAACTAAAAATTAATCATCCAGTAATCATCAAAATAATATTTGCATCCATTATTCTCTTAAATATAAAAATCATTTGTTATTGTTTATTAAAAACTCATCTTTATTTATTCATTTAAAGGCCAAGAATAATTCTTTTAATGATATTATTATTATTTTACATCAAATTAATAATATACATTAAAACCATAACACACCTAATTTTAAATAGTATTATTCAGGAGATTTAATTAGATAAATTAAATAGAATAATGTAGAGACTAGAGTGATAAGGAGATTGAGATTTGAAAACTATTTAGGGACGTGCCTCAACTAAATGGATTTATAAAAATGGTTTATAAGCTAAATACCTAAGAGAATAAGGCAAGGGTAATATGGGAATAGCCGTATACCATAACCCCTAAACCCTTACCTCATTCTCATTCACGTTTTTCATAAAACAAAACATAAAGAAAGGGGAAGCAAAGCCGGCCATTACACTAGGGGAAGAAGAGCTTAAAATCAATTAAAAGCTAAGACTCAAGCTAGGAAGAATAAAACAAGAACAAATCTTAAGTTCATTATCCAAACAAGATGAATAATAATCTATACCATCTCATATATGTCTTTTTAAACATTTTAATTTCGGGCTCAAGGTTTAAAACCGTTTAGATGGATGAATAATGATATGCTTTGATTATATGCCATGTAACAAGGATTTTTATGTACTGTTATATCTCGATTTTAAGGTTAAAATTGCGTAAATTGATTTCGAATGCCATGATTGCTGAATATGTTATGCAAAACATTGTTTTGGAGATGGGTTTAAATTTTCATAATATTTCAAGCTATGGATAATTTATTATGAATATTGGATGGAAGAAATAGACAATTTGAGGTTTAAATTATATAAGGCAATTGAATAATGATTTCAGATCTAAAATTTACATACATTACAAAAACATATTAAAAGTGAATTATGGTGATTTTTGGGGATTTTTCCTAATTGTTTTAATATGGTTATTAAATTATTTAAGTTGAAGGACTTAAATTTTTAAATGTTTTGTTGAAGGGAATGACTTATTTGTTAAAATAATTTCAATTATAAATTATTGAATTCGGCAGCCATTTTAGAAAAGGATTTTGATAAAAAATTTGGCAACTAATCATATTTTGACAAATTGGGTAAGTTAGGTAAAAAGGAATTTCTTTGAAAGGCAATAAAACCAGTTTTGTTTTAATTTACAACTTCGCCACTTCTCTAACTAGTTTTCGTCACCATACTTCTTCTAATGAACCCATTCGAAACAAATACGCATGGTATCAAGCCATTGATACGTAGTGGATTGGAGTAAGGCAGAAGGAACTGTGTCGAAGGCATGCTTTCGAAAGGGTTGAAGTCATTCTTATAAGCTTTTGAATACATTACTTGATTTTGTTTTTAAAAGATGCTTACGAAGGGGGTTGAAGCTTTCGAATCAATCAACTTACCTTTGCTCAAAGAGCTACTTACCTTTATTTTCAGAAAGGAGCTTTCGGAAGAGTTGCCGCTTACTCTGTTTTAAAAAGGATCTTTCGAATGAGTTGTCGCGTTTTGAACATATGCGATACCTAGCTTTCGCCTCTTCTCTTTCGAGAGTCTGTGATTGTGTAGTTTTCTTTTTATCTGTCTTTTTCTTATACCCTTAATGGCTCGTCTTTCGGTGCAAGAAAGGCGGTCATTACATTTTTGGTATTAAAGCCTAAGTTAAGCGAACACTTAGGCTTTGGGTTAGGGTCTACTTTGAGAGTGCGTATTTATAATTTTGTATTCGTGTATATATATATATATATATGTATGTAGACACACACTCGTCACAGATAGATAGGTCATCTAGATAGGTTTGATTAGTACCCTTCTTTCAAGGTTTATCTCTTTCATGTATTCTAGGATTATTTTACTATGTCCAGGTAGTAAGACATGAGTAACTAATGCAGACGAGGTAGGGGAGCAGGTAACACTACAACTACAAATGGTTGAACCCCAAATCATGGAGGAGTTCGAATTGCCGAAGGGGCAGCACCAAAGCAGCTAAGAGTGAATTTCGCAACCTTATGTAAGGATTACCAACCTCGGAGGGAAACCATTTAAAGGAACCAAATCTATTATGAAAGTGCAAGCTTGGTTGCGATCTTGCAAAAAGATTTTTAAAGGTCTTGGTTTATTTGATGAATAAAAAAGATTCTTAGCAGCATAGCAACTGCAAGAGGGAGTAGCAACTTGATAGGACTCCCTTACTGCAAATATTCCCGAGGAAGAGTTTTCGTAGGCACGATTTAAAGAAGTTTTTGAGGACCAATTCTTGCCAACCGTAGGAAGGACCAGGATGTACCGGAACTAAATGGTCTTGAAGCAAGGGGATCTGTCTGTAGTAGAGTATGAGACAAAGTTCAACGAGCTATCTTGTTTTGAACAAGAATTGATCCATACCCCATTAAAGAAAAATGAGATGTTTATTTTAGGTATGATGAAAGAGTACCGTAAGAAAATGTCTGATCACGTTAAGGGTATTTTTGTGGATTTAGTTGATATGGCTCTAAGGTACGAGGCCCTAGAAAAGAAGAAGCCCACTGTAATAGCACCAACCGGTGGAAATACCAGTGGCGGTGGTGGTTCTAACAATAGGAAGTTCAACCCAAATTAGAAGAATCAAGGAAAAGGGAAACAGGGGGAAGTTTAAGGAGGCAAGTTTAGGAATATTACTTGTTACCTTTGCAAGTAGAGAGGTTATGTTTCAAGTTCCTTTCCAAACTGTGAAGCTCTGAAGCAGTAAAAGTGGAACCATCAATCCGATGGTCCTGAAGTCTCTTTGTTTTAATTGTCATCAGCCGGGCTATATGATTAAGTATTTCCCCCTCATGAAGAAGGCACAGCAGCCTAAAGTGTACGTCATTAAGGATGAACCGTCTACTTCAATGGATGTGAAGGGAAAGGCTTCCTTGAAGGTACGTTACTAATTAATGGTGTTTTGTTCGAGCATTATTTGATACTGTGCCACTCATAGTTTTATCTCCTCTAAATCAGTAGGTAAATTTCATCTTATCCCTAATATTGTAGAAAACCATATGTGTTTGTCTAACCCCATAGTGGTGTAAACCATTTGAATATGATTTGTGAAGATGTGCCAATTTCCTGCCTTTCTCATCACTTTTCTTGCGACCCTTCTGTATTGGACTTTAAAGGATTTGATATTATTCTGGGTACGAATTGGTAATTAAAGTATGTAGCTATTTTAGATTTTGCTGAAAGGACTATATCATTAGAACTAAGTTGGGAAGAACTGCTAAAATATCATGCAAGAATCCTAGTATTAATATGTATAGTTTCTTGTATGCCCTGGAATCATCCTTTGATGAGTTAAGTTATGTAGAAGTTGTTAAGAATTTTCCCAATGTGTTTGAAGAAGTTAATAGCTTACCCCCACATCGAGAGATAGATCTCTGTATTGATTTGGTCCCTGGTGCTAGATATGTGGGTCCACCAAAGAAAAGGATTTCCCCGAAAGAGTGGAATGAATTAGAAAAGAAAACCTATGACCTATTAAGAAGAGGATTGATTATACCTAGTCATCCCAGTTGGGGAACTACTGTGGTGTTTGCAGCTAAGTCTGATGGATCTTTATGGTTGTGCGTGGACTATATGTAGTTGAATAAGCTGACCATTAGGAACAAGTATCCCTTGCCCCGTATCAATGATCTTTTTGACCAACTTCATGGAGCTATGGTATTTTCTCAGATGGATCTAGCTACTGGATTCCATCAGTTGAGGGTTGCTGAAGATAGTATACCCTTATCTGCATTTAGAGGTCCTGATTGTTTCTTTGAGTGGTTGGTTATGCCTTTCATGCTAAACAATGCACCAACATATTATGTAGATAACATGAACCGTGTTTTCTGACATGTCCTTAATAAGTCTTTGTTAGTTTTCATCGATGACATTCTTACCTACTCCAAATCTGAGGAGAAGCATAACATCATCTGGAAGTGGTGTTGGAGACATTAAGGAGACATGTCTTGAAGGCAAAATTTTCTAAGTGCCATTTTTGGAATTCAGAGGTAAGATTCTTAGGACATATTACGACAGGAGAGGGTATTTTAGTAGACCTAGTGAAGGTGGAAGCTCTTCAGTAATGGAAGCAACCGCGGACTCTTACCGGGATTCGCAGTTTTTTAGGATTGGCTGGATACTATAGGAGGTTTATTGAAGATTATTCCAAAATATTCTCCCATTTGACTATGTTGACTAAGAGGGAGTGAAGTTTGTATGTACTCCAAAGTGTGAAGAGGCATTTCTGGAATTGAAGAAGAGATTAACCAGTGCACCTGTTCTTGTTGTTCTAGATGGAAATAGTGGATTCATGGTTTACACAAATGCATGTGGAGTCGGAGTTGGTGCTGTTCTGATGCAGCATGGTAGAGTGATTGCCTATGCAAGCAGACGGTTTAAGCCTCACGAGAAGAAATATGCTATGCATAACCTGGAGTTGCTAGCTGTTTTCTTTGCATTGAAAATGTGGAGACACTACTTGCTGGGTAAGGATCCTTTTATTTCTCTTAGTTTCTTCCTAATTTTTATAGATTCTAGAAATAAGTTTTATTTCTTCAGTTAGGTGAAAAATTCGAGCTCATCACGGATCATGAATCCCTAAAGTATCTTTTTACTCAGAAGGATCTGAACCTGAGGCAACAGAGGTAGTTAGAGTTTCTGGCGGCTTATGACTTGGATATTCTTTATATGCCAGGCAAGGCTAATGTGTGGTGGATGCCTTAAGAAGGAATGCTATTTTGACTCTTTTGGAGGTTATCTCGACACTTCAGGGAAGGATTATAAGGAATCAAAGGGAGGATGGGATACAGGAAGGATTTATTCAAGGAGTCAAAGGAGGTAGATGTTCGGATTTTGAGATGGATAGTTGAGGTACTTTAAGGATGAATGAACGATTGTGTGTTCCAAATGTGGATGGGCTGAGGCAGGAAATTTTATCTGAATGCCACAAATCTAGGTTAAGTATTCAACCAAGAGTTTATAAAATGTATAGAGATATGAAAAGATTATTTTAGTGTCCAGGAATGAAGAAAGACATTTCACTCTATGTTAGCAGGTGTTCATGCTGTCAACAAATCAAAGGTGATCATCAGAAGACAGCCGGATTATTACAACCTTTGGAAATACCTAATTGGAAATGGGAAATGATATCAATGGATTTTATCGATGGTTTAACCAGAAAAGGAAAGGAAGGAGTATGGGTTATCGTGGATGGGCTAACAAAAATCGTACATTTTATTCCGGTAAAACCAACAAGGACCACTGCTTCTTTAGTTCAAATTTTTATGAGGGAGATAGTCAGCTTGCATGGAGTTCCTATGAGTATTGTAAGTGATTGAGACCCCATATTTACTAGTCAATTTGGGGAAGCATTACAAACAACTCTTGGAACAAAGTTGAGCTTAAGTACAACATAGCAGCCCCAAACAAATGGACAAACAGAGCGGGTGAATTGGATTCTAGAGGATCTCTTATGGGCATTTATTCTAGATTTGGGTGGATTATAGGAGGATCATTTATATTTAGTTGAGTTTTCCTACAACAATAGCTTACAAGTAAGCATCGGAATGGCACCGTATGAAGCCCTATATGGAAGACCGTGCAAGTCACCAGCATGTTTAGTTGAGATGGGAGATAGATTAGTACTTGGGTCAAACATGATTCGAGCGGCCATAGAAAAAGTTGTGGTGATTAAGAAAAGAATGTCAAAACACTATTTTGAAACACATATGCACATACTTCAAACTTTATACATGATAGATACATGTGTACATGTGCATGTATATGCTCTCTTTTAAGTGTATATATATAAGGAAAAGATAAATTATTTTATAAAGAAATATATATATATAATGCTCCTTTTTCAACACACGTACAAGTGCATGGCTTGAATAATGAAAGGAGAGGAGGGAGGGTACTAGAGAGAATGGATTTAAGGAGGGAGGGGTATGGTAATACATGCATACATATATTTTAATATAAACACTTATATATTTTTCTATTAATTACCTACACCTATATATACCCCTTTATCTTCATATTCTCATTTTTACAACCTCCTTCTCCATTTCAAAATCCTAAAAGCTTGAGCTAAACATCCATGGCCTCCTCTTCAAAAAAATTAAAGTGAAAAAATCCACTTAATTTTTCCAAAAACCTCCTTTTTAATCCACAAAATCAGTTATATATCTTCTACAACACCTCTCATCTAAACTACAAGCAAACACCCACCCCAAAACTACATGACCGAGCCCAAATTAGTCATGGCTATGCCCAACAAGGCCTAGGTCGAGCCCAAGTCCACTTGGCTGAGCCATTTCAAGTGTTTGAGCAACAAAAGTTCAATTTTTGCAAACTTTCCAAAGTGTTTTCAAGTTTTGGCGAGTAAAACTTTTTGTTTTGGAAAAGAAAAATACTTGATTTTGATGAAATATATGTTGCGAAAATAAAGTAGTTGTTGTGTTAAATTATCATGTTGTTTTGATAGCATATGTTTGTATGATTGTGTTTGAGCTTGGATTTGTAATTTGGTGGTTGAATTATATGTTTGGATATGGATATGTGAATGATTGGTTATGATATGATGGTAGTATGTTTATGAAACAAACCAGGTGTATGTTATGTAAATGTTGTGAAGTTAGCACCTTGAAAAGTCTCAAAGAACTTGAGATCTGATTTGAAAACGAAAAGTTTTTTTTCTAGTTTTGGATTTTGAAAATGTTTTCCAAGTTTTCACTTTTGTTTTTAAGTTTCAAAACTTTTACATTTGTGTTTTCAAATATGTTATAGCTAGAGTTAAGGTGAAGTTTTTACATATAAATCAATTCTAGTGAACTGTGGTCATACGATAGTCGCTATGGATGCAGTTCGGGAAATTTCACGATTTTAAGTTTTCTTCTGAATTATTTTTGAAAACTCGTTTCAAATTTAGTAAGTAAGTAAAAAGTTTAAGTTTTTAATTATTTTATAATTTATTTAATTAATTTATTAATTAGGAAAATTATTATTTAATTAATTAATTAAGTACTTAGGTTATGTAATTGGAGTTTAAGAAATTATTAACCAAGCTAATTATTTTTAATTAAGCAACTTTAAATGATGATTAATTAAGATAAAAGAAAATTAATTTTTATTTAATCAAGTTTATTTATTCTAATTAATTATTTAATTTGGGTTAATTATTTAATTAATTATTATTGAGTAAAAGGTTAATTATCCACTTAATTAGGGTTTAATTTCTTAAATAAATGTTATTTAATTAAAGCTTAATTAAGGTTTAAATATAGATAAAATTAGGATTATTAATGATTTAATTTTGATTTAATTAAGATTAATTAAGGTTTAATTGGGTTTAAAACTTATCATTTAATCAAGGGTTATTTATTTTAGTTTCATTTTAAAACTCTATCGGTTATTTATTTTTACCAATTTTCTTATTTAAGTAAATTTTTTCAAAACCAAGGATCTCTTGTCCATGATATTAAGTAGACAAATGAATTAAAGTAGTTGTAATAAAACATTGACATGTTTTATTGAAAGTAAGTCGACTTGTACTTATGACAAATATTGCACTTCAGGAACGTGATGAATACGAGGGGATTAATTTTGAAAAGCGGGTCACGATAACCTAAGCATATGGAAATGTATGTCCATATGTATACCTTTACAACCTAATATTGGGAGTCCATTATAAACAACTTGCCTTTTTAAATTACCGAACGTTGGTTTGGAGAGACATGGATCAGATATTAGTTGTTATCTGAAAACCAGTTCGAACCAATGTAAACATTCGAATTAGAAATAGTAAAGGCTAGGTTCGAGATAAAGACTTTGAAATGCAAGGGCTGTTTGCTACTAACCTTGAGGGTGAATCCAAAATGGGTGTAGTGAAGATGGTACCTTCGGCTCGTTCATCTCATGAACGGCTTATATGGATGAGTGCTGACATTGTGTCAACATATGGAAGGCAATGTTAGCATTCCAAGTGGCAATGCAATAATAAAGATAAACGTAGCCTTAGGCCTCATCAACCGAGAATGACTAAAATAGGGAATATGCATCAAGGCTAGGTAGGTCACTCCCATGAGTGTAAGGTCATCCATATCTAGAGTCCCTACTATTAACTCATTTAAGCTTCGGTATGGTTGTTGATCTTAACCAAAGGGTGATGTTATTCGGTACTATTCAGTAAAGGATAGGTAGGTGTCGTGTTGGCAGAGGTTGATAGGTTTCAACCTCGGGGTTATTTTATCTACTGATGCACCGTGATTGGCGGTACCCCAATAGCTCAGCCATTGTATTGAATCCATTTTCCAATAAGTGTCGTACGGATTTATTATACCCAAGTATGTTGTAATTTATGATGGAAGCATTTCAGCTATGTTCTATTTTACTTAAAAATCCTAGACATTAACATAATATCATTAGATTTCTGTATAAATTGTTTTGGTTGCCGTAAGATAAAACCCTGTCCGTGTTTATATGCGGCATGGTCTTACGAGATACCTTTGATTTTCAAATCGTTTTATATAAGTAAAAAATTAAGTTGTTCGAGTTTACTCACACCAGACACATGTCTGAGCTAGAGTTTTCTTTTCTTTTCCTAAAACTATTGGATACTCAAATTTTTATGAGTAGCCAAGTGATCCAGGTTTCTTACGGAAGCATTTTGAAGGAGCTGGAGTAGGTGGCTTCACCGTTAGCTAGTTATTATCTTACGCTGTGTTTTATGTATGGTCTATGTATTATGTATGGACATGTAGCTATAACTGTCCAGTTGGAAGGTTTTAATGTAATGACTCTGATGTATTAGTATTATGGAAATTACAACGTAATATCCTATGTTATCAATTATATATTATTCTGATTCGTGGTGAGATTCCGTGATCATGTAGTTCTCTTCTTATCTTTCCTTTTCTTCTACCCTTAATAGCTCGTCTTTCGGTGCAAGAAAGGCGGTAGTTACATTTTCCAATAAATAAAATTTCATTTTTGGGAGTATAGTCTTATCTTAATTTTCAATGAGTATAAATGTTAATTTCCAAGTGCGGTGATTTAAACTTTATTTATCTTTAATTAAAACTTGTTATCTTAATATTGCAAGCCATACCAGGAATTGATAAACCTGCAAATAAGAAATTAATTAGCCTAAATAATATTGTATTAAATATACATATTACTACAATGCATAAATAGTATACTAGTCTTCATATATCAATAACCAATGTGTTGTAGAATTTTATTTGGATGATATGAGTGCTTGCTTGATGATTGATACAGTTTGGTTGGTTATTTAATTGAAAATTTTGTAAATGATTTTATAAAACTAAACTGAAATGATAAAAGCAAGCTTTTTATATTTTTAAAGAAATGGCAAATTAATCTATAAAAATATTTGAATAGCAATATGGGTTTTGAGAAGAAGTGCAAGACTAATATTTATATAAGAACCTTTTAAAAATAAAAATATAGTTTTTGGAGATAAAATAAATCGATGAGCTTTGTTTATAAAAAAAAGCAATATTGAAATTAAAATTTTGAGATAAGATGATTTGAGAATTGGTTGTGCTAACCTATCTGCTCCTTTGTTTATTTATATTGTTTCTATGATGATTGCAGAATGGAAAGTTCTTGAGACTCTTTCCATGTGTGATATTTGTGATCATGCTTCCACATCCAACTCTCCTATTCTATTATATAGCATGGAAACTCGTCTTACTCTTCTAGATCAGATTGTCGAGGCTCAGCGGCAAGACCCCGATATATCTGCTCTTATTCAGAAGTGTAAGTCTGAATCCCGTGATTTCTACTTGCCTTAAGAAGAAGAAGGATGCTTGTTCTGGTAATCTGAATGTGGCAAAGGTTTCTGGTAATGCTTCTCAGTCTCTGGGTGGGGCGTCACAGTTTGGTATCAAAGTTGTACCCATGCAGTGATTTCACTGTGAAAATCTGGGCAAAAACATGCTCCAAATCAAAGTTCGGCAGCATATTTCTATAAGCTACATAGGTCGAAATGACCTGAAATTTGGCATGCATAAAGTTTAACACTCATACTTGAAAATGGAAAAAGAATCATGGAATTTGAACAAGCTATGAGAAAATTATGACGTCTCAAAGTTCCAAGCAAATTTTCAACTAGTTACAAAGGTCTAAAAGCCTTGAAATTTTGCTGGCATAGAGTTCAACAACTCTACTTTGAATAAAAAAAGAACGGATACAACCGGACAAGAAACGGAAGAGAAATAACGTCACAAAGTTGAACTCACAGCCAAATTTTACCGTAAACGGCTGGAGCAACACATGCTTGGATTCAAAGTTTGACAATATATTTCTATAGGATACAGAGGTCTCAAATATAATGTTTTATTCGTAAAACATAACTTTTGATAGTTGAAATTTTAAATTAGTTTATTTGGAATAAACAATGAATTTTGTAAATAAAATGGGAAAAAGAAAGTTTGGAACTTTATTTTGTTTATTGAGAATAAATATGGGACAATATCTGCGTTAAGTGAGGTACGGGCTATTACGTTGGTAGCTGTGACGCTCCACTTGGTTAAGGGAATTTGAACAAGCTATGAGAAAGTTATAATGTCTCAAAGTTGAACCCATGCGGTGTTTTCACTATAAAAATCTGGGCAAAACATGTATTATTATATAGAAAATAATTTATTATAGAAAACAAGCTTTTAAAACTATTTTCGAAATCGTTTGGAAAATAACTTTTGAAATTCTCTTATTATAGATAATGTATAATTTTTAATAGCTTTAAATTAATTATTAACAAGTATACTTGCACGTCCGATGGACGTGCGCATAAAAAATTAATCAAAGTTGGAAATGAGTGTTAACACTTAATTGGATTGTTGCTGCCATATCCTTGGTACCTTGCTTCAATGGTGAAGCATTTCAGTAAATATATATAAACTATTTGTATCAAGTTGCTAATTCCTGTACTCAACATTTGATTCATAGAAGCTTATATAAGGTTTATCAGTAAATCAAATTATGGATTAACACACACATGAATATGGATTAACAATTTGGTTTGCTTGTTATCTTCAATTACAGGGCTAGTATAGAAGATTGTCAAACAGTTACAATTCTACACAAATTGATTCATAGAATATGCATACTAATTAACTCCTATCTACCCTATAGAGAAAATAATAGTTTAAACAGTTGAACATATGAATGGTAGATTCAATATCAAGTAACACGGTAATAAGAAATAGATTATATTGCTGTATATTTCATCTTAAATATAGGTAATACTCTAATACTTCAGCAGTACTCGAAAGTTTTTCAATGTTTACAAAGAATGATAGAACCAAAGAATTGATCCATGTATATTTCAAAAAGCACAATGGTGATAAGAATGAGTTGTTGTATTGTTCTTTTGCAACAACTATATATGATACATAGAAAACCTTTTATCCTCATGCATCACAAAGCATCAGTTCTTCGAGGGATGGATAGAGAGAACAATGACAGCAACAATTAAGAGCAACATTTCTACATTGAACACGGTCAACTACACTTGTAACCTATACAAAAAAATTGAAGGTTAAAAAGAAAAAGAAAAAAGAGTTTGCACTAATCTTTGCATGATAGATGATAAAAATATATCAAGTTATTTGTTACCTGATTTTCGATGTTACCAAGCATGTCACCTTGAGCATCAAATCAGCACAGGTATATCAAGAAAACATCATGATAACATAAAATAGATAAAGGACGAAACGAAATCATCCATTATCAAATATAACAACTTTACCGATTAATATAGCAACATAGTACTAAATAAACGTGCAAATTCAATGATCATGCCATACAAACGTATGGTAACAAATCACATCATGACTTTAATAAAACTAAAAGAACAAAAAATGTCGCATGTACAATAATTTAAAGGTAAGAATTTGTTGCCTAAATAGATAAATAGCAGACTATGCAGTCATCCTCATTCATTGTTACAATGAATATTCAGAACTTCTTAGTCATTTCATCAAACAGTTAGTTCACAGAAATCAAACATTATCATTTCGTAACTTGAGGCATGTACAATGAACCCAGTAAGTGATAATCAATAGAAAACATATAAAAATAGAAAATGCACAAAAGAACTTACAATATTCAAAGCTTTTCAAAGCTCAAATGTCCGTATGAACTAATCCATGTCTATGGCTTCTTTGCCAAAGCGGTTGCTGGATCCTTATCTCACATACGAATTCTTTTTTTCCTGCGGAATGAAAAAAGTTAAAGTTACTAAATGAAATAAGGAAACAAAGAATTAACGCCGTTAATTTGAGAAATTTTCAGTTTTTCAACGTACTGGAAGAAAAACGACTTGAGTATTGATTGATGCAACCTCCGATTGAATATAGGAAGGGCATCATCATGACCGTGGATAAACATTCGTTCAGCAAGAGGTGGTGGCTCGTGGGCGTGGGGTGCTTGTGAATGGAGATATTGGTGGCTTGAGATTGGTGGTGCAGAAAGAGAGTAGAAAAGGGCATTGTCTTCAAATGGGATACGTTTCGTGAGTGATAGATATCTATAGCAGCATCGCTGATGACAGCCGCACCATGAAAGCTCTGCAATTCTCTTTGCAAGCTTTTCAGAATCACAAAGTGAGTCGGTCTTTGCAAGCTTCATTTTCATCTGAGTGATTCTTAGTTGAATGTCATCAATGGTTGCAACGTCTGCGATTATGGTGGTTGAGCTTTGAGAGATAGTGACTTAATACAGCTCAACTCATCCTAAGACTTTCCCATGCCGTAAAGCGTTGAATACCTGAAGTTAAAGATTCAACCTTTATGCCTTCAACTTGCCCAATTTTCAGATCCATTCATAATTTAGAGAAGCTTATTTTCCCATGCCGTAAAGGGTTTTTATTTTCCCTTTATTTGGACCTATTTTAATCATCAATCGACAACCAAAATGGGATCAACAATCATTGGGCTATGAAGGCCCAACTAGGGAGTCATGTACCATCCAGTTTTAGGGATATTCCATATGCAACTACCCTATAGAAGGAATTCATATGATTTTAGCATAAACTACATTTATATTTATAAACAAAATACAAATACATTCACTCAATGTTTCCTAATATTTCAGGAGTTAACTAACCTATGCTCTGATAACAAATACGCACTCTAGTGGGTCTAGATTTTTCGCAAACTCGAAAACCAAGGTCCACTAAAATAAGGATTGCCGGTTTGGTATCCTGCAAAAGAGAAATTATATCAGAGCACTAATGGTAATCTCACAGCGGAAATAAGTGAATAAAATAGATCATAATAATCGCTGACCAAGAATTGACATCTCAAATGCAAGTGCTTCAGCCAGACAAGTGCTCAAAACAATACCAGTACCCTCCATTCTAAATCTTATGGGTTGTAATGAGGAGAGGGTCAAAAAAATATTCTGGTGACTGGTAAATTATACATCTTATACATAAAACTAGCTTACGCCAATTGTTCACCATTTCTTATCATTTTAGATTTTATCATTAGTCGCTACGATTCCATCGCTGCGTACGAACCATTTCCATTTATCTCTCGTAGTTTATATCTATGAATATATATATATATATACATACATACATATATATATATTGTAACAACTTGGGATTTTAGTAATTTGAATTGGTATATTTAATAGATTTTAAATATTGGAGAGTTAAGTTTATAAGTTAAATAACTTGGGTTTCAAATATAGCGATTTATTTGACAATTAAATTTTTGAATTTAATAATTAGGAATATTTGAGAAAACTGAATCTTGAATTTGAAATGAATGAAAATGATTTCAAAAGTTGATTTAAATTTTATTTAAATATGAATGGAGATAGTAAACTTTTAAATTGAGAACTTAAAGTGATAAATTTGGTTTTTATAATTATTCGTTTTAATTAACATATAAAAATAGCCTTCCAAGACACTGTCTCGGATTTTAATTAAATCAGTTTCATTGGATCCGTAATAGTATAGTATAGTACGCTTTCGGATTTCGTGGCGGTTGGACGTATCGTTTGGCCGTGCCAGTTCGAAACGCATAAGAATTAATTTTAGAAATTATATAATATAATTAGGTTTGAAAAGCTATTTTCTACATATGATCGAATTATGCCTCAGGACTAGTTCCATTGTGTTTAGAATAGGGATATAACATATAGAACGCCAAGCGGCATGTCTCGTTTGGAGTTTGAGATTTTTGCAGCATGTAATATTTGAATTTATTTAATAATATATATATATATATATATATATATATATATATTAAGCCCATACCCATCACCATAGACCATACCAGGCCATACTCTTCCCACGTTCTTCAACCCATACCTTCCTTATTATAAATCACGACCAAAAACCAGAAGGAATATTTTTAAATTTTCAAATTAAAATCCACCAAATCCTACGGCCAAGATTGATCGAACCACCATGTTTACTTTCAAGCCTCGGCCAAGATTGATTGGAGTTATTCAATGGTTGGATCATCGGAATTCGCATCATGGTGGTCGATTTTGGGCCGCGTTCGCAGCAACTGTTTAGGTTCGATGTTCGATTTCGTTCGTGCGCTTGCTGATGCATGGAGGTGGGGGTTGGAGCAGCGGAGGCGCTCTGGTCGATGGCGTTCATGGCTGGGATGGGGGCGCGATTCGAACAACAAGCAAAAAAAAAAGAAGCGGCATGTAAGGACGCATGCGCGCGTAAGAGGGTGCAAGAGGGAAAGTTAATAAGGTTTAAGTTTTAAAAAAATTATTTATTCAGGTTATTTTAAATTATATCAGATGTTTATAAACTCGTAACTTTCTCGTATGAGGTCGGTTTCTAGTACGATGAGTCACATTGCATTCGTATCAATGAGCACTATGCTATGGAGTTGGATTGGATGAATTCGGAGCTAGTAGAAATTTTGGGTTAAATTGAATGACCATTCAATTTTAATCCAAACCAGAAAGTTTGGCAACTATTAAAAATCAAAGTGAGTTAATCTCACCATTTTGGTTAATCAGAAACAATTTAATCGATAAAAATTATCTATTAGATGTTCAGATATTTATTATTGATAGTTATTGACTGTTTGGATAATTTACTAACTATTATTAGTTGGATTGGATATATTCTCGCTTATTAGAGCGGATGAGACCTTATTACGTTTCCATGTAAGAGTGGATGACCCTTTGTATACGAATCCCGCCTCGAAGCTATTGATTAAAAAATTTATGATTATATACTATATGTGATGCAGGGGGAACGGATGGAGAGATCTAACAGGATTCCTCACACTATTGATTTTATTTTTCGTATATATTATGATATATTATATGTTGGATGTTATATTGGATGAGATGAACATGATTTCTCTTATTAGTGCATTAGTAGCATTGATCCTTGTATTTTGGTATTTTAAGATACCATAAAATAGTGATTAATTTAAAAAGGGGATTTCCAAGCGATTTTGAAAATTATATATGTTTAAAATAATTAGTCCTAAATTATTTGAAGGAGTGATTTATTTTAAAATCAAAGGTAAGATTTTTTGATATATAATTTAACAATTTTATGAGATTTTAAAAAGAGATTTTGAACTATGAATAAAGATTTTAAAAACCTTGGAGGATATGTCGGTCCTTTATAATGAAGGGATATGGTTTTAAAAAGGAAATAGAAATATTTGGATATAATATTTACTAATCATCTTTGTATAAAGTGATATATATGTATATAGGTACATATATTATGATTTATTTATATATATGAAATTTATAAAGGGTATAATTTACAAGGAAGTGAAGATTTGTAATATCATATTTTGATAGTAAAAGTATAGATTTATAAACAGGGTTTATAAATTAAAGGAAACTATTATTGTTTAATAAATGGGATAATAAATCAAACAACGGATTTATTATAAAATAGGGAATGATATTTTAGAAATAGTTGATTAATGTTTTTAAATGAGATTTATGAATAAGTGAGATTCATAAAGGAAATAGACTTATAAATAGAGTTCATAAATAAATGGGTTTTATGAAAGGAAGTTTTTATAAAATGGAAAGAGGTTGTTAAAAGTAGTTTTATAAATATGAAAATGACTAGGTTGAAGATTTAAGAATGGATTTTTATACAGGAAATATATTATGTTTTAAAGTTGGTTATTCAATATTGTTTAAATTGTTTATAAATATTTAAACAATTTTGTTAAGTTAATTATTTAATATGGTTTGAAATTAGTAATAAATATTATTAAAACTATTTTGGTAATTTATCATTATTATTTGTATGGTAAAGATTAACAATTGTTTTATTCATAATGCTTTGAATTATTAATTATTATTTTTAAAGAGGTTGAAAGTTAATAATTATTATTTATTTATGATATTTATTATGAATAAACACTATTACATAATAGTGTTATAAAGAAAGTGATTAGGATTTATTTATGATGTTTTAGAGATTCATAAGTATAGTTTTGTAAACGGACTTGGATTTTTATAAGAGGAGCTTATAAAATGGTTTTAAGATTTAAAGGAAGATTATTTTCAAGGTAAAGAGGTTTATAAATAGATGAATATTTATAAACACTCTTTAGAAATGGGTTTATAGATTTATAAAAAGAAGTTTATAAATAACTGCATGGTTTTATAAAGGGTTTATAAATGACTTAGGAAATAATTTATAAATGGTTTATAAAGGGTTTTAGAAATTTATAATTAAGTTTATAAATGATTTTAGAATTTGGTAAAAGCAAGATCTTCCTTAGTGTTTGGTAAATATACTTATACCGATAAGATAAGTATATGGATATTTTCTAAGTATTGAAAATAGAAGGGTTTGTGAATATATCTTTGTAAAAGTATTTTGATACAAGTATTTACAAGATGGTTTTAATTAATGAAAAGATTAATTAAGGAGTGTTGGTGTTGCTTGGTGCTTAACCAAATGTAGGTTTTCCCAATGGAATTAAATCCCTGATTGAATGTTTGTTATTCAATAGTTAAATAATCAACTATCGGAATTTGGACCCAAAAGTAACTTTGGAAATATCTAGGAGAAACACATGAGTTATATGGCACAGTCATCTTCGATGATGTTGTACTGTGCGTATAAATCTCATTTTGTTCTTCTAGGACAATGAAAAGGAAATCCGTCCACTAACGGTTAGGAGGTGATCTCTGATCTTTTCTTTGACTGTTTATTTCCTAAAGAATAGGGGTCCAGTTTACCGAAAACTGTCGAATATTGTTTCGAAGAGACTGAGATCGGATTTGTTATCTGAAAACCGCTTCGATCCAACTCGAGCATTTGAAGTGAAGACATCTTGAAGATGATGGAATTGGAGACGGAGCTCTCAATCATTTCTTTCAGTCCCAAAACGAACTTGTATGGATGAATGCTGATATTGCATTATTGCTAGAAGGGTGGTGTTTGCATTCCAAGTGGGAAGTGCTATATGTTTGCACAAAAAATGGACAAACACCTCAAAGTTGTATGATTTAGTAGATCTTATGTTGTTCTTAGTGATTTGAGTGATTTGTGCTAATATATGAAAAGCAGGGGCTAAACTGTAAAAAGACACGTAGATTTATAGTGGTTCATCCTGAATGTGCCTACGTCCACTTTATATGTTATTTCTCTCTTGTTCTTTTTATTACAAGTACAAAGCTTTGATACAAGTAAAAGAAAGTTGTTTGAAAGTTCTCTCCGTGCTTGAGCTCTCAAAAGTTGTCCCCATTGTTGTACCCTTGCCCCCTCTATTTATAGAGTGAAGCTGGGGGTAGGGGTCTAGGATGTGTATAGTTGTTGATGGGCCTGGGCTGACATGATCTGGCCTGGTACGTCTTGGTTCGGCATCGCTTGGTTCAGAGATGGTTGGAGTGTAGAGCGGACCGGTAGTTGCTTGGACCGGTGGTGGGATGGTGAGGTTGGTCCGGTGTGGTATGTTGAGCAAGGTGCTTGGTTCGGTGGTGAGTGAGAAGCTTGGTTCGGAGAAGCTTGGAGGTGCGTTGGCTCGGTGGTGAGTGAGTAGCTTGGTTCGGCGAAGCATGGAGGTGCGTTGGCTCGGTGGTGAGTGAGCAGCTTGGTTCGGCGGAGCTTGGAGGTGAGCTGGTTCGGAGGAGCTTGGAGGTGAGCTGGTTCGGCGAAGCATGGAGAGTGGGCTGGTTCGGCGAAGCATGGAGAGTGGTCCGGCTTACTTAGTGGACCGGCTTACTTGGTTCGGTAATGGGATGGAAAGGCCTTGGTTTGGTGATGGGGGAGATGGTATTTGGTTCGGCAAAGACCGGATGAAATATATCCAACACTTGCCACCCAAAGTGGGGTACGTGCTTGTATGTGTCGCACTTTGTTTTCTTGTAGCTGAGATAGCTTCATTCGGTCTTGGGTGTGCAGAACCGGTTGGTCCGGACGACTTGTTTTGCTTATAAATAGAGGCTTTAGGTTACTGTTATCCTTTATCTTTTTGAGATAGCCGAACCAACCTGATTACCGAACCAACCTGAGTACCGAACCAGGTATGTTTGAATGCCGAATGGGCCTATAAATTTGATACCGAATGAACCTTCGCATCTATCCTACCGAATGAACCTTTGCATCTATCCTACCGAATGAACCTTTGCATTTATCCTACCAAATGAACCTTTGCATTTGACCTGCCGAATGAACCTTTGCATTTATCCTACCGAATGAACCTTTGCATCTGACCTGCTGAATGAACCTTCGTATCTACTTGTTTACATCCTCCGTTCTAACAGTACGCTTTTTATGTTGCAGATAAATGTCTCGAAAAGCAGAGACTCGCTCGGATAAAAAGAAGTCCCAGGGCGAAGGAGAATCTCCCGCAGTGCCCCCTGCTCAGCCAGGACCGGAACGTCACGGATCTACCCCGAGATCACTAGTGGATGGGTACGGTCCTCAGGAGCTTCTGAACTCCCCGCCCGATTGCTTTCCCAGCTCCCTTAAGGAAGAGCAACTTGATGTCATCTCCCGTTCTTTCGGAATTGATAGGGCGTGTATGCTGTTGCCAGGGAGTGAAGTTATGCCATATGACCCTCCCGAAGGGTACTTTGCCTACAGCAGATACCACTGTATGTGTGGTGCCATCCCGCCTCTTAATGCTTGGGTAACCAGCTTCCTTACATATCTAAAGGTGGCCTCATTCCAGCTTCAACCCAACTCCTATGCTATACTGGTGTGTCTCTTTATCATCTTCCAGAGGAAGTATGGGCATGCTCCTTCCAACCGGGAGATCCGGTACTTATATAATCTAAGGGGCTATAAGAAGGGGTCCCCATACATCAGCCTGGAGTCAGCGGTAACCTTCAAGCTGGTCTTGGATCTGTATTCAAAATACAGCATGTTCAAGAAGGAGTGGTTCTTCGTCAGGGACGGCTCTGTTTCTATTCGGCGTTTCACCTCTGGATGTAAGTTGATGCTTTATTTATAATTTTCACTCTGACTGCGATGCTCCTTCTCATACGTTTTCATTTTTGCTAGCGACATGTGGCTTTGCGGTTGTGGAGACTGATCGCCTGGTTCAGATGGCGGCTGAGGTAGAAGCTATCCTTGGGAGAGATAGATCAGCTGCCTACCTGATCAGAAACGCGACCCTTCTGGAGTATAACTTGATCCTTCCACAGCAGTCAGTAGTCAAGCTGAGGGAAACGGCAGAGGAGAGGGCGTCTGCTCAGGCCAAGGGAGGTGTCACGGTAGAGAGTGGCAAGAGGAAGCCTTTCACAAAACCTCCAGCCGTCGGAGGTAAGAAACTTAAGAAGTCGGATTGTCCTTCCCCCAGCAATTGTCCACTTACCCAGGGGGAGGAAGACGTAGAGGAGGAGAGAGGTGAGGGTGGAGATGACCGAGAAGGTGGTGATGGTATCGGGGCCTTGCTTCCTGGGCAAGCGGGCGAGATTCAGGAGTGGACGGATGATGCATTCCACCAAGCTTTCGAAGGGCTGGACGAAGAAACGTCTTTGGTAGAGAAATCCGGGAAAGCTGACAAGGCCAGGACCGGTGCAGGCGAGTCTTCTCAAACTATTCCAGCCAAGGTGGCTCTGACGACTCAAGGTAAACTTTTGACTCCTGCAGGCTCCATTTATGATAGGGACTTAGGAATATTTTATGATCCGCTCCCGTCCTGGAATGAAATCCAGGACTTATTGCAGTATCCTACTCCTCCCCAGGGTTTGTATAACGAATGTGTTTCCTTTCCTCTTTCAACTTTTAATTTGCCGCGTTTCTCAAATTATGGATCAATGTAAGTTTGTGACTCTTGTTCTTCATATCAGGAGCAGGTAAAACGGCTAAGGCCTCAGATCTTCGGCACAGACTTGAACAATACAAGCTCTCCAAAGCTTCCGCCAAGCCGAAGCCTTCAACCCACCGTCCCGGGGATGTAGTCGGCTACCGTCCTCTTCTCGGGGTTATTGAAGAGGGCATTCAAAAGAGAAAGAGAAGCCATCCCTTAAGCGAATCTTCACTTGGTCCTCAGCCCCCGGTTCAGCCTCTTCATGATATCACGGAGGAGGATACTGAATTCGTACTCTCTCCGCACCCGTCTGAAAATCCTACTGTCACTCAGATTGATCGTCCTGACTTGGCTCGGAATCCATTTGCGGGTCATCCTGACCTGGATCCAAGTTCCCATGATATTACCTTTGACGAGGTCACCGGTGAGCACCTTCTTCCCCGCAATCCCATGGTACGGGTGCTCGATGAGGCTAAGTCCTTAGATCTCGACTTACTCACTACTCGGATAATTACTATGGGAGACGAGGCCAAGGCTAATATTGATCGGGTGGCGGAGGAGACTAAGATGCTGATGGGGCATCATGCCCGGCTGGTTAAGGCCGGAGAGGAGATTGGGAGTGCCAACATCCGACTACGATTGGTGGTTTTGGATCAGGCCAAACAGCTTGCGGATCAGGCCATTCAGATTTCTCAGCATGAGGCTGCTTCTGGACGACTAAAGAAAACCATGGAGGAGGCCAGCCGGGCCGAACTACGGAGAATGGAAGCTAATTGCAGGGAACGGATCGACATGGCCATTGCCACGGTGGATGAGGTTCGGAAAGCGGATTTTGAGCAGGTGGAGGAGTTATCCGGGAAACTTGAGGCTGCAGAGCTCGCTCAAGCCAAGTTGAGGGAGGAGATGGAGGCGATGCGGAAATCCCTTCTGGCTGATTACTTGAGATACCGATCGGAGAGAGATGCCGCTGTTGAAAGGTTGTCGGCTTCCGAGGCCCGGATGAGGGAGTTTGAGGAGAATGAGGGGATGATGGACGACATGCTGCAGGATATGTACTTTCGCACTTGGAAGCAGGGCAGCTTATCTTGGATGGACGACTACCCCCGGGTTATGGCTAGGATTTACCTCAGGGCTCTAGAGGAGGCCAAGGCTGAGGCGGATAAAGAGGGTGGAGCGGCTTTTAGGATGGATGTGGTCACCACTCAGTTTACCAAGGAAGAGAAGACAGCGGTGAAAGAGGGGATGCGGTTGTTCGCGGTTGAAGAGGCAGGTGTGGAAGTAGGGGATGACGACCAAGACGATCAAGGGGAAGTTGCTGGTAATCTCTACTCCACTAGTTTCCTCTTTTGTTAACTCTATTGCTCATCACTAATGATTTCTTTTTATGACTGGACAGGTGGGCAACAGGTCAAGGACAAGACTCCAACGCAGCCGGCTCCCTGATTAGACCTGGAAAATTCTTTTTGTAGACTTGACATGGCTGTATATGTTAGTCTTAAAACAGTAGAGTAGCTTTTAGGTTGTAATATTTTGCTACTTGTAATAAATAGCTCTATTCTTGACGTGTAATTCTTTAACTTAAGCTGATTTTGTCGTTTTTTGAATGTTTTTTGCTATTCCGACATGTCGTATGAGAAATATAGCTATGCATATTCTTGTGATCAAATTGTGTTCGATGTCAGGATCTTGTTTTGAAACATAATTTCGTGACTTGCAATGTTAGTGTGAGGTGTGAATAAATTACAGTTGCGTGTTTACATATGAAAGAAAAGAAATACCGGCCTTTATATTTTGCTTGTAGATGGCAGCTTTGAATGTTCTGTGTGATCGATTAGGGGATGCGTTCCAATATCTTGCTGCGAATATCCACTTCTATTAGTGAGTGTCTCCTGTTCTGTGTCCTGTACTTCAAGAATTGTTACAGAGGATAGGAGAAAAGTTTCTCAAGTAAAATTGAAATATGTGAAAAAGTAAAACTTCCAATCACGGAAGGCCTTCGATGTGCTTAAGTTCGTGGCAAACGGATTTTGTAGTCACTTTCCCTAGCTGTGGGTCTTGGAGACATTTGTCACCCATCTTACGCCTCCGCGGGGAGTTAATTCTTTTTTACCACAGCCGCACTTAAGACACATCGGAGCCGAGATCGCGCACAGTAACTACCCGGGCCATTATGGCCCGTAATCGTGGGTATTATTCGATTTACTGTGGCCAGCTAGCGTGGGTGCCGATCGTCAACTGTGAACTGCCCCTGGCTGGCCACACCTTATGTTGGGGCTTATAGTCGGTTCACAGTTGCCGGCGAGCCGAACGCCGTAATGAGCTGCCTCGGCTATAGTCGGCCTTCTCGGTGGCTTATAATCGGCTCATTACAGTTGGCTTTAAGGGCCGTCGCGAGCAATGAGTTAACCCGCAGCAGAGGGATGCCGGAACAAAAGTGTCTCATTGGCGAGGGCATAGATTCGCATAGTACCTGTTAGGTCTTGTCCAGATGAAGTTGCGCTGTGGAGTGCTTTGAGTGGAAACACTATACGCATAGGATTTTGTTCAACAGAAAAGGATAAAGTTAACAAGCAGCCAAGATATAAAGCAACAAGTTAAAAAAGAGACAAGGTTTTTTAAAGTGGTTCGGCATGAAAAGGCCTACGTCCACTGATTCTCTTTGTTAATTCACTTCATATGGGCAGTACAAGTTAAGAAAAGTATCGACGGAGGTGTTGGATGTTCCATGCCCTCTGGAACACCTCTCCGTCCACTGTTGACAAAATATAAGCTCCATTGTGGAGATCTTTATGAATTACATATGGTCCATCCCAGATCGGGTCTATTGCTCCGGGGCGAGGGAAGATTCGTTTGAGGACAAGATCCCCTTCTTGTAAGGTACGATGCTTGATTCTGGAGTTGTATTGCGCTGCCACTTTCTGCTTGTGGGCTGCTGCTTTGAGGACTGCATCATTTCTTCTCTCCTCAACTAGATCCAAAGACATGTGGAGGAGTTCTTCATTCTCTTCTGGGTTATAGTGGATCCTACGGTGGGAAGGCACAATGGTTTCGACTGGGAGCATAGCCTCCGATCCGTATGCCAAAGAGAAAGGAGTGTGCCCCGTTGATGTTCTGAAAGATGTGCGGTAGGCCCACAGTGCCGTAGGGAGTTCATCCACCCAAGCGCCCTTTGACTTTTCGAGCTTCTTTTTTATTAGAGTTTTCAGAATTTTGTTGATGGCTTCGACTTGTCCGTTGGCCTGGGGATACGCTACGGATGAGAAGCTTTTGTGAATTCCGTGCTCTTGGCACCAGTTGGCGAATTTCTCGCTGTCAAACTGAAGCCCATTGTCTGATATGATTTTGAGTGGGACTCCGTACCTGCACAGGACATTTTTGATCAAGAAGTTAATAACTTTCGCTGAAGATACTTTATTCAGGGGTTCCGCTTCCACCCATTTGGTGAAATAGTCGACTGCCACTATAGCATATTTGGCCCCGCCTCGGCCCATTGGTAGCTCGCCGATTAAGTCAATTCCCTATATTGCGAAGGGCCAAGGGCTGGTCATTTGAGTAATCTCAGTTGTTGGTAGCCGCGGAATCTTAGCAAACTTCTGGCATCTGTCACACTTTTTGACGAAATCTAGGGCGTCCTTGCTTAAGGTGGGCCAGAAATATCCATATCGGAGTATCTTTTTTGCTAATGTTTGCCCTCCGGTGTGATCTCCGCAGCTCCCCTGATGGATGTTGGACAAGTTTTCCTTGGCTTCCCTCCCGGCGACACACCTTAATAATGGGTTAGAGAATCCGCGCCGATAGAGGATGTCTTCTTGTATTGTGTAGCGGGATGCTTTCCTCAAGATTTTCTTGACTTCGTTACGCCCGTGGGGTAGTGTGCCATTTTGTAGGTAGTCTCGGATGGGAGTCATCCAAGTTGCTTCTTCGGTTGCAACTATCAGATTCACTTGCTCAAAACTTGGGGTCAGTTGCTTTGAGATGGTTACTGCCCCGAAGATGGCGACGTCTCTTACACTTGCTTGCTTTGCTAATTTGTCGGCCGCTTGGTTCTCTTCTCGAGGGATGTGTTTGACTAAGTAGTGGTCCAATCGGCTGAGAAGTGACTTGGTCTTCTTTAAATATGCTGTGAGTCGTTCTTCTCGAGCTTGGAATTCTCCTAGTATTTGATTAACAATAAGTTGAGAATCGCTGTGAAGACACAAAGAATTGGCTCTGATTTCTATGGCAAGTTCTAGTCCGGCTATTACTGCTTCATATTCTGCATCGTTGTTGGTGGCAGCGAACTCCAACTTTATAGCATAGTGCAGCTTGTTTCCCCTGGGAGTGATTATTACCATACCTGCCCCCGAGCCTTGTTCGTTCGATGCGCCATCCACAAAGAGATTCCACTTGATGTCTTTTTCTATTTCCAATTGCTCCTTATCTTCGTTGGTAGTGAATTCTGCAATGAAATCAGCCATGGCTTGTCCCTTGATGGCGATGCGAGGGTGATAGGTGATATCATACTGACTTAGTTCAATGCACCATTTAAGTAGTCGCCCAGAAGTGTCGGGACGATGGAGTACCTGCCTCAGTGGTTGATCGGTCAGAACTTTGATGGAATGGGACTGGAAGTAGTGACGTAGTTTCCGTGATGTGATTAGTAAACAGTATGCTAGCTTCTCAAGTTTGGGATATCTGACTTCTTCCCCAGTAAACCTCTTGCTGACGAAGTAAACTGGCCGCTGCGTGCGGTTGTCTTCTCTTACCAAGGCAGCGCTTAGGGCGTGAGATGATATAGCAAGATATAGGTATAATTCTTCGCCTTCGCTTGGAGTCGAGAGTACCGGTGGTTTCTGGAGATGTTCGATTAAGGTAAGGAAAGCGGTTAAGTATTCGTCAGTCCATTCGAACCTTCCTTTGTCTTTCTTTAGAGCTTCGAAAAAGGGGACGCACTTGTCCATTGCCTTGGAGATGAATCGGCTTAAGGCGGCCACTTTTCCATTCAAACTTTGCATTTCCTTCCGAGTGGAAGGTATCCTGATATCCCTTAGCGCTCGGACTTGTTCGGGGTTTGCTTCAATCCCTCTGGCATGGACGATGAACCCTAAGAACTTTCCTGATGACACTCCAAAGGAACACTTTAGTGGATTCAACTTCATTCCATACTATCGATGTACCCGGAACATCTCGCCTAGGTGGCTTACATGATCTTCGGCTTTCCTTGATTTCACCAGCATGTCATCCACATATACTTCCATAGTTTGTCCTATTAGTCCTGCAAACATCTTGTTGACGAGGCGCTGGTAGGTGGCTCCTGCATTTTTAAGTCCGAAAGGCATTACCTTATAGCAGTATAAACCCCGGTCGGTGATGAAACTAGTGTGGTCTTGGTCAGGAGCATGCATAGGAATTTGATTATATCCTGAGTATGCGTCCATAAAAGATAGGAGCTCGTGCCCGGCTGTGCTGTCTACAAGTTGGTCGATCCGGGGAAGTGGGAAGCAATCCTTTGGGCAGGCGTCGTTTAGGTTGGAAAAGTCAATGCAGGTTCGCCACTTCCCATTAGCCTTCTTTACCAGCACCGAGTTGGCGATCCATTCCGGGTAGATAGCTTCTCGTATGAAGTCGTTGGCAAGTAGATTCTTTACTTCTTCATCGAGGGCAGCTGATCGTTCTGCCCCCATACTTCTCTTTCTTTGTTTTACGGGCGCCTTGGTAGGATCAATGTTTAATACGTGGCATGCTATGTCGGGGGAGATTCCGGTCATGTCAGCGTGTGACCATGCGAATACATCCAAGTTGTGGCGGAGAAAATCGATGAGTTGTTCCTTCAATTTAGCTTTTAGTCGGGACCCAATTTTCAATAGTCTACTTGAGTCGTGCTTGTCTACAGATATAAACTCCATAGCTTCTGCAGGCTCGACGGTGGCCTCCTCCTCTTTATCCCTAGGGTCTAATTCATTGAAAGGGTCGCTGGTATATCGAAGAGGAGGGGCTCTCTTTAGTTGCTATGCTTCTAGACTTTTTGTGCAGAGGGCAATCTCTACACCCTTCCCTTTATCCTTCCTGTGGTTGTTGCGAAGTTCAGTCACATAGCAGTCTCAAGCTACGTCCTGGTCTTCTTCTACTTACCCTACTCCATTGTCCGTTGGAAATTTCATCTTCAGGCACCATGGGGTTAGGACAATTTGGAAGTCAGACAAGGCTGGCCAGCCTAAGAAGGCGTTGTAGGCCGAATGGTTTTCTATTAGCACAAACGTCTGTTTCCGTACAACGGAGCGGGGATGGCTTCCAATCTCAACAAAGAGGTCCAGTTGCCCGAGAGGCATCTTCGCATCTCCAGTGAAACCGTGTAGTGGTTTATCGCAGGGAGATACATCCTTCATTGATAGCTTCATTTTATCGAATGCGTGTTTGAACAGGATGTTTACTGAGCTTCCAGTGTCTACCAAGATTCGGTAAACTTCGGCGGGACCGAGTCGGGCGGAGATAACCATGGGATCCATGTGAGGGTATTGCCTTCCTTCTAGGTCACGCTTACCGAATGTGATGTTATCGCTTTCTTTCCGCTTTGGGTGGCGCTCTTCTATAACCGAATTGACACAGTCCTTATTGTCTCTAAGCGACTTTCCATATCTTTCCATCTCTTTCCAGCTTCTGTCTGCGATGTGCGGCCCTCCTGAGATGGTATGGACTATTATCTTCTCTTGACTAGAGCTGCTAGCATTGCGGTTTCCTCTGTCGGTCCCCGGTGAGGGTAGCCTTGGGTTTTCATTGGCAGGAGTTGGAGTCCTGTCCTGACTTTTTACATAACGTTCCAGTTTCTTCCTTCTGATGTGTTCTTCAATCAGATCTCGGAGATGATGGCATTCGTTGGTATCATGCCCGTGAGATTCGTGAAAGCGGCAGAACTTTCCAGACTTCTGTGCGTTATCTGATTCCTTCTTGTATGGTGGGCGTTTGTATTTAACTTCGCCTTGGGTGGCAAGGAAGATATTTTCGACGGTCTCGTTCAAAGGAGTGTAAGTGTCGAATCTCGGTCCTGGCTGATACAGGCGCTTTTCTCCCTTCTTGCCCCCAGCATTGTCTCTGGAATCATTTCTTCGACCGTCCCTTGCCACAGCAGGGGCGTTGCTATGGGTTGTCTTATTTTGCTGTCCTGACTGCCCCTCAACGGCAGCATCCTCAAGCCTCATGTATTTCCCGGCTTCATGGAAGAAATCGGGTAAAGTAGCTGGTTTTTCTTTTGTCAACCTTCTAGCAAATTTAGTGTCCGAATGCACACCACTACAGAGGGCCATTAGGATAAGCTTCTCATCGGCATCTTGGACTGCGGCCGCTGCGGCGTTGAATCTGGTTAGGTATTGCTGCAGCTTCTCTCCAGGTTTTTGTTTGACGCTGGATAAGGAATAAGCGTCCTTAGGTTGCTCCACATGAATGCGGAACTGACTGATAAATTTTTCTTTCAACATTTCCCACGAGCTGATGGATCCCTGGGGTAGATGACAGAACCAGGAGGTAGCAAGATCTGCTAAGAAGAGCGGAAAGCATTTGCACAGTACTCCCTCTGTCGCCCCACTCATGAGCATATGTTGTGTGTACCTCTGTAAGTGTACAACGGGGTCGGAGGTTCCTTTGTAGGGTTCCATTGTTGGCATTTTCCATTCTCGGGGGGTGATAGCAATTTCGATATTGCGGGCGAAAGGGCTGGTTACCCTAGCGTCTATCCCTCGATCTCTTTGCTCCCGTTGGACACACTCTCTGAATAAGCGTGCCATCCTTTCATCAGAATTTGGAGCAGATAGAAATGAGTTTGGTTCTGTTCTGTGGGATTGATCCCGTCCAGATGACCTGTAGGGATGGTAGCGTCTATTATTCCTCATATTTTCCGGCGGCTGCCTTTGATCTTCTGGGAGCATGCTAGGGTCAGCTACAGTTGGCCCTTGCCTTGATCTTCCCCTGCCGGGTTCTGATCTAAGCACTTCCGCGGGTCCAACTTCGGGCTGGACTCTAGCTCGGCCCCGTTCACTGGCGTTTCCGTGGTTAGGCAGTATGACAGGCTCAGCTACAGTTGACCTCCGTCCGGTACCTCCCCCGTTGGGTTCGGTACCAAACATTTCCTCAGGCCTAACTTCGGGCTATGCTCGGTCTCGGCTCCTACCATGGCTACTTCTGCCGTTAGCTCCTTCGAAGAAGGAAGATCTTTGTTGTCTCTGAGATCCTATAGACTGGGACTCGCCCCATGATTCAGTGTTGCGGTTGGATTCTTCAGCGTCCCTTAAGCGTGACATGAGATGGTCCACCAAGGCTTCCTACTGGGACGTGAAGCGGTTAGTTACTTCAACCACAACTCTATCCAAATCTGCCCTAGTTATTGCTGTAGGCTGTTCTGTGGCAGGAGTGGTTGGGTTAGCCTGTCCTTCATTTGTTACTGCTGTCGGAGGAGGACGATTTACTTGATTCGTGACAGCTGGATCTGGAAGACTGCTGGATGCGATGTTTTTTCCTTTGTTAACATCTTTTCTCTGTTTGGGAGGCATGTTTTCCAAGTAGCGAACGATGCTGTTAGGAAAACTGTGAAGTGGATGAAGCTGAAGCTTCGAGCTTCTAGTTCTCAGTGAAAGCACCAAAAATGTTTGCACAAAAAATGGACAAACACCTCAAAGTTGTATGATTTAGTATATCTTATGTTGTTCTTAGTGATTTGAGTGATTTGTGCTAATATATGAAAAGCAGGGGCTAAACTATAAAAAGACACGTAGATTTATAGTGGTTCAGCCTGAATATGCCTACGTCCACTTTATATGTTATTTCTCTCTTGTTCTTTTTATTACAAGTACAAAGCTTTGATACAAGTAAAAGAAAGTTGTTTGAAAGTTCTCTCCGTGCTTGAGCTCTCAAAAGTTGTCCCCATTGTTGTACCCCTGCCCCTCTATTTATAGAGTGAGGCTGGGGGTAGGGGTCTAGGATGTGTATAGTTGCTGATGGGCCTGGGCTGACATGATCTGGCCTGGTACGTCTTGGTTCGGCATCGCTTGGTTCGGAGATGGTTGGAGTGTAGAGCGGACCGGGAGTTGCTTGGACCGGTGGTGGGATGGTGAGGTTGGTCCGGTGTGGTATGTTGAGCAAGGTGCTTGGTTCGGTGGTGAGTGAGCAGCTTGGTTCGGCGAAGTTTGGAGGTGCGTTGACTCGGTGGTGAGTGAGCAGCTTGGTTCGACGAAGCTTGGAGGTGCGTTGGCTCGGTGGTGAGTGAGCAGCTTGGTTCGGCGGAGCTTGGAGGTGAGCTGGTTCGGAGGAGCTTGGAGGTGAGCTGGTTCGGCGAAGCATGGAGAGTGGGCTGGTTCGGCGAAGCATGGAGAGTGGTCCGGCTTACTTAGTGGACCGGCTTACTTGGTTCGGTAATGGGATGGAAAGGCCTTGGTTTGGTGATGGGGGAGATGGTATTTGGTTTGGCAAAGACCGGATGAAATATATCCAACACTATATAAATGGTAAGAGCGTGGCCTCCTCGAGCCTCGCACCTGGAAAATGAATAAACCGAGGACATGCGGTAAGGCTAAGTAGGTCACACCCAAGTAGGGTATGATCATTCCAAATCTAGAGCAGTATCTATGTATGCTTCAGGATCCCGTTGTATGGTTGTTTCTTGCAACCAAGGGGTGATCATATTCGGTGCTACTCGAGAAGGGGTAGTGCCAATCCTGAGTAGCAGAGATGCAACATGATGTAGCCTCCGGTACATTTGATCTAGAGGTACACGGATTCGATGGTAGACCCTTACCTTTTCATAGTTGGAATCCATTATCCACTATGAGCCTTCATTTTTGGTTGTAGAACCTAGTATGCTGGAATTTAATTAATGTAACAATTTCAGCTATGATCAATAAGTATTTATATATTAGACACTATTATAATATCAAAGGATTTCATATGAAATGTTCTGGTTATCATAAGGTGAAAACCCGTCCGTGTTTATGTGCGGCGTGGTCTCATGAGATACTTTTGATTTCCAAGGGTTTTCTATAACTTTAAAATCCAGTTGGGTATGTTTTCTCATTCTGGTTTTCTAGACTGACTCAGGTGTTATTTTATTATAATGCATGGTCCCCGAGCATATTTACAAATTGCTTTGGATGCATTGGAGCTCAGGAGACGAGTTGGAGGTCTTCAAGTCATAATCTCATATATGTTTATTTTTCGCTGCTTTGTTATTGAAATTATCAGCAATTGTGAGGACAGGATGTTATAACTGTCCAGGCTGATGATTGTGATTGTTGTTTTACTCTGATGGATGTATGTATATAATAGTTTCTCTTTTGAAAAAATCATTGATATTATATTATATGTTGTTTAACTGCGATTGTGAGATTCTGTATTGTTTTTGTTTTCTTTTCTTTTCTCTTTTCTTCTTATTTCTTCTTTCTTTCCCTTAACTATATGTCTTTCCATTCGATTTGGGTTGGACATGTGTGGTTTATTGTCAGCTTGGATTGTACGGAAAAGCGGGTCGTTACATATTCCATCGTCCACTAATGGACCTAGGTACTATCCCCACTAGTATCTATCGCTCAGCACCTTGTAAGGATCCATTGCCTCGTTGCATCGTAATCATCGTATCACTTGAGGAAATTCTATAATGCTTACCGACAACCTTTTCTTCATTAGGTCCTGTATTCTTTAGGGATTTTTACCTTTTGTTTGCTTCATGTATCATGGATTTTTGGCCCCACTCACCTCCACCCTGCCCATGTTTTGAAGGAATCTCTATATGAGTTAACTAGCCTTGCCTTATCAAATGAACTGACAAAAACTATGGCGATGCATAACCCAACTGAATTAATCCCAGTAGGTGGAAGAGATCAGTTAGGTGTAACCCTGTCCTTTCCATTAACCGCAAGGGACCGATGATGAGGTCGCTAAATATGCAACTACTACCCCTTGTTTTTGGTACCCACGCATGCCAGCCCTATGTGCTATGTTGCATAAGTCTGATCCCACCCATTGTCCATTTAGATTGCTCTAGTGCAATCAAGGCAATACCCTTCTCTAAACAAATTTGAAGCAAACTACTCTACGGTGCTTGTACAGTCCCGCCATCCGCAAAAGGTCTACCCGGTGCCTACAATTACGGGGTTCCATTCCAAGCACTAACATAAGTTGAGGGTATCCCTTCATCTATACGCAAGTGTATACTCTCCATGGGTCCTATGGTTAAATATGTTTTCACACTTTAACCTATTCTGATGACTCTCAATGTCATTTTCTTTCTATAATATATATATATATATATATACACACACACACACACACATATACATACATATATATATATATAATTATAACTATATATACCCGTCATAAACGCGTATTTGAGCTACTTATAACATATGCATATTTATATGTTTTCATTCTTTCATTCTTTCTTTCATTGCCTTTGTAACTCTTATAGTTGACAATAAGTCTTTTTTTACTATGCGTTTAGCCTTTCCTTCTTCAAATTCATTTACCGCTTCTTTTTCAAGTTTTTAATATCGTTGCCTTTTTATTTATTAGTTCCAACTAACATTTCTATTTCCATTTCATTCTCTATTCTTTTTCTTGCCTACTTCTCAAAGCCTATTTATTTCATTTTAATTGGTATTCATACTTTATTCATGACTTAATGTTTAACTTTTGGGATTTAATACATTTTAGTATATTGGACCTAAACTTCTACTCAATATATGTTAATGTTTAAATTTCCATATCTTATCAAAAGAAGAGATATTTGTGCGGGGTTTGTAATTACATGGAATTGCTTTTTTATTTTTCTTGAAATAGACAGTATAAAACACATAGATTTTTCCTTGTTTACACATCCCTTTCCTTTATTTTCATTTGCGCATTCATTGTTATTCCAAACGTCACACTTTTTTTATCTTGAACTTGATAATATGCAGAAATTTACTTGTAGAAATCCAAGTTCCAATGTATTAAAATATCGCAAAAACCCTAAATAACAGAATGAAGTTTATTTCAACTTAATTTATGTCTGACAAAATAAAAACAAGTTCCTAATCATTACGCGATTGTAGAATTAAAACCAATCATTACACGATTGCAGAATTAAAACCAATCATTACGTACTTACATAAGCAAGTTTCATATCTTCAACTTTTCACAATTATGAATTTATTCACAATTTAAATTCAATTTGCAGGCATATAGGAATAGTTTTGCAACGATAAATCTGGTACATATAAAAATATATAGTATTCCACTCACTTTTTATTAGTGCTCCCAAATCTCTAGATGTAATCCATATCTAAATCATGTGATTTGTATTCTCCACTTTTAACTCCCTATTCAGATCCACAAATAACATTTATACAGATCTATTAGAATTTGGATTAGAGAAAAAAGATCCAGATTTATTAATTAGAACCAATCTAAAATTTAACTTCGATGTAGCAACTTGATTTGAGCCTATTTTCTATCCTCTATCCTTTTCTATTCTTTTCCAAATTGTATTCGTGCAATCTAGATCTATTTCTGTGTATTTAGAAATTTTGGAGGAGAAAGAAAAATGACAGAGATTCTACGCTCATTAGACAAATAATGAGTTGGAAGTGAAGCTCTAGGTCCTAGTTTATAGAGGTTCAAATCAGCGCTAACCGTCTGATGGAATTGTATTAGATTTATGCCTCACAGCCAAATCTTACTATTGCATTCAAAAGTCATGGGTCAATCATTCAAGCCCCTAGGTCGACCGTCCATAGTCGACCCTGGCATGGTCACGGTCAACCTAGGCAATGCTGGTTTGGTGAATTTGGTGCATTCTATTATTACGCTGATTTCTTACCTTTAACGTCCAATTAACATTAATCAACCTTATCTTATCCTCTATCTATAATTATTAAACATAAAGTAACAGTTAATTTTAACGGCGTTAATTAATCGTTAATTAATTTCAAATTATTTCTTTAATTACATATATATATTTATTTCCGGCTACAAAAATTCAAATGTCGATAACTTTTTCATCTCGGCTCCAATCGGAAAAGTTTATATATGAAAATTGATCATATAATCATTATGAACACAATAGTGCAAGTTTCGTAGCTAATTATGACATTTGCAAAAATTCCCTTTTTCATTGTTTATTATTTATTAATTAATTTATATTTTAATTAATTAACGTAAAAAGATGGGGTGTTACAACTTTATTGCACTTCAGCCTTGTGCTTGTGCACTTCTGCCCTGCTGCACTGTGCACCTATACACACTGCTCTTACCTCATTTTGAACCCGATGTGCTATTGCATTTCTATCCTAGCTACACCTCTGGACTGTTCGTATGTGTGCTGCTTCTGTGTACCTCCTATGCCTTTGTACACTCGAGTGATATGTCCCTTGTTGTCTCACACGCATGTTATAATAGGGTATATTTATAGGACAATATTATGTAACACAAAATAAAATTTAAACAATTCCTTTTGGAATAACTGCTCCAAGTTGGGTTTATGTTATTAAACTTTATATATATGAAACTTAAGTGTTTAATTTGAGTTAAGTATAAGTACACGAGGGCTATAAGGATCGGAATGTGGCGCATACTCTCTTTTACTTACATATAAGTTAAATAAGTTGCTTTAAATGCTAAAATAAAGGTATGCTTACGGATTGAAATATAGAAGTATTAGAAATATTAATATATATTACGTTTCCGACCGTGTGGTCGATGTACATCATGTATATCATATTTGTGAAATTGCAAACGGCTCTCCGTACAAAGGAGACTATTGAATTTTTTCCGTAAATCCTAACACTTAGAAAATTTTTACTAAATTTTTCGTATACTAGAAATAGAATTTAATAATTAAATCTATTTAAATGTATAAGATATAATAAGTTTGACTCTAATATTAACTGCTTAGAGCATTAAGCGAGCTTCGATTTGATTGTAGATTGTATAATACTAAGAAAGTTAATAACTTAAGTTGTATACGATGTATCACTATAAGAAATTACGATGACACAATTTTCTTAAGAGGAGAGGTCTGTAACAAACCTGTTTTCGAACCCGTAATATGATATAAATTTTATTAATATAAAGTATTTGAATTAAATTTTGAAATTTGTAATTTGGGAAACATCATATGTAATGATAGCCTTTTCAACCCTCAAAAGTCAATACTAATACAGCTAGGGTATTCATGTGCGGAGCTTCCAAGTGTAGGAAAGATAGATTGTCGGGGAAAAAGAAAGAAAAGATAGAACAGAATCTCTCAACGTGTGAGCAATCTATAATATAACAATGATCTTTACAAAAGGAAAACTGAACTTTGTCATACATATATATCAATCAGATTCAACTAATCAATCAACAGCCTGGATAGTTATAACAACCTATCCTCATAATTAATGATAAATATAAACAACAATGCAGTGAAAAATAGAATATACGTGAATACGACTTGGAGGCATCTAGCTCGTCTACTGAAGCTATAAGTATCCAAACTGAATTTGTAAATATGCTCGATCTAACTTGAGCATTATAATAAAATAACACCCGGATCAGTTTGGTAAACCAGCGTGAGAAAAACACCTCAAATGGATTTTAATATTATAAAACCTTTTAAAGAAATGTATCTCGTAAGACCACGCCTCATATAAATACGAACGAGTTTTTACCTTATAATAGCCAAAACAGTTCTATAGAAAATCCTCTGATATTATAATAATGTTTATGGTTTAAAATAAATAATGAACCTTAGTCAAAATTTTACTTAATTAAATTCCAGCATAATAGGTATACAACTAAGTCTGAAAGGCACTTATTGGAGAATGGATTCCATACAATGACAAGGTAAAGGACTACCTTCCATATAGTACATCTCTAAATAATGTACCGAGGGCCTCACATGGACCCTCTGCAAATCAGGACCGTCCCTACCCCTTACTGGATAGCTCTGAATATATCATCACCCCGGTTGCTTTTGCAACCTTTTCCAAGAGCTCTCATACACAACTGAATTCATAAATGTATATATCTAGAAACGGTGATGAAAATACCCTAATGGGTGCGCCCCACATAGCCCTAAAGCATTCTCTATTTTAACCATTCTCGGTTTGTGAGGCTTGAGGCTACGATTACCATTTATATAGCAATTTCACTTGGAATGCTAAAACTGCCTTCCAGGTCGGAAGGCAATGCCAGTATATTTCTATACAAGTTCATTCTGGGTCTGAACAAAATCGAAGGCACTACCTCTATTACTTCCATTTTGGAATCACCCTTAGGTTTAGTAGCAAGTAGCACTTGCACTTCAAGAACTCCGTCTTCAATCATCTTTAAGATGTCTTCCATTAGAACGTTTATGTTGGTTTGAAGTGGTTTTTGAAGAATATATCTGATCCTGGTCTCTTCGAACCAACAACGATAGTTTAAAACTGGCCAAGTTTGGTAGTCAGTTATTTAACTATCAAACAAAAAAACAAGCATCAATCAGATCAGGGATTTATTTTCATAGGGAAACCAACATTGGTTAAGTATATAAGAAACCACTATCCTCTTTAATTAATCCTTTCATGAATTAAAATCACTTATAAATACTTGTATCAATATACTTTTACAAAGATATATTCACAAACTCTTTATACTCCTTTCAATACATGGATAAATATCCCTTTTATATACAACTCTAAAATCATTTATAAATCTCTAAAACCATTTATAAAATTCTCTAATAAATTTCCAAAACAAATTTATACATCTTTTTTTAGAAATTTCTAAAACCATCGATAAACCTCTTTTTGTGAATCTATAAAATTATTTATAGAACTCCATTTATAAATTTATTAACCCATTTATACAAATTTATTCTTTTATAAACTCCTTTATAAAGACCCCTTATAAAAATCCCTTCATAAAACCCCATTATAAAAAACTTTATAAAAATCTTTTATAAAGCCTTTTTAAAAATTCTTACAAACTCAAACCCTATTTTCATTACAAACTCTTTAATAAATCTCTTATATTAAATGAGATTCCTTTTTATAAATCAATTTATTATTTATAAATACAATTAATTAGATAAATTTATTTATTTTAAGCACCCTAAATAAATAATAAATTAACTTTCCAATATCATTAATAAAATAATTTATTAACTCCAAAATATTAATAATATAATAATTAATAACTTCAAAGCTTTATAAGAAAAAAATAATTATTTAGTTCAAATCATAATAATAATTAACTGAAAAATATTACTAATAAATAATAATTATTAACTTTAAAACATTGTAAATATAATAGTTAAAAATTTCAAACCTTATCAATAAATAATCTTCAAACATTATTATATAATAATTATCTTCCAAGACATTATTATAAATAATAATTATAAATTCTAAAATGTTATTAATAAATAACTATTATATATTCCAAAACATTATTAATAAATAATTATTATTAACTTCAAACAATATTGGTTATTTAATGAATAACTTTTCACAATATAAAACATTGTGAAATAACTTTAACATCATATTAAATATAAATAAATAAATTGTAAAACATTTTTAATCAATAATTAAACAACTCCAAAAAATTATGAAGTAATAATGGAACAACTTCAAAATATTTCTAAATGATTTAAAAAGACAAATTTAAAAGGTTGGAGGAATATAAAGGAGTTCAAAATCCATTTAAATAAAATATTCTAGAAAAACCCAAAGGTTAAATTTGAAACCATTCTCCAAATCAAAAACCATTTTCAAACCAAAATGGATATTAATAGTATTTTTCAAAATACTAAATTGAGGCCATAGCCACCAAGCACTTAACCAATGTTGTTATTGCTTTTTACCACTACAGGGTTTAAGTTTTTCAACATATAGTAATCTCATAACTAATAGTGCTAAAAAATCAAGATCCAGCAATAAAAAATTTATATAACAGAGTTATAATTAAAATTGAATCAATAGGAATATAACTAGAAATTTAAAAGTAGCAATATCAAGAAATCCAGATTTCTTAGTAAAATTCCTGTATTAAAATTACTTGTAAAAGCGAATATTTAACCAAACAGCCAAAAATTTCAAGCAAACACAAACAGTAAATTTTTATCTACTATATATATATCATATTGATTAACTAAAAAGGTGACCTAAACTCACCAAAATTCCAGTTGTCGTCGAAGTGTTCTGGTTCCATCTAAAACATTCGATTTTAGCTTGAAATTCTACAAGCTCGAATCTCCACCAATTCAATTCCATAACGTAGCTAACGTTGATATGAGTCTAACACGACTGACCGCGTCCGAATCTGATCTTGTATGAGAGAATCATACAATTTTTAAGTTATCGATTTTTAAATTATAATTAAATATGCTAATCACAATCATTAATCTAATTACCCAAACTAATAATTCTTCCTCCCTCCCAATTTTCAAACTCTGCTACTACTACCAGTAACCCATATCACCATGGTTGAACCTTTCCCTCCCTCTCCCATGCACGATTCCCTATGAAACTTGAATCTGTCTTCACCGTTGAGCTCCTCATCTCGAAGCTTCCTCCTTGTACCATTCTCTTCAAACTCAATGTCGTCTAGAGGAAAGCGACTCGAAGCTCCTCCTTCAACCGTACAAGTGACACAATCCGCCTACCTTAACCGCCTGTCATCAAACTCGGCCAATCGAAGCACCACCTCATAAGAAACCCGAATCCAACGTCCCGTTAACCAATCGATGCTTTAGTCTCCCTATAAGGCTAACCCTAGTCCAGAATGCACAAAATTTAAATATCAACTTCCTCTAATGGACGTCGCATCCTCCATAAACTCAACAACATGTAGATCTTTCTTCGACAATCAAAGATCCAAGCTTTTAATTTTTTAGATTTTTATTTTCTTTGATTTTTAATTTACAAGAAGCAGACTTTTTTTTATTTACAACTGCACATATGAACGGAACAATACAAGAAGAAAAGAAAGAAAGGTGTGCTGGTATACTAAATGTAAGGGTGAGTTATATTTAATTTCAAAATACTGGCATCTTGCCGTATAGATTTTCATTCTTGTATAGGCTGTGGACGACAAAACAAAAATACGGTCGCGCTCTGAACATCAATGCACCTCAAAACAGTAATAATACACATTAGTTATTGAATCTTGTAATCATAAAAACACTACCGTTTGCCGATAAATTGTCAAATGAACAATTTCAATATTTTCCAAATTAAAAATTATGGAAAAATCAAAAAAAAAATTAAAAATACGTCAATAAGTATCAAGTCGTTAAAATAGAAATAAATTTATTGATTATTTATTTGAACTATTTATTACTGCAAATAAATTACAAAATGAATTCAATGTCATTATAATGAGGAAAATACGACCATTAAATCTATTAGATTAATATTTAACTCAAAATCCAGACATTCGAACCACTATTCAAATGTGAAGCTCACAATCAATTAGTTTAAATAATTTCCAGTTATTGACTTTAAAAAAACCAGTTACTAAGATATTTAAAATAAATTAAATATTCAAAATCAAGGACCAAAATTCCGGATCGTTACATAACATGAATGTGACGTTTGAAATTTTGTTTCAAGGAATAAAACAATTATTTTAAATATTTTTTAAACCCAAATGGAGTGTTTTGAAAATCGAAGAATTATTTCAAATAATTACAAAATTGTGAAATTTTGGTAATGGCTTGAATGAATTCTTAAGTGATAAAATGGTATGTTTCAATTTGAAATAAGATTGTTAGTATTGAAAATTAAATGAATTGAAATTTTCATTTCTTCTTTGGACCTAAATAATTTAAAGCCCACTTTACCTAACCTTTATCTTTATCGACCCTTACCTTATTTTCTATGCTTTAGCCTAAAGTATATAACACGACGCCTCTTTCCATATCAAAACCTAGACTTTACTCCTATGTCCTAAAGCCCAAAATTGAAATCATGGAAAAGGAGAAAAAAGCATGATTTCGTTCAAATGGGAAGGCGTGGCTTCAAGGAGGTCTTCAACGACGGCGATGCAAGAGGAACGCAAGTATAGGTGGATGGTGGTGCGTTCGTGGTGGAAGCTAGGGCAATGGTGACTTTTGGCAATGGATGACGATGTCAAACGATGGTTGTGTATAGTCGAGGCAGAGGAGCGAACAATTAAGGTGAGTTAATCTATTTAACTCACACAAGTATATATAAAAGTAATTATATTCCTTTGACATGCCTTGTTTGATTATGGAGTGAGATAATATTCTCACACTTCTATATCTTGATAATTGGCATAATTGAATAGTTTCTTGCTTTGGTTGTTATGATTGTTGCATTAGATATAAACTGAAGTAAGTTAGATTAGGGTTTAATAACAAATCAAAGTTCTAAATTTTATAAAATACATACAACAAATCCCTTTAGGAATGACATATAGTGTTGCATTATGGATGAATTGAATGTTGCATATGCATCTTAAGTTAATATGCTAGATTTACATATGCATCTTAAGTTAATATGAACAGTGTAGGAATTAGGTATCATTTTTGCAAATTCTAGGTATCAGTTTTGCAATTCTGTGTATTAATTTAGCAATTCTAGGTATTAGTTTCACTACAGGAATTGGGTATCAGTTTTGCAAATTCTAGGTATCTGTTTTGGAATTCTTGGTATAATGTTGTGCTCGGGTTATTTGATTCTTTGTGTTCTTCTTGCATTTAAATCTTACTCGCTTTAAATGTATTCTGCCTGAGATATGTATTCATATTTATGGAAAATTTTAATGATTTTGGTGATGATTAGTTGATGCTTAAATCCGTTTTTAAAAATAAAGTTTTACATACACCTAAAGTATATTTGAAAATGAATATGAAAAGCTGAAAACTCCTTTTTATGGACTGAATTTGAATACTATATTATATCATGATTTAGTGAACTTCTATTTGGAAAATTTTATGTGTATATATATATATACACACATGAATTTATAAGTAGACTTTTAATTATTTTGTTAAAAAATTCTTTGGTTTATAAAACAAATTATATTCTAAAATTCTTTTTAAAAATAAACTTTTAAATTATTATTTCCAAAGTTAAAACAAATTTATTTTTTGAACTTTTTTCTTTTCTTATATTTTGAATTGGAATTTTAATGAGTTTCTATCTGAATTTGTGCTTTCCTATGAAATAAGGAATTTTAATAAACGATTGAATTGTTGGATCGGTATGGAACTTTCTTTACAATTCATTCACTTATTATTATAATTGGTATGAGTGGATTTTACTAACTTATAGTAAATACCTAAATTTTACTATCTGGTATAGGATAGTTAGTTAAATTCTAGTGATTACTAAAGTGAAAGTGATCTACACTTTAAAGTGGTATTACCTTAGGGTTTTCGGATTTTAGGCCGATGGATCCCTGAGAAAAGATGACTCATTTTATTATCGATCTGAGAGTTGATACATTTTTAGATTTAGTAGGCAGATCTCTTTTGGTAGATCTGTTATGGTGTAAATACGGTTGTCTCTTTCAGTAAGCAGATGTTTACATGCATTATAGTCTATATACTGGATGACACAACCCATTAGTTTATTTTAGTACATAGTTAGACGATGTTTACCTCTTTCGTTAAGTAAATTTGCATAGGGCAAATTATGAACATGGCTTCTCTTTTCTTTGGGTAGGTATTCCTATTTGTAGTCTCTTTCTATAGGCTTCCTTTCTATGTTGCGGTCACTTTCGATGGATTTCGCGTCGCTTGTATTAAACTGATGTAGACTACAATTATTATTTCATTAGTGATGATTATTTATTCAGAGATTTTACGATTAGATCTTTTGGTATCTTTTAGCTCTGGAGAATTTCTAATTTTGTTATCACCATATTTTTAGATGATAGTCTATTGTGACTTGATATGGATTGTGAAATGGTGATTTTGATTGATATGCTTATTATTATTTTCTGGTCTCAAGCATATTTTATTATGGTTTTTTCCTATTGTTAAGTCGTATATTATTCTCACATCTTTAAATTAGATATAGTCTGACCCATTTATTTTCATAATACCTGGGTCAGGCCGAGACTTTACAGATACCAGGACTGCCGACCTTGGACATGTGTGCTAGCATGAGGATAAACTATTTTTGATAGTTATGTTTACCTCATGTATATATAAACTAGTTTTTATGTGATATTGCATGTATTGGATATGTGAGTCTAGTATTATCATGTTGAAGACTCATACTTTTATAACGGTATATGATATATATTATTCTATTATGATTTGTGCTTCTGTAACTGGTATTTTATATTGTATATTGTTCTTATTTAGTTTATCCTATTTGTGTTTATTGCTTTATATCGAGACTATACACGTCAATTATTCGGTTCAGATCCTCAAACTTTTTATAAGAATGACGTGTCGGTGTTAGGTCAAGGGAATATTCACATCAGTTCGCTTTTAACAAACCTCATTCTCTTTATTGCTAGACGTTATTACTTATAATAATTTTTAATAGTATAGGCATAGAGGTAGGGCGTTACAATTATTACTACTTTTGATAGGTAGTTAATTATGGTATTTGATTATGGATGTTGTGTCACTAATGTTTATTGGATTATTGCATACGATTGATTTGTGTCGCATTATGGGGTGATTAGCATACATTTGATGGTTTATACTTACATTGGTGATGCGTTATTAAAATGGATGATTAGTATATATGTAAGTATATTTGTGTTGTTATCTTCTTTTTTGATGATTGAGATTGGCATTGAATGTTGTTGAGGATTGATGGCTATGTGTTATTATTATTACTTACCCCATATGATGATTTATTGAGATGGACGAGTAAGAATACTATTTTCCGCTTTTGTTGTTTGCATTGGTTGCATTGTTTGAGATGGTTGCAATGGTTTCATTAGTTGCATTGGTTGTGATATTTGTAATGGTTGCATGGATGCAATGATTGCAATGTAGTAACAAGTATCTAGATGCAGGAGGAGAGATGGAAATAGAACTATGTGGGCTTGATCCCCAAAAGGAGTACGTATACAGTCTTTTCCTATGCAATAGCCATCGGATCCCTTGGATTAAGCTGGGGAGTACAGGGTTAGGTGTAGTCCAAATATAGTTGAAACCTTTTTCTTTTGCTCTATTTATATGTGAATTTGTAGGTTTCCAAGTGAAAGTAAAGAAAGGAGCAAAAGGATTGGGAGGAGCCATATTTACATGAGATGTTATATGTCTTTTATTATAATTATAAAGATAAAGATGTTGTTTAACCATTGATGTAATAAAATGTATAAACTATGTGGTTTATCTTATTCAAGTAATATTTGATTGTTAAAACAGTATGTATGTATATGTATATAGTGATGTTTAAATTACACTATGAGGTTTCCCTTTTATTTATTATTTCAAAATTTATTTAATTTTTATCTACCCATGGTTCACTGCTTTTAATATCTGAAATTTGTTGTAAGCATATTTTGACATCGTTTATAATTGATTTTTGATGTTAAAAATAATGGGTCGTCACAATCCACATTTCCATTCTCTCTTTAGCTTCTACCTGCAACTTCACGACTGTACAAATATGTATACCATAAGTGCAGAAAGGTTTCAACTATGTCTGGACTGCGTTTAACCTATTACACTATGGTCATAGGCTCAATAGCTATTGCATAGAAAATGACTGCCTACATACCTCTTTTAGGAGATGAAGCCCACGTAGTTCTATTTACTACTCTTCTCCTACATCAAAAAACTTTTTAGTACATAACAACCATAACATTCATGCAACCATTGCAACCAATTCAAACATTATAAGCAGAAAATAGTATTCCTACTTAACCATCATAACAAATCATCTTATGGGTTAACACCAATAATAGGACACGACCATTTATAACGACCCAGAATTTCTGTCATTTTAAATTCAGATATTTAATTTATTTTAAATATTAATAAGTAAGATTTGGAAGTCGAATTAATTTAATTTCGATATAGTGATTTAATTGGATGATTAAATTATTAATTTAATACTTGAAATTGGGTAAATAATTGAAATCTGAATTAAATGTGATTAAAAATGATTTATAAAGTTATATTAAATCATATTGGAGTTATAATGATGTTTGTGAACTTTTAAATTTGAATTTAAGGTTAAATTGTGAAAATTGAATATTTTAATATTTAATTGACGACTAAAAATAGTCATTTTTCAAATAGTCTCGGATTTCGACGAAACTAGTTTCATCGGATCCGTAATGTGATATTATTGTAAGATTTCAAATTTCGTGTCAATCGGAATTGTCGTTTGTCCGGGGCAAGCCAAAACGCATCGAAATCGTTTTAATCGGTTTAATTTAAATTTGATCATTTATTTCTGTAACTCTCACATACGATCGAATTAGCTCCCGAAACACGTTCCATTGTGTTCTGAACATGGGGTAAACCTTAGAAACGCCAGCCGGCACGCTCGATTTGGAGTTCGGAAAAATTTCGATGAATGGTGTTTTTGGGCAATTTTCTATAAAAGGACGAGACAATCTTCATTTGCAAAACAATTAGGGTTTCAGCCCTTAGCCACCACCTCCAAATTCAATGGCCGAAAATTCGTTTCGTTCCTCTTCGATTTTCTTCTAATCCAAGCATCGATTCAAGAGAATTTCAACATGAAAAATGTAGAGCATCGAGTGATCTTCGTAATCAACGGCTATGATCGAGTTTTATCGAGCGGATCAACGGCAATTGGAGCTGGAACGTTCGACGTTCGAACGCATTTATCACGTCGAGATGGCAATCGAGCTCTACGCTGTTCGAGGTGGTGGCGCCACTCGTGATGGCCGTTCAAGCGGAGGGGTTCGATCGAGCTGGAACGTGGGGATCAAGTCGCGATAATTCACAAAAATGTGGCGGCCGTGGGTTGTTGAGTGCGTTCAATTTCCTGGAACGGGGAAGAAAAGTAGGGCGGCCACGATTCCATCACGTGAAAATCAACGGCTGTGATGAGTTTGGGTTTGTAAATAAAATAAAATAAAAAGAATTCGTTTTAAATTATATATGCAAACTTTAACAATCCATATCTAATGCATACGAGGTCGAAAATCGACGAAACTGGAAGCGCCGGAATCGCAGCGTCGCGTTCTACGCTGCAGCGCAGATCTGGGAGCATTTGGGGCAAGCGAGAATTTTGGATTAAATCGAACGGTTCGATTTAATTTAAAATTCAAACGCTCGACAAAACTCAAGGTGAGAACTTCTCACTCAATCGAATATTGTATTTCGATTTAAATTTTAAATAGTTAGATTTAAAATTGTTGATTGTGTGAATTGGATGATATTTGCTATCTATTGTGTTAAATAGACCCTATACGTCGTATATTAAGCGGAAGTTATTTTAAAAAAGATATACCGCGATAATTTCACATTGAAGTGGAATTGGTATTATATATGTATTTGTAGTTGATTTCCCGCATTATATAGCGGATGAGACCCTATTGCGCCGCATAATAGCGGATAATATTTATAAATCCCATATACCGCGATAATTTCACTGTGAAGTGGAATTGGTATTGTGCTAACATCTGTGGATGCAGGGAAACAGGTTGGAGGGATCCAACTGGATTCCTCAAACATTTGAATTTTTTTCAATATTGTGTGTTGATTTATTTATAATCTCCGTGTGATTATATTTGTGAATTGAATGTTGTTGAAGGCTATAATTTAGCCGGATATACTTTTGGTATCGATGGATACCGAAAATTAATAGAAATTGGATTTTTGAAATTTAAGTTGGAAAGTTATCGAAAATTATTTTTGATAATTGGATAAATTTTAAAAGGAGTTTTATAAGATAAAAGTTTTATTTTTGAATTATATTGGATTGAATTTCAAATTTGGAAGAAAAGGCTTAATAAATGGATTTCGGAAATATTAATTATAAATTGAAGAATTTATTTGAAATTGAATTTTTAAATAGATTTGAGAAGATAAAGACATGTATTTTAAGAAGGAAATAATTTGGAAATGTTTGGAAATTTATTTGGTGTTTTGAAATAAATTGGAAAATAGAATCGAAATCTATTGATTTTTAATTTACTATAACTAGTAAAAATTGATTTATTGAAATTTATTTGATTTAAATCAATCAGATAATTTAAATTAATCCTACTTATGGGTGTTTGGATTATATTGGATGTTGAATTGTTTGATATCTTTGATGTGTTAGGCTTTGTGATATATCTTGTTTCTGTGTTGTGATTAGTGATCTGTTTATCTGTGATATTATATATCTGTGATCTGTGAATGAAAGATAAGCGTTATAATTTATACCGCTTATCAATTATATTGTTATATTTGATCTGTAATGAATGAATGTTGTTGCACTATTGTGTTAAACCTGTGGACTACACGATACACGCACAAATGTGGATTTCACGTGGAAATCGGTTAAGTCATAGATTTTTATCAATTTTGAAAATTTGAATTTTTGAATCCAAAATGGTTTTGGAATTGGAATTGAAAGTTTTTGAAATGAGTTTCAAAAATAAAAGTTATTTTAAATAACTTAATAAAATTGGAATTTAAATCATTTGATTTAAATTTTGAATTTGATATTTTGAAATTGAATTCAATGATTTGGGAATTTTGGTTTAAAGGATTTTTCAAGTTATAAAAGGTGTTATATGGGTTTTAACCATTTATAATATGGTTTTGGGAAGTTTAAATTTAAATTCAAGTTTTTACTTGAACGACTTTAAACCGTGTAATTGTAACCAGTTTTTCCCAAAACGAAAACTATCCGTTTTCAAATAATAACTTTCATAAAGTGAAACGATTTCCAATGTGTATCGAAACAATTCAAGTTGAAATTAAATTGTGAATAGATTGGAAAAACTATGAATTAACCTTTGTGAAGATGATTAAATTTTATTTTGAAATCAAAGAAGATTTTAAAAAGGTGTATCTTTTATATTATAAAAGACTTGAAATGTGAATAGTTTTGAAAGCTATAAATTAAATCTTAGTTTAAGATTTAATGGGTTAATCAATTGAAATGGAAATTGCTTTAGAAATATGTGAATGAATCTTTGTGAAACTGGGTAAACTTTGTGAAGTAAATCTTTTTGTTTAAAGATTTAAAATGGTAATTTGTTTAAACCATTTAAAGGAAAGGATTTGGATAATAAGTTGTGACTTAATTGAAATCCCAATATCCATATGTTTTGAAATATTGTGCTCACTATTCGGGTTAGCCGGGAAAATACCTTTGTGTCATATAACCCATTCCGAATTAGTGATACGACGATATGGATCGTATTGAAGACCGGTGGTGAAGACCGGGTATTTGTGAAAACGATAGGATGACCTATCGATTGTTTCTGCACCGTTAGCTACGGTATAGAGATTTCCTTTGTGATGGGAAGTTTTATCGGGATTGTGAATACCCGGATTGCAAGGGCTTCTTTGGAAGTGCCTTCGGTTCTGTTCGAACCCGGAACAGACTTGTATGGTTACATGTCTGACATTACATTTTGAGATATAAAGCTGATTTCTTTCAAATACATTTCTGTTGGTGGCGGAGAATTTATTCTCTTAGCTTAACACCCTTCTCTGAGACGTACGAGCTCAGAGGTTATGTAGTTGAAATTTATCAGCGATATATTCCCAATTTGGTAATGTGGCATGCGGAGTGTTGTTGTGTGATGATCATTTATTGATCATTTGTGATCAAAGCGTGGCTTTGTGAAAAAGCGTAGCTTTGTGGATGAGACTTCGTCAGACCTCACAACCCGGAAATGGTCGAAACAGGAAAGATGCGGTAAGGTTTCAGGGGTAGCTTCCCTAGGGTATGACCATTCCTTCTGGAAAGGGTAGTATCATGGTATGGAGCCCAGATACTTACTCATGTGGACACACTTTATTTATTATGTGTGATGTTGGTTACCGAGCGCTCGGATAAAGGTCCCAAAGGACCGGGGGTGGCATATCTCAGGTTTACTGCCCGGGAAGGGGGTAACCGGCCTTAGTTTGGCAGAGAGCAGGTTGTCTCTCGAAGCGTCCAACCAGAGGCGTTCCTACGTGGCATAGGAATTTCCTTAGCCTGACCATTTGTTGGAAATCCATCTTCCAATACGAACCTTGTACGGTATTAGTTGTAGAACCTGCCATTTACTTATGGTGGTCACCACTGTTTAGATGGTAGCTATAGTAGGCATAGTTCGGAATGTCTATGCTGGATAAGATTAATATTATACTTTTGAAATGTTTTCTGCACTATGCATTAATAATAATAATCCAATGATTTTGCGTAGTAAGCATCTTTGACTATCAGAAGAAGAAATCTCCTCCAATTCTGCGTTTGCATTGTGTGTGTGGCGGGAAGTCTTAAGGTAGTTTCATTTTCCAAAAGCATTGCGGATATTTTCTACTTCCTTTGTTGTTGTTGTTTTAAAGATAATAACTGTTTTAGTTCTCACACCAGTCACCATGACTGACTTGGAGTTTATTTTTTCCTTCCTAAACTCTGGGTGCCCATCAATTTCCACACGGGCAGTCTAGAGTCAGGTTATCAGGTCATTCTGGATTCAGGATGCTATGGAGCTCAGTGGCGAGCTAAATGATGAGGCGTAGTATTTGTATATGATATTATTTATTCCGCTGTGTATTCTGTATGAGGACAAGTTTAAATAACTATCCAGTTGTGTTGTATATTGTTGTTGTAAACTCTGATGATGTTGTAATGTATAAACTGATATAGTTTTGATTTAAAGATTATTCATTTATCTATTATATGTTGTTCCGCTGCGATATGTGAGATTCCGATATTGTTTCTGTTGTTCCTTCTTTCTTTTTCTTCTGTCTCCTTCTACCTCTTCTTTTTCTCCACAACAATTCGGTTTTTCGGCATTCGATTGCTCGGTAGTTGATACAGTGGACGTATTAATGTCGATTTTCGAGCGATGAAAAATCACGTTCGTTACATTTGGTATCAGAGCATATGGTTAAGCGATAACTTTGGCTCTGTTGGGAATTACTCATTAGAGATAGAGTCAGTAGTACTCTAGAATGAGTTGAGTGTAATAATAGATATGAGCGCGTATTTGTTAGTGAATATAAAAATGTTTTATATTGTGTTTGCTTATCCGTTGAGCTGTTTATGAATTCTGGTCGGTATGTGGGACGCCATATTATCGATAGGGGTTTCTAAACACTTAAACGAGGCAAGCCGACATAGTATCATTTTAAATTGGGTAAATGGAATAATTTTACCTCGATTATATTTTGTATATAAAGGAAATAATTTTTCAGAAATTATTAAAGTGTGTATAAAGTGATTGTTTGGTTGTTGAAAATGTGCATATATATATATATTAATAAAAGTTGTTTGAATAAATTATATAAAAACAACAATTGTAAAAGAATGAAGTATATAAGCAAATGAATTATTAAGTATAGAATTATAATTAATATGATTTACAATTGTGAAGTAATCTTGTATAAGTAAAGTAAAATAGTGAAATTATATGAGAAAAAGATTTATAAATGTGATTCATAAATAAAAGGAAATTTTAGAAAAGAATATTAAGCACTGAATTCACTATTGTTGCTGGGAAATAATAAGGGTGATGACTGCAGCATCATCAGTATCATTTTCAAGTTTATATGTGATGGATTTGCTACCATAGTAAATTGAAAAATTGAAGTTTTGTTGTGATAAACAAATTTAAATTAAAAATCTAAGTTGAAATTGATAAATATATGTAGAAAAGAGTTTTATACTTATAATATGATTTGGAAGTTAAATGAATAAGTAGTGTAACTTATAAAATGAATGAATGTAAATGAAACCAATTGTAAAAGAAAGGCTTAAACAATTTTTTTAAGCAAAATGTGATATGAAATTTGACTTTGGTAAAAGTTAAATAGAAATTACTTTAGAATGGGAATCTGAATTGGATTTATAAGGGGAAATTTCAGTTAAGTTAAACAAATGATGTTTAATTGAAATATAACTTAAGTGATGTTGAATGAAGTCGATTTCGATATTAAAATAAAATAATAAAGTGAATTAATGAAATGAAGTCATTAAGAATATGAACTTGAGGTTTATAAAGGAGATTCAACTTTATTTGTAAAAAGAATTATCAATTGAATTAATCAATCGAATGTAAGTAAATGGATATGGAACAATGAATGTAAGTGTTAATTCATTAAAAGCTAATGAATTGGAATTTGAATAAATTGAATGAAAGCCAATTTAATGATTAAACCAATTGGGATTAAAAATATTAAACCAAATTGAATGTGAAGTAAAACAAAGTAAATAAATTTGGTTGTGTTGAATATGAATTGGTTGTTAGATGGTTGTTAGTTGCTTGTATTTAATTCATTAAGTATTGATGAAATTGAATTAGTAAAATTGAAAGCTATGTAATTGGATTTAAATTGAAAGTGAAGTAAATTTAAATAGAAATTGATTTGAATTGGAAGTGAACTAACTTGAATGTAAATTAGTGAATGTAAACTAATTGAAAATGAATAATTGAATGTCATTGTATATGAATTGGTTGTAAACAATTACAAGTAATGTTGAACTTATATAAGTTGCTTATAAACCTTGTTAGTATGCATTTCTTTTGATATGCAAGTGTTGTAGTTGTTTAAAAGAGTAAAATTGTTAATAACTTTGTATATATGTTACTTACATGTTTAAATTGAGTAAGTACAGGTGTGGTGGCTGTCGTTCGGTTGATTTGGTTGCGCTAAAATGCTTAATAAATAACTGCTTTGCTTAAAAATGCTAAAAAGGTACGCCTACACAATAAAAATAGGAAATATGAACTGTTTTTCTACTTTTCCGACCGGGTGGGTCGATGTATATATATTTATGTCTATTGTGATCCTACTACGATCGAACCGCGCAAAGGAGACGCTGGCGAATTTTTTGGAAAATTTAAGGCGTTAGAAAAAATTTTGAAAATTTTGGAAAATTTTTGTTAATGAAAAGTCAATTTCCGAATTGAAATGAAACGTAGGAATTGAACTAGAAAATGGAAACCATTGTTAAAGGTATTGGAAAAAGGTGAATATAAAATTTTTCACTAAGTGGATTTTTGAAAAGTTAATGAATTTGGGGCATTTTTCTTACTTTGTAATTTCGAGGACGAAATTCTTTTAAGGAGGGAAGTTTGTAACGACCCAGAATTTCTGTCATTTGAAATTCAGATATTTAATTTATTTTAAATATTAATAAGTAAGATTTGGAAGTCGAATTAATTTAATTTCGATATAGTGATTTAATTGGATGATTAAATTATTAAATTAATACTTGAAATTGGGTAAATAATTGAAATTTGAATTAAATGTGATTAAAAATGATTTATAAAGTTATATTAAATCATATTGGAGTTATAATGATGTTTGTGAACTTTTAAATTTGAATTTAAGGTTAAATTGTGAAAATTGAATATTTTAATATTTAATTGACGACTAAAAATAGTCATTTTTCAAATAGTCTCGGATTTCGACGAAACCAGTTTCATTGGATTCGTAATGTGATATTATTGTAAGATATCAAATTTCGTGTCAATCGGAGTTGTCGTTTGTCCGAAGCAAGCCAAAACGCATCGAAATCATTTTAATCGGTTTAATTTAAATTTGATCGTTTATTTCCGTAACTCTCACATACGATCGAATTAGCTCCCGAAACACGTTCCATTGTATTCAGAACGCGGGGTAAACCTTAGAAACGCCAGCCGGCACGCTCGATTTGGAGTTCGGAAAAATTTCGATGAATAGTGTTTTTGGGCAATTTTCTATAAAAGGACGAGACAATCTTCATTTGCAAAACAATTAGGGTTTCAGCCCTTAGCCGCCACCTCCAAATTCAATGGCCGAAAATTCATTTCGTTCCTCTTCGATTTCTTCTAATCCAAGCATCGATTCAAGAGACTTTCAACATGAAAAATGTAGAGCATCGAGTGATCTTTGTAATCAACGGCTATGATCGAGTTTTATCGAGCGGATCAACGGCAATTGGAGCTGGAACGTTCGATGTTCGAACGCATTTATCACATCGAGATGGCAACCGAGCTCTACCCTGTTCGAGGTGGTGGCGCCACTTGTGATGGTCGTTCAAGCGGAGGGGTTCGATCGAGCTGGAACGTGGGGATCAAGTCGCGATAATTCACAAAAATGTGGCGGCCGTGGGTTGTTGAGTGCGTTCAATTTCCTAGAACGGGGAAGAAAAGCAGGGCGGCCACGATTCCATCACGTGAAAATCAACGGCTGTGATGAGTTTGGGTTTGTAAATAAAATAAAATAAAAAGAATTCGTTTTAAATTATATATGCAAACTTTAACAATCCATATCTAATGCATACGAGGTCGAAAATCGACGAAACTGGAAGCGCCGGAATCGCAGCGTCGCGTTCTACGCTGCAGCGCAGATCTGGGAGCGTTTGGGGCAAGCGAGAATTTTGGATTAAATCGAACGGTTCGATTTAATTAAAATTCAAACGCTCGACAAAACTCAAGGTGAGAACTTCTCACTCAATCGAATATTGTATTTCGATTTAAATTTTAAATAGTTAGATTTAAAATTGTTGATTGTGTGAATTGGATGATATTTGCTATCTATTGTGTTAAATAGACCCTATACTTCGTATATTAAGCGGAAGTTATTTTAAAAAAGATATACCGCGATAATTTCACATTGAAGTGGAATTGGTATTATATATGTATTTGGAGTTGATTTCCCGCATTATATAGCGGATGAGACCCTATTGCGCCGCATAATAGTGGATAATATTTATAAATCCCATATACCGCGATAATTTCACTGTGAAGTGGAATTGGTATTGTGCTAACATCTGTGGATGCAGGGAAACAGGTTGGAGGGATCCAACTGGATTCCTCAAACATTTGAATTTTTTTCAATATTGTGTGTTGATTTATTTATAATCTCCGTGTGATTATATTTGTGAATTGAATGTTGTTGAAGGCTATAATTTAGCCGGATATACTTTTGGTATCGTTGGATACCGAAAATTAATAGAAATTGGATTTTTGAAATTTAAGTTGGAAAGTTATCGAAAATTATTTTTGATAATTGGATAAATTTTAAAAGGAGTTTTTGTGACGACCGCCCATGACCCCTACACCGAATCTAGAGATAGTGCGCTGTAAAGTGTGCCAGGTAGCCATGGACGATTGCCAGGGTAAATTAAAACAGTAGAATCTGTCGTATTACTCACAGCGCATGGACAAAATACAATAGAATATATATATAGTGAAGCTTCATAGAATAGAATCTCATCAATTAAACTTCATAATAGTTGAATACAAACATCTGAATAGTCAATACATCAAGCCTCACTACATAACACTCAGAGAATATACAAACAGCGGAACACCCAGTACATATAGTAAGAAGATAATATGCAAGCCTCCAGCTCGTCTTCGACATCAGCATCGTGGAAAGCAAGAACAGCACCTGTCACCTGCTACCTAGTCTGCCCGTCCCAAAATGGACGAACAGCCCAAGGCAATAAGAGTTAAAAACATAAAGCCTTGAGTCAGACACAGTCTTAGTGAGCGGTAAATTAACTAACAACATTCCAAAAGAGCATAAAGGAAAAGGAATAGGAATCCAACCCTCCCACTCCACCTCTTTCTACAGTGATAGCCCCCAGACACACACTAAGCAGAAGCAAACATAGCAAAGCATACAATTTAAAATAAAGCAATTATCACTCGAGTCAAGGGCGATGTTTTCCAAGTACAAACCCCCAAGGCCTAAACCAAGATCAGATAAGCACCCAGAAAATACCGCTCTTGAGACCGAATGATGATACAACCAAACATCCATGACTCTGGCTATCACTATTATCATTGCTTCAATATCATCGTTAATTGAATGACCGGCTCTTTATTTCATCCGTCCGTCAAGGGCTAATGGAAACCCCGGTTCTAGACATAACTCCGCACGTCATCATGACCCATGCCTAGGACTATCGAATCTGCCCAGAGTACTTGACTACCAATCAGTAGCCTTCAGGGACTATCGAATCTTCCCAACGTATTCTTGCTTTGAGCATGCTAGAACCTTCAACAACGATGAGATCTCAGCCTTCTAGTCATCCTCCTCGACGACTATTTCCATACTAGCTCAAGCGCCTCTCGAGCAAACCATTATCCTCAAACCCGAACCATTTCACCGAGTTGTCCATCTTCTTGGAATGACCCCGTCTGGATTAGACCAAGACTATCTTATATCATGCTTCGCCTCATCATCATCATAGCAAAGCTTCACCTCAACATCATCATCAAATCTATCCATATGAGCTTCATCATCCGCTACATATGCCACAAGCAGCTTTTCCAATTCAAGAGCCTTTCCCTTAGCTTTCGAATCATCTTCGACCCTCTTGTCTAAATCAAATCATAAATCATCTAATTCATAGCAATCAATCAAATCAAACATTAATCCAAGTAAACAAGCATTCAAATATGATCTAAATAGACAATTATAACAATAATGGCAATTTCGTAATTAAAGAGTCAAAAGTCTAACAAGCATGAAAACATGAGCAATATCTCTATAATCTTGATGAATGAACTTGCATAGGTCAACATGTAGTAAAATGGATGCCAAATCATTATGAACAATGGATCTATATGGATCTATACTTAGGATTAGGAAAATGCATGGAAATCACTACTTTAGCACAAAATCAAGCCAATGATCCAATATACTCCTTTGGATCCGTGTGAGAGATAATCACCACTCACCAAATCACCTAAACAACCCCAAAGCAACACACTTCAGATCTGGACAGCGAAGGATCTAACTTGATCTATCACAAATCCGCTTCAAACGATGAAATCTCTCTTCAAAGGATGTAGATCTTCAATCTAAGCTCTTGAATCTTCAATTTGATCTTCGATTTGGATGGAAGGAATCACTAGACTAGAGTGGAGAAAAGAAGTGAAGAAGTGTAGAAGTCGAGCTCTCAAAATGGCAGCACTTCGTCGCTTCGAAATCCGGATCCCAAAAATGGAGAAAAACCCTCCTATTTATAGGCTGAAATCACTTTAGGTCGCTCACTCAGAGTTAGGTCGTCCACGACCTACGACCTAAAACCCTTCGACCTAAAACCCTACGACCTAACAATCCCAACCTACGACCTAACACATGCGCATCCACGCGACCTAACGCATAAGCGCTTCTTCGACCTAACACACACGCGACCTAACTGACTAATGGCCTAGCGACCTAACTATACTTAGCAATCTACCTTAGGTCGCTTACGACCTAACTTCAACACAAGGTCTCACGACCTAACTACACACAGGTCATACGACCTAACTACTCCTTCCTTAGGTCGTTGCCGACCTATCCTTCTTAGGTTGCTAACTTACCCTGTTTCCTATACCGCTAATCTCTTAGGTCACATGTTCCTTAGGTCGCCAAATTCTATAGGTCGCTAACTCCTATAGGTCGCTAAACTTCCTTAGGTCGCCTAATTCTATAGGTCGCTACTCACTAGCTCTCTTAGGTCGCTGCAAACCCTTAAGTCGCTCAAAACCTTAGGTCGCCAACGTCCTATAGGTCGCTCCAACCGACCTAACCTACCCCACGACCTAAGCCACCACACGACCTATCTTCTAAACGACCTAACTATCACATGACCTAACTCCTTAGGTCGTTCTAATCCTTAGGTCGCCCCACTTCACTAAGTCGTCTATCCCTTAACTTGCCAACTTCCTTAGGTCGCTCCAAGCTTTCATACGACCTAGGACTTAGACTCTGGACGACTTACCAACAATGCGACCAAATGTCAACTGTTTTACGATGTTTTGATCCGTAAAAATACGGGTCGTTACAGTTTTATAAGATAAAAGTTTTATTTTTGAATTATATTGGATTGAATTTCAAATTTGGAAGAAAAGGCTTAATAAATGGATTTCGGAAATATTAATTATAAATTGAAGAATTTATTTGAAATTGAATTTTTAAATAGATTTGAGAAGATAAAGACATGTATTTTAAGAAGGAAATAATTTGGAAATGTTTGGAAATTTATTTGGTGTTTTGAAATAAATTGGAAAATAGAATCGAAATCTATTGATTTTTAATTTACTATAACTAGTAAAAATTGATTTATTGAAATTTATTTGATTTATTGAAATTTATTTGATTTAAATCAATCAGATAATTTAAATTAATCCTACTTATGGGTGTTTGGATTATATTGGATGTTGAATTGTTTGATATCTTTGATGTGTTAGGCTTTCTGATATATCATGTTTCTGTGTTGTGATTTGTGATCTGTTTATCTGTGATATTATATATCTGTGATCTGTGAATGAAAGATAAGCGTTATAATTTATACCGCTTATCAATTATATTATTATATTTGATCTGTAATGATTGAATGTTGTTGCACTATTGTGTTAAACCTGTGGACTACATGATACACGCACAAATGTGGATTTCACGTGGAAATCGGTTAAGTCACAGATTTTTATCAATTTTGAAAAATTGAATTTTTGAATCCAAAATGGTTTTGGAATTGGAATTGAAAGTTTTTGAAATGAGTTTCAGAAATAAAAGTTATTTTAAATAACTTAATAAAATTGGAATTTAAATCATTTGATTTAAATTTTGAATTTGATATTTTGAAATTGAATTCAATGATTTGGGAATTTTGGTTTAAAGGATTTTTCAAGTTATAAAAGGTGTTATATGGGTTTTAACCATTTAGAATATGGTTTTGGGAAGTTTAAATTTAAATTCAAGTTTTTACTTGAACGACTTTAAACCGTGTAATTGTAACCAGTTTTTCCCAAAACGAAAACTATCCGTTTTCAAATAATAACTTTCATAAAGTGAAAAGATTTCCAATGTGTATCGAAACAATTCAAGTTGAAATTAAATTGTGAATAGATTGGAAAAACTATGAATTAACCTTTGTGAAGATGATTAAATTTTATTTTGAAATCAAAGAAGATTTTAAAAAGGTGTATCTTTTATATTATAAAAGACTTGAAATGTGAATAGTTTTGAAAGCTATAAATTAAATCTTAGTTTAAGATTTAATGGGTTAATCAATTGAAATGGAAATTGCTTTGGAAATATGTGAATGAATCTTTGTGAAACTGGGTAAACTTTGTGAAGTAAATCTTTTTGTTTAAAGATTTAAAATGGTAATTTGTTTAAACCATTTAAAGGAAAGGATTTGGGTAATAAGTTGTGACTTAATTGAAATCCCAATACCCATATGTTTTGAAATATTGTGCTCACTATTCGGGTTAGTCGGGAAAAGACCTTTGTGTCATATAACCCATTCCGAATTAGTGATACGACGATATGGACCGGTGGTGAAGACCGGTGGTGAAGACCGGTGGTGAAGACCGGGTATTTGTGAAAACGATAGGATGACCTATCGATTGTCTCTGCACCGTTAGCTACGATATAGAGATTTCCTTTGTGATGGGAAGTTTTATCGGGATTTTGAATACCCGGATTGCAAGGGCTTCTTTGGAAGTGCCTTCGGTTCTGTTCGAACCCGGAACAGACTTGTATGGTTACATGTCTGACATTACATTTTGAGATATATAGCTGATTTCTTTCAAATACATTTCTGTTGGTGGCGGAGAATTTATTCTCTTAGCTTAACACCCTTCTCTGAGACGTACGAGCTCAGAGGTTATGTAGTTGAAATTTATCAGCGATATATTCCCAATTTGGTAATGTGGCATGCTGAGTGTTGTTGTGTGATGATCATTTATTGATCATTTGTGTTCAAAGCGTGGATTTGTGAAAAAGCGTAGCTTTGTGGACGAGACTTCGTCAGACCTCACAACCCGGAAATGGTCGAAACAGGAAAGATGCGGCAAGGTTTCAGGGGTAGCTTCCCTAGGGTATGACCATTCCTTCTGGAAAAGGGTAGTATCATGGTATGGAGCCCAGATACTTACTCATGTGGACACACTTTATTTATTATGTGTGATGTTGGTTACCGAGCGCTCGGATAAAGGTCCCAAAGGACCGGGGGTGGCATATCTCAGGTTTACTGCCCGAGAAGGGGGTAACCGGCCTTGTTTTGGCAGAGAGCAGGTTGTCTCTCGAAGCGTCCAGCCAGGGGCGTTCCTACGAGGCATAGGAAGTTCCTTAGCCTGACCATTTGTTGGAAATCCATCTTCCAATACGAACCTTGTACGGTATTAGTTGTAGAACCTGCCATTTACTTATGGTGGTCACCACTGTTTAGATGGTAGCTATAGTAGGCATAGTTCAGAATGTCTATGCTGGCTAAGATTAATATTATACTTTTGAAATGTTTTGTGCACTATGCACTAATAATAATAATCCAATGATTTTGCGTAGTAAGCATCTTTGACTATCATAAGAAGAAATCTCCTCCAATTCTGTGTTTGCATTGTGTGTGTGGCGGGAGGTCTTATGGTAGTTTCATTTTCCAAAAGCATTGCGGATATTTTCTACTTCCTTTGTTGTTGTTGTTTTATAGATAATAACTGTTTTAGTTCTCACACCAGTCATCATGACTGACTTGGAGTTTATTGTTTCCTTCCTAAACTCTGGGTGCCCACCAATTTCCACACGGGCAGTCTAGAGTCAGGTTATCAGGTCATTCTGGATTCAGGATGCTGTGGAGCTCAGTGGCGAGCTAGATGACGAGGCGTTGTATTTGTATATGATATTATTTATTCCATTGTGTATTCTGTATGAGGACAAGTTTATATAACTGTCCAGTTGTGTTGTATATTGTTGTTGTAAACTCTGATGATGTTGTAATGTATAAACTGATATAGTTTTGATTTAAAGATTATTCATTTATCTATTGTATGTTGTTCCGCTGCGATATGTGAGATTCTGATATTGTTTCTGTTGTTCCTTCTTTCTTTTTCTTCTGTCTCCTTCTACCTCTTCTTTTTCTCCATAACAATTCGGTTTTCCGGCATTCGATTGCTCGGCAGTTGATACAGTGGACGTATTAATGTCGATTTTCGAGCGACGAAAAATCGCGTTCGTTACAATCAACATCAACAAATATTAAATAAAAACCCCATCATTAAATTAGGAAGAAAAATATAAATATACTTACATACATTATTAAATTTCAACTCTATAGTAATACATCATTAGTGCAAGTATAAATCATCCACTGTATACAATCACTCCACATTAGTAACACTATTATCTATATCATCAAATATGTACTAATCAAATCAATATTAGTAATACAACACCAATCATCAAATAATCATAATTAACTTCCCATCATTTCGAATAATGATAAAATATTTCACACTCATCAAAATGCGATAGTGTCATCAAATATCGAATATACATGATTGTTACAATCTACAATTAACCACACATCCAACAAGCATCCAATTAATAAATTTGCATCCATCCTTCTCTTAAGTATGAAATTGTCTATTATAAATTTACCCTTAATTACTCATCCTAAAAACAATAATAATTCTATTTAAATGATAATATACTCTTTAAATTTTTTATTGTACTTCAGTTTCCTAAAATATCCCCAAGCATCTTATTTTAAAACAAAATAGTAATCTTTATCAAATCACTTTTTAAAATGATATTATTATTATTTTACATCAAAATACTATTATCCATTAAAACCACTTTTATACCTTCCAAAACCAATTTATTACTTTCATTCCAAAAATAAAACATTTTATTTTAAATCATCAAAACTCCTTTTTATTTCTATTTATCTCGAAATAGTAATTATTTTATCCAAAGAAATTTTTGGAAAACATTTCTTTACTATTATTGTTATCTAGAAAATACCTTTTAAGTTCATTTCTAAAACAATAATAGTAATATTTTATACCATAAATACTGTAAATCAATAATTTTTTCATTTACACAAAACGATATTATTTTCATTAAAATTCATATTATTATTATTCAAAGTCCTGTTTCATTTTTTATAAAATTCATAATATAATTTTAATGATTATTAATAAAAACTCTGCAGATCTCAATTTATAATACAATTTTAATTATTATTTATGAATTTCAATAATAATATGAAACAGAGCTTTAAATAATAATAATATGAATTTCAATGAAAATAGTATCGTTTTGTGTAAATGATAAAATGATTGATCTACGATATTTATGATAGAAAATTTATTATTATTTTATTAGAAATAAAATAAAGGTATTTTCTAGATAATAATAACAGTAGTAATGAAATGTTTTATAAAATTATCTTTGGATAAAATGATTACTATTTTAAGGTAAATAGAAATAAAAAGAGCTTCGGTGATTTAAAATAAAATGTTGTATTTTTGGAATAAATAGTAATTTTTAACGAATAAATTCATCAACAACCCAAAGTGTAGAAGTATAGAATTTTTTTAGATAAGGGCCTCGTTGAGGCAAATGGGGGTCATCAAGGTTGAGTATGGAGTCATCGAGGTTGGACATGAAGGTGCTGGAGTCATCAAGGTAAGATATGAAGATACTGGAGTCATTAAGGTTGGATATTTTTACTCATATCGATCTTTTAGCTTTGATATCAAGGTCCTTGGTATATCAAAAGGGGGAAGGTATTCAATAGGAGGCAAATATGGAGGTCAGCAAGGTTCAAATCAATGACGAAGCTCGGCAAGGTTTGTATTAATGTACACAATGATGTTGATGCCTTAACTTAGACAAAACTTGATATGATATGTATATTTGTATCACCTCTTTGTTAATTGAATAAATCATTGTAGATACAACACTTCTAATATCACAAATGGACAAAAATCCCCAATTCGATTTAGGGTTTGAAATGAGTAAGAAGTGAGAACAGAAGAATTCCCACTGAAATGAAGACCCACGACCCCTATTTATAGAGTTTGGTGGAAGGCAAGCCTTGGCATTCATAAATCTCGACATCTCTAACTTCGTTGAGTGTCAATGGTGAATACTTTATTGGCCTCAACATGAAAGACATTATTACGCATTGAAGTATGTATAATTGCATCTTCCTCGGCATGGCCTTTGTAGCTCCAATACTTAATGCCAACACTCTATCATTGACATAATGCATTTTTAACTCTATTAATGGACATCGATATTGATAGATATCGATATCACATGCATAGATATGTAGTGCTCTCCATTGGGCTCGATGATTTAGCAGTTTTGATCCTCGATGAGCTTCAACTGTAACTACTTGTCCAAGACTCTGTGGATTGGCGGCGATGTTGAGAAAGAGGCAGGTGTTCCTCGACGAGTCTAATAGTTCTATTGTTGATTAAAGACGTATTCGGTAGTCTTCTTACTGTGTTTATTAATGTCGACATCATCGTGTTAATGATTTTGAGGCTAGCTAATGTGTAAAGCTCCTTTGATGATGACAATGACAGCAACACTTTGCCGCATCATCGACATCGCTGTTTCTAATGATGTCGAGGTTGAATGTTATGCAGGACCTTCTCGATGATGATAGTGGTAGTAACATTATCCTCCTAATGTAATAAAAGATTTTATTCTTTAGAACAAAATCCTAAGAATTCCTTTGCATTACTTCATGTTTAGTGAGCTTTTCTTAGTAATATTCTTTTCCTACAAAACATGAAACAAATAATAGCTTTTGTTAAGATGATGATTTTGATACAAGGAACCTATAGGTAACCGTGAATTCCTAAATAGAAGTCCAAAAGGAACATTCGATAACATCATGGGGTGTAACATCTAGAAATTTCTTCAGAAAGTAAGATGATAAGACCTTTTTGCAACGCTAATAGAAATATGGAAATCGTCACCTGGTTAAGAAATGTAGGATTCTTCAATAATCCCCTAAAAGGTTAATGTAAGTTTCAAAACATCCTTTTGAATTAATTTTTCTTTGACTGTCGGAAATTGGTTTTCATTACTGAGTTGCTTGTGGAACTTTTACATCAGACTTCCTTCTTGTTCAGGCTTCACTCCTTCGGAATTATAGTACGGTTCGAGGCAATGCATAACCCTTAGCTCATCTTCATACTGAAATTTTTTATTCTTAATCCTGCACTTTACTTTAATGATATGTTAGCAATTTTAAGAAATTATACGTTCATTCAACAATAAACAGGTAAATGGTCTGGTATTAATTTAAAAGAAAGAGCTGGAAAGTTATTTAGAACCCTATTTGGTAGTAAGAAGATCAGGGGGATATAATCATCTTCTAATAATGAGAAACCAAAACTCCATCTAGTGATAAGAGATCCCTATTCAAAATTCATGTCTGATAATAGTACGAAAACACTGAATTCCTTAGAAAACCATAAATTCAATGGAAAGTCCAAAAAAATTCAGGAAAACCAGCAGGAAGATCAAGATCCACAAAGCCAGAAATTCAAAAAGGAAATCCATAAATCGTCATGAAATTTAGTAAGAAAATCAAAAATAAAATAAGAAATTCAACCAAATCTTAATCAAAAGTTTGCCAGGATTTCATCTGATAAATAGAAAACTCAAAAATTCATTCAATAGTAATAGAAAATCTAGTAATAGTAATTTGAATAGAATTAAAGCAAAAGATCCCCGGTCCTATCTAGTGTTAATTCTGAAGTCTAACCAAAAATGTTGTACTAAAAACTTATTAGGGACTAATGCTTCGATTAGCAATGGGAATTCCAGTTGTTCAAAGGAAAGTTCCCCACCAATAGACGGATAGCTCTAAAGTACTTATAATCTATTATTATTGTTATATTGGAGCCAAGTAGTTCCGTAAGGCCATTCAGTCATTCATAATAGTAGTTACATAAAACATGTCAGTCATTCAGAGTAGTAGTTCCATAAGACCAGTCAACCATTCAGTAGATAATTCTGTTTAGCTGTTCAGCCTTTCATTCGTTTACCTATTCAGCAGATAGTTCCGTTCGGTTGCTTGGCCGTTCAGCAATGCAAGCTCTGTTTGACTATTTGGTCGTTCAGCAGTGAAGTTCTGTCCTACAGCTTGGCCATTCAGTAGTTCAAAGGCCCAAATAACTGTATTAATATTTATAATACATAGACCTTCCTATCCTTTGGAGGGTTACCTTGCTTCTAAAGCCAAACGAGATCTAGGAGCAATTCCTCTTAATATATCCTTTGAATGAAGTTACTTTTATCCTTCTAGTAAGAATGGGCTCTTTATTTTATTTCCTTCTGTCATGCTATTGGTTTCCAAATTTCTTTATGTCTCTTATCTTTGCATCTTTTCAGATTTTGTGCAAACTAATCTTTATTCCTTCTTTATCCTTTTCTAGAATTATGTTTTTGTTATGATTTGCGGATATCTTCATTCATTTACTTGTTTTGTGTCTTTTGACATTTTTGACCTTGTTGACATCCTTTTTAAGTATGGTTTTGGACATCTTAATTCATTTCCTTATTTATGCCCCTTTTTTGGGCTTCTGACTATATTTTGAGTTGGGGACATCTTCATCCATTTCTTTTGTTTGTGCCACTTTTGGGCTCCGACTTCGTCTTGAAGTGTTACAGTTTATGTTTGATTGACCTTCCTCTAGAAGGCTATTAGTGGGTGCTAGACTAGACCCTCCTTCTAAGAGGTACTTTGGACCAAACGTTAGAGGTTTTAACCCTTCCTCTAGGAGGTTGTGCACCAAAGTGGACATGGGAGGCTCATTGGTGCTCCAGAGTGGACGTCGGGGGCTCATTCTCATTGGTGCTCCAGAGTGGACATCAAAGCCTCATTCTCATTGGTGCTCCGCAGTGGACGTCGGAGGCTCATTCTCATTGTTGCCTTTGGTAAGGGCTTAAATAGTTTGGTCCTCCCTCTAGGAGTTGCCTTTGGTAAGGGCTTAAATAGTTTGGTCCTCCCTCTAGGAGGTGCCTTTGGTAAAGGCTTAACTATAAGTTTTTCTCTTTCATAAAGTTTTTAAAAATAACTTCTAGCCAATTGCAATGCTTATGAAAATCCTTTTTGAACATCAGGTCTTCTGCTATAAAATTTCTTTTTAAGAGAAGGAATTTTTATAAATGAACCCTTATAATATATCGAGGGAATACTTTTCGAAAGAAGAGTTTGGGTACTTGAATCTTTTGATAAAAGAAGTACTTCTTAATGTTGTTGCTAAGAAGGATTGTTGGGCTATTTTCTCACCACCGAATCAGCTAGTGCCGGTCCAAACTCCATCTCCAACCACCGAATCAGCTAGTGCCGGTCCAAACTCCATCTCCAACCACCGAATCAGCTAGTGCCGGTCCAAACTTCATCTCCAACCACCGAATCAGCTAGTGCCGGTCCAAACTTCGTCTCCAACCACCGAATCAGCTAGTGCCGGTCCAGGCTCCATCTCCAACCACCGAATCAACTCGTGCCGGTCCAGGCTCCATCTCCAACCACCGAATCAAAGCCCTACCGAGCCCGAGCACTGCCAGGCCAGATTGTAGCAGCCCAGGCCCACCAGCTGCTATTTACCTCCAAGACCCCTACCCCCAGCCTCACTCTATAAATAGAGGGGCAGGGGTACAACAATGGGGGACAAGTTTGAGAGCTTAAGCACGGAGAGAACTTTCAAACAACTTTCTTTTACTTGTATCAAAGCTTTGTACTTGTAATCAAAACAAGAGAAGAGAAATAACATATAAAGTGGACGTAGGCACATTCTGGCTGAACTACTATAAATCTGCGTGTCTTTTTACAGTTTAGCCCCTGCTTTTCATATATTAGCATAAATCACCCAAATCACTAAGAACAACATAAAATCTACTAAATCATACAACTTTGAGATGTTTGTCCATTTTTTGTGCAAACATTTTTGGTGTTTTCACTGAGAAAATAGAAGCTCGAAGCTTCAGCTTCATCCACTTAACAGTTTTCCTAACAACCATCGTCCGCCACTTGGAAAACATGCCTCCCAAACAGAGAAAAGATGTTAGCAAAGGAAAAAACATCGCGTCCAGCAGTCTTCCAGATCCAGCTGTCACGAATCAAGTAAATCGTCCTCCTCCAGCAACAGTAACAAATGAAGAACAGGCTAACCCGACTACTCCTGCCACAGAACAGCCTGCAGCAATTACTAGAGCAGATCTGGACAGAGTTGTGGTTGAAGTAACTAACCGCTTCACGTCCCAGCAGGAAGCCTTGGTGGACCATCTCATGTCACGCTTAAGGGATGCTGAAGAATCCAACCGCAACACAGAATCATGGGGCGAGTCCTAGTCTGGAGGATCTCAGAGACAGCAAAGATCTTCCTTCTTCAAAGGAGCTAACGGCAGAAGTAGCCGTGGTAGGAGCCGAGATCGAGCACAGCCCGAAGTTAGGCCTGAGGAAACGTTTGGTACCGAACCCAACGGGGAAGGTACCGGGCGAAGGTCAACTGTAGCTGAGCCTGTCATGCTGCCTAACCACAGAAACACCAGTGAACGGGGCCGAGCTAGAGTTCAGCCCGAAGTTGGACCCGAGGAAGTGCTTAGATCAGAACCCAACAGGGGGAGATCAAGGCAAGGGCCAACTGTAGCTGACCCAAGCGTGCTCCCAGAAGATCAAAGGCAGCCACTGGAAAATATGAGGAATGATAGACGATACCATCCCTACAGGTCGTCTGGACGGAATCAATCCCACAGAACAGAACCAAACTCATTTCTATCTGCTCCAAGTTCTGATGAAAGGATGGCACGCTTATTCAAAGAGTGTGTCCAACGGGAGCAAAGAGATCGAGGGATAGGCGCTAGGGTAACCAGCCCTTTCGCCCGCAATATCGAAATTGCTATCATCCCCCGAGAATGGAAGATGCCAACAATGGAACCCTACAAAGGAACCTCTGATCCCGTTGTACACTTACAGAGGTACACGCAGCATATGCTCATGAGTGGAGCAACAGAGGGAGTACTGTGCAAGTGCTTTCCGCTCTTCTTAGCAGATCTTGCTACCTCCTGGTTCTGTCATCTACCCCAAGGATCCATCAGCTCGTGGGAAATGTTGAAAGAAAAATTTATCAGTCAGTTCCGCATTCATGTGGAGCAACCTAAGGACGCTTATTCCTTATCCAGCGTCAAACAGAAACCTAGAGAAAAGCTGCAGCAATACCTAACCAGATTCAACGCCGCAGCAGCCGCAGTTCAAGATGCCGATGAGAAGCTTATCCTAATGGCCCTCTGCAGTGGAGTGCATCCGGACACTAAATTTGCTAGAAGATTGACAAAAGAAAAACCAGCTACTTTACCCGATTTCTTCCATGAAGCCGGGAAATACATGAGGCTTGAGGATGCTGCCGTTGAGGGGCAGTCAGGACAGCAAAATAAGACGACCCATGGCAACGCCCCTGCTGTGGCGAGGGACGTTCGAAGAAATGATTCCAGAGACAATGCTGGGGGCAAGAAGGTAGAAAAGCGCCTATATCGGCCAGGACCAAGATTCGACACTTACACCCCTTTGAACGAGACCGTCGAAAATATCTTCCTTGCCACCCAAGGCGAAGTTAGATACAAACGCCCACCATACAAGAAAGAATCAGATAACGCACAGAAGTCTGGAAAATTCTGCCGCTTCCACGAATCTCACGGACATGATACCAACGAATGCCATCATCTCCGAGATCTGATTGAGGAACACATTAGAAGGAAGAAACTGGAACGTTATGTAAAAAGTCAAGACAGGACTCCAGCTCCTGCCAATGAAAACCCAAGGCTACCCTCACCAGGGATCGACAGAGGAAACCGCAATGCTAGCAGCTCTAGTCAAGAGAAGATAGTGGTCCATACCATCTCAGGAGGTCCGCACATCGCAGACAGAAGTTGGAGAGAGATGGAAAGATATGGGAAGTCGCTTAGAGACAATAAAGACTGTGTCAATACGGTTATAGAAGAGCGCCACCCAAAGCGGAAAGAAAGTGATGACATCACATTCAGTAAACGTGACCTAGAAGGAAGACAGTACCCTCACATGGATCCCATGGTTATCTCTGCCCGACTCGGTCCCGCCGAAGTTTACCGAATCCTGGTAGACACTGGAAGCTCTGTAAATATCCTGTTCAAACACGCATTCGACAAAATGAAGCTATCAATGAAGGATGTATCTCCCTGTGATAAGCCACTACACGGTTTCACTGGAGATGCGAAGATGCCCCTCGGGCAGCTGGACCTCTTTGTTGAGATTGGAAGCCATCCCCGCTCCGTTGTGAGGAAACAGACGTTTGTGCTGATAGAAAACCATTCGGCCTACAACGCCTTCTTAGGAAGACCAGCCTTGTCTGACTTCCAGATTGTCCTAGCCCCATGGTGCCTGAAAATGAAATTTCCAACAGACAATGGGGTAGGGGAAGTGGAAGGAGACCAGGATATTGCACGAGACTGCTATGTAACCGAACTTCGCAACAACCACAGGAAAGATAAAGGGAAAGGTGTAGAGATTGCCCTCTGCACAAAAAGCCTTGAAGCATAGCAACTAAAGAAAGCCCCCCCTCTTCGATACACCAGCGACCCTTTCAATGAATTAGACCCTAGGGACAAAGAGGAGGAGGCCACCGCCGAGCCTGCAGAGGCTATGGAGTTTATATCTGTAGACAAGCACGACTCAAGTAGGCTACTGAAAATTGGGTCCCAGCTGAAAGCTGAATTGAAGGAACAACTCATTGATTTTCTCCGCCACAACTTGGATGTATTCGCTTGGTCACACGCTGACATGACCGGAATCTCCCCCGACATAGCATGCCACGTATTAAACATTGATCCTACCAAGGCGCCTGTAAAACAAAAAAAGAGAAGTATGGGGGCAGAGCGATCAGCAGCCCTCGATGAAGAAGTAAAGAATCTACTCGCCAATGACTTCATACGAGAAGCTGTTTACCCAGAATGGATCGCCAACCCGGTACTAGTAAAGAAGGCTAATGGGAAGTGGCGGACCTGCATTGACTTCTCCAACCTAAACGACGCCTGCCCAAAGGATTGCTTCCCGCTTCCCAGAATCGACCAACTTGTCGACAGCACAGTCGGGCACGAACTCCTGTCTTTTATGGATGCATACTCAGGATATAACCAAATTCCTATGCATGCTCCCGACCAAGACCACACTAGTTTCATCACCGACCGGGGTTTATACTGCTACAAAGTGATGCCTTTCGGACTTAAAAATGCAGGAGCCACCTACCAGCGCCTCGTCAACAAGATGTTTGCAGGGCTAATAGGACAAACTGTGGAAGTATATGTGGATGACATGCTGGTAAAGTCAAGAAAGGCCAAAGATCACGTAAGCCACCTAGGCGAGATGTTTCAAGTACTTCGGCAATATGGAATGAAGTTGAATCCACTAAAATGCTCCTTCGGTGTGTCGTCAGGGAAGTTCTTAGGATTCATCGTTCATGCCAGAGGGATAGAAGCAAACCCTGAACAAGTCCGAGCGCTAAGGGATATCAAGATACCTTCCACCCGAAAGGAAATGCAAAGCCTAAATGGAAAAGTGGCCGCCCTAAGCCGATTCATCTCCAAGGCAACGGACAAGTGCGTCCCCTTTTTCGAAGCCCTAAAGAAAGATAAAGGAAAGTTCGAGTGGACTGACGAGTGCCTGACCGCTTTCCTTCACTTAATCGAACACCTCCAGAAACCACCGGTGCTCTCAACTCCAAGCGAAGGAGAAGAATTATACCTATACCTCGCTATGTCATCCCACGCCCTGAGCGCTTCCTTGGTAAGGGAAGACAACCGCACGCAACGACCAGTTTACTTCGTCAGCAAAAGGTTTACTGGGGCAGAAGTTAGATATCCTAAGCTTGAGAAGTTAGCATACTGTTTACTAATCACATCGCGAAAACTGCGTCACTACTTCCAGTCCCATTCCATCAAAGTTCTGACCGATCAACCATTAAGGCAGGTACTCCATCGTCCTGACACTTCTGGGCGACTACTTAAATGGTGCATCGAGCTAAGTCAGTATGATATCACCTATCACCCTCGCACCGCCATCAAGGGACAAGCCATGGCTGATTTCATTGCAGAATTCACTACCAACGAGGATAGGGAGCAATTGGAAATAACAGAAAATATCAAGTGGAATCTCTTTGTGGACGGTGCATCTAACGAACAAGGCTCGGGGGCAGGTGTGGTAATAATCACTCCCAGGGGAAATAAACTGCACTATGCTATAAGGCTGGAGTTCGCTGCCACCAACAACGATGCAGAATATGAAGCAGTGATAGCTGGACTAGAAATTGCCATAGAAATCGGAGCCAATTCTTTGTGTCTTCACAGCGATTCTCAGCTTATTGTTAATCAAATACTAGGAGAATTCCAAGCTCGAGAAGAACGACTCATAGCATATCTAAGGAAGACCAAGTTACTTCTCAGCCAATTGGACCACTACTTAGTCAAACACATCCCTCGGGAGGAGAACCGAGAGGCCGACGAATTAGCAAAGCAAGCAAGTGTGAGAGACATCACCATCTTCGGGGCAGTAATCATCTCAAAGCAACTGGCCCCGAGTTTTGAGCAAGTGAATCTGATAGCTGCAATCGAAGAAGCAACTTGGATGACTCCCATCCGAGACTACCTACAAAGTGGCACTCTACCATACGGGCGTAACGAAGTCAAGAAAATCTTGAGGAGAGCATCCCGCTACACAATACAAGAAGACATCCTCTATCGGCGTGGATTCTCTAACCCGTTATTAAGGTGTGTCGCTGGGAGAGAAGCCAAGAAGATCTTATCCAACATCCATCAGGGGAGCTGTGGAGATCACATCGGAGGGCAAACGCTAGCAAAAAAGATACTCCGATACGGATATTTCTGGCCCACCTTAAGCAAGGACGCCTTAGATTTCGTCAAGAAGTGTGACAGATGCCAAAAATTTGCTAAGATCCCTCGGCTACCAACAACCGAGATTACTCAGATGACCAGCCCTTGGCCCTTCGCGATATGGGGAATTGACTTAATCGGCGAGCTACCAATGGGCCAAGGCGGGGCCAAATATGCTATAGTGGCAGTTGATTATTTCACCAAATGGGTGGAAGCGGAACCTCTAAACAAAGTATCTTCAGCAAAAGTTATTAACTTCTTGATCAAAAATGTTCTATGTAGGTACGGAGTCCCACTCAAAATCATATCAGACAATGGACTTCAATTTGACAGCGAGGAATTCGCCAACTGGTGCCAAGAACACAGAATTCATAAAAGCTTCTCATCCGTAGCATATCCCCAGGCAAACGGACAAGTTGAAGCAGTCAACAAAATTCTGAAAACTCTAATCAAAAAGAAGCTCGAAAAGTCAAAGGGCGCTTGGGTGGATGAACTTCCTACGACACTATGGGCCTATCGCACATCTTTCAGAACATCGACAGGGCACACTCCTTTCTCTTTGGCATACGGATCGGAGGCTATGCTCCCAGTTGAAACTATTGTGCCTTCCCATCGTCGGATCCACTATAACCCAGAAGAGAACGAAGAACTCCTTCACATGTCTTTGGATCTAATCGAGGAGAGAAGAAACGATGCAGTCCTCAAAACAGCAGCCCACAAGCAAAAAGTGGCAGCACAATACAACTCCAAAGTCAAGCATCGTACCTTATAGGAAGGGGATCTTGTCCTCAAGCGAATCTTCCCTCGCCCCGGAGCACTAGACCCAATCTGGGATGGACCATATGTAATTCATAAAGATCTCCACAACGGAGCCTATATTTTGTCAACAGTGGACGGAGAGGTGTTCCAGAGGGCATGGAACATCCAACACCTCCGTCGATACTTTTCTTAACTTGTATTGCCCATATGAAGTGAATTAACAAAGAGAATCAGTGGACGTAGGCATTTTCGTGCCGAACCACTTTAAAAAACCTTGTCTCTTTTTTAACTTGTTCCTTTGTATCTTGGCTGCTTGTTAACTTTATCCTTTTCTGTTGAACAAAATCCTGAGTATATAGCATTTCTATTCAAAGCACTCCACAATGCAACTTCACGTGGACAAGACCCAACAGGTACTATGCGAATCTATGCCCTCGCCAATGAGACACTTTCGCTCCAGCATCCCTCTACTGCGGGTTAACTCATTGCTCGCGACGGCCCTTAAAGCCAACTGTAATGAGCCGATTATAAGCCACCGAGAAGGCCGACTATAGCCGAGGCAGCTCATTACGGCGTTAGGCTCGCCGGCAACTGTGAACCGACTATAAGCCCCAACATAAGGTGTGGCCAGCCAGGGGCAGTTCACAGTTGACGATCGGCACCCACGCTAGCCGGCCATAGTAAATCGAATAATACCCACGATTACGGGCCATAATGGCCCGGGTAGTTACTGTGCGCGATCTCGGCTCCGATGTGTCTTAAGTGCGGCTGTGGTAAAAAAGAATTAACTCCCCGCGGAGGCGTAAGATGGGTGACAAATGTCTCCAAGACCCACAGCTAGGGAAAGTGACTACAAAACCCGTTTGCCACGAACTTAAGCACATCGAAGGCCTTCCGTGATTGGAAGTTTTACTATTTCACATATTTCAATTTTACTTAAAAAGCTTTCCTCCTATCCTCTATAACAATCCATAAAGTACAGAATACGGAGCATAAGACACTCGCCAATGGATGCGTGGATCCACAATCAGATGGCAGGGCATTCAACTACTTTCCATGCTCAGTCATACAAGATATTCGAAACTGCCATCTACAAACAGAACATGAAAGGCGGTATTTTCTTCCTTTATGTACAGATGCATAACTATATTTTGTTCACACCACACACTAATATTACAAGCCATGAAATTATGTTTTAAAACCAAAACCTGACATCAAACACGACTCAATTGCAAGAATACGCATAGCTATATTTCTCATACAACATGTCGAAAAAGCAACGAACATTCAAGAAAATCAGCCCAAGTTAAAGAATTACACGTCAAAAATAAGACTATTTATTACATGTGGCAAACAACCAAAGGTTTTGAATGACCATAACAAAGATAAGACTATTTATTACAAGTGGAAAAATATTATAACCCAAAGGCTACTTTACTATTTTTTCGACTAACATATACAACCCTGTCAAACCCACAAAAAGAGTTTTTTCAGATATAATCAAGGGGCTGGCTGCAGTGGAGCTTTATCCTTGTCCTGTTGACCCCCTGTCCAGTCAAAGAAAGGACTCATTAGCAATAAGCAACCAAGTTGATGGAGAAACTAAAAAGAGAGACTTACCAGCGCCTGCTTCCTGACTATCCTGATCGTCATCCTCTACCTGCACGCCAACCTCCTCAGCAGCAAGCAACCGCATACCTTCCTTCACCTCCACCTTCTCCTCCTTGGCAAACTGGGCGGTGACCGCATCCATGATGAAGGCCACACCACCATCTTTATCCGCATCGGCATTGGCCTCCTCCAGAGCCCGAAGATAGATCTTAGCCATGATCCTGGGATAATCATCCATCCAGGATAGGTTGCCCTGCTTCCAGGTTCGGAAGTACATATCCTGAAGCATTTCGTCCATCATCCCCTCATTCTCCTCAAACTCCCTCGTCCGGGCCTCGGAAGCCAACAACCTCCTAACGGCAGCATCTCTCTCTGATCGGTATCTCGAGCAGTCGGCTAGAAGGGATCCCCGCATTGCCTCCATCTCCTCCCTCAACTTAGCTTGAGCAAGCTCTGCAGCCTCAAGTTTCCCGGACAATTCCTCCACCTGCTCAAGATCCGCTTTCCGAACCTCGTCCACCGTGGCAATAGCCATGTCAATCCGTTCTTTGCAAGTAGCTTCCATTTTTCGTAATTCGGCCCGACTGGCCTCTTCCATGGTTTTCCTTAATCGTCCAGTAGCAGCCTCATGCTGAGAAATCTGAATAGCCTGATCCGCAAGCTGTTTGGCCTGATCCGAAACCACCAATCGAAGTCGGATATTGGCGCTCCCAATCTCCTCTCCGGCCTTAACCAGCCGGGCATGATGCCCCATCAGCTTCTTGGTCTCCTCCGCCACCCGATCAATATTAGCCTTGGCCTCGTCTCCCATAGTGACTATACGAGTAGTGAGTAAATCGAGATCTAAGGACTTAGCTTCATCAAGCACCCGTACCATGGGATTGCGGGGAAGAAGGTGCTCACCAGTAACCTCATCAAAGGTAATGTCGTGGGAACTTGGATCCAGATCAGGATGACCCGCAAATGGATTACGAGCCAAGTCAGGACGGTCGATATGAGTAACGGAAGGGTTTCTGGACGGGTGCGGAGAGGGTGCAAACTCGCTACCCTCTTCAGTGATATCATGAAGAGGCTGAGCCGGAAGCTGAGGACCGGGCGAAGGTTCGGATAAAGGATGACTCCTCTTCCTCTGCTGAATACCCTCTTCGATGACCCCAAGAAGAGGACGGTAGCCGACTACATCCCCGGAGCGTTGGGTCGAGGGCTTCGGCTTAGCAGAAGTTTTGGAAAGCTTATATTGCTCAAGCCTGTGTCGAAGGTCTGAGGCTTTGGACGTCTTGCCTGCTCCTGATATAAAGAACAAGCGTCACAAACTTACATCACTATATGATTCGAGAAACGCGGTAAATTACAAGTTAAAAAAGGAAAAGAAACATAGCTGTGGTTGTACAAACCCTGGGGAGGAGTAGGATACTGCAATAAGTCCTGGATTTCATTCCAGGACGGGAGCGGGTCATAAAATATTCCTAAGTCCCTATCATTAATGAAGCATGCAGGAGTCAAGAGTTCACCTTGAGTCGTCGGAGCCACCTTGGCTGGAATGGTCGGAGAAGACTCACTTGCACCAGTCCCGGCCTTGTCCGCCTTCCCGGTTTTCTCTACCAAAGCCGGATCTTCATCCAGCCCCTCGAAAGCCTGGTGGAACGCATCATCCGTCCACTCCTGAATCTCGCCCGCTTGCCTAGGAAGTAGGGCCCCGATGCCATCGCCACCTTTGTCACCATCCCGACCATCTCCACCCTCGCCTTTTTCCTCCTCTATATCTTCCTCCTCCCGGGTAAGTGGACAATTGCTGGGGGAGGGACCGTCCGACTTCTTGAGTTTCTTACCTCCGACAGCTGGAGGTCTTGTGAAAGGTTTCCTCTTGCTACTCTCCACCGAAACACCTTCTTTGGTCTGAGCAGCCGCCCTCTCCTCCGCCGTCTCCCTCAGCTTAACTATTGACTGCTGTGGGAGGATTAAGTTGTACTCCAGAAGGATCGCATTTCTGATCAGGAAGGCAGATGATCTATATTTCCCAAGAATAGCTTCTATCTCAGCCGCCGTCTGAACCAGGCGGTCAGTCTCCACAATCGCAAAGCCACCTGTCGTTAGCAAAAATGAGAGAGTATGAGAAGAAGCATCGCAATCAGAATGGAAATTATAAGTAAAAGCATCAACTTACATCCAGAAGTAAAGCGCCGAATTGAAACGGAGTCGTCCCTGACAAAGAACCACTCTTTCTTGAACATGTTGAATTTAGAATACAAATCCAAGACCGGTTTGAAGGTCACGGCTGACTCCAAGCTAATGTATGGAGACCCCTTCTTATAACCCCTCAGATTATACAAGTACCGGATCTCCCGGTTGGAAGGGGCACGACCATACTTCCTCTGGAAAATAACGAAGAGGCTCACCAGTATAGCATAGGAGTTGGGTTGAAGCTGGAATGGGGCCACCTTGAGATATGTGAGGAAGCTGGTTACCCAGGCGTTAAGAGGCGGAATGGCACCACACATGCAGTGGTATCTGCTGTAAGCAAAGAACCCTTCAGGAGGGTCGTATGGCATAACATCTTTCCCTGGCAACAGCATTCGCGTCCTGTCAATTCCGAAAGAGCGAGAAATGACATCAAGCTGCTCTTCCTTAAGGGAGCTAGGAAAACAATCGGGCGGGGAGTTTAGAAGTTCCTGAGGGCCGTACCCGTCCACTAGTGATCTCGGGGCAGGTCCGTGACGTTCTGGATTCGGCTGAGCTGGGGGCACGGCAGAGGAACTTCCTTCGCCCCCGGATTTCTTCTTGTCTGATCGAGTTTCCGCTTTACGAGACATTATCTGCAGACACAAAGAAGAATGTCGTTAGACTAAAGGAAGTAAAGAAGCGAGTGTGTGCGTTCTAGAGTTGCACTCATAAATGCTCAAATTTCCATTATCATTCGGTAGAAGTCCCATCCGGTATCATTTTCATTCGGATATAGACAAGTGTATGACTTCATTCGATAGAAGTCCCATCCGGTATCAGTTTCATTCGAAAATAAACAAGTACGTGAATTCATTCGGCACTCAGAGCCCTCAAGTCCATTCGGTGAATAACATATTCGGCAGGAAAGTATAAGATCGATACCTGATTCGGTGAAAAGAAGTTCTTTGGTTCTGCTAAACACTTTGATTCGGCAAGAGGAGTTGGCTCGGCTGTCGTGTTTGGTAGGAAATATCGGAAGCCCTAATCCCCTACTTATAGTCGAAGGCGAACTACCGGACCAACAGACTCGGCATAAGGACCGGATAAGAATGACCGAACCAAAACAAAGAGAGACATACGTTGGCATATGCCCCGCTTTGGGGGGCAAATGTTGGGCTATTTTCTCACCACCGAATCAGCTAGTGCCGGTCCAAACTCCATCTCCAACCACCGAATCAGCTAGTGCCGGTCCAAACTCCATCTCCAACCACCGAATCAGCTAGTGCCGGTCCAAACTTCGTCTCCAACCACCGAATCAGCTAGTGCCGGTCCAAACTTCGTCTCCAACCACCGAATCAGCTAGTGCCGGTCCAGGCTCCATCTCCAACCACCGAATCAACTCGTGCCGGTCCAGGCTCCATCTCCAACCACCGAATCAAAGCCCTACCGAGCCCGAGCACTGCCAGGCCAGATTGTAGCAGCCCAGGCCCACCAGCTGCTATTTACCTCCAAGACCCCTACCCCCAGCCTCACTCTATAAATAGAGGGGCAGGGGTACAACAATGGGGGACAAGTTTGAGAGCTTAAGCACGGAGAGAACTTTCAAACAACTTTCTTTTACTTGTATCAAAGCTTTGTACTTGTAATCAAAACAAGAGAAGAGAAATAACATATAAAGTGGACGTAGGCACATTCTGGCTGAACCACTATAAATCTGCGTGTCTTTTTACAGTTTAGCCCCTGCTTTTCATATATTAGCATAAATCACCCAAATCACTAAGAACAACATAAAATCTACTAAATCATACAACTTTGAGGTGTTTGTCCATTTTTTGTGCAAACAAGGATTTTTAAATTATTCTCATAATAGAGATGCAAATCTCAAATAGGAGACTGGATGGACATGATTCATGAACCAATGGTCCTTTAGTCAGGCTCTTGTAATTTAGAGTTTTTGGTAGCTCTAAAAGATTGTTCGTGGAAGAAGTTCATAGGTCTTTCCATGCCAATAATTTCAAAAGGATTTGGAAATATTTTTGTCAAAACATGCTTAGTCAAAATCTATTTTGTGTGTTTACTAACGCTATGTATCACCTTTCAAAGGTTACCTAAATTTTTTCTTGAAATAGATAAGTATTTGCATTCTCTTATTTGTAAGGTAACTTGAAATAATCTTTCTTGATTTTTGAAAGTAATTTTCTTGAAGACATGTTTAGAAAATTCTTTTCAGATAATAGAATGACTTATTGAAAATAGAGTTGGTGCATATTGCTTCCACCCTTATATATCACATATAGTTATGCCTTCTTAGGTTTTTCTTAGCAAAAAAGAAGTGTCTTGTTTGCAAGCTTGAAAAGCTATGATTCATGGATTAATAGACTTTTAAGGACAAGAGCATGCTTTTTCCCAAAAATCCCTTTTTTGGGAAAGTTTTGGATATTTACCTTTTTCCTAGGAATGAGTTTATGACATAAATTTGATAGTAGCTTAGGATCCCATTAGGGTAGTTCCTTGCGCCACATTGATTCAATCTTTGAGATAAAGACGAGTCACTTCGTTTTGGGTATTTGAACTAGTTTTCTTTAGAAACGGTTGGAAATTTGTTACTCTTCTAGAGTCTTTTGGATATAGTAAATTGGTTTTGTTTTTACCCATAAAGACACTCAAATTTTGTATTAATACATGATCAATTTTAAGCATAAATCAAAGTACAATTCAAATTAAAATTTTCTATGAGTAAAAATAATTCTTAATGGGTGACTGCCACAAGACTTCGCTGCTTGATAGGTGTTTAAATTTGAAGTTGCTAGGCAGAATATCCAGACCATCGTTTTCAGCACGAGAAGACCTTTAAGCTTATTTGATGAATTCTTTTAGAGATCCTAATTTGATCATATTTTGAATTATTTATGCCAAGACATGGCACTCATCAGTGTAATGTCCATTTACTTTACGGTAAGCATAATAATATCTTCCTTGATTTGGCTCGGGATGGCTTGATATTTCATAGAGAGTGGAGAAAATTTTATCATCCTTTGTTATAGTGAGAATGTGGGAAAGGGGTCTATTTAAATTCACATAGTTGGATTTAGAAATCTCCCTCTGACTCCTTCTTCTACTCTTGTTTCCTTTCAATCTTACTAGGATGTTCGAAGTTGAACCTTTCTTATCTTTAATTTTGTTGAGATTCCCTTGTGGCAGGATGCTTCTCCTGCATCTGAATAAAATTTTCAGCTTAAGAACAAAAGTACCATAGATCTTTACATCTATTAATGTAAAGGTCTGTCCAGAAAGGAGTTTGTTCAATTAGTCCTAATTTAACTGCCATAATCTTCTCTCTGTTGGTTGCATTTTCTTCTTTCAATGCTTTCGTATTAATTCTCTTCAATTATTCGTCGAGTAATTCTCCCGGCCATTCCTTGATAGTAGCTAACAAGCTAAAATCCACAATTGGGTCTTTGAATATATAAAATTGTCTCACAAATTCATAAGAGAATTATTCCCAAGAATGGAGAGTTTTCCCTAGGTAATTCTTGTACCATTTGACAGTCGCTCCTTTAGAAGTTATTGGAAAGATTTTGCAATGAATTGCCCCTGAAGTGTTATACTGATTCATTTTAGTTTCAAAATCTACAAGGTGATTATCAGGATCGGTGGTTCATTATACTTCGGTAGAGGGATTCCGATGTGAGATGGAATTCTAACGGTTGTTATTTCTTCTAAAAAAGGAGTTTTTCAAAGGATATCATTTTTCTTTAGGTCAAGGAGTATATCCTTTACTATTTGATTGAGAATGTTCTTTTGGTCGATTTAGTCATCATAGTGATCTGTATTATCTCCTTGGATCGAACTATTTGGCCGCTCAAGGGGCTTTTTAGCTTGACTTTCTCGGTTTTTGTTTTTCTTTTCAATTTGAATCTTAGATAGAGATTATGTTTTATCTCCTCCTCCCATAAGTTCCATCATCATTAATGATCCTTCAGATGGAGTTCCTTCAAGAAGCTCTTACATAGCTATTACTTGTTGTAGTAGATTCTGGATATTAGTCTCTTTGCTTGCAAACCTTGTTAGGGTTGAAGGTTGTCCAATTTCCATACATTCCAAATTGAAATTCGGGATGATATTGTTTTCTAAAGTTTCCTGTGATGCAGCTTCATCATTTGATATGTCATTTCCGCTTCTGTCCCTTACCATTTTCTTAAAGTAACAAAAGAGCTCTTACGCAATTAATTTGTGGAGAGAACGATAATAGATCGAAGGTTCGAGCCTTCCTTTTAGTGCCAAAAATGTTAATGAATAAATTCGTCAATACCCCAATTTGTAGAAGTACAGAATTATTTTAAAGAAGGGCCTTGCCGGGGTAAATGAGGGTCATCGAGGTTGAGTATGGAGTCATTGAGGTTGGACATGAAGGTACTAGAGTCATCGAGGTTGGATATGAAGATACTAGAGTCATCAAGGTTGGATATGTTTACTCATGTCGAGCTTTTATCTTTGATATCGAGGTCCTTGGTATATCAAAAGGGGGAAACTATTCAAAAGGAGGCTAATATGGAGGTCAGCGAGGTTCTAATCAATGACGAAGCTCGATGAGGTTTGTTTCAATGTACACAATGATGTTGATGCTGTAAACTCAGACAAAAATCGATATGATATTTATAGTTATAAGTTGTAATTCAGACTAAGCTAATTAGAACATTTCTTTGTTAATTGATCAAATCATTGTAGATACAACACTTCCATTATCACAACGGACAAAATCCCAAATTCAATTTAGGGTTTGAAATAAGTAAGAAGTGAGAATATAAGAATTCCCCTTGAAATGAAGACCCTCGGTCCCTATTTATAGAGTTTGGCGGTAGGCAAGCCTCGGCATCCATAAATCTCGATGTCTTTAGCTTCGTTGAGTGTTAATGGTGAATGCTCTATCGGCCTTGACATGAATGACATTGTTGCGCACTGAAGTATGTATAATTGCATCTTCCTCGGCATGGCCTTTGTAGCTCCAATACTCGATGCCAACACTCTATTGTTGACATAATCCGTATTAACTGAAGCGACCCTGAAATTCGAACACTTCATCTTCGAAAATCGATACATTTTGAGATATGTCTAAGTTTTATAAATATTATTTTATAACCTTGTTTAACATCATTTAATTAATAAATAATGTTAAGAAACTTGTTTCTAAAAAGTGTTTACAAAAATATATTCTTAAAAGAAAAATCGAAAATGTGATCGAAAATCGGTGTATCGATAAACAGCTTTTCGATCGATATTAGTTTGTTCGAACTATCGTGCACTTAACTAATGATCAAATGAACATATTAGCAACTAATTAACGCAATCCTCTCTTCAAAAATCATGGAATATTCTAGAAAGTTCTATTAGGATAAGAGATGATATTATGAGAAGGGTATAAGAGGAATTAGCCATAAAGGAAAAGTGACATAAAGAAGAATAGACATAAAGGAGAAGTGATGGAAGGTGAGCCTTCCATGGCATGGTGGGGGTGAGGGCAAGCTTCAATAGCACCATTCCTAAGCCTATATAAGGAGAATTACACCCTTAGTATTCATTCACAAAAATTCTGAAAGCTTTGAGCTGAAATATTCATGTCTTCATCATCATCTTCTTCTTAACTTTCTAAAGCAAATAGTTGCAGATCATCTTCAAATCACCTCAAACTTGGAGTGAGACCTTACCACCTCATAACAACACCTTCTAACTACTTAGATTGCAAAAAGGCAAAGCTAGACTCCCCCACTTACCTTGGGCCGTGAGCATTGTGAGGTAGAGAGGAGGCTAGGAGTAAGGCAAAGCAAGGAAAGGAAGGTGAGAAAGGAGTTTGGAAGCTTGGGTTTGAACTTGAGTGCTTAAGCTTGGTTTCTTGTTAAGTTTAAAGTGAGCTAACTCAACACTTGGATTGATAATATAACTCATATATTGTTATATTTTGTTGTGTTAAAGTTGTTTGAATTATTAAGTGACATATTTTGAAAACATTGATTTTGATTCTTGTTTTGAAAACAAGTGGCACATAGGATCCAGATATGGATTTGAATGGACTTATATGACATATGATTAGGCCTTGGACAAAGCACATAGGTTTTAGTTGAGCATGGGTTGAGATATGACTCGGATTTGAAAATGCACTTCTAGCTATAGTCGCTATGAATGCAGTTCGGAATTGTCTTGTTTTTGACAATTCTTATGGAACTCTATAGTGAGATCCATCGGGATTTCTTGCCATATTTATATTTTTATATAGGTATGTTTATTGATATTAAAGGCTTGAATAGTAAAAGGTTAAGAAACATCTCGAAAACGTCCAAAACATCACCAGTGCAAAACTGCCCCATTTAACCTTGATTTTTGAACTTCATCGTTTCAAAAAGGACTTTAATAGCGAGCGATTTATTTCATTCTTTTTAAAAGTATTGCCTAACTATTTTTAGTGTATTTTTAAAGTGGTTTGAGATATTTTTGAATTTTTAAGAATTAGTTATGAATTTTTAGAGAAATAAATTTTAGAATAAAACATGTTCTTTTTTCAAGTTTTATTGATTTTTCTTACTTGTTATTATTAAGTAATATTTTGGATAAATTTTTTAAAAACTATTATAAGTATTTCCAAGTATTTTAAATGTTTTAAAGGGGGTTAGAATTTCTAAATGGCCCAATGGTTGATTTTTTAATTACTTGTTAGAAAAGTAATTAACTATGCTTAACACTAATAAGCCGACGAAGTAATCGTATCTATTTGTGAGAGTTAATATTGATGTGGAGTAGGGACAGAGAAATTGGGATCTAACCTACCGGGCTTCCCTCTTTACCGAGGAATAGATGAGTGGAAAATGTCAGAAATGTGTTAATCAAGTTGATTCCTCATTGTTTATGGAAATCATTAATACTATACTTAACACTAAAAGCCGACGAGGTAGACTTATCTATTTGTGAGATCCAAGAATGATATGTCTAGGCAAGGCTTGGAGAAACCAGTGCCCAACTTACCAAGCTTCACTCTTAGGTGAGGAATAGTTAAGTTCGAATGTTAGAAATGAGTTTAGCATACGAAGCGTGGTTTGAATAAGAAATTATTTTGACTGAATAATCGATTACTCGATTATCGAACTTGACCGAATATTAACTTAGGAAGTAATCAGAAGACTTTGCAATTTTATGCTAATAAGAACCACCAGGAAGGAGTATTGGTACGAAATGGCTCTAAATTTCACTTACTTCTAAGTGAACCGGAATTGAGTTAACCAAAGATTCATCGATTAGTTTTGAAGAGTCCGGGATCTGTAAGTGTTCTACTTACCAAATACCACTTCAAAACTAGTATACGAGATCTATGTTTTGGAAGTGGTTGAAGAAAAGAATCTATATTGAGATTTGAGATCTAATTTAGATTTTCGAACACATATAAATGTTAGTGATCTATTCAGGATGTGGGAATCCATGTGATATTTCGAGATCTATTGAGATACAGGGATCCATGTATGGTTTCAACATCTGTTCGAGATGTGAGGATCCAATTTGGGATTCGTATTCTGTTCGAGTGATGAAGACTCATGTGAAAGATACCGAACGTAACATCGATATTGGAAATGACTAAAGACAGAGTAGGCTGCACAACCTTGGGTTTAGCGGACCCACGTTAAGGTATTATTAACTATATATCTAGAGATACTTATCGATTGTTGGTTGATGGGAGTTGATGTTATTTGGTTCCATGTGGTTCATGTTTATGTTCGGGCGTGGGCCGCTTGTGTTTACCTTATCGTGTATTTTATCTAGAGATATATGATGCTCAGAAGGTGTTTTCTGATCCTTGTGTATAGAGATCCACTTCAGTTTATTGGAGGCTTCTCCATGGAAAAATTCTTTAACGAACATACTTTAGCGATTTTGAGTGTAACATAATATGTGGTGTGATAAATGTAAGAATCGCATCTATTTGATATTACCATGGACATTATCTATCATGTCACTATATTAAACTTAATGAATGGTTAGTTTCTTTTGAGGGGAAAACTGTTACGAGAATCTATACGGTCTCAATAGTTACTGTTACATGTTGCATGTATCTCGAGTTTTCTCAAATCAGACTTATGTCTGATGCTTGTTTTTTGTTTTTCCAAAATTCCTTGCGTACTCTTTCGAGTAGGTTGAGTATCAAGTTTTACCTTGGATGCTTTAGAGTTCAAAAGGTAGGCTGCAGGCTTCCATTATCTGTCTATTTCTATTTCTGTTGTACCATATTAGCTATGTACATATATTAGTGTTGTGAGGACAGGTAGTTATACCTGTCTAGGTTGATGATAGTACTTAGGTTTTGTAACTCTGAAAATCTTGTATTTAGGGTAACCCCTTAACTGTTCTTTTGATATTATAAATTATCGTTCCGCTGTGAGATTATGATTTTGTGTTCTTTCTTGTCTTATTCTATTCTTTTTATTTTACCCTAACTTTCTGTCTTTTCAGCACTTGAATACCGTGGATGTATTAATGTCGACATTCGAGAGTGGAAAAGTCGGGTCATTACGTTTGGTATCAGAACACTAAGTTGAGCCAACACCTTGGCTTTGGTTGGGTATGGCTCATCAAAGATGGGGTAAGCGACACCCTAAAATGAGTCGAGTGTATGAGAGACCGTATTTGTATTTTCTATAAACCTATACCCCTTTTTTAGCTTACCTTAGGAATAATCTCTTTCTTTGAAATAACTCTAGTCTTTCGTATCCTAAATATATTCTGTTATGTTCAAGTTGTACATCATGAGTACTAGTGTTGTCGGTGCTCAAGGAGATAGAGGTAGAGGCAGAGGTGGTCGGGGTACTACCATCACTAATGATGGAGATCGAGCACCAAGGAATGTTGCTCCAGTCAGAGAACCAAGGGTGGATATTGTAAAGGAGGCCATGCAGATTAGGCCTCAAGTGAACTTCGCTTCGCTCTGCCGTGATTATGAGAGACTGAGAGGTAAGAGGTTTGGCAGAATAGAAACGATCATAGAAGTCCAGACTTGGATTAAGTTATGTGACCATATATTTGGTGATATAGAGTTAGACGATGCGATGAAGCATCGGTTGGCATCCCGACATCTGACGGATGCGGCAATGGATTAGTGGAGCGCTATTATTGCAGATGTCCAAGAGAATGATTTCTCTTGGGCCTAATCCAATGAGGGTTTTAAGATGAAGTTTGTCCCGGAAGCTGGGAAGACTTTGTTATTTTTGAGCTTCCTCGACTTGAAGCAAAGGGCCATGACAGTGGCGAAGTATGATAACTGATTCACTGCCTTATCTAGTTTTGGGTCTGGTTTAGTGGATACGCCGTTAAAGAGGAATGAGATGTTCATTGCAGGGATCTTTCCGGAGTTCAAGACAAATATGAATAATCACATCTTGGGGTCATATGTGAATCTGGTGAACATGGGGTTGAGGTTTGAGAACTTGGCACCGAAGCCATCTATTTCTACACCAACTAGGAATAACAAGAAAAAGTTTCAGCTGCCAAGAGATTTTTTAGGGTAATTTCATAAGTGTGGACAGAAAAGGGTACTTTGCTGCGAGTTGTGGGTCGAGTAAGGGAGGGCTGGTGGTGAAACCACCATTAGTAAAAGCACCAATAGCTAAGGTTCTGAAGATTGAGCCACAAATGACCAGGGCACAGTTTGGACCAAGGAGCTGCTACGACTACCATCAGGCCGGTCAGATAATTAGAGATTGTTCGTCGCTTTGTAAGGGAGAACAACCTCGAGTTTTTGCACTAGCTTCAGCATCTTCCACTTCTGCCACTGCAAAGGGAAAGCAGGTTTTGGAAGTTAATCTATCTCGGCATTCATGTTCATGTATTATTTGATACTGGTGCATCTCTTAGTTTCATTTCTCGTACCCTTGTTGATAGATTGAAACTTGAGCCAGTTATGCCTTTAGATTCTATTTGTGTGTCAAACCCAGTTGGGGGCTCGACTAATCTTTGCAAGGTTTGTTTAAGAGTTCTGATTTATTTCTTTGACCAATTCGTCTCCATTGATATGTATGTTTTGGGTTTTACGGGTTTTGATGTTCTACTCGGGATGGATGGTTATCTCATAATAACGCAGTCTTGGATTGTGATAAGCGGACCGTGTTATTAAAGAAAGGGAGGGAAGTTCATACTTTGTCTTGTGAAGAGCCTAGTTCGCTTAAGACTAGTTTCTTTATTATCTAGATGTGGCAGTGGAGGAGTTGGGTTCGATCCCTATTGTTAAGGAATTTGCAGATATCTTCCAAGAGGTGTCAAATTTGCCACCTTGTAGGGAAATAGAATTTAGCATTGATTTGGTAAAGGATGAAAAACCTATTGTATTGCCGGCTCATAGACTTGCACCAAAGGAGAAGATGGAGCTAACAAATCAGGTTAGTGATTTGTTACAGAAGGGCTTGATCCGACCAAGTCGTTCGAGTTAGGGAGCACCCTTCGTCTTTGCTACGAAGGATGATTTCTTAAGATCGTGTGTAGATTATCGCGAGCTCAATATGAGAACGATTAGGAACAAGTATCCTTTTCCTAGGATAGATGACTTGTTCGATCAGCTCCATAGAGCTCGAGTACTTTCTCAACTTGACTTTGCTACAGAGTTTCATCAGTTGAGGGTGGCAGAGGGCAGTGTACCCTTACCACTTTTAGATCCGACCAGATTTATGACTGGCTAGTTATGTCATTTGGCCTAACTAATGCTCCAGCATATTACATGGACTTAATGAATCGAGTTTTCCGAGATGTGTTGAATAAATTTGTCCTTATTTTTATTGATGATATTCTGGTCTATTCCAAGACTAGGGAGGAACATTCGTACCATCTAAGAATTGTTCTAGGGACACTAAGAGAGTGTTTGTGCCAAAATTGGTCGCAAACCCCGAACGTCATGAAAGCACAAGTGTTTACACACAAATCCTTAATATCCAATCACAGATTATAGATCCAGATAATGCAGAGAGCAAAAATGAAGAAATAGCAAAATTAAACTGAAAGAAAGCAAGGGAAGACACAAGATTTATAGTGGTTCGGCTATCTCCGGCCTACATCCACTTTGAATTGATCCTTTTATTCCTTTTATATTGAGATTACAGTTACAAGCCTTGGAAATCAATAAATAAAACGGCAGAGTTTCGCCTAGAAAAGCAGAAGAAGATCCCTTTTAGTTGCCATAGAGCTGCTATTTATAGGTGCAAATTTGAAAATATCCGCCCCAAAACCTGGAATACCTCATCTCATGCACAGGTGGGCCCACCAGATCAATCAAGAGTCGTTTGGGATCGATCTTGATCGAATTCGTATCGATCCAAAAATAGTCCAATGAAGCTGAGATCGATCATGGACGTTCTTGAGTGAATAAGCAAGCTCCTGTGAAAATTTCATAGCATTTGGACTTGTAGAATGAGAGCTATGATCGATTCGAATTTTTATTTCTCAATGTAGGCTGGTAGCTTCGTATCCATCAATGCTTCATATCCATCACATTCCATTGCCTCGTGTCCATTATTTCGTATCGATCCTTGAACGCTCACCGCCCTTCGTATCCATCCTTTCTTTGTATTGATCCCAAGTGTCTATGTTGTTCGTATCGATCCCCTGCTTTGCATTCCATCTTGACCGCTCTGTATCGATATTCGATCGATACGAACACGATCGATACGAAGTGTGCCCCCATATCCAACAACTACCGCCTTTTGTGTCCATCTCCCACTCTCTACTTCGTATCGATCCCTAACTTGGATCAATACGTACGGTGATCGATCCGAAGCAAAGTGCATTTTCCATATCCACACCCATGTTGATCGATACGAAAGCATCGATCCGAAGTAAATAGCCGAGCCCATGTTGATCGATACGAACCATATCGATATGAACTGATTTCCCATGAATATTGATCCATCCATATCTTGAGCATACGAACTCCATTTGACCTGAAATTTGAAATGCAGCCTTACCTAGCCTTGTTTATCATTCCCAAATGATCCCACCTTGATTGGACCTTGGTCTAATTTTGATGGTATCGATCATAGCCTTGCTTCCAATCGACTTCCAACCCTGATATCCATCCTTTTTAGCCAATTAGTTGATATCCCGGCCTTGTCCAAAAGGCAGGGTAATAGAGAGCATGTTTTGAAGGATAAGTTCTTGAAGTGTCATTTTTGGTATTTGGAAGTTAGGTTCCTGGGTCATGTTGTTTCGGCAGAGGGCATTTCTGTTAATCTCGCTAAGGTGTTGGCCATTCAGGACTAGAAGAGGCCAGAAAGCGCAACGAATGTTAGAAGCTTTCTAGGTCTAGTAGATTATTACAGGAGATTCATACAGGATTTCTCAAAGATTGCCTCTCTCTTAACGAATTTGACGAAGAAAGATGTCAAATCTGTATGGACGGACAAATGTGAGCAAGCATTCTCAGAGCTAAAGGAAAGTTGACTAGTGCTCCTGTTCTTACTATGCCAGATGGATTTGAAGGTTTGACTATTTACACTAATGCATATGGAACGGGTCTAAGTGATGTGTTGATGTAGCATGGGAGAGTGATCGCTTATGGGAGTCGGTAGCTCAAACTGCATGAAGCGAGGTATGCAACTCATGACTTGGAGTTGTTAGCGGTGGTGTTTGCATTGAAGATGTGGAGGCATCATTTGCTAGGTGAAAAGTACGAACTATACGTGGACCATATGTCTTTGAAGTATCTTTTTATGCAAAGGGACTTAAACATGAGGTAGCAAATGTGGTTGGAGTTTCTTGCAGCCTATGATCTGGATATTTTGTATATTCCGGGAAAAGCTAATGTCGTAGCTAATGCGCTCAGTAGGAGGTATGTAGTTATGGCGAATGTTGAAGTTCATCCGACTTTGATTAGTCGTATCTAGGGGAGTCAACATGTAGTCTTCATTTTGCTAGGATAGCTAAGAATGTAAGTGAGAATGAGGCAATAGAGAGGTAGCCGGGATTCGAGGTGGATAGCCGTGGAATTTTAAGAATGAATGGTAGGTTGTGTGTCCCAAATTTTGATGGGATTAGGTAAGAATTTCTAGTAGAGAGTCGCCATTATAGGTTGATGATACACCTTGGGGTTACTAAGATGTATCAAGATATGAAGAGGACATTCTTGTGGCATGGCACGAAGAGAGATGTTTCTATCTTTGTAAGCAGGTATGCTAACTGCCATCAGATAAAAGGCAGTCATCAGAAGACGGTCGACTGCTTCAACCACTTGAGATTCCCAAGTGGAAGTGGGAGCATATTTCTATGGATTTCATCGACGGATTGCCTAATTCGAGAAAGGGTAATGAAGGTGTGTGGGTTACTGTAAATCAATTGACCAAGAACACGCACTTCTTACCTATTAAAACTACGAGGACAACTTCTAGTTTTTCTAAGATATATGTTAAGGAGATCATTAGGTTGCACGGTGTTCCTAATGATATCGTGAGCGATAGAGATCTGATATTCACAAACCAGTTCTGGAAGGGTTTGCATGAAGCATTAGGGACCTAACTTAGTTTGAGTACCGCTTAGCATCTGTAGATAGATAAGAAAATGGAGAGGGTGAACCGAGTGTTGGAGGACTTGCTTCGAGCAGTCATTTTAGATTTTGTAGGTTCGTGGGAAGAGCACTTACCACTTGTTGATTTTTCATACAGCAACAATTATCAAGCCAGTATCGAAATGGCACCTTTTGAAGCATTGTATCAAGTCCTTGCAAACCTCCATCTTGTTGGGTAGAACCTAGAGATCATCTTGTTCTTGGGCCGGATATGATCCGGGAGGCGTCGAATAAGGTTATAGAGATTTGAAAGTGAATCAAGGAAGTGAAGAATCGACAGAAGAGTTATGCAGACGAGAGGCGCAGAGACTTGGAGTTCATGGTTGGAGACTTTGTATTTGTAAAGGTTTCTCCGATGAGAAGTGTAGTTCGATTTGGAAGGGCTGGGATGTTGGCTCCTCGTTATATAAGGTCATTCTTGATTCTTAAGAGGATTGGTACACTCGCATATAGAGTCGAGTTACCGATTAGGCTATTGGGTGTGCATAATGTATTTCATATATCGCATTTGTGCATAATCCTTCGATGATAGTGAAAGCATCGCAGCAAGAGGACTTGGAGATTGAGACAAATTTGACTGTGCCTATTCGTATTGTTGACAGGTATACGAAGCAATTGAGGACTAAGGTTGTAAATTTAGTCAAGATATAATGGAGCGAGGCTGCTCAAGATTGTATGTGGAAGACTGAGGATAGTTTGAGGGAATCCTATCTGGATTTATTCTTAGAGTAGAGTTTTCTTATGTTAGTTTGCATTTGGGTTGCATTTTAGTTGTATATAGTTTCAGTAGTGCTATATATATCTTGTTCTTCTATCTTCTTTGACTATCGTTCTTATTGAATTTCGAGGACAAAATTTTCTAAGTGGGGGAGAATGTTGCGACCCTGAAATTTGAACACTTCGTCTTCGAATATCGATACTTTTTTAGATATGTTTAAGTGTTATAAATATTATTTTATAACCTTTTTTAACATCATTTAATTAATAAATAACACTAAGAAACTTGTTTTTGAAAAGCGTTTACCAAAATATTCTTCAACGAAAAATCGATAATGTGACCACAAATCGGTTTATCGACAAACAGCTTTTCGATCGATATAAGTTGTTAAAATTATCGTGCACTTAACTAATGATCAAATGAACATATTATCAACTAATTAACACAAGCACCTCTTCATAGAGCATGCAATATTCTAGAAAGTTCTATTAGGATAAGAGATGATATTATAAGAAGGGTATAAGAGTAATTAGCTATAAAGAAGAAGTGACATAAAGAAAAGGAGACTTAAGGAGAAGTGACAGAAGGTGAGCCTTCCATGGCATGGTGGGGGTGAATTCAAGATTAAAGAGCACCATTCCTAAGCTTTTATAAGGAGGGTACACCCTTAGTATTCATTCAAAAAAATTCCTAAAGTTTTAAGCCCAAATATCCATGTCTTCGTCATCTTCTTCTTTTTAATTTCCTAAAGCAAATAGTTTGCAAACCATCTTCAAACCAACTCAAACTTGGAGTGAGACCTTACCACCTTATAACCACACCTTCTACCTAGTTAGATTGTGAAAAAGTAAAGCCAAATTCCCCCACTTACCTTAGGCCGTGAGCATTGTGAGGTAGATAGGAGGCTAGGAGCAAGGCAAAGCAAGGAAAGGAAGGGGAAAAATTAGTTTGCCAGGTTGGGTTTGAACTTAAGTGCTTAAGCTTGGTTATCTTTTTGAGTTTGAAGTGAGCTAACTCGCAACTTGGATTAATAATATAACTCATATATGATTATATTTTGTTGTGTTAAAGTTGTTTGAATTGTTAAGTGACATATGTTGAAATCATTGATTTTGATTCTTATTTTGAAAATAAGTGGCACATAGGATCCATATAATGACTTGAATGGACATACATGACATATGAATAGGCCTTGAACAAAGTACATAGGTTGTAGTTGAACATAGGTTAAGATATGACTCGGATTTGAAAGTGTACTTATAGCGATAGTCGCTATGGATGTAGTTTGAAATTGTCATGTTTTTTACAATTGTTAGGGAACTTTATAGAGAGATCCATAAGGATTTCTCGCCATATTTATATTATTATATAGGTATGTTTTTTTCTATTAAAGGATTGAATAGTAAAAACTTAAGTAACATCGAAAACGGACAAAACATCACTAGTGCAAAACTGCCTCATTTAACCTTGATTTTTGAACTTCAATTGTTTCAAAAAGGACTTTAAGTTCGAGCAATGTGTTTCATTCTTTTTAAAAGTATTGCCTAACTATTTTTAGAGTATTTTAAAAGTATTTTAGGATATTTATGAATTTTTAAGAATTAGTTATGAATTTTTAAAGAAATAAATTTTAGAATAAAACATGTTCTTTTTCCAAGTTTGTTGATTTTTCAAACTTGTCATTTTAAGTAATATTTTGGATAAATGTTTTAAAACCTATTATAAGTATTTCTAAGTATTTTAAATGTTTCAAAAAGGTGTTAGAATTGCTAAATGGTAAAATGGTTGATTTTTTAATTACTAATTAGAAAAGTAATTAACTATGCTTAACACTAATAAACCGACGAAGTAACCTTATCTATTTGTGAGAGTTAAGATTGATGTCGAGTAGAAACGGAGCAATAGAGCTCTAACCTACTGGTATTTCCTCTTAAGCAAGGAATAGGTAAGTGGAAAATGTTTGAAACATGTTAATAGAGTTAATTCCTTATTGTTTATGGAAATCATTAATACTATACTTAACACTAAAAGCCGACGAGGTAGATTTATCTATTTATGAGATCAAGAATGAAGTGTCTAGGCAAGGTTTAGAGCGTCCAGTGCCCAAACTTACCTAATTTCACTCTTGGACGAGGAATAGTTAAGTTGGAATGTCAGAAATGAGTTAAGCATACGAATTGTGGTTTGATTAAGCAATTGTTTTGACTGGATAATCGATTAGTCGATTATCGAACTTGACCTAATATTAACTTAGGAAGTAATCGAAAGACTACATGATCTTATACTAATAAGAACCCCCGAGGAGGAGTATTGGTACGAAATGTCTCTAGCTTTCACTTACTTTTGAGAGAACCATATTTGAGTTTATAGGAGATTCATCGATCAATTTTGAAGAGTCCAGGATCGGTAAGTGTTCTACTTACCGAATACCACTTCAAAACTAGTATATGAAATCTATGTTTTTGAAGTGTTTGAAGAAAAGGAATCTATGTGGAGATTCGAGATCTGTTTAAGATGCTCGAATACATGTTAATGTTCTGATCTATTCAGGATGTGGGAATCCATGTGTGATTCCGAGATCTATTGAGATATGGGGATCCATGTGTGGTTTCGACATCTATTCGAGATGTGGGGATCCAATCTGGGATTCGTGTTCTGTTAGAGTGATGAAGACTCATGTGAAAGATGTTGAAAGTAACCACGACATCGAAAATGGCTAAAGACAGATTAGGCTGCACAACCTGGGGTATAGTGGACCCGTGTTAGGGTATTATCAACTCCATATCTGGAGATTCTTATCGATTGTTGGCCGATAGGAGTTGATGGTATTTGGTTCCACGTGGTTCTTGTTTATGTTCGGGCGTGGGCCACTTGTGTTTACCTTATGGTATATTTTACCTAGAGATATACGAAGCTCGGAAGGTGTTTTCTGATCATTGTGCATGGAGATCCGCTTCAGTTTACTGGAGGCGTCTCCGTGGAAAAATCTATTATGTGAACGTACTTTAGTAGTTTTGAATGTAACATAATATGTTGTGGTGTGACCAATGTAAGGATCACAGCTATTTGATATTATTATATCCTACACCATAGACATTATCTATCATATGACTATTTTAAACTTAATGAATTGTTGGTTTCTTTTGAGGGGAAAACTATTATGGGAATCCGTACGGTCTCAATATTTATTGCATGTTGCATGTATCTCAAGTTTTCTCATACTAGACTTATGTCTAAAGCTTTGTTTTTGTTTTCCCTAAATTCCTCACATACTCTTTCGAGTAGGCTGAGTATCATGTTTTACCTTGGACGCTTCAGAGTTCAGAAGACGAGCTGGAGGCTTCCATTATCTATCTATTTCTATTTCTGTTGTGCCATATTAACCATGTACATATATCATCATTGTGAGGACAGGTAGTTTTAACTATCTGGGCTGATGATAGTACTTAGGTTTTGTAACCCTAAAAATCTTGTATTTAGAGTAACCCCCTGTACTGTTCTTTTGATATTATAAATTGTTGTTCTACTCTAAGATTTTGATATTCTGTTCTTGCTTGTCTTGTTCTATTCTTTTTCTTTTATTTTACCCTAACTTTCTATCATTCCTGCACTTGGGTGCTCAGCACACGAATATCGTTAATGTATTAGTGTCGACATTCGAGGGTTGAAAAGTCGGTTTGTTACATTAACTCTATTTATGGACATCGACATTGATAAATATTGCGTGTATAGATGTGCAGTGCTCTCCATTGGGCCAATGATTAGCAGTATTGATCCACGGCAAGCTTCAATTGTAACTGTTTGTCCAAGGCTATGTGGATTGACGGCGAAGTTGAAAAAGAGGCATGGTGTTCCTCGATAAAGTCTAATAGTTCTAATGTTGATTGGAGATGTCTTTGGTAACCTTTTTCCCTGTGTTTATTGATGTTAACATGATCATGTTAATGATGTCGAGGCTAGCTGATGTGTAAAGCTCTCTTGATGATGACAATGATAGCAATAAACTTTACCACATCATCGACATTGTTGTTTCTAACGACGTCGAGGTTGAATGTTATGTAGGACCATCTCGATGATGATAGTGGTAGTAACTGTAATAAAGTTATTTTGGAAGGTATTAAATAGGAATGTATATTATTATTTTGATGTAAAATAATAATAATATCATTTTGAAAAGCGATTCAATAAAGAATACTATTTGATTTAAAATACGGTGCTTTGGGATATTTGAAGAAATTGAAGTACTATAAAGAATTTATAGAGTATATTGTCGTTTAAGAAGAATCATTATTGTTTTTAGGATGAATAAATAAGGGTGAATTTATAATAGACAATAATAAATAATTTTATCCTTGAGAGATGTATGGATGCAACTATATTATTTGGATACTTATTGAATGTATGATTAACTATTGATTATAACTATCACATACATTAAATGTTTGATGACAGTATCACATTTTGATGAGTGCGCGATATTTTATTATTATTACTACTATATGATAGGTAGTTAAATTATGGTTAATTGATGATGGATGTTGTGTTACTAATATTGATTGGATTAGTACACATTTGATGATATTAATGATAGTGTTACTATTATGGAGTGAATAGTATACACTTGATCATTTATACTTACATTGATGACGTATTATTATAGAGTTGATAATTAATAATGCATATAAGTATATTTATGTTGTTGTTCCGTATTTGATGTTTAGGGTTGTTATTTAATATTGTTGATGTTGATGGTTGTGTACGATTATTGTTGCAACCCCATAAGATGATTTGTTATGATGTATGAGTAGGAATACTATTTTCTTCTTTTAATATTTACATCGGTTGCAATGGTTGCATGGATGTTATGGTTGTTATGTCCTAACAAGGTTTTGGATGCAAAAGAAGAGCAAAAAACAAAACTACGTGTGCTTGATCCTCCAAAAAGGCTACGTATGCAATCTTTTCTTATGCAGTAGCTATCGAGCCTATGACCGTAGTGTATAGGGTTAGGCATAGTCCAAACATAGTTGAAACATTTTTCCTTTTACTTTATATATATATACACATAGTTGTGAAGTTGCAGCTAGGAGCAGAAGATGGAATGAAAAGGTGGATATAGGCTATATTGTGGGTAGCTGATTTGGTATATTCTTTTATACCATGGTTATATCATTTACTCATTAATGATAACTAATGTATTGAAATGTAAATTGATGTGATAATGTTGTAAAATCATGTATTATTGAGTCACGTTCATTTATATTGATGTTTGATTCCGCTTTAAGGTTTCTGTTTTCCTTTCCTTGTATTATAAACTTAAATTATAAAACAAATGATCCACTGTTTTTAATATAAAAAATTAGTTGCAGTCGTATTTTGAACATTATTAATTGATTTCATATGTTGAAGATAGTGGAGCATTTCGCTCGGTATTAGAGCTTAGGTTAAGCGATTTCCCAAGCCTTGGGTAGACTTAACCATTTAGGGTTGATTAATTTACACGTTTGTTAGGTTAAAAATATAGAATGAGAGAGCGTTCTTATTGATATTTATATTCTTTGTGTGTAACGGATTGTTTGGTTAACCATTATTACCTCACACTAAAATGATGATTATTTATGATGACTTTTATGTGGAAGATAAATAAAGTAGAAGTGGGGTAAGATGAACACTTATAATAGGGGATAAATGTTGGTTATAACTTGAGTGACACACACAAGATGTTAAATTATAATTGAAACCTAATTTTAATAAAATGAAATCGCTTTTGTTTTTAAGTGAATAATATTTGCTTGTAAAAATTATGAAGTATACATTTCTGATTTTGAAGGTAATTTATTTCAAATGAATTATTTTCTTAAAAGAAGAATTTTAAAATAGTATAGTAGAAATAATTTTAAATATCAGAAATATATTGTTGCTAGGAATATTTGAAAATAGTTTAATGGAGGTATATTATTCGAGAAGTATCTTTTAAGTTGAGAATGCGATAAACTATTTAATTGAGAGCAAATTTTATCAGAAGAGTTTACTTGATCTTAGAAAACTTCTGTTTGGAAATTGATTTTGGTTGTAAAGATTTTCTCCTAAAGGATAAGCTTTTATATATGATGTTGTAAAAGAAAACTTTTTGGGTAAAGAGTTTTGATTGAAAAAGACCTAAAATTTAACATTTTTCCTAAGGATGTTTAGGAATATATTATTGAGAAATGATGTATCATAAAATATCTCTAATTTTACCACACTTTGAGAAAATATTTTAGTAATATGAGGATGATGTGATTTGGAAATAAATGGTTGAAAGGGTAAAATATATAATTGAATAACAAACTTTGAAAGTATTTGTTAAAATTTATTTTATTAAAAAGATGTTATATTTAGGAAACCCCAATTAAGGACTGTACGACTAAAACTATGTGACATAAGGGGGTGAGATGAGCTTAAGTTTTCCTAACATCCATTATGATCAAGTTACCTTAATGGCTGTTATGTGTGACATTCCCTAAGGAGATGTAGGGATGTCTAGTTGTTTCCTTCCATAGAGAGAGTTAGGAAAGGATATAGGCACTGCCCATTTTGATGTGTGGGATACTGATCTTTTGCTTGTATGACTTGCTTTAGTTGAATTATCCATATTGACTTGTTTCTTGTTAAGTTATTTCCTATGATTGTTACTTATACAAATTGCTTGCCTATGATTTCTCATTAACTTATGTCATACTTTCTTGGATTGATTTCTTTTCTTGTATTATGTTGTTAGTTGTTTGTTTTACTATGATGGATTTTAATTATTTGTTTATTTCCTTTTTTCTTGCCAATTTGTTTGATTCCTATGTATGATAAATGTAGGATGAGGTAGCTATCCAATGTTAACTTTTGGTGAGATGTACATTGGCAAAACTAGTGGATTAACAAGGGACATATTTAGTTTAGTCACAATGGGATAGCATAATTTCCTAATTTGAGGAAGACATGATATTCAGATTGATTAAAAGATATGAATATGTTTCTTGAAAATGAGTAACAGTGGTTGGAGGATATTTGATGACTAAAGACTTGATGGGTACTACCGAGCAATCAAAATAATGGGTGGGAGGTTTATTATACATTTACCAAAATAAGAAGTTTTAAAATATGTGTTTTGCAACCTATTTTATACAAATAATTACTTGCTTCCATAAATATCCTGAAATTTTTATAAAATAATGTTTTCTCAAAAAAATTAAATTGATTTAAAATGGTGGAAAGTTTTGGGAAATCATTTTATAAAATGGTGTCGATATGTTTGTAATAAGAAAAGGATTTTGGGTTTTAAAGGAAGATGGAAGTTTTGATTTAAAAAATGTTATGGTAAATGTTTTTATTTGATGATGTATTTGAACTCTCCTCGGTAGCAAATCCCTCTTTGGTATTTTGGGTGAGTCATCTCTGTCATCGAATGAAGAAATCCCTATAAAAGGATTTTGGAAACAGATTTTTCTACATGAACTAAAGAATGGAAAAAGGATGGGTTCTGGTGGGGGTGCATACCAAGGAATTGTTGATGACCAAAGGTGTTGATGTATGCTCGAGAAGAAGGGGATGGGGGAGATGCTCACTACGAATTGATACGGGGTGATCTGTTTATCCCTGGACTATATGGTAGAGTTCTAGTTTCCTAGTCGTCTAAGTGGCGAGGATTCGGGCATTCATCTAGCTATGATGCTCTTGCGGAGATGAGTACTCGTTGACTCTAATGGGGTGGTCATTTTTGTTATCATATATCCAAGAGTATTTGGTATGAGGTATAGACCTTACGGGATGATCTAGTTTCCTATCTTACGAAGTATATAACAACAAAGTGTATGTATAATCTTCGTTTTATTAACTCTATATATTTATATATATATATATTAATAGAATTATGTATACACAGTTAGTCGAATATATTAATAAAATTATATATATATATATAATTTTATTAATATATTCGACTAACTGTATATCACATAATTTTATTAATATATTTCGCTAATTCTAAATTTTACGATAATTGATATAACCATGTAAAAATTCCACAAAAATATTATAATGTGTGAAAAGCATAATTTTATTTTTTCGATCCATAGTTTTTATTATTACTTAATTAATTTTAAAAATTAATTTAAATATATTTGACTGGTTCAAAATTAATAATAACTAATATATCCATGATAAAAATCAATTAAAAGTATCAAAAAGCACAAAATATATTTCTTCATTTCCACATTTAAAAAATATTTTATTGGATTATTTTATTTTATTATTTATATCCTTTTTTATTTTTGTCACTACTCCTAAAATTTGTAATATTTAAAATAATTATGATAAATTATTGTGGTATCTAAAAAACTATATGGTAATTTTCCAAATCATAAAATAATTTTTATTTAATATATATGTATGTATGTATGTATATATATGTATGAACTGGAATTCTTAATTAAATTTAGATATAATTATTAAATCCGAAACTAATACAAATAAACTAAAAGAATTATTATTATTTTCTAGCAAATAATTATTAAGCCGGGATTAAAACGATGTTTATATAACTATGTGTTTTCATTAATACACACACATACGTATATATGTATGTATATATATGTATGTATATGTATGTATGTATATATATAATATATATGTATGTGTGTATAAGAAATGGTTTTAGAAAAATCTTTTAATTCATATATGTGTGTGTTTGTGTGTTAATAATGAATTATAATTTGAACATAAATGTTTGAAAATAATTGCCTCAAACGAAATCATCGACCGATTGTGTATTGTGAGCTATTTTCTCCTTAGAGAATTCCTAATCCCTCCTCCTAACTTTGCTTGCAAAGCTTAACTATTGGCTTGAACTTTCTTTAATGGAGGCTAGAGTTTTTGTTTAGAATTTTATGAAAAGAACAAGGGATTAAGGTGGTTTTTGTAGCCTTCAAAAGGCTAGAAGATATCTTATATATTTTCACCTTTATCACCTCCTTTTTTCTTTGATAAACTATATATCAAAATATCATTTTCAAGTGAAGCAAGACTTCCTATATTCTTATCATGATCGGCCCATATTAATATATATATATATAGATGTGTGTGTGTGGCTTAATTAATAGCAATTATTAAGTACATAAATACTTAGTTTAGTCCATTTGTTTAATTAAGTCAATTTATAAGATTTATATATTATTTAATTAATTTTAAAGCTTCAAACAAATAAATAAACTCATAATAAATTAATATAATATAATATTAATTTTTTGCATTTTTATTTATAATATTTATAAATTAAGTCGATTAACTTAAAATTGAAAATATTCTAATAAATATCTTTGTGCGACTCCCTGCTATGAACCCAACCCTTAATGATATATAAATGTTTTAAATATTAAAACAGACATGGACTTTGTTGAAGCATAGTAGTGAATGCCAGTTCAGTTGCTTGCATATCAACTAGGTGACATTCTATTTCCAATCATTTAAGCTACATCCTGAGTAACGATATATTATGTTAAAAAAATTCTTAATCATTATTGTATCGCACATATATCTAAAGCACATTCATGGCCAACATTCCAATGATATCCTTAGTTAGTTTTGAAGTATAACATTAAAACTCATGGTTCACTCTAATAACATTTATCGTTTGACCAATTTGATTGAAGGAGATGAGTTCATTTTTGGGTAATGTTTCACTTTATGTGGTTAAACTTATACCCAAATATGACCTTAACATGATGATCATTGTCATGTTATTAATCATTATCAAAGTACGGTCTACCTTCTTAAGATTCAAGGTATTCTCAAGTCAAAAAAATTATTACACATCATAACATAAGATCTTTTATTGACTTTATAATTAACCTATAGAAGACTTTCAGTGACTCATTCTGTAATTTTACTAAACAATCACATTATAGAACCTCTTAATGCCCCCAACGGCCATGAGTAATCCACCATCCATCGTATAAAGAGTGTTATATATAACAGTCTCAAGAGATGTATCAATACTTATTTCCAATATATCTTTAGTTGGAACATTAAAGGAAAAATATTTATTTAATATGATTCAATACTTACGGCTACAAACACACTAGCAATTGCAGCCAATTAAATAATTTGATAAGGATTCAAACTTATATATATTTAATCTTTATTTACCAACATAACAATTTATACAACTATGTTATGAAAAGCACGCTTAAACATCGCTTAAGCATCACTTAAGCGCTAAATGAATGCACAATGATTAATTTTTTGAAAAGCACAACGATCAAGTTGTGAGCGCTTAAGCATGCTTAATTGACGTTTATTTGCGCTTTGCTTAAATTTAAGCAATGCTTAAGCAATACTTAACAAACAAATTATTATTTTTTAAATAAAAGAAGTAGGATTAAAGCAAAAAACCACATTCCTAACAAATTTTTCTCATTTTCTATGATATGGATTGATTTGCATTAAGATATAATTATTTTATTTAAAAAATGTGCACAGTTTGTCCTCAACTCAGGTATGCTAGCTTTTAATGAATATAAAAAATCAAATCCAACTTTTGAAACTTATGAATCTATAAGTTAACTTCAAAGTTAGACTTTAGTTATTTGTGATGAATTTGTACGTGCACATGTAGTACACTTGTACGTATATAATACACCTAATATAATCTCTTTATAACATATTTATATAGGTACAAATAAAGTATGCTAGAAAATTAAGCAGCGGTTAAGCGACGGTTAAGCGGTGCTTAAGCGACGTTAAACGAAGCGAGACTTCTATCGTCTCATCTCATTTAGCACTTATTATAGCATAGATATACTATAGAAAATAAACCAAAATCATACTTTAGTTCGAATAAGATTCATCACAAAAATTAAGTTATATAATCAAATTACATAATTGCTCTAACTCATTAATGAGAGTGTTTTTGAAGATGAATAATATACCAAGTACATATAGAAATCAAATCCATCAAAACATGAATAAATCTAAAAGTATACTTACATATTCAAAACAAACTACATTATATATGATATGTATTTAACTATATGCTAAAATATGGATTACATCAAGAACCGATGCATCTGAGTGCTGCTCAATATGAATACTAGGCTATAAGCTTGCCTAAATAAGTAACAAATTCTTAATGCTAAAAAGGTAAGGCTTTGGTTTTTTCTTTTTTACCATTGAACAAATCTTCTATAGAAAAATGCTTAGAAGAACAATGGATAGCACAAAGCTGCTAGTATCACTACAACTGAGAGCTAGGAATTCATTGACAACTAAGAGTATTGAATGTCCTACCTTGACAAACGAGCTAGGTCATGAGCAAAAGAGGAGTCATTGCAAAGGAAAGGGTGAAGATTCATTGAACTGGAGGACTTCTTCTAAGATTCTAAATGTAACGAGAAAGATTCGATTTCAGCACAAGTATATTGGGGTTTCGCCTATTCTCTAATGAATGAAGCTGATGCTCATTGTTTTCATAGTAAGAAGAGTCAACTAGGGAAAGTCCCATTGAGAAGTGCATTGGGCATCATAGATGACTTCCTTAGTCTAGTTCCGTGATGTTCTCAATTAAAAAGAAGAATCACATAAAGAGCGATTAAGCTCCATTAAAACCTTCCTTCCCCTAAGTATACCGGTGGTGTCCCGTTTTCAATCTCATAGCATATGCTTGCTTTTCACAGGCAAGTCTGCATGGTTAATACTTGTCTTAGTTGATTTTATACCTTTTCTAGAGACGCAAAGTGTAGCACCACATGTGAAGAGTAAGATTCTGATCTGGGGAATAACTTTTTGAAAGCTTTCGAGTGATGGATTTTGTCTCTAATGAGATAGGAAAGCAGCAAGTTGAACCCCTATTATTTTTGGCTATTTGGGGGTCTGTATCATGTCAAATTCATAGATAAGTTGACCATCTATCTGCCCTAAAAGCAAGAGCTTGGAAAATAAGTTCTAACAATTTGGTTGAAACTCGAAATTAGGTAGTAAATACTTCAGCTTTTCCTTTTTGGATTTGTTATCCATAAAATCTTCTTAAAGGTAAAAGTATAAAAGAAGGAGCTTTGGCATTGATGAGGTACCGAAGGCATTACAATGGCCTCCGCAAGCATTGATGAGGTTCCGAAGGAATTTGTTACCATCAAAAATCACTCTAACTTGATCGAAGCTTTAAAGAATACAAAAGGAGGATCCATGAAGAATGCTAGTAATAGCAAGACCTTTCGAAAGAGTCGAAAGGATGCTTCTGCAAAAGTGGGATGAAAATGCGCTTTCGAAGAGGTCGAAAGGGGACAGGGACAATCTGTTGCTTCAACTCTGTTGCTTCAGTTGATCACTTTCTAAACGGTTGCATCCTCATGCATAAAGGTGTTTCGAATATGTTAAAGGCACCTTTCGAAGGCAATAGATTACAAGATTCTGCATGTGCGCTAAACCTTTCGAAACGATGGGTTTTGTCATAATTTACATTCTACAAAAGAACGTTTGGCCAAAACTACACCTTCGAAAGCATAGATTAGCCTTTCGAATCGATTGAAACCATCCACAATTATAAAAGAAAGCTTACTTAAGTTCAATATAGCATTCTCATACACCAGAGGATGGGATCTACATCAGTCAACAAGTATGCCTTTGAAATCTACCTTCCGCATTTAAAACTTCTACTATGTTCCAACTCCTTCGAAGCCCCAAAGATTCACCTATCGACTAAATCAAAAGCCCATATCCTTTCCTACTTGCAACAATATATTAGCAACAAAGTGGAGAGCGCATCTACACCTTTCAATGAACTCAAAAGCACACAAGTTCCATTTAAAAGCAAAGTAGAAAGGCGCCCTGATGTTAACAGCTACGAAAGGTCTTCAAGGCACCCTTTTGACTAAGTCGAGTGGACCGATTCGAAAGGGACCAACCCGCGCCTATAAATAAGACCCTAGGGGTATTGTTTTGGGGGGAGATTTTATTCACTCCAATTTGTCCTTTCTTGAATTTGTAAACCCTAATTCTAAAATTAGATTGGGGGATTTGACTTCTTTGTATTACTTAACTTCTAGTAATGAAGGAAAATATTATCAAAGCAAGTATATTGTATATTTAGATATATTAGCTGATCTGGTGTTTCTGTCTGATCATGGATATGATTTGCTTCCATCAACATGATTGAAAGGCCACCTTTAAAAGGAGTCGAAACCCTCTAATTCAACTAAAACCCTTAGATCTTTAGGTTCTAACCTCGAGTCACCTTGACCACTTCGAAAGGAGGTTTCGATAGGATCCTAAATTAACTCAACTAGATCGAAAGGTATTTTTTAAAAAGGAATCCAAGCGTCTCGACCGTGTCGAAAGATCGTTTAAAAGGAGCTTCATTTGCCACGACCTCTTCGAAAAGTGGACTTAATGGAGATCTAAATCACCAAGATTCTTGGATAAAAGGTTTCGAAAGGTTTAGATTATCTCCATCTGTTCGAATGGTGGTTTTGAAGGGTTCACTCACACTTTAAACTTTACTTTGGGGTGTTGACAAGTTTTCTTGTTAACAAGACCTAAATTACCTGAATTGTTTAGATAAAGGGATTTGAAAGGTTTAAGCTATCTTAATCTATTCGAAAGGTCACCCACACTTTTATTTTCACTTTGAGGTGTTGACAAAAAAAATTATTAACATTTTTGGCACTAGAAGGAGGGATCTAACTTCCGATTCCCAATAACCTCCTCTATAGATTGATTGCATAAAGTTCTTCATTCGGAAGAAGAAAATGGTAAGAGCAAGGAGCAATAACGACATCCCAAATAAAGAAGCTACATCACAAGCAACTTTAGAAGAAGATATTGTCCCTAGCTTCAATCAAGAAAGCATGGAAGTCATCCAGCCTTCAACTTTAACAAAACTTCCAAACGATAAGACCAAAATTAAGGATCTACTATCATCAGAAATATCCATATAAGAACATCATGAGAAAGCTTTCTCACGAAAGTCTTCCAATGCAATAGAGATTATAGAAGAAAGAAATAATGAAGCTCAAGACAACATGTTAAAAATGCAGTGTTCACAATCACAAGCTAAAGAAAGCAGTGAAGCTGAGGCAAGCTGAAAAAATAAAAACCAAGAAAGTAAAGCTAGAAAGTTCCTTGAGCAATCAAATAGTTCGATTCTGGAAGACGATGAGGATCACTGCAGCAATATTCTCAACCAAATCACAAAGGATATGGTAAAGGATGCACCCCTTGATTTGAAGAAATATGTTATCTTGCAAAAGGATCCTTTCTCGAAAGAAATAATGATACCTCATATCAAAACTCCTCCCCCGAATTATGATATAACTGTTGATTCAAATGATCATCTCGTAATCTTTGAAAGATGGATGGATTTATATGACGCTTCTGGGCCAGTTCATTGCAAATTTTTCCCTATAACTTTCCGGGGGCAGCTTTCAAATGGTATAGGCACTATCAAAAAGGAACTATCCATTCCTGGGAACAATTCTCCTATGAATTTATAGCACAATTTCACATTTGTAAAGACCCAATAATTGATTCTTACATGTTAGTTGACATTAAACAAAAGCCGAATTCTTGCCGAATATATTAAAAGATTCAATATGAAAGCATTGAAGGCTAAAAACGTGACCAATGAAGAAAAACTGATGGTATTTTTCTCGGAGCTAATCAAGCAAACTCCTTTTTGGAAGGAACTTCATATTCATGGGCGTAAGGATCTACAACATTTCTATCTCTAAGCTGAAAAGTTTATTCAAATGGACGAAATGCATCATGCTACGAAGAAATCTCATCTAAAACATAGAGAAGGAAAGTCCGACTTTAGACATCCTAACAAGAGACGAAGGAGAAGTGAAAACCAAAAGGGGAGTCGAAAAGAGATTTTTGAATCCAATAATGTAGTCCTAGATAAACCCCTCTCCCATATATTCGCCATGGTGAAGGACGATGAAAATTTTCCTATTCCTTATAGGGTCCGGAACTTTCCTGAACCAAATGAAGGAAGTAATTATTGCGATTACCATAAAACAAACGGACATGAAACTGACAAATGCAGCATTTTAGCAAGAACAATTCAAGGCATGATTAGGTCAGGGTTCCTAACGGGACTCATTAAGAAAGTTTAGAGGGTATCTCATTCTAAAGAGGATAGCTCGAGTATTCAAAGCCCTGCTATTCCTACGAGAAGGAAGCAGTTTGGACCTCTATCAAACCATGAAGTCTTGGAGCATTAGTTCAACTATGGATTTTCTTCTTTCATAACTTTCTAACTTGATTTGTACTTCGATTTATATTTTTATTTGTGCTAAAAATTGGTCATATATTAATACAAAATTTGAGTGGCATTACAGGTAAAAACAAAACTAGTCCATGGCATTCAACAAACTCTTGAAGCACAACAAATTTTTAGCTACTTAAGAAAGAATACTTTAATGCCTGGAATGAAATGACTCTTCCTTGAATCAATCTGGTGTAAAGAACTACTCCCATGGAACCTTGGATTATCGTTAAAGCTTCAATTATAAACTCATGAAAGGTAAATATCTAAAACTCTCCCAAAAGAAGGGATTCTTAGGAAAAAGCATGCCCTTATGGAAGTCTAGTAGACCATGCATCATGGCTTTCTAAACTCACGAATAAGATATCTCTTTTTGCTGAGCAAAACCTGAGGAAGCATAACCATATATATTGTACACATTGATTCTGTTTTCAATTAGTTATTCTACCGTTTAAGGAGAAATTTCCTAAATATGTTTTCAAGATAGTTGTTTTCAAAAGTCAAAAAGGATTATCTCTAATTACCCTATAAATAAGGGAAATTGAGTATTCTTTTATTTTAAAAATAAACATGCACAATCTTTAAAGAATATTATTTGGCATTAGTAAATGCGCACCAAGGATTTCTAACTAAGCAATTCCAATATTTCAAAGTTTTCTAAAACCATTTGCGAGAAGAAGCCTATTCAAACTTTTTCAGGAAAAGTTGTAAAGCTATCAAAAGTTCATTGACAAAAACACAGATTAGAGAATCCTATCCTCGACTAAAAGACTATTGGTTCATGAATCGTGACCTTCAAGTCTCATGTTTGGGATCTATGTCTCTGCTATGAGAATGGTTTAAAAACCCTTATGGAGGGTAGCACTAAGAAAATATTCTCATGCATCCAAACTCTTTTTCGGAAAATAATCTCTCGATATATGAGAAGGGTTCATTCACAAAAGATGCTTTCTCTCAAAAGGAGATTTTATGATAAAAGTTGATATTCAAAAGGGATTTTTCACATATAATTTTGGCCAAAAGTTATTTTCAAAAACGATGACAAAAGCCTACGACGATATTCCGTAGCACCTCCTAAAATGAGGAATAAAAGCCTACGACGCTATTCCATGGCACCTCCTAGAGGGAGGGACAAACCTCTAATGTCCAGTTCACCTCTTAGAGGGAGGGTCTAGTCTAGCATCCACCAGCAACCTTTTAGAGAAAGGTCAATTTAACATACACTGTGGCCCTTAGAATCAGGGGAAGCACGGACGGGGCACCAAACGGACAAAGAAGGACAAAGATGTCCGCAACTCAAAATAAAAGTCAAGACCCAAAGGAACAAAGGATCAAAGGAATAAAGTTATCACCCATCTAAAACAAATATGAAGCCCGAAAAAGGGGTACAAACAAAAGGAAAAGGATAAAGATGCTCTACCTTATAGATAAGAATGGATAAGATATCATAGACTATAATAAAAAAGGACAAAGTGTCAGCTAGCAATCTTCAATGCTCCAGTTCCTAAAATGTGGCTCCCACGGTAAAGAATTAAGAAGTCTGCATCCTAAAAGGAAACACGAAACAAGTAGATGAATAAAGAGATCCGCAATTTGAAATGGTAAACAAAGATCTATACAAAAACTAAAGGAATGGAACAGATAACCAATTTTTACTACAAGGATAAGAGTGGCTCCATTCGAAGAATAGATCAAGTAAAACACTTCTAAATCCTTAGAAATAAGGTGACCCTTTAGGATAAGAGAGTCAATATATTATATATATTAATGAGTTATTAGGACCATTGCACCGCTGAACGGCTAAGCAGTAAGACAGAACCTGCACAACCGAATGATCGACTATTCATACGGAGCTTGCACTACTGAATGGCCAGCCAACTGAACGGAACTACCTGCTGAATGGTTGAACAGCTGAAAAGCCGAACGGAATTATCTATTGAACGGTTGACTGGTCTTATGGAACAATTATTCTGAATGGCTGACTGGTATTATAGAACTACTATTCTGAATGATTGTGCGGCTTTACAGAACTACTCAACTCTAATGTAACAATAAAAATATTAACTTATAGGCACTTTAGGAACTACACATCTATTAATAGGATACTTTCCATTGAATAACGAGAATCCCCGTCACTATTCAAGGCATGAGTTTTAAATAAATTTCTGGCATAACATTTTAGATAGAACTTCAGAATTAGGGCCATATAGGATTAAGGATCTTTTGCTTAAGTCTACTTAGGTTACCATTACTAGACAGTTTCCAACCTTGTAATTATACTGAATAAAATTTTGAAGTAGTCTATTTGCCCGATGAGATCGTGACAAATTTTTGACTAAATCCCTGACTTTGTGAATTTTTAATTTCTTTGTTTCTTTTCATATTGAATTCCCTAAATTTCCTTATTGATTTTAATGATGACTTGTGGATTTCATATTCTTGGTTTCCTTATTGGGTTTTCATGATGATTTCTTATTGAACCTCTTGTTTTATAAATTCTTGATTTCCTTATTGAATTTTCATGATGATCTATGGACTTCCCATTGAAACTCTGGATTTGAGTTTCAAACAAGATGCTCTCGATACCAAACAAGCTTCTATTAGAGGATGGGGTAGAAGGAAAAAAGAGCCTTTTGATCTTCATATTATCAAACCACACCAGTACCAAACTATCTGCTAGTTTATCAATGACTAAATGAAAGTTACTAACATACAGTGCAGAGATGAAAATAAAACTATAGCAAAGAGACAAGGTAAAGCCACCTAAAGCAAGAAATTAATACCCAATGGCCGAGGAAAACTTAACCCAAGAAAGGAAGATTTAGAGTGTACGATAGCTTTCTTGAAAGGTTCATTTATTTAAGCCAACGTCTGCTAACCAGGTGATATTGTTCCACATTTCTATTATTGGTAATAAAAAGGGGTTTGGTCATGTATTTATCTGAATGCTCTACCCAGTAATATTACCAAATAGTACCTTGAATTTTAGTTTTTGAGTTACCCATCAAGGTCTCATAACAAGGTTATGATCCTAACAAAAGTTATTATATGTTTTGCAGGAAAACAAAGAAAGAAATTTCATTGAAGTTTGAGCAGTTTGAAAGGGATTCTTGGATTTTGTCCTAAAGAACAAAAACTTCTTTCATACTAAGGGGCTAAATGTTATCCATAAAATCTTCTTAAAGGTAAAGGTATAAAAGAAGGAGCTTTGGCATTGATGAGATACCCAATGCATTAGAATGGCCTCCGCAAGCATTGATGAGGTTCCGAAGGAATTTGTTACCATCAAAAACCACTCCAACTTGATCGAAGCCTTAAAGAATACAAAAGGAGGATCCATGAAGAATGATAGTAATAACAAGACCTTTCGAAAGAGTCGAAATGATGCTTCTGTAAAAGTGATGAGTAATGCGCTTTCGAAGAGGTCAAAAGGGGACAGAGACAACCTTTCGCTTCAGTTGATCCCTTTCGAAACGGTTGCATCCTCATGCATAAAGATGTTTCGAATGTGTTAAAGGCATCTTTCGAAGGCAATAGATTACAAGCTTCTGCACGTGTATTAAACCTTTCGAAACAGTGGGTTTCGCCGTTATTTACATTCTACAGAAGAACGTTTGGCCAAAACTACTCCTTCAAAAGCATAGATTAGTCTTTCCAATCGGTTGAAACAATCCACAATTATAAAAAAAAGCTTACTTAAATTCAATATAGCATTCTCATACACAAGAGGATGGGGTTCTGCATCAATCAACAAGTATGCCTTTGAAAACTACCTTCTGCATTTAAACCTTCTACTACGTTCCAACTCCTTCGAAGCCCAAAAGGTTCACCTATCGACTGAATCGAAAGCCCATATCCTTTCCTACTTGCAACAGCACATCAACAACAAATTGGAGAGCGCATCTACACCTTTCAACGAACTCAAAAGCACTCAAGTTCCATTTAAAATAAAAGTAGAAAGGCACCCTGATGTTAACAGCAACGAAAGGTCTTCAAGGCACCCTTTCGACCAAGTCGAGAGGATCGATTCGAAAGGGACCAACCCGCGCTTATAAATAGGACCCTAGGGGTATTGCTATGGGGGCCGATTTCATTCATTCTATACTTGTCCTTTCTTGAATTTGTAAACCCTAATTCTAAAATTAGGTTGGGAGATTTGACTTCTTCGTATTACTTAAACTTTTAGTAATAAAGGAAAATATTATCAAAGCAAGTATATGGTATTTTTAGATTTATTAGCTGATCTAATGTTTTTGTGTGATCCTGGATATATGATTTGCTTGCATCAACATGATTGAAAGGCCACCTTTTGAAGGAGTCGAAACCCTCTAATTCAACTAAAACCCTTAGATCTTTAGGTTCTAACCTCGAGCCACCTTGACCACTTCAAAAGGAGGTTCGATAGGATCCTAAATTAACTCAACTAGATCGAAAGGTATTTTTAAAAAAGAAATCCAAGCGTCTTGACCATGTCGAAAGGTCGTTTAAAAGGAGCTTCATTTGCCACGACCTCTTCGAAAGGTGGACTTAAGGGAGATCTAAATCACCAAGATTGTTGGGTAAAAGGATTCGAAAGGTTTAGATTATCTCCATCTGTTCGAAAGATGGTTTTGAAGGGTTCAATCGCACTTTAAACTTTACTTTGGGGGTGTTGACAAGTTTTTTTGTTAACAAGACCTAAATTACCTGAATTGTTTGGATAAAGGAATTCGACAGGTTTAAGCTATCTTAATCTATTCGAAAGGTCACTCACACTTCCATTTTCACTTTGAGGTGTTGACAAGATTTCTTGTTAACAGAATTGATTTTGAATTAAATGATTGGGATCTTCCTTTTGCCACTAAATAGGTATTGAAAGCTCAAGTTGCACTGAAATGAATATTTAAACCAAGTTGCTCAACTATGAGTTTGGTATACATGACCATTAGATATATTTGTGGTCAACTATATTGTATAATGTGAAAGTTACTCAATGTACACATACCTAACTAGTACATAAGTTATGCCTAAGAGTCACGATTGGGCTCTCCCAAACTTTTGAGTCTGTTGGGTTTGAATTGTCGATTATTTGATTTATATTTCCAAAATGTATTTCAAAAGGCATGGAAGATAACAAGGGGATGAAAGACGGCAATTTTAGAAAATGATTTAAACATATAAAGTTGAAGGGAGTGTCTATTAACACATCTTGTTTTGCTTTTCACCCCCCAGTAAATTTAAAAAATTTATTTAAACAAAACTGCCCTCAACCATGTATCGATATTTTACAAATATGATAAAAGTGAATCCTTAAAAAACCTAGTTCGAAGCAAGTGAGGAAATATAAGAAACAAAGTTTCAAATAAGTGAGGAAACACAAAAAAGCATGCTTAGAGTGAGAAAACACAAGAAACTAAGTTGAAGCAAGTGATAAAACATAACAAACCAAGCTTGAAACGAGTGACTTAACCAAACAAACCACGCTCACTTAAAGTGTAGGTAACATAGTGATATCGTGTACGTGTTTTCTTTTAAAACCTAGCTTGATCCAAGCGTGATTTTATACAAAACCTCGCTTATTCAGAGCGATGTTTCTTTACGAATCCTTGCTCGATTCGAGCAATGTTTCATATAAACTTTGTTAGGTTCGAGTGAGGCTTTATAAAAGCAAAGTTCAACTTAAATGTGATTTTTATTATAAAAACCAACGTTGGAAAATTTAAAAAACAGAGTTAATTATGGAATAAAATAGGAGGTTAAAAGAAAATAACAGAGTGTGTATTTCTTTCTCCAAATAAACGGGGTGTGTAAATAGTGCTAGCCAAAGTTGAAAACAACATTTTATTGTTCTCCAGGAGATACTAAGATCTATTACTTCGGATTTTTAACTCCCTCCTCCCTCACGGATGCCTTTCAAAGTAATCCAAACTCATGTTTTGCAACTTAACAAACCCTTCTATTTTAAAAAAATTCCTTCATATCCTCACTTATCTAAAAGTTTATGCATAACTTCTCAAAAAAAATTCTACATTTTTCATTTATACAACATCCGTACAGTCTTGGTGGAGTAAACGGTAAGCATATGCTAAAGAATGTTGGTGCAAATATGAAAGTGAAGAGAATATTATTGAAATAAAATATCCTTTCAACACAAAATGTTATCAGTTAAAATGACTGATGCTTCCGACGTACGTACGTATGTTCTTTTGTCTTTTTCTTTTTTGGAAAACAGAAACGGTATACGCTACCCTTCCAGTGATTTATTTTTAGCTCTCGTGTATGTGCATTTAGCCACGGCTAAATTATACAAGGAAACAACAGTGTAGCCGAAGTGATGAATTCATTGTTCCCCCCAAATAATCACCTAATCTACATTTGATATATCTTATGTTTGGAAGATCTTCTTTTAACAGTAACAGCTAGTAAAATTAAAATAACCATAAAACAAGCTGAAACGACAGTGGAAACAGCATTCCAATAGGCGCCACCATGCATGTAAGCTTGCAACCCTTCACTTTCCTGAACAAAATAATTTCTACAGTTCAAAAGATTGTACAACTACTGACTACTAATAATAGATCAAGTTTACAGGGAAATTCCACACAGTATTCTTGAGCCAGAGTTGAACTCTGATCAATTATACATGGGAAAACATTATTAGCATGCATTATCTATGTTGGATATCTAATTCTGTCCATTCAAAATATGTTGCCAAGATCAAGGGACTGACGTTAGAAGTATCAACTTTGCTTGTAAAAGCCTAGATAGAATTATGCTAGTTTCTTGCAAGTTTATTGTTACATATTTATTTTCCCCGTGATGAATTGGCAACCAAAAGCAAGAGCGCTTTCGCTAATTTTTAAGTGCCATCTAATTTAAAGTGTAAATGAATCAATAAAATATGTGTCAGTATATTCGCTAGTTTAGTTGGAATGTTATCTTTAGAATAAGATTAAAGAATATAATATATGAAGTTCGCTTATTTTCCCGTTTCAAAATTGACATTTTGAATTTTTACTTTTAAAAAGCAAAAAGCTGTTTTTAAAGCTATCCAAACGGGCACTAAGAAAAGCATGTATACTATATCTATACAACTAGCTAACACATTTGTGGTTTATTAATATGATTTTTATAGTTTATGCATCAGAGAAGCCTGTGTATGTATGATAGTTAACTGAAACTTGGATGAAAATATAAGCTTACTACTTCAGGTAGAACTTGAATATTTTGCAGATTTGAAATGCCATGACTGTTCTCCATCAGATGTTTCCGCTGCTGCACGAAGATGTCTTGGGCATGCTTGTACAACTGTACATCAAGGCTATTCAGACTTAATATTTCCTTCACAAGTTTTTCAGGTACCAAAAGTCGTGCCTGTCAAACAATAGTACCCACTTAACTTCCATAATATGATCGACTGAAATCAGAAGTGTAAATACATAAGTCCCTCCCTTTTAATCAGATATTGAACTTTCCACTTATCTACAAGAGTCTTATTTTACAGTTACATGCCTAATTCTGGATAACATAAGCAATTACCCAAACTAATAACTTTCACAACATGTCTATTTCTGAACAAGTATTCAGCAATGTGGATGATATATACTTCAATGTGTTATGTAATAAACATGTGTGAAACATAACAATCCACATCTTGACACAGATTTTCAGTCATCCATGCTTTTCGAACTAAGAACTATCAGCTATCGAAACAAAAGTCATCAATCAGAACCTAACTAGAAATCAACATACAATAATAGAAGTAAGAAAAATTTATGCATGCGGCCTACTTTTTGATACTTACTACAGAAACAGGCATGTTTCCAAACTAATTACGAAAACAGACATGTTTTTGGCACACATGAAAAAAAAATGTTATGCACGACAAGGATCGCACCACAACAAATTCTTTTTAAAAAAGTTGTGAAGCGCAATTCTTGATCATGCTACAACATTCTTTTTTTAGCCTACGTGGCGGATATAGGCTTGTTTCAATAATTCATTTGGAAACAGGTCTGTTTCCGTAATAGTTTCCAAATTTGACACACATGAGCAATTTTGCCTAAAAGTAACAACATCCAATCTACTCATAAAATTTTTTTGGAAGTCTTTCATTTGGCAGTTTGAAAATTACTAAACTGGATTGTGTGAACACTTAAAGAGAATGTGTCTTGAAACAAAAAATATGAAAGAAAAATATACACAAATGGAATCTCAGCCACATTGTAACTATTTCTTTGATTTCCTATTCCTAAAACTGTGTTTTTTTTTTGGGGTAGAGATTTTAGTACTACAGATAATGAAAAGCAAACTGAAGAGATGTTAGGAAAAAGGAACATGTTAGATGTTTGCGCCAAAAATGGTCACAAACCCCAAGTGTTGTGAAAGCACCAGCGTATGAATACAAATCAACAATATTCACACACAAATCACAGATCTAAGCAAGTAACAAGCAGCAATCAATAAATAATGAACAGTGACACACAATTTATAGTGGTTCGGCCATCTCCGGCCTACGTCCACTTCAAGGTTTTTATGATTTTATTGCTCGATGCTTGAAGATTACAATTTCGTATGTTGTATTACAACTGATTTGCTGAACTAAGTCTGAATCTAAGGTAGCAATGGTGATCTGGAGTAAATCTGGCAGAATCTGGGCGATCTTTAGCTCTCAAAATTGTCCGACCCCTTTTCTGAATGACCAGGGGCTCTATTTATAGGTGTAGGAGGCAGATATTTCGCCTAAATTGAGGGGAGACCAGTTCTGGCATGTGAGGGGGCCCGCATGGCCGAGATCTGGAGATCCGGACCCACTTTGGGATCGATTCGACAATTGGTTCGAATCGATCAAGAAATTGTCCAATCAAGCTGAGATTTGGTGTGGACATTCTTCAACATGTGCTCAAGCTTCTGTGAAAATTTCGTAGCATTTGGATGTGTAGATCTCAAGTTATGATCGATTCAAGTTGAAGATTTTCGCTTCCTGGAGTCGTTCGAATCGATATGCTCGAATCGATTCGTTCGAATCGATTTTCCTGCACGCGAAGACTATGGCGTGGTGCGCATGCCTCGGGTCAACCCACCTTTTTCTCCGAGTTTTACTGAGTCGTGGCCGGGGTTTTAGCTATGTAGACGTGGTGGATTCGAAGAGAAGGATCTGAAGGTATACTCCTTCGATTCGATCAAATGTGCGTTCCTTCGTATCGATCGAGGGACAGGTAGCTTGAATCGATCTCTTGTGCAAGTCCTCGAATCGATGGTTTCGAGTGCCTTCGAATCGATTCGAAGCTATGCATAGCTCACGGATTCGAACAACCTTTTACTTGATGGATTCGAACCAAGGTTGAGTTTATGGTTTCGAACGTGAGGCTATCTTGTGGATTCGAAGGCGGGAATACTCTGATGGATTCGAACTAAGGGAGGCTGGATGGATACGAAGTGGATGGAGTCAATCTTGATGGAGTCGACCTTAATGGATACGAACCATATGGAGACGAACACAAGCCTATGTCCTTCACTTGCGTCGATGATATCTTGGGCGTACGAACTCGGATCGACTCGAGATTTGGAATGTTGTTTCATCTGGCCTTGCTTGACATGTCTTATCAATTGTAGCCCGATCCGGACTCGGACAAAATTCATCGATATCCGTGGTGAACCTGCGATGCACAATCGATGTTCATGACTAATAATCATTGATTTTCAGTTAATCTTTGGGTATCTCGGCTTTGCCAAAAGTTGGGATAACATTTTGCCCCCCAAAACATGCCTTTTTGGTAAAAGGCGTGTTTTGATCAGTCTTAAGTCGGATGCAGTGAGTTCATGTTTTACTCGTAGCTTATAGCATTTTCAATCAAGTCCATGGCTGTTCGAAGCCGAATTGTTATCAATTTTTTCCAGTGGAAGTTAAGAATGAAATTCTACGGTCTCTCCGTACTATTGATGGTCACTTCGGACCCTTGTCAAACCCATTCTAGATTTAGCGATTGAATAGAAAGATCCTATTGCACTCCGGCGTTGCTTTCTATCCCTTGCACTCTGGCCCCAACTAGGGCGTATAGCGATGTCTTGGTCGTTCTCGACCGATTATAGCCTCTCCGGGCTCATGCTGGATCCCATCCTGTCACTCTCCGGTGAAGGGGAAACATTGATGAGTGAGCCGATCCTGTCGCTCTCCGGCGAAGCGGCTACACCCCCTACACTCCGGTTTAGTGTATTTGAACATTAAGCGATGTCATGACCTGAATCGTCGGTCGATCATAGCCTCTCCGGGCTCATGCTGGATCCCATCCTGTCACTCTCCGGCGAAGGGGAAACAACGTTAAGTGAGTCAATCCTGTCGCTCTCCGGCGAAGCGACTCACCTCCTGCACTCCGGTTCGGTGTATCTGAACATTAAGCGATGTCATGACCTGAATCGTCGGTCGATCATAGCCTCTCCGGACTCTTATCGAATCCTGATCCAATCACTCTCCGGTGAATAGGAAACGATGCTTAAATGAGTTGATCCTGTCGCTCTCCGGCGAAGCAACTCACTTCTTGCACTCCGGACCCTGCCTCTCCGGGTAGGATCATAAAGCGATCATGTTTATATTGATATTTAATGTTTATCCTTTAACTCTCCGGTCAAAGGTTTATTTTAATAAGTGTTTCTTTATTAAATTCAAATCCTAGATGTTCAATCTCAAACACCAGGGAAAACAAGATAATGCCTCTCCGGGCGGAGCGGTCTATTTCCATCTCAGAGCATGCCTAGGGATCTCTCCGGTTCCCGTACATGAGTAAGTGGGATAGCCGTTTTATTTTGGAAATCAAACCTAAGAAAACTAATCGACCAGAGTCCAAATCTTGAACTTGGCCCTTGCCATCACAATCAGTTGATGACGAGTCGTGATCCCGATCCAGGATCATTCCTGTTTGGTTGAGGCGGTAGTTGTTCAGGTCTAACCGCCGTCGTACGTTCTCTGACATACTGCGGCAATCTACCACTCCTAGCATGTTCTTCCACCTCATCCTTCAGGTGGCGGCATTCATCGGTAGTGTGCCCATCCAGCTCATGGAATAGGCAGTACTTTCCAGTCCTACGTTCCCGCTCCGTGGGATCTCTCCTGGGTGGTTTTCGATAGGGGAGTTGCCCCCGAGTTTCGGTGTAAATTCGTTCCAGTCCCGCCACCAAGTCTGTGTACTGCCTGAATCTGGGCTCTCGGAATTTCTTCCGTTTATCAGGACCATCCTGTGCGTCATCCTGCTTTCTCTTTCCTTTGTCTGCCCTGGACTGTTCCCTGGCGGTTCCTTCGCCTTGTGCAACATTTATTTCCTGCCTCTCGGCTCGTGATTCCTCTAATCGAATGAATTTTTCAGCTTCATGGAAAAACTCTCCAAGATCTTGCGGTGGATCTTTAGTCAAAGAGTCTTTGAATTCGGTGCCTTCTCCAACTCCTGCCACTGCCGCCATCAAAATCATCGATGGGTCCGGGCGATCTACAGAAGTCACCGTCGCATTAAATCGTAACAAAAAATCTTTTATGGACTCTTCGGTCCTTTGTTTTATTGATGCCAAAGTCATCACGCTCTTAGGTCGCGTCACGTGAACCCTAAACTGCTTCATAAAGCAATCCACAAGCTCGCCCCATGTCCTGATTGATCCGGTTTCTAGCTGCCTAAACCAAAGCGCAGCCAAATCTGATAAGAATAAGGGGAAACATCGTGCCATCACTTCCTCGGATGCCCCCAGTACTTCCATGTGTTTGATATATCTGGTGATATGCATGGTCGGGTCTGACTTTCCATCATAAGGATTCAGCGTTGGTAGTTTGAACTTCGGAGGGTTCCTTGCATTCCTGATATTCGGAGCGAACGGACTCCGACTAACTTCTTCCAATCCTCCTCCTGAAAACCCTCCTCTCATGAGTCGTCTCACTAGGCCGATCATTCTTTCATCTCCATCTAGGGGTTGCTCCCTTGTCATGTCTCTGTCTTGCCCTCCGAGTCTTGTAGGGAATTCTGGTACATACTCTTCGGGTGGCTCGTTAGCATTTGTGTTGGCCCTAGCCGGTTGAGCTCCTTCCAAAGGTCCTTCTGCGTCGGACCTTGCGGGCCTGCCCCCAAGCCCTTGTTGATTGCCTTCTGGTTCTGTATTCTGTCCTCCGTTGGGTTCCATAGCCCTAGCTCCTTGTTCCACATTCACAGCCGCTGTGGCTGGTCCAGGGTTATGTGTCCCTGCAGCTCTCATCTGTTCGAAGAAATTCTGCAGCATCTCTTGTTGGCTTTTCATCATCCTTTCCTGCATTAGGTTATTCATAGCCTCCATCTCATCTCTAGTAATGTAGATCGAAGCTTGTCCTTCTTCAGCGCCAGAGGATGCCTCTTGACTTCCTGCCTGTTGGCTCCTCTCAGTTCTTTGTCTAGTTTGTCGAGTCATTGTAGAGTCAGATCTGAGTCCTTAAAATTCTAAATCTAAATTTTGAATTTGGTGTAGCGGGTGCTAGTCCTTCTCAGTGGAAGCACCAAAGTGTTTGCGCCAAAAATGGTCACAAACCCCAAGTGTTGTGAAAGCACCAGCGTATGAATACAAATCAACAATATTCACACACAAATCACAGATCTAAGCAAGTAACAAGCAGCAATCAATAAATAATGAACAGTGACACACAATTTATAGTGGTTCGGCCATCTCCGGCCTACGTCCACTTCAAGGTTTTTATGATTTTATTGCTCGATGCTTGAAGATTACAATTTCGTATGTTGTATTACAACTGATTTGCTGAACTAAGTCTGAATCTAAGGTAGCAATGGTGATCTGGAGTAAATCTGGCAGAATCTGGGCGATCTTTAGCTCTCAAAATTGTCCGACCCCTTTTCTGAATGACCAGGGGCTCTATTTATAGGTGTAGGAGGCAGATATTTCGCCTAAATTGAGGGGAGACCAGTTCTGGCATGTGAGGGGGCCCGCATGGCCGAGATCTGGAGATCCGGGCCCACTTTGGGATCGATTCGACAATTGGTTCGAATCGATCAAGAAATTGTCCAATCAAGCTGAGATTTGGTGTGGACATTCTTCAACATGTGCTCAAGCTTCTGTGAAAATTTCGTAGCATTTGGATGTGTAGATCTCAAGTTATGATCGATTCAAGTTGAAGATTTTCGCTTCCTGGAGTCGTTCGAATCGATATGCTCGAATCGATTCGTTCGAATCGATTTTCCTGCACGCGAAGACTATGGCGTGGTGCGCATGCCTCGGGTCAACCCACCTTTTTCTCCGAGTTTTACTGAGTCGTGGCCGGGGTTTTAGCTATGTAGACGTGGTGGATTCGAAGAGAAGGATCTGAAGGTATACTCCTTCGATTCGATCAAATGTGCGTTCCTTCGTATCGATCGAGGGACAGGTAGCTTGAATCGATCTCTTGTGCAAGTCCTCGAATCGATGGTTTCGAGTGCCTTCGAATCGATTCGAAGCTATGCATAGCTCACGGATTCGAACAACCTTTTACTTGATGGATTCGAACCAAGGTTGAGTTTATGGTTTCGAACGTGAGGCTATCTTGTGGATTCGAAGGCGGGAATACTCTGATGGATTCGAACTAAGGGAGGCTGGATGGATACGAAGTGGATGGAGTCAATCTTGATGGAGTCGACCTTAATGGATACGAACCATATGGAGACGAACACAAGCCTATGTCCTTCACTTGCGTCGATGATATCTTGGGCGTACGAACTCGGATCGACTCGAGATTTGGAATGTTGTTTCATCTGGCCTTGCTTGACATGTCTTATCAATTGTAGCCCGATCCGGACTCGGACAAAATTCATCGATATCCGTGGTGAACCTGCGATGCACAATCGATGTTCATGACTAATAATCATTGATTTTCAGTTAATCTTTGGGTATCTCGGCTTTGCCAAAAGTTGGGATAACATTAGAGATCTCCTAAGAGGCTTAATTAAAGGGGCTTTGCACGAAAGGTCCCTATTTCTGATGGTGTTACAAGAAAAGTCCCTGTAGAAATAAGTATGTAAATTTAGTCCCTATTTTTTCTAACGAGAAAACGCAAGTTAGTTGCGCTTTTTAAAATTTCAAAATTTTCAAAATCAGAAAGCGCAAACCAGCTTGCGTTTTCCTGATAGAAAGTGCAAGTTACCTTGTGCTTTTCAAAAAATTCAAAATTTTTAAAATTTTCAAAAAAAATTCAAAATTAAAAAACGCAAGTTACCTTACGCTTTTCAAAAATTTCAAAATTAGAAAGCGCAAACTAGCTTGCACTTTCCTGATAGAAAGTGCAAGTTAACTTGCGTTTTTCAAAATTTTCAAATTTTAGAAAATTTCAAAAAATATTTCAAAATTAGAAAAGTGCAAGTTATCTTGCATTTTCTGTCAGAAAAGTGCAAGACGCTTTGCGTTTTTTTTATTTTTGAAAAATAGAGACTAAATTTACAAATTCATTTCTGCAGGGACTTTTTGTATAACAACATCAAAAACAGGGACCTGTGACTCTTATCTTGTTAATTAAAAGTATCTCCAACAAAAGGAGAATCAGCTCCAAAGTTTTAGTTAGCTAGAGATGCACAAAATATAGGAGCTTGGAAAAACTAACCTCTTTAGAAAAGTTAGCAGGCGCAATTGTTTTAAATGACACAGAACGGCGAGAACCATGCGACATTCGCAAACCTGAGATACATCCTTCATATTCTTTCATCAATTCTTCAACTGCCATCTGTTAAAAGTAGATTTTTTTTAATAAGGTAAATACAAACTTACTTTAACTTAAATAAATTTATTGCTAAAAAAAACTTTTGAAGCACGCGTACACTTCGGTTTTTAGCAACATCATCTAGTAAAGAGTGGATGTCTCCAACTTGTTGGCTGTTGGTTTTCTAGAAGAGAGAAACACAAGAATACATGTTCAATATATGAAATTCAAATTTGTGGTTACTGCGAACATTAGCATAGCCATACCTCGACTTGATTAACTAAAACAGCAGTATCATCAGTCGATTTCATTTCTATTTCTGAAAAAAAGAATTGCATGAATGGTTTGTATATTTGCTGTATTCGGTTTCCGTCAACAAGCATATGTTGACTGAAGTATCAGTTTGAAAAGAATTAATAATAACAACAAAATAAAAAAAGATCGTACCATTTTCACTGAAATTCTTTTGCTGGAGATGAGATCTTACAGTTTGTAACTGTGAAAGTGCTTGAGCACCTACCAAGCTGGCAAACATCGTTGCAGACTCCTTATGATCTTCGGTAAGTCCAATGTATAACATATGATCCAACCTACTCTGAAATATAAATTGTAATGAGCAACATTGTGGATGTGGTATCGACTACGACGACTAGTAACCTAATGTGCTAACCTTACTCCCTCTCTCCCGTGGCTGATTTAGTTCACCTACTAATTTACTGTCCTTGCCCTTTATTTTCTTTTTAAAAATTTCAACAACCAAAATACCCTCTTCATATTTCTTATTCTCAAACCTTCTTCTAATGACTAATGTCAAACACTTCAAGGTCTTTATATATTTTTAGGTAATTCTCAAATATTGGATGGATGATATATTTAACTAAAGCTGAAACAAAATTGATATCGGGTAGAAAGACTACTGAAATTTTGAAAATAAAAATTACTCGAAACTACTCAAAATTTCAATCAAAATTAAAAAAAATCAAATCAAACCAAACAGGTCCAAACAAATTTCTAAAAACTATGAAAATTGGATGAAAATGAAATCAACTTTTGTTGTTAGGTCCACAAGTTTTGTAATATAATACGTTGGGTTTTAATCTAATCTATGTATTGTAGAAAAGAAATACAAAATAATAATAATGTAGGCCATTGTGTCGGGGTATGTAAAGTAATTGTGAAGCACAAATTTTGTAGTATGAGATGCATTTTGGAGTTCAAATATAATCAGCCACGTCCCTTAATACCCCTTTCAATATGATTTGTAGATCCTGTTGCAATCCCAAAATTGACTGAATTTACCACCCAAAAAATAAGAACTTTTAGACCAAATTGCAATTACTATTTGATTCCTTATTTCCTTGCTTCTTTTATATATCCATTTCAATTTTTCAACCTCTCTAAAAAAAGTCATAATAAATACAACTGTCGGCAAATCATTTACACCTATATGATGAAATATGAGGAGATGAATGAACTAGAAACTAAGTTTCAAGTTTACCCTCTTGAAAATAATAGGGGATACTAAGTTTGTTTGATTGTACAACTTTCTAATTTGATATTCAAATACTGATTTTCAAATTCAGATTGATTTTTCAGAATTGGTTGCTTATTTTTAGTTTATTTGATTCCTTATCCCCCACCCACCCACCCCCCCCCCCCTCCCTTTTTTTTGGCCCAAGCTTTAAAGGGTTTTAGCAAGGAAAAGTTACCGTTGGATGTCTGATCAGACTTATGTTTTATGTGTCAATACATGAATCTTTTTGTAAGACTTTTTCTAATTTGATATCAAAATATTAATTTTTCAAACTGATTTGGAATTTCATGCTATATTTTTAGTTTATTTAAGAGAAAATACGTTTGGACACAAATAGATGACACAAGCGATGTCAACCATTAGATCTTTTTGAATTGAACCTCCAATGAAAACCAACAACCAGCATATGTTATGTCCCCATTTTTTGTATTATTTTGTAACCTAATAGTTGTCTCCTTTATTTAATTTACAATATATTTTCGGTTTATGATTTTTGGATTGAATCTTATTTCTATAGAAATTGTAAATCTACTTAAAAGAGCAATTGTAGCAAAATTTATCGTTTTAACTTTTTCATGATTTTTTTAAAACAAACCGTGTTTGATGGAAAGGTGAATTTTTTAAATACAATAAATGGATAATTGTTAGCAATTTAATATACAATTTTTGAAATTTTTTTATTTTTTATGAACAAATTCTTAATTTGATTTTATTTACAAAAATCGATATTGGAATATGTGAAATATTGTAGGTTATGTTGATAATATATAAATTGAGAATTTTTAAAGTAAATTATTTGAGAACTTTGTTATGTCCAAGTTAGTATTAATTAAGTTATTTGGCATTAGCGGAGGTGGTTTTGATTGGTGAAGAACAAAAACATTGTAATTTGAGTAATTTTAGAGTGTTAAACATTTATGATCGAGTGTCTATATAATATACTTTATAGAATATAAATTATTTGGTATGTTTTTCCATATGTGAAATTTTATTATAGCATTAAGTTTTGACGATTTCAAGGAAAAATATGTTTTAAAAAAAGTGAAATTTCAAACAAATTAGCTATTTGCTAGGATTTTAATATGCGATTATTTATTTATTTATCATGGATAAAATTCTTAATTTGATGTTTAGGGATGTAATGTTGAAATATGAGAAAATTTTAGGCTATTTAAGAACTTTTTTAAAAAACATTATTTGAAAGCCATGGTGTTTCTCATGATAGCTTTAACAGACGGTGATTAGTGAATTTCTTTTGTTAGTTATTTTTTATTACGAGCAATGATTTTTTTTGGTTTGCTTCTTTGTTAATTAATGGTTTTTTTGTTCATTTTATGAGTTACATTATTTTATATATTCAAAACTATCTTTAGCTTATGATCTGTGTGTCAATGCATACATTTGTTTGGTTGTACCACTTTCTAATTTGATATTCAAATACCAATTTTCAAATTCAGATTGATTGTTTTGGGGTTGGTCGCTCATTTTTAGTTTATTTGGTTTCATTTATGTTGTTGTTTTGGATTTAAATTTAGTTTGCAAAAATTATAAGTCCATTAAAGAGAGTGAATTCAGCAAAATAATTGTTAATTTTTTCTTTATTTTCTACGGTTTTCTTGAAACTAGGTGTATTTGTAAAAGAAAATTGTGGTTTTCAAAAGTCTAAAATTATCTATTGTTTAGAGTTTTTTTTTTTTTTTGAGATCATGGGGAACCTTAAGATCATGGTATTCATTGATACTCACTTAAGTAAACCCCACGCCGTGTGTCTACCCCGCTTTTATTTACTATTGTTTAGAGTTTTAATATGTAAATGTCCATTTAGTTATTGTGAATTAATTTCTTAATCTGAAATTTGTTTAGAAATTCAATATTGAAACATGTGAAAATTTATAGGTTATATAGATAACAAACAAATTGAGATAAAGTTAAAGAAAATGATCCGAGATCAATTTAATGTGCACGGTAGCATTAAATGATTATACATTTGGTGGGACTCGAAAGCACTGTAATTAACTGCTGAAAAAAAACCAAAAATGTGATTTGAGCTATTATTATCATTATTGCACAATGTTTTAGAAAATAAATCATTTGGTATTTTTAATTTATTTCAGGCATTATATTAACAACTTTCTCATGATTTACAAATAGTGTTTCAAAAATTAGCAACTTTTTAAAATTTTGAATTGATTATTTATTAGTTTCAATATTATTATTATTTGTTTATTTTTGCCATGAACAAAATTCTTAACTTGAAAATTGTTTATAGATTTCATACTGAAATATATGAAAATCTGTAGATTATATTGATAATATTTTAACTTAAAAGAAAATTAAAGATAATGAAACAGTAGTGCCATCGCATTAGCATTAAACGGTTACGCTTCGGCTATGGTAGAGTTCAAATATGTAATCTTTGATTATTATTACGAGCGTTACGGGATGAAGACATCTGAATTGTTTTTCTACAAATTGTACTGTTTAATACGTTCAAAAGAAAATGATTTCCATAAAAATTTAGTCATATTTTTGTGTTGAATCAAACGTAGTTAATTTGAATTTTTATTTCTAAGTTGCAATATCTAATTTTTTATTAGTTTAAATTTTTATTTATATTATTAATTAATAAAAAACGAATTTGTAAAGTACTTTATTTGTTAGATTCTATTTTTAAGTGATATCAAGACTTAGTAAATATTGATAGAGGAAATTTTGAATTCGTAAAGAAAGCTTAATTGTCGGATCCTATTTTAAATGATGTTAAATTTTAATAATATCTGTACAGAGGCATTTTTGGTATTTCATACTGACACTAAAAGAGTGTGACAACAAATATATTACAACTATTACTAAAGGAATACATATAAAGGGCAATTTTAGAACTTTGTAGTCGGACCAAAAGATTGCGCTTCCAAGACAACTATTAATAAAGATATAAAATGAGAGGGGTTCACAGCTCATTTGTGACCCATCAACATTAGCCATTGAGTTTAATAAATTAGCGGTTTGATTTGACAACTCTCTCATATTTTGTTAACATTCTCTTTCTTACAGCGTCATCAAATCTAATAACTAATATGAATGTGTTACAAAGGGACTAGATATTTAGAAGCTATGGATCTCTCATTAAACACAAGTATTTAAATAGTGAACTAATGAGAGAACTAAAAATAAAATATGTGATGACATGTCAAAGTATTCTTTAATTCCTTTATAAATTTAAGTAATAGATTAACGATTTGTTTGCTTAAACGAAATAATATTCAATACCAAATTCAACCATATTATTCTATATACACACACGCACTTTGTATTAGCCTTACGTGCAAATAATTAATGAGGTTCAAATAAATGGTTCTTTTAAGAGACAAAATGGTTAATTTTCTTTTTCACTTTCACTAGGACAGAGGTGTGCTATATTTTTTAAAATTGCTTCTCAAGAAAGTCATTTTCCTTCCGAACCTTAGTCACTTTATCAGAAATATTTACGTCATGAGATGGACATTCTCTCGTCTGCTTTTGAAACTTGATCCCATCAAATTTTCAAGTAAAAAAGCAAGAACAAAAACCTGTGAACAAGCCTTTAACTGAAAAATGCTGACTATTAGAATATTATAACTCTGAGCTTAATTCTGATAAGCATACAACTGTAGCACAAATCATAGTTAGCATACCTTTGCGACTTCAAGAACATATTGTCCAAGCACCGAATGATCTTTGACACAAAGACGCACTGCATGAGCTTCATCAGATATAGAATTGTTTGTAATACCGGCCACCTATCAATTTCGTTTAGTTAGTTTATAAGGAAAGTAATGTTCCTGGTCTGAAATAACGGTTGAGGATCTTTCTGACTTCTGAGAGGTTGAGATGGTGCGATAGTGTTGGACAACCTGACGTGTTCTCCAAAGCATACGACCCAAATGGTAAAAACAAGGAATGTAAAAATTAGACAAGGCAAATTATGTTACATTTTCACTAAAAAGGGTCTGCAATGAGCATTCAATTGGTGCCTAAAAAATAGGGTGAGTATATTTGAAATATATATATATGTATATGTATATGTATATATATGTATGTATGTTGAGTATAGTTGGAAATTTTGCTTAGATCTAGGTAACCCAAGTTGCAGTTCCATCGAATAATAGATGAGTTAATCACAAAAGCAAACTTTGCTAAAAAAGCATATAGCAAAAATAGACCTTAGTTGAAACTTGTTACAAAATTATGTATCGTTTCAAATTTGTATATGCACATTTATAAAATGCACATGTGCGTTTTTTGAACTTGTACATAAGCATCAATAAGCCGCATGTATAATATCAAATTTACACATGCGCATTCCATAAATGCACATACGTAATTTCTTTTCCATCTCAAAACCGGACTTGTATTTATACTAACTTATAAAGTTGATATATTTTTGCAATAAGTTTTTTATTCAAGACGCTCTTTGAGTCTTTACAAAATGAACCCATGATAGAAATCTTAACCAATGGACCATTTGGTCAATTTCTATCGTAACTGCTGATGCTGCATTTTTTCCATATTCAATAACTCAGCTATATGTCTCTGTATGCTGTATAAGTAGTGTGACATAGTTTATGATATTTTGTGTTATGGAACCACGGAGTACAAAAACCAGGTGTGCACTCATTTTCTATTGTTAGCCATAGCTAGCAAATTTCAAATCAGTTAATATATCTACTCAATTGTGTGTATAGTAAAATCCTCAAAATCTCAGTGCTAAATGGAAATGGGAATGGTTGCAAATATGGTAACTGAGAAACATGAATCTTTTAAAACTCTATCCATCCACTTTGATAAACGCGTATAGTGAATGGTTAATTCTATATTTGCTCTAGAATTTGCTTTTCATAGTCCTATTTTTAACCAAATTCTATTCTCCGAAAATTTCCTTACCCCGCCTAATTCCAATGTCACTTCAATATATCTTATATATTCAACAAAACCACATAGAGAGCTAATGATTTTCTACTAGCATATTCACATCTATCTGTTAAATAATAGTAAAGCTGAAGAATTTTCTACTCCTTTATTAATTCTAGGGATTTCCTCTTATGTCCTTAGTTCTCTCCAAATGTTTTATTTTCAAAATTTATCATTATAATAATTATTACAAAGTGGTACCAATTCACTCTATTATCATTTTACATTTAAATATCAACAATTAAAAATTTGTATAATTATTTACAAAATTATTCTAAGTTTTATCATATTATTTTACATTAAGTCCATATATTTACATCAATTAAATGATCTAAACTTTGAACTTTTCAAATGAATTTAATTAAGTAATATTTATTATTTGGTCTAATAAGTCAAAAAAAGACTATTCAATGTATTGTATATCACACTTATATTGACAAAAATTATAAAATAAATATTTCATTCAAGTCCGCATAACTTAAAATTTTCACAATTATATGCAAAATTATCTTTGGTTCTTGTACATTATTATTTTACATTCAAATTTATAATAATTTCTTTCTTTCTAAAATTAGCACTGTATTACAAAGAGAAATATACATAAATTTTCTTTTTAAAGTTGATATTTCTTTACAAACAAACATATACACAATTTTATCTTCCTAAAATAGATATATTATTACAAACATATCAATATTTTTTTCTTTTTAAAATTGGTACATCAAGTGAGTTTTTTATCATTAATAAAATTTATTTTTGTTATGAACGACGTTAAATTAATGATAAGTGATTAGTACCATAGTTTGTAATCTCAAAAATAACGAATTATTCCAGTTAATAAGTTTTATGAAAACGTTAAATTTTAGTTATGCACATTCGTAATTTACGTCAGTTAATGGATAAAAATATACGATGTTTTGGTTAGAGTAATTTTTATTTTGTATTTTTTGTCCTTTTTTGAGGCAGATATTAGTTATTTTGAAAAGTTTTAATACTAATTAAAATTAATGAGGTATGAAACAATGATGTAAAACCAATTTATTATTTTTACAAAACTAAAAAAAGTATGATTTGTACGTTTCTTTTAATTAATATTTCTTTTAGTCATCAAATAAATATTTTATTTATGCTTTGATAGTGTATACTAATTTCTGATGTTGATATTAACTATAATAGATTTAAATGCATAAAAATACACAGATTCGTTACTATTATACCTTCATTTTTAGGTATTTTGTCATTCTCTAAAACAATATTTGAAATTCAGTCTATATATCATTTATTTTTTAAAAAGGTGCTGAAAGTAAAATGTTTAAACACAAAATCTATGAATATAAATTTATCTGTTGAAATTTATAAAAATATTCATTTATAATTAATTAGGAATGCTAACTTTCATTTATTTTCTTAGTAAATATTCAATGTTAAACGATAATCTAACTCATTATTAATTTATTATCAACAAAAATGACAATTTAATATTTGTACAAATATAAATATACATAAATAAATCACATAACGAAAATTACATACTTAAAAAATAATAAGCTCGGCACATACTCAATTATCTTAAAAAAATTCACCATATATTGCACAGTAGATTAAATTTTTTAAAAATATTTTTACAATTATTTTTCTAAATCATACCTACACATTAGTATAATAATATCATCGAAAAATTTGCACTTACTGAAATTTTCCTTTTCCTTAATTCTCTTATTATTTTTTATTTCAAAATATTTGTATATAATTTACGATTTTTAAAATTAAATATTGTTTGACTAATTCTCACCGATCATATTACGCTCAAGGTAAAATTTATTCATACACGGTAAATTCCTTTAAATATACCAAATTATTTTGTCAATACCATATACAACACTTTTTACTTGATATACATCATAGATATTACAAAATTACTCTCACTTTAAAATAAAACTAAGCATTTGCGTTATTTCTCTAACTTTCTCCATCGTGCATATTAATAAATCCCAGGGGCCTCGATTCCAAAATTCATCGAAATCACATGTTCTAATTCCAAATTTAGTTTCAAAAACTTCAAATGGAATATAAATTTGTTTCATTGTTTATAGGACAAATTAAAAGGGACCTGCAAAAAAAAGCTATAGGATAAATAGGCTCGAGTTAAAACTCAATGCAAAAATATGTCTCATTTTGGTATAGCTTGCGTATTTTTGGAATGCACAAGCTATATTTTTTTAAAAATTATTTAGCTTGCACATTCCATGAATGTGCAAACATATATTATGTATTTGCGCATTTATGGAATGCGCAAATACTATTTTCATGCTGAAATAAACAATAAACGTGCAATATATGCTTGCGTATTTATAGAATGCGCAAGCTAAATAATTTTTTTGAATATAGCTTTCGCATTCCATAAATACGCAAGCTATATACCAAAACGAGGTCCATTTCTGCAATAAGTTTTCAGTCTAGCCTATTGTTGTAATAGCTTTTTTGGCACGCCCATTTTAAAATTTTGTCCTTGTTTATATGTAGAAATTTAAATTTACTTTTTTAATATTAAAATGTTAGACTATTTTCAAATTTTGATGTTAAATTTAAACTTGATTTAATTTAAATTAAAAGACAAGAAATATAATATTTTATGAATCATATTAATTTTAATACTAAGTCTTGGAATTTAATTTTTATGGTTAATTAGAAGTTAAAAATATTAAAATTGATTCTTCATGAATACAACTTGAAGCAGTATGATAACTAAAAGGAATTTAAATTTATTCAGTCGATCATGTATAGAAATTTTAATTACTTTATGAAGGGAATTATTTGACTATATACAATGTAAATTTAATAATATATTTCAATCAAATTACTAAACATAATAATGTAATTGAAGAAAGAAATGTATTTATTTGCATTGATGAACCATATTAAAAAAACACTTTTCATTAAAAAAAATCAAGAAATTTACCGTGGATTGACTCATCCAAGATCACGCAAATAGATTTCAATCGAGATTTCCACCAAGAATTGTTTCAAATGAAATTTAGTCAAAAATCAGTTGGTTTGAACCACCTATATGCCAAAAGGGGTTTTTTGTATAAAAGACAAAAATTTATATTTTTTTAGCCTCAAGGATACAACCTCAATTTTTTAATCATAAGGACAAACATTCTCTCAAAATTAGTGCTAAGGACAAATATTCTTCCAAAATTAGTCATAAGGACAAACTGTCAAAATTATCAACCACCACTCGTCACACCACCATCCACTGCCACCACCTGCGCCACCACCCCCGCCTCTGCCCTCAACACCACCCGCTGTCATCACATGCTACCGATAACCCTTGACTTAAAAATCGATACCTAAAAATTGCTACCGGTAACTAAAAACCGATACCTAAAAACTGCGACCTAAAAACCGACAACTAAAACTGATACTAACAGCTGATACTCAGATAAACCACCTATAATCTCTTATGTTTTCAAATTTATCAAATTCGATCACAATTATTTAAGTTTACAGTTTATTCTTAAACAAGCATTTCAATCATAACAATTATCCTTGTAGAAAATCAGTTCATCATTATATTTAAAGTACAAACTCAAAAATAACAAATATTTTCGAAAATGATACCTACAAACTAAAAAACTGATACCTAACAGCTGATACCACTGCTTTTTCCCTAATTCTTCCATGGCTTGCTTTTCTTCTTTCTCGACTTACTCTTCTTCTTCCTCGAATTGTTGTTTCTTCTAAAACACCACTTAACCATAGCATCCCTGCCATCAGGGTCATCAATTTTCCATCATCAAATGACTTCAAATCGAGCTACTTCAAAACTCTAGCCGTTGCCACCCACCGTCGAACCAACCACCCTTGCAGTCAACGTCATCGCAGCAACCGCCCTTGTCGACAACGCCGTCTAAGCTTGACGCGATTCAGACTCATTTGTGTGTTTGTCCTGTTCACCAATTCCTTGTCCTGCCTTCGAATTGAAATTCAAAAGTTGTCCTTCATGCTAAAATATTAAAGGTCTGTCCTTCAGACTAAAATATTGAGAAATTTTGTCATTGACACTATTTATGTGATCTTTATTTTGTCAAAATAATAGATTTTAAGTTTCAATTTCATTGTTGCTTTCATCATTCAAATTGCATAAGCTACAACAATTGCATTTTTTTCCAGTTATTAAAGCTTTTAGGGTGGGATCGGTATAATAACGTGTGAAGAGAAGTAATAATGAAGGGTAATTTGGTGAGTAATTTTTAAGTTAATATGAATGTGAATTCTAAGGTTCAAACATAATTTGCACAGATAAATATCTTTCTTTCTTCAATTACGTTACAATGTTTAGAATTTTGATTTTTCTTATTAAAACGTTCTCATTGCAAAACAAATATATGCCCATCTACTTGCAAAAAACATTTTGGTCTATTTAATAACGTGTTTCTTGAATTCTCCAGTAAGAAATACCAAAACATGATTCATGCTAAGATACATCAGCTTTCTACTACCAGGCTCTAGCTTTTAAGATTGAATCTTGTGAACTGTCCGTTGTGAATAATAACTATGTGCACATATTCATAATAGGGGGAAGGAAAAGCAGGGTACCAGACTAGAAGTGGCAATTAGACCCGAGCCGGATCCGGATCCGACCGGACGGGTCTCGGTTCTAGACGGGTCGGTTTTTGTCGGGTCTACATTTTAAATCCTACACCCAACCCGGTCAGAAGTTCAGTTTGGATCGAGTCGGTTCGGATCTGATCGGATAACAACACTAAAAAAATTATATTCCAATGTTTTTATCGGATCAGGCTTGATCGGGTCTTTATGGTATTTTTCATCACTTGTATCCGACCCGAGACCCATCGGGTTCGGTACAATTTTGAGTCTTCTCGAGTCGGTTCGGTTCGAATTTGCAGTTATCAGTTCTAATTATTAGTCCTACACCTATATGTATTCAGGTATTCAATTTTCAAAACATATGCATCATACTTGAAAAGTTTCTCCATTGTGGACGATCTCATGAGCTATTGGATCATTCATGAACTCATGCAAAGGCATCACCGTGTCCTCCATGTCATATGGATTTCCACTTACATCCTTTGCCCACTTATGTTTTACGTATTTTCTTACATCCCTCTGCAAAAAACCAATTCAATGTCAAATTAAACAGTGCCATAAAATGTTCATTTTCTAGATGCATGTACAACTTTAAGAGTTGATGAAATTACCCTTGAAAAAAGGTCTTCTCTCATCCATGGGACCAAATACTTCCAAGGCCATATGTCTAATGTACTTACTCCACCACGTGCCCGTTGGGATGTTTCAATTGCTGAAGTTAAATTTGGATGCACAAGAAACCTAGCTGCCACTTCAATAGCAAATTCGTATGTACTAAAGACACGATCAATGGGATTTCTGAGTACTGTTACAACAGAAGTTCTATCAACTGGAAATTTTGACATCAAACTATAATCATCATGTGTAACTAATAATCTGCAATTTGATTTCCTACCATAACAAAATTGAATAAGCTTTAGTGATGTTTCAGTCGAAAAGCCAATTACATTTAAACACAAGGTACAATCATAAGATACTAGAACTAAACATAGACATCATAAGCTGAAGATTTCATCCAACGTTATGTCCAAGAACCTAGTCCAAGTTAATTATACTAGAAATGTGAAGAAAAAAGATAACAAACAAATCAATTTTGCAGAAGAAATGATAAAGAAGTGATACAAATAATGCAAAGATGATCTTAATATTTCTTAAACATAAGGAAAAGAGCAAGGCTTGGTATATCTTATTCATAGAAGAAAATTTGTGCAAACACCTAAAAAGTACCAAAAGAAGAGTAAACAGAAAAAACCTTGGGTTAAAATGTAATTTGTCATAGGACATGGGACATTTCTGATCAACTGTATATAACTTCTTCAGAAAACTGTTGATGATGAAAGAAATTGGTTACATACGAAAAATATGCCATGCCAAGCCATGTAAACAAGAAATTGACCAAACTTACCAATGGTAGTAAGTCCGTCCACCCGTTCTAGGGACGTGTAAGAAAAATAACAAATCCTTCAAACTCAATTTATCTTCTTTGATTCCATTAGCATTTGAGCTTTTTGCCCAGTTCTTGACTATGATTTCACAATCATTTAGATCACTGGAAGATTGTCCACATGATTTGGTCACTAGAAACAAAAGACAAAACTTAAACAATCTTACTAGCGATATATACAACATGCATCAAAACGAATCATGATTTTGTTTGATACTAGAATGCAGCAAGGTAATAGAATTAGGTAGGGTGTTGTTAAAGAGGCACTAACAAATACAAAGCGAGGTTAAAAATTTAATTAAGATGAATTTTATTACGAGGTGGCTAACAAATGGATTAATTCCCTTAGCACAATAATTTTTTGTTCCTAAATTGTCCCAAATAATACTTTTTCGGTGATCTTCTTTAAAACATTATTTATCCATTTAAAGTCTTAAATCGACATTCAACAAAATCCAAATCAAAGTTAAAATTTAAAAATTGTTCGGGTTTGTCTAAATCTAAAATATAGAAGCCCAAACTCATACTTAAATTAAATCACATCACTATAACTATTTATAGATTAAATCAAATTCAAACTTAGCATAACAAAAAAACCATCAAATCAACATTCACATCAGAATCCAAAACAAAACATAACAAAACATAAACCCTAAATTTGTTTGACGTTATCAAAATATGAAAACATTGAACCTCAAATTAAAAATTAAATTAAATTCACTATTACTATTTGGAAATTAAATAAAACTCAGACTTAAACATAGAATCTCCATTGATTTTGGATCCTGTTTAGGCTTTGTGTTTTTCTTCATTCCAAACATCTTGGCGAGGAATTTCTTATTTGGTTTATCTTAGCGTTTGCATTTTCATTTTGTATTTTCATTTGAAATTCCATTTCTTTACTTATACGTATAAGATTGAAAAAGGAGAGAAGAAATAACAAATGGGACACAGTTAATATGAAATGTTATTTTGGCAAAACTTTAAATTTAATAAACTATTTATTCGGGTTTGATGCCCTTTAACAATTTTAATATTTAATCAGATTTCCCCTATAATTTAACCTCCTTCGGTGTTTATTGGTGTCTCTTTAATTATATATGAAAGAGGTAAATGTGGGTTGCATTGTATACCATAAGAATACGAACCCTGCTCAAGATAGGTGGCAAAGAAAAAATTACAACTTGATAGCATTCCATGATCATGGGTGGTCCTTTCATAATCAAGGATTGGGAACACCCACACACACACACAGAAACTTAATAGCATTCCATGAATCATGGATGGTCCTTTCATTATCAAGGATTGGGAACACACAAAGAGAGATTCCATACAAATGCACACACCTAGAATAAGATGCATCATTAATGTTCCAAGCTTCCAAAACAATGACATTCCTTTCCGTCCTTTACCCCAGATCTGCAGCATTTAAAAAGTAATCTCAGTACATATCATAGAAGAATCATTTGTGTCCATGAAATATAGATATCCATGGATATCATACTTACCAAAATCTACATCTGCAAAAATCAAGTATCATAGGTAAGAATAGCTTAGCTCTAGCCCAAAAAATTCAATGACCAATGGCCCATTTGGTTCCATTTAAATAATCTGTCTTTTTGGCTTTCTGAAAACTAAAATGGATAGGTTTTGACTTTCAAAAGGCCAAAAAATAACTTATTTGAGTCCATCCAAACAGTCTATAAGCTTTGTCAGAGCTAACACATCAAACTGTTTACTTTTACAATTTTTGGTTTCCATGTACCTTTGTCTCAATCTATTTTCAATTTATGGTCTGCTAAATAATATTATGAGTGTCATCATAAATTTTCATCATAATTTTAAATGGCATGAAGAGGGCTCCATTTTTTACCCTCTTCGGGGCAATAAAATGGATAACAGCCATTCTAAGAAAAATGTTTTACTACCTACATAACATGTGCAAAAACTAATTTATATGACAATTCATCAAGGGGAAATACCTATATACAATAATTATGTAAACAATTGGCAAAAAAAAAAAAAATTGTAAATACAAACCAGCGAGCAATGATTTTATTTTATTTACTATCATTATAAAATATTTTGAAATATAATCAACCATTACACTACAACTAATAATCTGTAATCAGATATTTAAAATTAACCTAGCTGCAGCTCCTTGAATTTTCATGCATTCACTATGAGCTATCTTATACTCACCCCTTCAATTTGAACATTACAAATTGTATTTAGTTTTCCAAAAAAATTCAATTTAGTAATGAAATTTTAAAATTACTTGAATTTAGTGCAATATTAGAATGAAATATTACCTGCTGAAGGAAGAGGGAGCGAGGGACGACGATGAGTTCAGAAAAACAAAAGGATCAACATTGGGGTTTAATGGCTCCCTCTTTTTCTACTTTCTTTTGCTATAAACTTCTTTGAACTAGATTTTAATTTTCTTTCAACAATTCACTCTGGGAGCCAAATCAGGAGTTTATTTGTTTATTTAGTATCATTAATTCACAGTAACTTCTCCAATTTAATATTTGAGTAACGTTTTGTTCCCGCCATTTATTGCGAATTATCCAAAACCGAAACAAAAAAATATTTAATTTTAAACATGCTTAAAATTACCAATAATAGAGTATCAGTTGATTTCAAAACCTAAGGCTCGCATCATAATTCCTAATCCAAAAATATATTATTACTTTCCACGTTATGAATGACGGCGTAAGACTTTTTTATACTATTACTTTCAGGACGTCTATACTATACTATTAAAGCTCGGTACTTCTAGCTTTCTTTTAGTTTTTTCCTTACTTACATTATTTTTTATGGTGTAACCACGTGGTAGCTTTCTAACATAGGATTGTTTTTATCCTTTTTAGCCACTTACTACTCTATTTTACTTTAATCATTCACTTAAAATTGTTAGCTAATAAAAACTACTACTCTTCCACCGAATATTTTACCTCGGTTTCTCCAATCCTCTTTAAGGTTCCGGTCAATTTAATCTACTCTATTATATTAACTAATGTTCAGACTTACTATCCTTAAATCTTTTTCACCTACCTATAAAAGTTATAGTCAATTGCATTTATGATTCTTTATCATCCTTGTCAAATCTATTTTATATATAAAGTTCAATGAAATTAATTTTAATTATTTTAAATCACATTATTCTTAATGCACGTACTTGACTTTCTCCATCATATCTATTCTATTATATTAATTCTATTATATATATATATAAAGTTCAATGGTTAATTTTAATTATTTTAAATCAAATTATTCTTAATGCACCGACTTTAATTTCTCTAACATCTTTATTCTATTATATAAGAAGTTCAGTATAAAGACAATATTTATCTCTCGTCTCTTATAATCTCATTCTAAATGCTTCAAGTCTCATACTCTGTAGCTCAAATTTTATAATAAAACTCATTTGTCATTTCAAATTTTATTGAACATTTACTTAATTGCGCCCTCATTTGCAAAATATGTCATAACATAATAATGACATTCGTTTTCTACTTTCACCCTCCATTATAAAATAAATCCCACATTTCCTCCTAATTCTTTACATTTCTATAACTTCAACCATAATTATGATAAATTTCGCACATAATTTGTTCTCGGTTTTTCGATTTAAAATCACAACATTTTTGCTTCTACCTTACTGATATCATTAATGTCTTCCTCTATATAAAAAAATTCCTTCCGTTAAAATCAAGATTCTCACTCATATTTAGCAAATCAAATATATTAATTTATTAAAATGCTCAAAACTCCCACTTTTCCTAATTTAAATCTTTTCCTTTAATTCAACGTTATGTTAGGTCCATATATTAAATATCATTATTCTATATATATATATAAGAAGTAAAATATATTTATTTACACTCAATTATTTTTATTCTGCTTAATTCATAGGGTTTTAAGACGACTTTTTACATCCCAGATGCGTTTCAATTCACCACTCTCGCCCATCCTGTATAATTAATTGTACTATTAAAAACTATGTTGCAGTCAATTACACTGACTAATTAAATGCTTATCTCATATTCATTCATCTTCTCTTTGATTTTTTATCTCCACTATTTATATGTATATATATATATATAGTGTGCTGCTAAGAGCACCTAAGGAAGTGTTTATTAATACCATTGCTAAAGAATATCGTGATATTTAAAATTTATGTTACCTAATACCATAAGAAAAAACAAGCACCCAAGCCCTATTTACTTCTCACTTCTACAATTGACTCAATATCATACTACATTGTTTTCTTGATGCTCATGTAAAAAATCTAATAACTGATTCGATCCATAAAACATCAATTATTAATTGTGTTTGTGTTTGTTTTTGTGTGTATATGCACATATAACATTAAACCAACGAATGAAGAAAAAATTAGAATATACTTACATAAGACGGTTTAATCTCTACATCATTAATCTTCACATCATCGATTTTTTTACACCCAACAAATTCATCAAGAAAGGCCTACAAAATTAATTTTCGCTTAAATTCTTCAAATGAATTGTATAAATTCAAAAACTTAACTATGAATACATACGCATTTAGATCATTGGAGTTTTCTTCTCCCTTTTCATTATTTAAATTCACGAAAAACAATGTCTCATATCAGTCAATTAAGAAAATTAATTTCAATGCACTATTCCTTATTTTTTAAATACCACAATTGAACAACCCATAAACAAATACATGTTGCAAATAACATTGATAGCTTACAAAATTAGTGTAAATCAAAATCACCTAATTCCTTCCTTAGAACATTAACTATTCTCTAAATCACCTTCTTCCTTGGACTTCATTGGTTAGCAATCCAAAGTAAAAAAAAAATTGTTTTTGATAATGGGAGTTTCAACTATGGAGACTTTAGGTTTAGGGTTTATGTTTTAACATGAGGAAGAATAAGAATGTTGGATATTAAGGTTTTGGAATTTACGCGATGAAGAAAAAAGAGAAAACGCATGCTTAGGGTTTAGAAATTCTGGCAATGAAGAAGAAGAAACATAGTTTAGAAAAGGAATGTGTTTTCCTTAAGTAATCAATAACTGAGTGGACCAATAAGTATGGTATTAGAAAGCACATGAATTAAATAAGATGAATTAAATTTTTTAATGGTATTAATAAGCACTTTCTTGGATGCTTTTAGCATCACACTACACACACATATACATACATATATACATACATATATATATATGGAGTTGAAATTAGGGGCAATCCGGAAACTCAGACAACAACCGTTTTCACAATGAAAAAGAAGAAGAACCACCATTCAAAACTCAATCAACTGATGATTCTCCAAAATCAATGCAGATGCAGTGAAGGAATCTAAGACTGAACCGAAACAAGATCAGAAAAGGTGCGACCTAAAGTTTGTTCCTCCACCTGAAGGTTATGTTTTCTTGCATGAACGGGTTTTTAACAAATCAAGAGAACCATGGATAATTACACTGATGTTATACGATGCCGGTACAAAAATCCTTGTCTCAGACTTAAAAAGCATACATTTAGTTTGGAAACCAAATGATGATTTCATAATTCACAGTGCTCAAGATTACTAACCAATTCAATTTTCTGAGAAGGATGAATATAATAGAATTTTGAATAAGAAAACATATTCATACTTTGGGAGATTGATTATTGTGGAACCATGGTACTCTGGTTTTGAATATAAAGGCATGGAATTGAAAACAGTACAAATATGGACTAACATATATGGTTTAGATATGGAGATATGGAGCGATGAAGCCTTATCCATAATTGCAAGTTATATAAGCAAACCAATAAGATTGGATGAATTTACTGAGCAAATTTTTTTTACATAATTTGCAAAAATATTTACTGAAGTTAATGTCCGGTCCGTATTATTTACAAAAATCCCAACATTGTTACACAATGGAATCAAGAAAGAAGTGACAGTTTCCTATGAATTTATCCCTTTCAAAATGCTCAAAATGTTATATTTTTGGTCATAGAGACACTGTCCACTCAGATGATCCAAAGCACAATGGATCCAGAAAAAGCAATAACAGCAACAAGGTGAATGTTCTGCAAAAAAAGGTAGTAAGAATGCTGATCAATCAAAGGCAGACAAAGCTAACACTTCAACTAACGACTAACAAAACTCTACTGAAGATTATTATGATATAGCTGATGAAACTGTAGTAGAAGAGCAAATAAACATACAAATGCATGATCATAAGGGGAAAAACATGCAGGAATTCGCCCAAACTCACATAGATGCCGACAAAGATACAGAAGATCATGACAACTTACTTTTCCTCAATACAGACTTGCCGAAAACATTAATGAGGAGAATATAATACAAAATATTGCACTATAACATGAAGAGGAAACTACTGATGTCAGTGTTAGGTGTGGCTCGCATTGTAAACGGAGTGGGTGCGTGGATGAATGGTTAAAGTCCCACATGGCAGGATATTCAGAATAGTCGTGATATATATATGAGATTGGTGGCACGTAACATTCGGAACGCGAAAATGCCGAAACTCAACAGTCAGTGAATATGTGACACCAAATGCGGATTATCTTGCAGAACTCAAAGGTAGAAAAAGCTGTCCAAATACAAGCTTCCTCCTAAAAGAAACTCAGAAGCAATTCAAAAATTAAATGGGTTTAGTTACTAGGACTGTTACGGGCATGAACACACCAAATAGAATGAATGATGTGTTCAAGCTCCTAACAAAATATAAGCCATCTATAGTTGGCTTGGTGGAGAATAAATGAATGATAACAACTTGTTGCTATTTAAGAATGAAATTTAATCACATTGGGATGGAGTTATCAATAATTCTATGCAGATTAAGGGCAGTTTATTAGTTTATTTATTTATTATTATTATTATTTTAATGTCTCGGGTGATCTAACGATTCTAACCCATGACCTCTAGATCCACTGCCTACAACGTCATATCACTTGTTACTTGAGCTAGCGGTCTTTGACTAAGGGCAGAATTTTGGTTACATGGGATACAACAGTGTGGGGCTTATCTACTTTATCTCAATCAAATCAACACATATCTCTTGATGCTAGTAATGATGGAGATTCAGAATGATATTTACTGTTATTTATGGCAGTACTGTACAGAATGAAAGGGAACAATTATGGCAGCAAACAATGAAGCTACAAACATTACAGAAGCTTGGGTCTTAATGGGCGAATTTAACAATGTTTTGTCACCATTAGACAAAGGGGATCTACCAATACCCTTTTATCAGTTGAGAGCATTCAACAACTGCCTTATGCAGTCTGGTATGACAGAGATTAAGGCAATTGTTTCAATTTCACGTGAACAAGGGGTTTGGCAAATAATATAAATAAAATGCCCATCAATAGTGCTTGTTTGCAAAAATTAAAAATTAAAAAAAAAATCTTATATGAAAGCACTTGTTCTCTAAAATTTATCTAGTGATCATAACCCTCAACTAGTTTATCTCATTCAAGTTTTACAAAGACAAAGGCTTCCTTTTAGATATGATAACTCATGACATATGCAAAAAGGATATCATTACAAGGCTTAAATGTTACAACATAGGGTTTTCCTAGCTGTATGCTTCAATTTAAACTGCAGCAGTGTAAAATATCGGTCAAAGCTTAGAATAAAACAAGAATAAAGGAAAACAATTACCTTGATGAAGCAAAGGAATATGATGCTCCGATTCAAGTAGCCGACAATGATCCTACCAACCTGGAATTATACAACAACATGTTACAAGCAAAGCACAAGTTTCAAACTCAACAGCAAATAAATTACTGGAGGTTTAAACCACAAGCTAAGTTCGATGTTACAACAAGGGATACTAACACTAAATTCTCCTATTCAAAAATGTCACAAAGAAGAAATAGAAATAATATTCAAGCCTTGTTGATTAAAGTGATGAATGCATATGCAATCCAGACGAGGTTGAATAAGAGGCAAATTCATATTACTCGGATTTGTCTAATGACAAACCTATGTGTAACGACCCGTATGATATCTAAACAATTGAGTTAAATATTGAATCGTTAATTAATTGAATGTCCAAAAATATGATTTTTCGCATACGGTCGAAATAGGACTCGAGACCAATTTCGTTGAGTTCGGATCAACGTTACGAATTAAAATGAATATAAATATTGCTATTTGGGATCGGGCAATCCAATGACCAAAACATTCTCGAAATGCGTGAAATTATCATCCGGACAGTCTCGGATTTTGACGAAACTAGTGTCGTTTGGATCGAAAAATTGAGTTGATGTGTGCCAACGGGTTTCGTTGCGACCGAATACGCCATGTGATCGTACGAGCTCGAAACGTGTGTGTGTATATATAGATATTACACGCGCACATACATACCTACACACACTCACCTACCTCAGTCTCTCTCACTCTTTCACTCTCTTCCTCAAACCAGTAAACCAAAAATTGTCGCTCCCTTCAAAAATTAAAATTGAGAGTTTCAATCCATAAATCACAAGGCCGGATCTGTCGAGAACGTAGCGAGGAGAGCTTCAAATCTATGGCATTTTGGTCGCGTGCGGTTGGCCAAGTCCACATTTTCAAAGCGTGGACTAGGGTTTGGGTTCGTCGGCAAAGGAGGAGGCTTTAGGCGAAATGGAGGGGGCAGACGGGTTTCTCTTGGCTACGTGCACCTACCGGCATTGACGACTGGATCTTTGGCTGCTTCAGGCGAAATGCAACATATAGGGAGGCCGTGCTTGCTGCCCAGGTCACGATGGATAGGGGATGGCCGACCTCGAGTTCGTGGGGTCCGTCGAGCAGAGGACGCGGACTGTGGCGCAATGCAATTGCTGGTTGTTGGATTAGTGGAGTGTGCTTGGTGAAAGAGAGGAGAGATGGTACGCGGATTTGTGTTCATGCACGTTTCAGTTCACAGGCATTGATTTGGGAATGAAAAGATTATGAGAGGTAATTAAGAGTTTGTTAATTAATCATTATCTTTAGTAATTCTGCTTTTGTAAAGTTCATATTTTTTGCATACAAGATCCGTTTTGAGAGCGGTTTTTTGCTTTGTGCTTGTGATGGAGAGCTCTATGATCTGACGTTGGATTAGTCAGTTTTTGTTGAGATGAGTGATATTTTCTATCATCGTGCTATGATGTTAGTATAATACAGAAACAACGTTTTGAAATGATTTCTAACTTTAAAACGTGATTTTTAATATATTTAAACCCACATTTTGTTTTATAAAAGAATTAAAAATGTTTTAAAATGGTTTTAAATCAAAATCACACATTTCTTTAGCGACGTACTATTTTTACGAAATTGTTAGACTTGAGCTATTTTTGATAGTAATCCCACATTGGTTGCTTTAGATGTATTGTATGCGTTGTACGTGGATTATTATAGATGTATGTAAATTATTATAGATTTGTATGCTTGTTGGTTGCACCTATGCTTGTTTGCTTATTTTAGTTGAAAACGCCGATAGATATACGATTTAGTGTTAGGAAATATCCCATAGGATAGAAATTCGTACATGGAGTTTCGTGTGTAACGATCGATTTGAAGATGAAAGATGATGGACTTGGGTATATGCTTCGGAATTCAGGATAGATACCGGATGTTTTCATTTGGTTTGTACCTAGCCATTTTTGATTAAGTACATGACCAAAGTAGTCGTTATCAAGGAGTGGCCGTATCTACCATTATTGATGATGACCGATTTGGCCACTTTTGAGTGGATGATGGAGAGACTTTGAGGAGCATGATGTGATGGTTCGTTCATTCGTTAGACATTTGATTTTGATATTATGGCTTTTCGACAAGCGGTTATAACGGTGAAGCAAGGATGCGACGCTTCGACGCAATGGCTCATGATGGAAAGTGACGGCTTTGATAATGAATAACTATACTTCGAGACGCAGAGTAGACGACGATGAGTCGGATTGAGGGAACTGTTGGAGGAAGGTTACGGGACGCACGACAATATTCTACGACTAACGATGGCTGTCAAGAATAGTTCCTAGCCGCGACGACTTCAGATGGGGGTTGTAAGAAAAGTTTCAGGATGTGCGTTGCTATGGACTACATGTGCAAAGAGATCACTGATATCCGTAGGTTTTGGAGTGTACTCATGAAGCAGGGATATGTGAGAACGTCCACTTGGGTTATGGAGTATGTCTCGGATCACACGATGTTTCGATCCATTTACCTTGGACTGTTATGGGGTATGCAGTCTAGTTCATGGCCTACTAAGTGGCATAGATTCAAGTAATGAGAAAAAAGGATGTTGAGTGGTCCTTGAATATGCAGGGAGGTCATACGAGTATCATATATCCAACGTATTTAGTGGGTGAATATGAGGATGGATGATGGATGCTATGTTCACTTTGATTTCTTATCACTCTGGGGATGTCACATGATGCAGATATTATTAATGTAGATATTTAGACACCCCTTAATACTTTGATGTATAGTACATTCATGATGACTATAATATAGAGTAGCATATATCCTATGTAATATGCCAACCCTTTGGATGCAGGGATGGTTCAGGTATACCCTATGTCCCATATACTATATCGGTTTTCATATTATCTCAAGTACTCTTAAATGAGTAGACTAGATAGCAGGTGTAAGCAGTGCATGGAACTATGCAGATGGACGAGCAGGAGATGATGTTTTCTCGTACTTGTTTTGAACTCGGTATTTCTTATTTCACCGTGTGACATCGTGGAGCCTTGACAGTGTTTTGACTTTCTATTATTAGAGACAATTTATCAATTGAGTTTATTTATCAACTGTAATTGTTTTGTATAAATGTATGAGTCTGAGTACTCTGATTTTGTCATTCATGTAGTTATTACTATCTTGCATGTTTTATATCTATGATAATTATTATATATTATTCTATGCGCTGTGAGATATACGACAAGTTCTATGATTATATAATGTTTTCTTTCTCTTATCTTCTATTGTTTTCTCTTCTATCTCTCTTCTTCACTTCTTTTCTTTCCTTAGAACATCGTCCTACATCAAACCGGATGCTTCAACGGCGCATTATTCGGTTATATAAGCATCGAAGGTGTAGGAAGGTCGTCTCACTTGGTATCAGGTCTAGGTTATGTGATTAACCTGAGTTGATACCATGATCCGGTAGAGATGGGATATGAGTTATTGCCTTAGACTAGATCAAGAGGATACATGTATACAAGAGAGAGCGTACTTGTTATACATTTTGGTTTTTAAAACTATATAGTAGTATATATAGTATATAAGTTGTATTGCACACATGAGTACCGTTGATGTAGTTTTTCTTTATGAGAGAATGATCATATGTATTAAAAGTGATCTAGCATATGAGAAATGATGTTATTGACTCCATCTCTAAAGTATAGAAGTGGGCAAGATCGAAGACCACTAACCCCGATTTACAGAATATGTTCGTTAAGATGGTGCGAAACATTATTCTGAAATGCTCAAGTTGCTCTAAATGATTATGGTGCTGAAGTGCAAATGCCTATAGTCGATCGACTTTGCTGAGCTGTATAAAGACTACATGAGTTTAAGAGGCAGACTGTCCCTTGGAATGAAGTCGACTATTAAGGTGCAAGACTGGATGGATATTTGCAAGACAATTTGCAGATGATTTGGATTCAGATGATGCAATGAGGTAGAAGTTATCTCTAGATGACTACAGGAATGAATAATGAACCGGTGTAGTTCCTTTATAGCTTCGGTGCCCGAGGATCATTTTACTTGGGATCAGTTCATAGTTCACATCAGAGAGTATTTTATCTCGACTTCTCAAAATTCAGTGTTGTTTAGAAAGTTCATCGGTTTGAAGTAAAGCGGTATGTTTGTGTCAGAATATATGGTCGCATCGATATGCTGTTGAAGTATGGTCTATTTCTCATTGGTACTCCACTCGGAAAGAACGAAAAGTTTATCTTTGGGTTGAGCAATCATCTTGGGAAGCGATTGATTGGTTATATTGATGAGAGCTTCGAGAAGTTGATCAGGAAGGCTTTACGATGTAAGAGCCTATACCCGGTGTAGAAGGATTATCCCAAACCAGCTAAGTAGGGGCAAACAGTGAAGGCATATGTATTGAATGTCATTCTGATTTTTTTGAGTGCTCCATCGACGAAAGAGAAGGGAAATGGCATTACTATCTAGGATTCCATTTAGGGTATTCCATACATGTTTTATTCAATATCGAGGTTTCACATTCCTTCATATTTAGTAACTTGGTAGATAGATTGGGATTGAGACCCAAAATTATTAACTGACCTTTAAATTATGACGAACTTTGTTGGGGGCCCAACCAGCCCGTGCATGGTTTGTCGAGACCTAATCTTATTGAGTCATGGATGTTTGTTTGGTTGTTATTGATTTTTTTAGGTTTAATAGGGTTCGGTATTATAGTCTAGAAATGGACTGGATAAAGAGGTACGAAATGGTATGGATTATGAGGGGCCGTTGCTAATGATAGGGTCTGATGATGAGCGGAAGGTAGTGCTCGGTTGCCGACCTGATGATGAGATGATGGTTAGCTTTCTATATTCGCTCAATATCCCATATGACAAGTTATCATATGTGCATATAGCTTGAGAGTATCCGACATATTCAATGAGGTGGTCGGATTACCACCACATAGGGAGATAGAATTTTATATCGATCTAGTCAGAGGTGCTAGACCAGTAGTTATGTCTTTGAGACATATGATGCTCAAAGAGCAGAGGAAATTAGAGGTGCAAACGGATGACCTATCGAGGCGAGGTGTTATTCTAGGAGCATATTTGAATGGGATGCACCTATATGTCGCCACTAAGGCCGATGACTCTTTGAGGTTGTATGTTGATTTTCATAAGCTGAATGAGATGACGAACAAGTATCCACTCTCGCTTATTAATGGCTTGCTCGATCATCTCTTTGACACGAAGGAGCTCTCTCAGTTGGACCTTGCGATGGGGTTTCATCAACTAAAAGAAGCTAGAGAGTGTGTGTCAATCATAGCGTTTCATATGCTACATTGATTTTTGATTGGTTGGTTATGCCATTTGGGCTAACCAATGCATCGGCATGCTTTGTTAATCTCATTAAACGTGTTCTGAGTGATCACTTAAGTAAGTCTGTGCTTGTGCTCATTGATGATACTTTCATCTACTCATGGACGAAAGAGGAGCATAAGACACGATTGACGATTGTATTGAAGGTGTTGACAAAACACCAATTGATGATGAGATTTTTGGAGTATCACTTCTAAAGGAGGGAAGTGAGATGATTGGGTCACCTTGTTTCAGACCAGGACATTACTATCGATCCAATGAGTTACGACACCCCAAGATTGGAACAGACCCAAGAATGCTACGTATATGAAGATTTTTCTTGGATTAGTGGGATAGTATAGACGTTTTACCAAGTACTTCTAAAAGGTAGCGACACCGTTGATTTATTTGATAAGGGAAAATCTTATTTGGGACACGAGGTGTGAGCACGTGTTTGTGAGTTTGACAGAAAGATTGACGAGTGCACCGATGTTACGCATTTTGAGTGGGAATGAAAAATTGATTGTATTTACACATGCGTGTGATGCTGGATCAGGTGCAGTATTGACATAGGAAGTAAGGTTGTTGTATATGTGTTTGTACCAAAATTGGGCACAACACTCTTCGGAAGTGTTTGAAGAGATAAAATGAAGAAAGTAAATGTAAAAAGAGGATTATCTAACAAACACTCTAGAAAATAATCAGAAAAACAGCAAAGAACACAGAGATTTAGAGTGGTTTAGCGTGTTGCCTATGTCCACTAAGAAATGATTGATCTTTATTAACTTTTTCTTTCTAGTTACAGCGGATTACAATAGCAAATCTCGAGTACAATAGTGAAAGTCGAGTACAATGGTGAATTCGGCAAAGTCTGGACGTCAAAGAGGCAAAAGATCCCTTTTCTGTAGGATTTGGGATGCTATTTATAGGTGTAGGCTGCAAATATCTCGCTCAGATCTCGAGAGACCTCTTTTGGCATGTGGGTGGGCCCACGCGATCGATCCCACGTGATTTGCACTCGGTCCGTGATCGATACGAACGAATTTCGTATCGATCAAGTTTTGGTCCAATCGAGTCAAAATTGGGCATGAACATTCTTTAGGTTGTACGTAAGCCCCTGTGAAAATTTGGTGGCATTTGGACTTGTAGATTATGAGTTATGATCGATGCAAACTTGCGTTTCTCTAGGCTGTTGAATTCGTATCGATACCCTTCGTATCGATCAGTTCGTATCGCTCTGTGGGCACGTGCTTGCAAGTTGACGTGTTGCTAACTCCTCGGATCAATCCACTTTTCGTGCCGAGTTAACCGCTTCCCCCTTCGTATCCATTGAGCGCTATGTCCTTCGAATCGATGCCGGTGTGTATCCTTCGTATCGATCGACTGAGGCTTTCTTCGTATCGATACTCGCAGGTCATTTCGTATCGATGGTGTGTTGCTATTTCGCATCGATTGTTTCGTACCGATTGATTTTAGTGGTGTGTTTCGTATCGATCGATGGTCGATCGATACGAACTGAGTTGTTGGAGGGACCGGTACGAATCACGTATGAACGAGATCGATGCGAAGTGTTGTTTGTTGATGGATACGAAATGAAGCAAATATGATCGATACGAAATGACAAGTATCCATGGATACGAAGTAGCCTGGCTTTGATGGACACGAAGTTAGGTGTACGCGATGGATACGAACAGATGGATACTTGATGGATACGAACGAATTGATTCCCTTGGTTTGCATCGATCATATCTTGAGCATACAAACTCGGATTGACTTGAAATTTGGAATGTTGTTTTTCGTTGCTTTGTTTGTCTTGTCATATCAATTGTAGCTTGATCCGGACTCGGATAAAATTTATTGACATCCATAGTGAGCCTGCGTATAAACGATCTTCGGGACGGACTGCCCTCGGTTTCCAATTAAGTTCTTGGTGTCACGGCTTTGCCAAAAGGCGGGATAACATTTGCCCCCCAAAGTACGTCTTGTGAAAACATGACGTGCTTTGAAAAGTTGCACTCTTCATCTTGAATAACTTGACTTGTCTGAATGGTTGTCGAATTTCGTCGCAAGCTGTGACCTTTGATTGATCCACAGAAACATAAATCATGAACTGCTAACTGCCAATTGTTGTACCGTGTACTGTTGTAACTGATTATTGTACGATAGCGATCTGTTGTTTGTTGTTATAATCATCACCAGACGAATATTCAATTCCTATGAATTCTAAAAATTGGATGTCGGTCCATTATACAGGAATGTATGTTAGCCTGACTCCCGTTAACGTTCGCACGTTCACGAGTCGTTGTCAGTTTTTTAGTTTTTTTTTAATCGAGTTTCATATCGATCCTCTCCTGAATCGATGTGAAATTCAGGTTGTAATGACGCCTGATGGTCATTTTGAAATGTCCCCTCGTATCGATCCTCTCCTGGATCGGTTCGGGATGAATGAATGTAAATCTCGTATTGATGGACTTAGGAGGGATACGAATAGAGCAGTTGGTCCTCTGGGTACTATTCGTATCGATGGATACGAGTCTTCATGGGCTGTGTGTTGATGGATACGAATAGAGCAATTCGTATTGATGCGTTTCATGTGGATTTGAATTTCTGCAGGCTCGAAAGTAGTGGATACGAAGTACGCGTTTCATATCGGTAGGATCCAGTGATTCAGATAAGTAATTATTGTAGGTTTCGTATCGATAGGACCTGAGTCGATGGATATAAATAACTCCTTCGTATCGCTTTAAGGAGAAACCTGTCGAAACCGGTTGCAATGACTGGGAGACGAATCGTTTTTCTTCTTTCCTTGGGTCCATATAAATACCGTTTCGTACTTAGAAATTTTTTTACTTGCCCATTATTCCTATAGCCTTCGTATCGACTGAAAAACTCGAAGATAGAAACTTGCCTTCGGCTCGAACTAGGCCCTTAGTCACTGTCTTCGAATCGCTCAAGTGTTTGAGAAAAGAAATCTGTAACAACCCGCATATTTTACGATTTTATATTTAAATGTTTTATTTAAATATAGCGTCGTTAGTCGGATTTAGGTCCGAAATATCACTTTTTGCAAACAGTCGAATTAGGACTCGGGACCATTTCCATTGAGTCCAAAATGGCGTTTGCGATCTTTTTGAGTATAAGCATCGATATGTTTGGAGTAAGTTGAATTTTGCTATTTTCTAAGTTGGTTTTTGGGTTTGGGTTTCACTCAACTCATCCTATACCCTAACTCAGCCCCTCTCGTCTCCATTCACTCAATTCTTTTCCTAAAACTCAAGCTCAACTGAAAATGGGGGAAGAGAATGGGAAATAGAAATTCCAAGCCCTAGTTTCCTCTTGCAAACTCAAATTCTTGCTCCAAAATCAAAGAGAAGCTTAGGTAAGAATTCTTTTCACCCTCTACATCTCTCTCTCTCTCTCCAATTTCAGAAATTTCCTATAACCTAATTTAGGAAATACTTGTTTTGATCTTAGATTGGAGCTTGTAGAGTAGAAGTGAAGAGTGGTTGATCTTTTCTTTGCATTTGAGCTTCTCATCTTTGTTTTTGAGTTAAAAGGTAAGTTTTGAACTCACATCTACTTCTCTAAATATCATTGGTGTTAGGTATGAATTCCTAACACTTATGCATGTTCATTTGCTTTTGATTTGAATTGATTTGGTGAACATTTCAATTTTTGGTGTTTTGAAGTCTAAAACTCTAAAAATCATAGCTTTGATGTTTGATCATGCTTTTGGTGGTGTATTGAAGAGCCAATAGGGCTGAGTTGTCGATTGGCATAAACCCCTAGCGCCCATTGCTCGTCCGATCGCAAATTGTGAGAGTTTGCTCTTCATTTTGATAGGTTGAAAAACATCTCCAGTGCCAATCAGTCGATGGCCTCTATAGTCAATCGACTGGCTGTAGAAACCGAAAGTTTCTGGGACTGGCTGCAGAAACCAAAAGTTTCTATTTTCTGCAGTCAGTCGAATGGCCTCTACAATCAGTCGAATTACTGTAGGAACCGAAAGTTTCAGGTTTCTGGATCAGTCGACTGGCCTCTGTAGTCAGTCGACTGACCTGCTTGTCTCAGCCTAATTTGCATACTTTGCTTGGTTTCCAATTTTAATCGATTCGTGTCGATTCCAATTAGTTGTTATTGCATATTTGACTTCGATGATTTCTTTTTGATTTCGTACACGGGTTCTTATAAAATGATCTTTTCAAATTGTATTAAAAGCTCGTTTCTCCAATTTATAATTTCTATTTAAAACACACACACAATTTTGCACTTCGAGCGAAGAGGGAGGAGAATTAAATGATTAAATAAAACGCGTGCTATGAACACGTGGGTTTATCTTTTCAGTTAATTCCTAATCTATACGTTTGACCGTTTTGACCTGTAACAACCCGCATATTTTACGATTTTATATTTAAATAATTTATTTAAATATAACGTCGTGAGTCGGATTAAAGTCCGAAAAGCTACTTTTTGCAAACGATCAAATTAGGACTCGGGACCACTTCCATTGAGTCCAAAATGGCGTTTGCGACTTTTTTGAGTATAAGCTTCGATATTGTTGGAGTAAGTTGAATTTTGCTATTTTCTGTTGGGCTTTTGGGTTTGGGTTTGACCCAACTCAACATATACTCTAACTCAGCCCCTCTCTTCATCCATTCTTCCTCATTTCATTTCTTTTACTCTAGCAAAACTGAAAATGGTGGAAGAGAAGAGGAATTAGAAATTCCAAGCCCTAGATTGAATAGCAAACTCCAAATTCTTGCTCCAAATTATAGAAGAAGCTTAGGTAAGCCTCATCTTCATCTTCTCCATCTCTTCTCCTCTTCGATTTCTGAAATTTCCTAAAACCCTAACTTAGAAAATGTTTCATTTTGAGCTTTAGATTGAAGCTCCTTGGGTTGAAATTGAAAAGTAATTGTTCTACCTTTGCTTGTAGCTTCTCTCTTGTGTTTTTGGGATAAAAGGTGAGATTTTTATCTCACATCTATGTATATATCTATCTTTGTTATTAGGTATGAATTCCTAACACTTGTCCATGTGCATTTGATTTTGGTTTGGAATGATTTTGTGTATATTCCAATTTTTGGTGTTTTGGTTCAATTTTTGTGATAATCCTATTATGGATATTTGGACATTGATATTCGAGGCGTATCGAAGAGCCATTAAGGCTGGGTTGTCGCATGGCATAATTCCTTAGTCGTTGTTGCTCGTCCGATCGTTATCGATATCGTTTGGCCATCATTGGTCCAGGTTCAGGAAATGTCTGAAATTCCAGTTTCAGACGTCTGAATTGATATTTCAGACGTCTGAATATTATTCTGGAAAATTTCTATTTCCAGATTCAGACGTCTGAATCAAAGGCACCAGACGTCTGAATTCAACCAGAAAGGAAATAGGCCAAATTCAGCTGTTTTCAGATGTTTGAAATATTTGGTTCAGACGTCTGAAACTGTGTTCTGGAAACTTTTAATTTTCCAGATTCAGACGTCCGAACCACTACTTTTAGACGTATGAATCTGCTATCTTTTGCCAATTTACCTATTTTGCTTGATTTTCCATTTTAATCGATTCGTGTTGATCCGGATAGTTGCTGTCAATTATTATTGTCTTTGATGATTCTTTTTCTTGATTTTCATACACGGGTTTTTATAAAGTGATCTTTTAAATTGTATTAAAAGCTCGTTCTCCAATTTATAATTTCTATTTAAAACAAACACAACTTTGCACTTCGAGCGAAGAGGGAGGAGAATTAAATGATTAAATAAAACGCGTGCAATGAACACGTGCGTTTATCTTTTCAGTTAATTCCTAATCTATTCGTTTGACCGTTTTGATCTCTGGGTCTGGTTCACCGATGAGATGAGGTGAACTTTGTACTGCTTTGAGTGTGAAATTGGCTCACGGTTAGTAAACCGTTTAGTGCGAACGTGGGGTATGGGACTCACGTTAACATTTTCCGGGTTCCTTTCCGAGAGTTGTGACACATTCCACCGGACAGTGATGTCCAATACCGCCACTACGGTTTGTTGCCTTCGGGCGTTGCCTTCGGGCGTATGGATCCTTGTACTGAGCTCGAGCATCTTTTGTTTCTTTGACTATTACATTTCCCTATTGTATCGCCCTTCGGTGTAGGTTCTTTGAACCGCACGATATATAGCGATTACCTTATGGAAACTTGTGTTACTTTTGTTGGTATTTGTCAATTGCCTTTTGGCTTGTTTGGGCATTTATGTCCTTTGTTATTGAGTTGCCTATGATACGAGGCTTGTTTTGATTCATCTTATGATAGATGATTTGGTTACCTCTTTTGGAGAAAATGGTGGTACCTTATGATCTTGTATGTTCATTATCATTAGTATATCTAACTGATTTGTTTAGCCAGACTGACCCGTGTATTCTATACTCGGGTCAGACCAAGATGTTTCAGGTTAGGTACTTTGGACTTAGCCTATTTTGCTTCCGCATGGACTACTCCGCTAGCTCCTTTTTGTCATAGCTTTTTGTGTAGTCCTTTTTGTCTATATCTCTTATGTATTCTTTTGACTCGTCTGTATATTGTGGTTTGCTTTACCACTTGACATGTCTCAATTTGTAAACTCTGTAATGTATCTGTGTATGTGTAAATGTAAGTGATGATTTACTGTTCTATGATGTATATTACATTTGAGTTGTTATATTTTATTCTGATAGGTCCTCAGCCACCTATGGCTTTGTATTAAGTATTTATTGGATATGTCGATCCATTTAAGTAAGAAGTGGCATTATCGGCATATTCGATAGATAATTAAGACAAGGCTATAGATGGTCGCTCCTAACCAGCTCTATTCTCTGCATTAGCAGACGGTGTTACCTTGTAATACTCTTTGCTAATGTGGGTCTCGGAGTGGGGCGTCACAGCTTGGTATCAGAGCGAGGTTCAGAACAAAATATGACAAACATAGAACAGAGACACATATTATGGTACATTAAAGTGTTGTATGAATGTTACGATTCTTTGAATCACCGTGTCTTTGGGGTAGATAGAATTTTGAGAATACGTCTAGGAATGCATCTTATTCCGTAGTATTCCATATTTGACTTTAATGATATCTACCTTGTGAATAATCTTTTTCTTATCTTATCTTTCAGCTAATGGCCGGAAGAGGCAGAGGACGACGCTCGGATGCTGGGCAATCCAGTGGCTCGCATACGGACGGCGTTTATATGTCTGTTGATCAGTTCATGGAGTTATTTAGGAGCACTCAACCTCCAGCTCCTATTCGTGCATCTCCTCCACGCAAGTCTGCCTTTGCACGTCTGTGCGGTGATTTTTCTCATCTTGGTGGAAAGTCATTCAAAGGCTCTGAGTCCGTTCTTGTGGTCCAAGCTTGGATTCGCACATGTGAACGTATCTTCTCTCGCATGGATCTTTCTGACCATGATCGAGTTCTTGTAACTTCTAGCTTATTGCAAGAGCGTGCCCTTGATTGGTACGAGCTTCTTATGTCTGAACTTGATGAGTCTGTTCTTTCTTGGACTCAGTTCCAGGAACGCTTCGAACTCAAATTCGTTCCTGAACCTGAGAAAGTTTTATTAGCCCGTCGCTTCCTTGAGTTGAAGCAAGGGAAGTCTTCCGTTTCTGATTATGTTGCATCTTTTGAGGCCTTATCTAAGTATGGTCTTGAATTCATTAGCACTTCTTATAAGAAGAATCTGAAGTTTGTTTCTGGTCTTAAGAAATATCTTAAGAAGTCTTTAATGCTCCAGCTTAAGCTTTCCTTTGAGGAGTTGGTTGATTCAGCGCTTCATCTCGAGGCCATCGAGAAGGAGTGTGATAGTGGTGATGATGTTGAGGTTCGCAAGAACCCCAATAAGAAGAAGTTTCCATTTAATAGGCAGGGATTTCTTCCTTCTAAGAAGAAGAAGCCGGTTGAATCTGGTTCTAACTCTCAATCTGCTGGAACACCTTCCATTCGGAAGTGTTTCAATTGTGGTTCTCCTGATCATATGATTCGAGCTTGTCCTAAGCCTCTCTTCTGTCATTATTGCAAGAAGGAAGGTCACCGTGTTTCCACTTGCCCTACTGCTCCTTCCAGTGCTAAGTCTGGCAAGCTTTATGTTGCTAAGGCTTCTGGAGGTTCTTCTCAGCCCAAAGGTATATCTCCATCTATTTTGGAAGGTTCTATTTTATTTCATGACCGTAGTATTCGAGTTCTTTTCGATACGGGAGCTTCGCATTCTTTCATACAGAAAAAGCTCATCGATGATTTGTCCTTGGATGTTTCTTGTATGATTACTTCGTTGAGGATTGTGAATCCTATTGGGGGGTCTGCAACCCTTAGATTGCTTTGTGATGATGTTGAGATTGTTTTATGTGGCTTTTCTTTTCGTGCGAATCTACACGTTATTTCTTATTTGGATTTTGATATGATTTTGGGTATGGACTGGCTAGTGAGATACGATGCCAGGATTATTTGTTCTGAAAGAATTTTATATCTTCGACATCCAGATTCGTCTACGCAGCTATCACTTGTTCTTCGGAATGTGGATAATTCCGAAATGGCTTTATATTCTCTTGACCCACGAGATGATAATGATATATCTCGTATTCCGATTGTTTGTGACTTCTTTGATGTTTTTGAGCCGGTTTCGGGTTTGCCACCCAAGCGGGCGATCGAGTTCCGCATTGATCTCATTCAAGGCGCGAAGCCAGTTGGGCGTCCTCCCACAAGGATGTCTACAAAAGAAAATGAGGAACTCAAGAAGCAGCTTTTAGAGCTTGAGTCCAAACAGTTGATCCAATCCAGTTTTTCACCGTGGGGCACCGCGGTCGTCTTCGTGAAGAAGTCCGATGGAACTCTTAGGCTCTACATCGACTATCGCAAGCTTAACGAGTTGACCATCAAGAATAGGTATCCTTTGCCGAGGATCGATGATATGTTCGATCTATTGAGTGGCGCTAAGGTCTTCTCTCAGCTCGACCTTGCCACTGGTTTTCATCAGCTCTGAGTCGCGAAAGATAGCATACCCCTTACAGCTTTCCGCACTCGATATGGTTCTTTCGAGTGGCTCGTTATGCCGTTCGGTTTGACGAACGCTCCGGCTTTCTTTGTTGATCTTATGAATCGGGTATTCCGGGAATATCTCGATAAGTTCGTTCTTGTGTTCATTGAAGACATTCTTGTTTATTCTAAGTCTGAAGCCGAGCATGCTAATCACTTGAGAATTGTCTTGAGTACTCTTCGTCACCATCAGCTAAAAGCCAAATTCTCCAAGTGCCATTTTTAGGAGAATAAGGTTAAGTTCTTAGGCCATGTTGTATCTTCCGACGGCATCTCTGTCGATCCCTCAAAGATCGAAGCTATTCAAAATTGGAAGAGGCCTGAGAATGTTCATGAGATTCGAAGTTTCCTTGGATTGGCGGGTTATTACCGTCGGTTCATTAAGAATTTTTCTCGTGTTGTGCTTCCTCTCACCAGCCTTACTCGGAAAGGCATTCGTTATATTTGGTCCGATAAGTGTGAAGCTTCCTTTCAGACATTGAAGGAACTTCTCACTAATGCTCATATTCTCGTGGTTCCCGAGGGGAATCATGATCTTGTTGTCTACACCGATGCTTGTGGTAGTGGCCTCGGTGCCATGCTTATGCAGAAGGATCGGGTAGTTGCTTATGCTTCCAGGCAACTGCGTCCGAATGAAGTTCGCTATGCCACTCATGATCTTGAGTTAGCCGCCATCGTCTTCGCCTTGAAGATTTGGCGACACTATTTGTTAGGCGAGCGCTTCATTCTCTATACCGATCATAAATCCTTGAAGTATTTGTTCACTCAGAAGGAACTCAATATGAGGCAACAACGTTGGCTCGAGTTTCTCGCTTCCTATGATTTTGATATCCAATATACCCCTGGTAAGGGAAATCGTGTTGCTGATGCGCTTAGTCGCAGACATTCGGCTGTCGTTTCTACGATGCTTGCCGAATGGGATATTCTTGAGACTCTATCTTTTTGTGATATTCGTGATCGAGCTCCATCCTCTGATTCTCAGGTAGTATTATTCAGTTTGGAAGCTCGACCCTCTTTATTGGATCGTATTGCCGATGCTCAGCGGTGTGATCCTGATCTTGTGCATCTTATTCAGCTTTGTGAGACCAAGGTTTTAAATCTCCCCGAGATCATCCGAGATGAAAATCCGAGATATTAGCCAAAATCCGAGATTTGGCAGCTTGGTTAGTTATAAGTCTTTTAAATATCGCCCGAGACAGCCGAGATATTAACCCGAGATATTGGCTAAAATCCGAGATTTGAAACCTTATGTGAGACTGAACCCCGTGATGAGGCGTTGCGGGATTTCAGCATTGATTTTCATGAGTGTCTTCGCAAGAAGGACCATCTTGTTGTGCCTTCTGATTTTGTACTTAGGCATGACATTCTTGATGACTGTCATCGGTCTAAGTATACTATTCATCCTGGTAGTAGCAAGATGTATGCCGACATGTGTCGCTTATATTATTGGGAAGGCATGAAGCGTGATGTAGCAAGTTATGTGAGCAATTGCATGACTTGTCAACGTATTAAAGCCGAGCATCAGCGCCCTTCTGGTCTTCTTCAGCCGTTAGAGATTCCATTGTGGAAATGGGATCAGATTTCGATGGATTTCATTGATGGTCTACCTCGATCGAGGTCGGGCCATACTTCTGTTTGGGTCATAGTTGATCGATTGACCAAGTCCGCTCACTTTATTCCGATTAAGTCCACTCGGACTGCTCCTCTTTTGGCTAAGATTTATGTGAAGGAAGTCGTTCGACTTCATGGTATCCCTGGTTCCATTGTTTGTGACCGTGACTCGTTATTCACTAGTCACTTTTGGAAGTGTCTTCAATCAGCTTTGGGCACAAAGCTAAATTTTTCTACTGCTTATCATCCTCAGACTGATGGTCAGACTGAGAGGGTGAATCGTGTCTTGGAAGATCTCCTTCGCTGTTGTATCCTTGATTTTGGAGGTAGTTGGGAGGATCATCTACCCTTTGTAGAGTTCTCCTACGACAATAGTTTTCAGTCCAGCATCGGTATGGCTCCTTTCGAAGCCTTATACGGAAGGCCATGTCGATCACCTTCTTGTTGGTTGGAATCTGGGGAGAAGCTTATTCTTGGCCCGGATTTTGTTCATGATTCTTCTGAAAAGATTGTTCTTATTCGTCAGAGAATGAAAGAGGCACAAAGCTGCCAGAAATCCTATGTGGATAACCGTAGGAAGCCTCTCGATTTCTCGGTTGGTGATCTCGTCTTTATTCGTGTTTCTCCTTTGAAAGGGGTTATGCGCTTCAGTGTGACGGGGAAATTGGCTCCTCGCTTTGTAGGACCATTTCCTATTACTGAACGTATTGGCCCTGTGGCTTATAGAGTTTCACTTCCAGCTCATCTATCCGGAGTTCACAACGTGTTTCACGTCTCTCAGCTTCGGAAGTGTCTTCGAGAATCGGATTCTGTTATCAACTCCCCTGATTTGCAAGGGCTTGAGATATCACTTGATTTATCTATTGTACAGCAGCCTATTCGCGTACTTGCCACGGAGGTGAGACACCTTCGAAACAAGGACGTGCCGCTCATTAAAGTTCAATGGTCCGCTAATCCCAATGACTGTACTTGGGAAACCAGAGAGTTTATTGAGCGATCCTATCCGGGTTTTCTATCTTTGCTTTGTGATGGTGAGAATGTCTTTTTATCTCAAGCTTATTTTCTTTTCTTTTTGGGAGTAGTAAATATGTAGCTGTTGCGGATTCTTCTGTAGGAAATTGCGTGGACGCAATTTTGTTAAGGAGGGGAGATCTGTAACAACCCGCATATTTTACGATTTTATATTTAAATAATTTATTTAAATATAACATCGTGAGTCAGATTAAAGTTCTAAAAGCTACTTTTTGCAAACGATCAAATCAGGACTTGGGACCACTTCCATTGAGTCCAAAATGGCGTTTGCGACTTTTTTGAGTATAAGCTTCGATATGGTTGGAGTAAGTTGAATTTTGCTATTTTCTGTTGGGCTTTTGGGTTTGGGTTTAACCCAACTCAACATATACTCTAACTCAGCCCCTCTCTTCATCCATTCTTCCTCATTTCATTTCTTTTACTCTAGAAAAACTGAAAATGGTGGAAGAGAAGAGGAATTAGAAATTCCAAGCCCTAGATTGAATAGCAAACTCCAAATTCTTGCTCCAAATTATAGAAGAAGCTTAGGTAAGCCCCATCTTCATCTTCCCTATCTCTTCTCCTCTTCGATTTCTGAAATTTCCTAAAACCCTAACTTAGAAAATGTTTCATTTTGAGCTTTAGATTGAAGCTCCTTGGGTTGAAATTGAAGAGTAATTGTTCTAGCTTTGCTTGTAGCTTCTCTCTTGTGTTTTTGGGATAAAAGGTGAGATTTTTATCTCACATCTATGTATATATTTATCTTTGTTGTTAGGTATGAATTCCTAACACTTGTCCATGTGCATTTGATTTTGGTTTGGAATGATTTTGTGTATATTCCAATTTTTGTTGTTTTGGTTCAATTTTTGTGATAATCCTATTATGGATATTTGGACATTGATATTCGAGGCGTATCGAAGAGCCATTAAGGCTGGGTTGTCGCATGGCATAATTCCTTAGTCATTGTTGCTCGTCCGATCGTTATCGATATCGTTTGGCCATCATTGGTCCAGGTTCAGGAAATGTCTGAAATTCCAGTTTCAGACGTCTGAATTGATATTTCAGACGTCTGAATTGATATTTCAGACGTCTGAATATTATTTTGGAAAATTTCTATTTCCAGATTCAAACGTCTGAATCAAAGGCACCAGACGTCTGAATTCAACCAGAAAGGAAATAGGCCAAATTCAGCTGTTTTCAGACGTCTGAAATATTTGGTTCAGACGTCTGAAACTGTGTTCTGGAAACTTTTAATTTTCCAGATTTAGACGTCTGAACCACTACTTTCAGACGTCTAAATCTGCCATCTTTTGCCAATTTACCTGTTTTGCTTGATTTTCCATTTTAATCGATTCGTGTTGATCCGGATAGTTGCTGTCAATTATTATTGTCTTTGATGATTCTTTTTCTTGATTTTCATACACGGGTTTTTATAAAGTGATCTTTTAAATTGTATTAAAAGCTCGTTCTCCAATTTATAATTTCTATTTAAAACAAACACAACTTTGCACTTCGAGCGAAGAGAGAGGAGAATTAAATGATTAAATAAAACGCGTGCAATGAACACGTGCGTTTATCTTTTCAGTTAATTCCTAATCTATTCGTTTGACCATTTTGATCTTTGGGTCTGGTTCACCGATGAGATGAGGTGAACTTTGTACTGCTTTGAGTGTGAAATTGGCTAACGGTTAGTAAACCGTTTAGTGCGAATGTGGGGTATGGGACTCACTTTAACATTTTCCGGGTTCCTTTCTGAGAGTTGTGACACATTCCGCCGGACAGTGGTGTCCAGTACCGCCACTACGGTTTGTTGCCTTCGGGCGTTGCCTTCGGGTGTATGGATCCTTGTACTGAGCTCGAGCATCTTTTGTTTCTTTGACTATTACATTTCCCTAGTGTATCGCCCTTCGGTGTAGGTTCTTTGAACCGCACGATATATAGCGATTACCTTATGGAAACTCGTGTTACTTTTGTTGGTATTTGTCAATTGCCTTTTGGCTTGTTTGGGCATTTATGTCCTTTGTTATTGAGTTGCCTATGATACGAGGCTTGTTTTGATTCATCTTTATGATAGATGATTTGGTTACCTCTTTTGGAGAAAATGGTGGTTCCTTATGATCTTGTATGTTCATTATCATTAGTATATCTAACTGATTTGTTTAGCCAGACTGACTTGTGTATTCTATACTCAGGTCAGACCGAGATGTTTCAGGTTAGGTACTTTGGACTTAGCCTATTTTGCTTTCGCATGGACTACTCCGCTAGCTCCTTTTTGTCATAGCTTTTTGTGTAGTCCTTTTTGTCTGTATCTCTGATATGTATTCTTTTGACTCTTCTGTATATTGTGGTTTGCTTTACCACTTGACATGTCTCAATTTGTAAACTCTGTAATGTATCCGTGTATGTGTAAATGTAAGTGATGATTTACTGTTCTATGATGTATATTACATTTGAGTTGTTATATTTTATTCTGATAGGTCCTCAGCCACCTATGGCTTTGTATTAAGTATTTATTGGATATGTCGATCCATTTAAGTAAGAAGTGGCATTATCGGCATATTCGATAGATAATTAAGACAAGGCTATAGATGGTCGCTCCTAACCAGCTCTATTCTCTGCATTAGCAGACGGTGTTACCTTGTAATACTCTTTGCTAATGTGGGTCTCGGAGTGGGGCGTCACAGCTTGGTATCAGAGCGAGGTTCAGAACAAAATATGACAAACATAGAACAGAGACACATATTATGGTACATTAAAGTGTTGTATGAATGTTACGATTCTTTGAATCACCGTGTCTTTGGGGTAGATAGAATTTTGAGAATACGTCTAGGAATGCATCTTATTCCGTAGTATTCCATATTTGACTTTAATGATATCTACCTTGTGAATAATCTTTTTCTTATCTTATCTTTCAGCTAATGGCCGGAAGAGGCAGAGGACGACGCTCGGATGCTAATGTGGGTCTTGGAGTGGGGCGTCACATGACCTTTGGGTCTGGTTTACCGATGAGATGTGGTGAACTTTTTACTGCTTTGAGTGTGAAATTGGCCAACGATTAGTAAACCGTTTAGTGCGAACGTGTGGTATGGGACTCACGTTAACATTTTTCGGGTTCCTTTCCAAGAGTTTATGACACATTTGCTTCGATGGTCAGTACTGGACCTATGTGGGTCATTGATTGTCTATGTGGACAATTGCTCCTATGTGGGAGTATTATTATTATTATGGCTTTGTCTATGTGGACAATTGCTCCTATGTGGGAGTAGAGTCTTCGTGCGTATCGCCTCTGGGCGTGTGATAGTACTAAATTAACAGTACTTGGCATAAAGACTATGGTCTTAGTCCGCGCGACTTTCTTATGTTTTATTATTGTATTTCCCTTGAGTAGCGCCTTTCGGCGATGGTTCTATGGAACCACACGATATGAGTGCGTCTACCCCGTGGAAACTTATATTGCCTACACTGGCACTATTCTTTGCTATGTTGCATTGATTTTTGGATATGTTTCCGTTATTGCTTATGATTGCCGATATGGCGGGTTTTGGAATATCTCCTAAGTGGGAGTAATATTCTACAAACCATCTTTATTACTATTGCATATGCCGATGAGATGAGGCTTAGTATTCGACATTATGTGATGTCGATTTCTCTTTGGAGAATTTATTTATTTGCTAAGTGACTACGTTTTCACTATGTTAGTAATGTGGTTATTGTTGCACTTCTCTTTGGAGGAGTATTATATCATTATCTTATACCGCATTATTATTATCTAGCTTTATCTAACTGATTTGTTTAGCTAGACTGACCCGTGTATTTTATACTCGAGTCAGACCGAGATGTTTCAGGTTAGGTACATTGGACTTAGCCTATTTTGTTTCCGCATGGACTATTCCGCTAGCTCCTTTTTGTTATAGCTTTTTGTGTAGTCCTTTTTGGCTGTAACTCTGATATGTATTCTTTTGACTCGCCTGTATATTGTGGTTTGCTTTACCACACGACTTGTATCATTTTGTAAACTCTGTAATGTATCTATATATGTGTAAATGTATGTGATGATCTACTATTCTGTGATGTGTATTACATTTGAGTTGTTATATTTTATTCTGATAGATCCTTCAGCCACCAATGGCTTTGTATTAAGTATTTATTGGAGATGTCGATCCACTTGAGTAAGAAGTGGCAATTGTCGGCATATTCAATAGATAATTAAGACAAGGTTATAGATGGTCGCTCCTATCCAGCTCTATTCTCCGTGTTAGCAGACAGTGTTACTTAGTAATACTCTTTGCTAATGTGGGTCTCAGAATAGGGCGTTACAAAAACCCTCGTCTCCGACCCTATCAACCCATTAATTCCCTGAATAACTTGTTCTAATTAGGTAACTAACTATATCAATTAACTTTGAACGATGAGACTCGAATTCTTATGCCATTTGATATGCTTTTGTGACTGATTTTGGTGATGTGGTGGTCGTGGGTGGCTGGAGCGAGGTCAAAGAAAACTGCCATGGTGTTTGAGCAGTTTGGGGAAGAAGAAAACCAGAGGGATACAAAGGATCTGCGTGGATATGGATGAGTTATGCTTTCGTATCAATGATGGAGGGGTGATGGATCGTTCGAATCGATCTGGGTCATAGGACTTCGAGATGATGAAATGGAAGTCTTCGTATCGACTGATGATGGAGTTTCGTACCTACTCGAGGTGATCGATACGAATGCTTCAGACTTGATGATCGATACGAAGGGGTTGTATTTGATCGATATGAAATCCGACGTTCCCGATCGATACGAACTACGTGCCAGGAGATCGATACGACGACAACTCACTTGATCGATGCGAACTTGTATCCCGATGGATACGAAACTGATCGTTACGAACTAGGGTTTTTGCGACCGATACAAGTTGAACCTTAATGAACCTGAAACCTCTTGCACATTTGAACACCAGACTCCGACGAGCTTCAATCTTGCATAATTGGACTTGACCGTTTCACTGCATATTTAACTACCCTTCGAAGCTCATCGATGGAACTTGTAACTGAACATAATTTTAACAAACTTAAACTCGGATCGGCCTTTAAAGTCTGGATGGCACGGTAGTGACAGTCAGCGATGACGGTCACTCCAGTTGAATTTCAAAGTCTCGTCGTTCGAATATATCTTCAAACTCTATAGAATTTCTCAAGTAATATGTAGCACCGCACTGCACAACACACTCATGCACTTCACACTGGGGAACGCACGGGCTTATTATTATCTAATGATGGTTTTTAATAAGTTGATTAGCTATGGAATCCACAAGTTCACAACAACAGGAGCTTCAGAGTGCATCCTCTTTTGTCCTAGAGATACCGACCATTGCAGCCGAAGTTATAGATCTAGCTCCGGACGAGCTGCCTGGTGCCACGTTTATCATGAATCCACAAGATTCTGTGCCGTCTAACGTCTCCGAAGATATGCTGGGACGAATATGTCTAAGGCATGGTCTACCGTTGGACGACGTATTATTACCAGGACCGAATGATAGACCGCATGCTCCCCAAGAGGGGTTTACGGCCTTTAATCGCCATGCATGTACAGCAGGAGTACTTCCTTCGTTTAATTAGTACATTAGAGAAGTGCTGTCTTTCTTTGGAATCGCCCCATCACAGTTACACCCGAACGGATATGCTCTGCTCAATAGTCTATTCATTGTATTTATGGAGCATCTTTTCCGACCTCCTATCCCGATCGAAATTAGATACTTATTCAACGTTAAGAGTCGGGGAGATAGTCTCTCGTTCACATTCCTAGAGGCAGACAGGAATTATCAAGTCGTGACCGGCTCCTGGACCAGACTGAGTTACTTTAAAACCGAGTGGTTCTATGTCCGACGCCCTCCAGGATTTGCTAGCCGATGGTTAGTCAGACGTAAGTGCTGCAATCTTTTCCAGTAGTTAACGAGATAATCATAGCTGATATTAAAACTAATATCTTCTCTCCTTTACAGCTGTAATTCCATGACCTGAGGGTGTGCATTTTAAAGAAATAGCACGGGTCCTCCAAGAAGTTCCAGGCGAGATGAGAGAAATCGAGTCGGTGCTCACCGATAGGAACTTAAGAATTCTTGGATTAATCGAACGAAACCAAAGTATCAGACTAGAGGAAACACTTAGGGCAGTCCCGACAAAGCGGGTAAAGCGCAAAGCGCCCAGGGTCGTAATTGCTGAGGAAGGTAATGAAGAACACACGCCTACAAACGACGAACTCGTGGCGGGGCCTTCTGACAGTCTTCAGGATTCAGAGGGAAAGAGAAAAGGCAAGGCAGTTGCTCACAAGCGCCCTAAGTCTTTGAGGTGGAAATTAGTAGTGGTGTCTTTGCTGACCTCCGGCGTTAGAATCCCAAAGGCCCCTCCCTCGGCAATTGAGAGTCCTTTTGAAGGGCTTGCCGGCCTCCGGCGTTAGAATCCCAGAGGCTTCTCCCTTGCCAATTGAGAGTCCTTTTGAAGGGCTTGCCGACATTCCAATTTCGGACGACGTGTCACTCCAATACGACATCGGATTGGAAGGGTTTCAGAGCGCCTTAGATTTAGGCGAGGCACTTCCTGCAAGTGTAACGGATATAACCGATCGGTCGGGGGGGTTTACACATACATGCATTCACTTCACGACACTACACGATTTCCAGTCCCGAGCTATTCACTTCCAAAGATCACTAACTCTATTGTTCTTCCCCTTTTTACAGATTCAATGAATAGGCAAGAGTTTATGCTCGGCAGTCTCCGCTCAGCGCATCAATCATCGAGCTCATATTATGAGTCCCGTCGGAGGGAGGATGATAGAAACCGCGATCGCGGTTATTCTAGCCAGGAACGCTACGAGAGAGATAGAGACAGGGATTATAGAGAACAGAGATATCGATCCCGATCGTGTTCTACACCCCCTCGACTCCCCCACACAACCTTCAAGCCAGGAAAAGCAACCGGTAGAGCCCTCTCGTCACAAACCGTCTTTGCAAACTTCTCGGCCTGAGCCGTAACGCCACAGAACTGAGGTTGAGCCTCCAGTAGTCGCTGAACAAGCTATCACTGAGCCTACTAGGGAAGGGGCTATTAGAATTGCTCAGTTAAAGAAAGATTTTCCAAATATATGCTTTGACGGCTACATCTTCCCTCCTCACTTAAAGAGAATTCCGTCGGATGCAGAGAACACAATGCATGATTTCATTCATGACATCTATAACCAGTACAAAGAGTGGGTGAAAGCTGCAGAAAAAGCATCAAAGTTGGCCTTTGAGCAGGCAAAAACGGTCAAGAAGCTAGAAACCGAACTTGCTCAAAAAGACCGGATCATTCAAGTGCTTAACGGTGAAGCCGAATCCTCTCGGAAATTAGAGATAGAGGCCACCAAAAAGGCCGACGAGGCAAACTTGGCTATGGAGAGGATGAGGCATACACACTTCGCTTTGGTGGAAGAAATAGGCCATCGGAACACCACTGTCACAGCTGAACGAGATGCTGCTTTGAAAGAACTCGCTGAGCTTACGGCTAAATTTTCCGAAATCATCAAGGAGAAGGATGATGCGAATAGAGTAGCTCAGGAAGCATGTGAACAGGCCGTAGTGCTTCGAGGTGAACGAGATGCAGCAACGGCTAAGGTTCGGGAGGTGGAGACTAAGGTCGAGGAGGAAGTCCAAATGGCGGAGTCCAGGCTAGAGGCTGATATCGAAGATCTCCTCGTCACTTACAATGCTAACGTCTTAAAGCATAGGAATCTAGCCTGGCTCGAAAATTATTTGACAAATCTATACAACGGATGGGGCCAATTAGTAGGAGATGAAAAAGCTGCGCATCAGGGTGAATCAGTTGATGAATTTGAGCTTGAGAATCGAATCTGAATGAAGACGAGCGGAAAATCCTCCACGATGCAATGATCTCATATGAGAAGGAGAAGCTCGACGCTCAGCATTTGGAAGTTGGAGAGGGTTCCAGCGTCGAGCACCATGATACTAGTTCTAAAACTCCCATGCCGACTCAGCCCGAATCCATACCTGCGGTTGGTCCTCAATCCGTTCCTGCTTACAACCCGGATCAGCCGCAGTTATCTCAAGCTAGCGAGCAAATTTCTGAGGCCGTTTATCTGCCCACAAGTCAAACTGAGGAAGGTACTCTGAACATTTTGTACACTTGTCCCAAAATTAAAAATGCACATGAAGCGATTATTAACTGTTCTTCTTTTGTTTTTATCATTTGATTGATGCTACACCGGTCGTGCCTCCTGCCACTCAAGAACCACATCACATGCAGGAGACCATTATAACTTAAGCGACCACCACAACGACCACGACACCGACTGATGGAGCGCAGGGGAGCACACTTATATTTGATGAGCAGATGATGAAGGAACTCCTCAATCATCACAGTGACCCCTTTGCAGACTTGCCATTCGTTATGGGTGGAAGCGTTCCAATGACAAGTTCTTCGGCTCCAACTGCGGGAGTCTCCAGCGGTGCGCAAACACTTCACGAGGAGGAAATCCTATCCGAAATCGACGCTGAGATGTTGGCAGCCGCGCGGGGCAGCGGTTTTGGCGGTGGAATGGCTAGACCTGGTCCGGCTCCTTTGCGGATGATATCTCCGGGAGGAACGGTCATTGAAACGAACATGCCTGCCCCACCTCCTTCTATTGATCCTGTCCCTCCAACTCCACCTGCAGGAAGTGTTCCAATACATTTGAGTTCGGAGGAGGATGTTGACATAATGCCCCCTACTGGAGACCGACCGCCGAAGAGCAAGGGCTCAAAGAGAAAACCAAGCGACGACTCCAGCGGGTCCACACCGAAGAGGAAACCGAAGAAGAAGAAAGAATAGACATGTCTCTTCGGTTCAATTTTGAGTAGATAGGAATTTCTTTATCTTTTGTTGGCCGTGTATAGATGCAGGTTCGGCCCCTGCTAGTAGAATTTTTTGCGTTAAACTTGTACTTAGTTTTCTTCTACAAACAGTTGAAATGAAATTCCATTTTGTCTTTAACTCAATTTTCATTTATTTGCTTAAGTGTTCCAGCATTTGATCTCCAGTCCAGTGTACTTGCTGAGTTTTGACCCTTGGATTGGACCCAAGTTTAGTCGCTAAGTTCTGAAATCACGACTATGAGTGATGACTAAATGTTAAACTGGACTCTGATGTTGCACTGTCTCAATCAGTGATCGACGCTTAAGTTCTGCCCCCAGTTTCAGGGACGGCTTATAAGACCAAGTGGCAATCGCACTCCGCTTTCAACTCATCGAGCGTAACGTCGTCGAACTGATGCTGGAATAAAGAAATTCGAGTGATCGAATCGCGCTCGCTCATTCATCGTCGATTGCATCCACACTTCGGGGATTTGCATTCGTACGTCGGTGGTCGGGCATGCCTGTTTGAGTTTCAAGGATACGTCCACGCTCCGTGGACTTAAGTTATTTTCACGGGCGGTCAGTCACACCCGCTTAATGTTTGTAACGATGTCCACACTCTGGGGACTTTAGATGGATTTGTGGGTGGTCAATCACACCCGATTTGCATTTACACTCTAACCACGCTCTGGGGACTTAGAGTTGTTTTACGGACGTCAATCCCAATCCGGTTTGTGTTCAAACTCTAATCCATTCTCCGGGGATTTTGAGTCAACGTTTATGCTCCAATTCGCGCTCTGGGAATTTGGATTTGGTGTATACGTTGACACTCCGGTTCACACTCTGGGAATCCGGAGTTAGTTAATGTTTATACTCTAGTTCGCGCTCTAGGAAATTGGAGTTAGCCAGAAGATGGTCAGTCACATCTGTTCAGGGTTTAGGATTTCGTTCGCACTCTGGGAACGACGGATCTATCAGGATAGTGGATGGTCGGTTCACATCCACCCTGAGTTAACAAGCGAGGTCGTTAGATGGACGGATCCATTCTCCTCAAACTTGGTCAAGATACGAGCGAAGTCATTAGGTGGACGAATCCGCCCTCTTCGAGATCGTATTTGTAAGTTTATACTCCAGTTCACACTCTGGGAATCTGGAGTTAGCTAAAGGATTGTCGTGTATCAATCCTTTTTTGACTTCAGTGTGATGACTTTCCCCCGAGCTCGGGTATCATCTAGCGAGTGACCGGTCGTATCACAGTCACTCCCTATTTGAATAAATCCCACCGTCGAGTGGGATTTAGCTCTCCATGCATAGTGACAGTTGTATGACGCATTCAATAAACCACAGCTCTGGCTCGAAGAGATTGCATTTTATTGCTGAAATAAGAAAATACGACAAAATCAGTTGCCTTATTACAAATTCAAATTTAGAAATGCAGAAAAAAATTGCAAATGAGAAATAAACATAATAAATAAACAGAGCCTGTTATGTGTAGTAGCGACGAAGACTTTCGCTGTTCCAGGCTCTCGGAAGAGTGAGACCGTCAACGGTCGATAATTTGAATGTACCGTCTCCGAGCTTTCGTTCAATAACATACGGCCCTTCCCAAGTTGGCTTCATATGCGAAGGGACCGGGTAAATTCATTTAAGGACGAGATCGTCGAGTTCAAAGGTTCGGGTCAGACCTTGGCATTATATAGTCGGGCGACTCGACTTAGGTATGCGGCTGCCCTCAAATCAACCTCTTCACGCTTCTCATCCAATAAATCCAGGGATTCAGCAAGCAATATAGCATTTGTCTTCGGATCATAGTATGTCACACGATGAGAAGGCACTTCTAATTCGACTGTAATAACGACTTCTGAACCATAAGAAAGAGAAAACGGAGTGTGGCCGGTTGCGGATTTGTGGGTTGTTCGGTATGCCCATAAAGCCATAGGAAGTTCATCAACCCATTTGCCCCCGGCCTTTTCTAGTCGTTTCTTCAGAATAGACTTTATAACTTTATTAACAGCTTCGACTTGTCCATTCGCTTGAGAGTGTGCAATTGCGGAGAATTTCTTCTGAATGTGGAATCGTTGACAGAAATCCTTAAATTCAACACTGTCAAACTGGGTCCCATTGTAAGTGATGATAGTATGTGGGAGACCAAATTGGCAGATGATGTTGCGCACTACAAAGTTGATCACCTTCTTTGTTGTAATTGTTGTAGGGGGTTCAACTTCCGCCCACTTGGTGAAGTAATCAACTGCTACGATGACGTAATTCGCACCGCCTTTGGCTAGAGGTAGAGAGCCCAATAATGTCAATGCCCCATACTGCAAACGGCCATGGACTAACCATTTGAGTTATTTCAGTAAGTGGGGCCCTTGGAATCCAAGCATGCTTATGGCATTTGTCGCACTTTCTGGCGTAATCTGATGCATCGCGATTTACGGTTGGCCAATAGTATCCATATCTGAGCACTTTCTTGGCAAGGGCTTGCCCCCATTGTGATCGCCACATTCTCCTTCATGCACATCATGCAACACTCGTTTGATTTCATCGTGAGCGATACACCGGAGTAAAGGAACAGAGTACCCTCTTCTATACATAACTCCATTTTGAATAGTGAACCGTGAAGCTTTTTGAAGAATCTGTCTCTTTTCACTCCTGCGCTTTGGCAGGGTTCCATGCTCGAGATAATTTTTGAACGGAGTCATCCATGACTCCTTATCGCGAACAACCTCAAATATCCAATCTGTCTCCATCCGGTCGATGCTCGAGGAAGCTAATGTCTCCATGGGAACTAGTCCCATTTGTTGTGCCTTGCCTGTGCTGGCTAACTTTACTAATGAATCGGCTTTTTGATTGCGCTCTCGGGGTATGCAGTAGATGGCATAGTAATCGAACTGATTTAATATTTCTTGAACCTGAGCAAGGTAAGCAGCCAGCCTTCGGTCCTTGGCCTGGTATTCCCCCCGAACTTGACACACGACCAATTGCGAATCATAATAAATCTCTACAGCAGTGATTTTCAAATCTCTAGCAAGCCTCAATCCGGCAAGTAGGGCTTCATACTCAGCTTCATTGTTGGTCGCACGAAAATCAAACTTTAAAGCATAGCAAATAGATCGACCTTCAGGAGTTTCAAGGTTTCTAATCGCCCAGATCTTTTCGGAATTGGCTTCGATTCCTCGAGCGTTGATGATAAACCCAAGGAATTTTCCTGATGCGACCCCAAAATGACATTTCAATGGGTTAAGCTTCATTCTGTATTCTCGGAGAATATTAAACATTGACTCCAGGTCTCTGATGTGACCAGTAGAGAATCGTGACTTGACTAGCATGTCGTCCACGTATACCTCCATGGTTTTTTCAATTTGATTGGCGAACATTCGATTAACTAATCGTTGATAAGTTGCGCCAGCATTCTTGAGTCCAAAAGGCATCACCTTGTAGCAATAAAGTCCCATGTTGGTTATGAAGCTGGTATGCTCCTGGTCGGGTAAGTGCATTGGTATTTGATTGTAACTAGAATACGCATCCATAAAGGATAAGAGTTCATGTCCGGCCGTTGAATCTACAAGTTGATCAATTCGAGGAAGTGGAAAACTGTCTTTAGGGCAGGCTTTATTCAGATTAGAGTAATTAATGCACGTTCTCCATTTCCCATTTGGCTTTCAGATAAGTATAGGATTTGACACTCATTCCGGATATAATGCATCTCGAATAAATCCATTCGATTTAAGCTTGTCTACCTCTTCCTTAAGGGCGGCAGATCTCTTTGGATCCATACCACGCCCTTTTTGTTTGACTAGGATGTGCCGCGGGTCAATGTTCAATGCGTGGCTCGCGATGTCCGGCGAGATTCCACACATGTCAAAATGTGTCCAGGCAAACACGTCAAGGTTTTCCTAGAGAAATTCAACCAATTCCTCTTGCATTTGTTGGCTTAACTGAGATCCAATCTTTATCATTCTAGAATCATCGCTATCATCGATCGGAACATCGATCGTCAGTTCGGCCCGAGAAGCTTGACTGTCTTTACTTTCGTCTTCACTTTCGGTGTCTCTCGGGTCAAGATCTCTTTGGAATTGGTTGGGGTACCCAGGCCTAGGCCCAGGTGTCAATTGTCAATTATAAAAAAACAGACGCAGAGAGATTCCTCTACGCCCTTCCCTTTCTCTTTTCGCTGCGCCTCGCATAGCTCAGCAACATAACAGGCTCGTCCAGCAGCCTGATCTCCTTGAACGACTCCAACTCCATGATCAGTGGGGAACTTTAGAGTCAAACACCACGGGGCAATGGCTGCCCTGAACTCAGCTAGGGCCGATCGGCCCAAGAAAGCATTATATGGCGAGTTTATATCCAAAACAACAAACTGCAGTATCCGGACTCTCCAGGGTTCTCCAATACCTAACTCCACTGGCAATTCCACCACTCCAGTGGGTATAGTTGCTCTCCCATTGAAACCATGGATACGGTACTGATAAGGTTTCAAATCTTTAGTCTCCATTTTCATCTGGTCATAGGCTCGCTTGAACAATATATTCACTGAACTTCCACTATCTACTAAGATCCTCTTCATCTAAGCAAGACCTACTTAAGCTGATATGACAAGTCGATCGATGGTTGGGGCTTCGATCCTATCGGCATCTCTGTCTCGGAAGACGATGTCGTTAGTCATCATCTTTTGTTGCTTGGCCGGAGCCCCATCTTCCAAACTACTACAACATTCGAAGCTCGCATGCCTAATAGAGCTGGCATACGACTCCATTTCCTTCCAGCTTCATTCTGCTGGATGAGGACCACCACTAATGGTATTTATCACCAACCTCCCGCCAGTACGTGCGGGTTCCTCCTGTCTTGCCTGATTCGGTGTATGGTTCTGATTCGATGGGCCCACACCTCCAGATTGCGGCGCCCGCACAAACTGTTCTAACTTCCTTTCACGTATCAACTTTTCAATGAGATCCTGCAAATGACGGCACTCATTTGTGTTATGGCCGTAGCTTTCATGGAATCTACAAAAATTTCCTGTCTGGATCTGTTTCTCCGATGACTGTTTCGGAGCAGGTTTCTTGTACTGAATAGTATTGCAAGTTTGTAGATACACATTCTCTAGCGACGTATTCAAAGGAGTGTAGTTATCAAACATAGGAGCCCTACGTCACGGACCACGGTTCTAATCCCATTTTCTATTCTGATTCTCATTACCTTTCTGCTGATTTTGTTTATTTTGGATGTTCAATTGCACTTTCCTGGAGCTCTCCCTGGATTTTTTAACAGCAATATTACTCTGAATTCCTTCCATGCTAGGCCCCGCATCATCCTTCTTCCTAGACTGTTTCGCATCATTCCTTCTCAAGAATTGGGCTGCCTTGGAATAGAAACGGTCCAATGATGCAGGGGGTTTTCCGGTCAACCAGTTGCCGAACTCAGAATCGGGATCAATCCCCTTAGTCAATGCCATTAGGATGGAGTTATCATTAGGGTTGCTGATCTCAGCGCATGTAGCATGAAATCTCTCTAAATAACACCTGAGTGTCTCTCTAGGAGATTGAGTGACACTAGATAAAGTATTAACATCCTTCGGTCTTGCGACATGCATACGAAATTGCTCAATAAACTTTGTTGCCAACTGATCAAAACATGAGATAGATCGAGGTGGCAGTCGGGTAAACCAAATAGTCGCTATGCCCCTAGAGAGATCGGGAAGCTTCGACACTTAACTCCGTCATCAGCTCGTGCAACATTCATCAACCATTCATATTTCAAGATATGTTGATTAGGATCTGAGCTCCCTTCATAAACGGGTAAAGTCGGCATCCTAAATCGCCGAGGTGGTTCAGCATAAAGTATCTCATCAGTAAAAGGAGTATGACTTCGGGAGATTCCCCAGTCGTCATTGCTAAGACCCTGACTTTCACGGATCATTTGATGGATCATTGTCGGCAGGTCGGGCATCTGGACATTTTGAGCATGTTGGGCCAAGGTGTGGTCGGGTTCCACAATGCGAGGAGGGGCCGGTCGCCGTCGACGGTCCATGTCTCGCCTCCTTGGTTCTACGTCTTCGGGGACGTAAGGCTTAGGAGTATGGTTGCGTTGACGGTGGGTCGGATCCATTCGGTTCCGAGCGTCAACTCCCAAATCAGTAGATGTTGCAGTACGGTTATCAGTAATATGGTGTGGTGTAGCGCCTCCTCGGGAGGAGGGTCTAGTCTGATGGCTGGTTGACGGACCAACCCTCGGTTGCCCAAGACTCAATGTATGCTAATGCCCAGTGGCCTGTGTGTAACTTCCGTCCAGTCGCGGGCATGTAGATCTATGATGGTAATCAGAAGAGGCTGAACTCTCGGTGGATGAATAAGAAGTCTGATCCCTTCTAGATCTCCTTCGTTGTTGACGGTTCAATTGGTTGGTCAGTTCCGCATTAGCACGGAGCTGTTGAGTGAGCTGTTGGCGGCTCTGAGTCAATTCTTGCATTAGCATCTGGAATTCTTCCCTGGTGACAAGGCCTTACAGATCTGATGGTCCGACAGCATTTTGGTCGGTAGGAGGCAGTTGTACGGGATTCTGTATGTCCCGTCCTTCTGGATCTGCGGTAGTAGAAGTAGTCCTTATGTTAACCATGGTGGATGGCGAAGCTCTTTCCTAGACTTGATGCAAATCTGAATAGGATGGAAGAACTTTAATCTTTGAGATTTGGATCTTCTTCTTAGATTTGTGCAATCCGATATCGATAGTAGATCCAACGAGCAGGAGAAAAAACTGTGTTTTCTCAGTGAAAGCACCAAAGTGTTTGTACCAAAATTGGGCACAACACTCTTCGGAAGGGTTTGAAGAGATAAAATGAAGAAAGTAAATGTAAAAAGAGGATTATCTAACAAACACTCCAGAAAATAATCAGAAAAACAACAAAGAACGTAGAGATTTAGAGTGGTTCGGCGTGTTGCCTACGTCCACTATGAAATGATTGATCTTTATTAACTTTTTCTTGCTGGTTACAGCGGATTACAACAGTAAATCTCGAGTACGACAGTGAAATTCGAGTACAATGGTGAATTCGGCAGAGTCTGGACGTCAGAGAGCCAAAAGATCCCTTTTATGTAGGCTTTGGGATGCTATTTATAGGCGTAGGCTGTAAATATCTCGCTCAGATCTTGGGAGACCTCTTCTGGCACGTGGGTGGGCCCATGCGATCGATCCCATGTGATTTGCACTTGGTCCATGATCGATACGAATGAATTTCGTATCGATCAAGTTTTGGTCCAATTGAGTCGAAATTGGGCATGAACATTCTTTAGGTTGTACGTAAGCCCCTGTGAAAATTTGGTGGCATTTGGACTTGTAGATTGTGAGTTATGATCGATGCAAACTTGCGTTTTCTCTAGGCTGTTCAATTCGTATCGATCAGTTCGTATCGCTCTATGGGCACGTACTTGCAAGTTGACGTGTTGCTCACTCCTCGGATCGATCCACTTTTCGTGTCGAGTTGACTGCTTCCCCCTTCGTATCCATTGAGCGCTATGTCCTTCGAATCGATGCCGGCGTGTATCCTTCGTATCGATCGACTGAGGCTTTTTTCGTATCGATACTCGCAGGTCATTTCGTATCAATGGTGTGTTTCTATTTCACATCAGATTGTTTCATACCGATTGCTTTTAGTGGTGTGTTTCGTATCGATCAATGGCCGGTCGATATGAACTGAGTTGTTGGAGGGACCGGTACGAATCACGTATGAACGAGATCGATGCGAAGTGTTGTTTGTTGATGGATACGAAATGAAGCAAATATGATCGATACGAAACGACAAGTATTCATGGATACGAAGTAGCCTGGATTTGATGGACACGAAGTTAGGTGTGCGCGATGGATACGAACAGATGGATACTCGATGGATACGAACAGAAGGAGGCGAACAGATGGATACGAACGAATTGATTCCCTTGGTTTGCATCGATCATATCTTGAGCATACGAACTCGGATTGACTTGAAATTTGGAACGTTGTTTTTCGTTGCTTTGTTTGTCTTGTCATTTCAATTGTAGCTTGATCCGGACTCGGATAAAATTTATTGACATCCATAGTGAGCCTGTGCATAACCGATCTTCGGGACGGACTGTCCTCGGTTTCCAGTTAAGTTATTGGTGTCACGGCCTTGCCAAAAGGTGGGATAACAATATGCTATTTGATAGCTGAAACCACATGAGCGGAAGTATCCGACTCATGACTAGAGCTGGCAATGGTAGTATTCACTTTGGGAATTTGGACTCTATCTATCAGGAGAGGTGTTCAAGTTGTTCACTGATCCTACATCAGTGGAGTATCTCTTCTCCAAGAAGGATCTTAACCTTCGCTAGCAACGATGGTTAGAGTTCTTTGCCTCATATTACTTTGACATTTCCTATATGTCCAGTAGGGAAATGCATTCGTCGATACTTTGAGTGGAAGACATGTTAGTTTGGGAGCGATGTTCCTAGAGTGGACACAACTGGAGTTTATTGTTGGTTAGGACTTCAGAACTTGATGTGAGCTATTGCCAAAGATGATGGCTAGTTTGACTATCAGACGTTCTTTGATTTATCGGATCGATACTGGTATGAGGCGTGAATCTTGACTAGCAGAGATCACGGCTAAGTTAGAGGAACGAGTAGTGTCTGTAAAAGTGATGTAGTGCGGACTCGACCGTGATGGTTGGCTCCATAAGGACAAGAGATTGTTTCGGATGTCGTTGGGTTGAGGGAGGAGGTACTATGAGAGTGCATTCATTCAAGATTGACTATACATCTCGATGACAATAAAATGTACCATGATACGAGGTAGGCATTTTATTGGAAGGGATAAAGAAGAACGTTGGGGCTTCATTTTGAGATGAATGAATCGTCAACTAGTAAATGTTAAACAGAAGAAGCCAAGTGGTTACTATAACTGCTTGAGATTCCCAGGTGGAAATGAGAATAGATATTTAAAGACTTAATCGATGGATTGCCGAGGACCAAAAGAGGTACGATAGCATTTTAATCAAAATAGATAGATTGACGGAGAATGCTAAATTTGTATTCTTTAAGTCCACTAGAACAACATCCAAACTAGTCGAGTTATATATGAAGTGGATTGTCTAATTCCATGTGTGTCGAAGAGCGTTGTAAGCAGCTGAAACATATTGTTCACTAGTGTGTTTTGGAGGAACTTACAAGAGGTGATGGAAATTATGGCACCGAGTTGACTAAATGATATCAAGCTTGGACCTGAGACTTCAAGATCTCGTAGGCCTATTTGTATGGTAGGACGTGATACGAAACAGCTTTGGAGGAAGATGGTGAAGTGGTAAAGGTTCAGTAGAGTGAGAGCAAAGGTGATTGCATATGAGAGACCTATAAGAGCATGGGGACCGCTTGTCTGGAGCAAAGGCGATTGCATATGAGATAGTTTAGTATTCTAGATGCTAAGATAGACATGGATGTTACTTTTGATGTTTGATCCTATATGTGCCTGTTTGATGTTTGATCGTTGGCATTTGATATAATTACTTATGCTTATATGGTTGTTAGGCACTGGGATAGTTATGGTTTGATATCTCCTATTCATTTGAGATGATTGTTATATATGATTTAGTATGCTTAAATATACGATGATGTTGCAATTGTGTTTAATTGTAATGACCCACCTATTTGAACGTTTTAAATCGATAACAAACTACACATGTTAGACCCAAACCATTCAAAAGGGAGGATTATTATGGGGTAGATAAGAAAAGCAGAGAAAGAAAGAAAAACAAAACACATAATCTCACAGTGCAATGACAAAATATAATAATCAAATAAACAGTTCATGAAGCTGTTTTACAAATAACATTTGATTACACTTTTACAATACAAATCAGAGTACATACAACAGAAATAAATAAATAATGCAACGGAACAACATGATGCAGTGGGATAAATATAGTAAATAATAATAGTATACAAATCTCCATCTTCGTCCTCCAAAAGCAGTCTTCGATACACTGAAAAGCTCAGACTGACCCGAGCGAATTGAAAGGACAATACACTCGAGTCAGAACTAACAGATCTTATGTAAGTTAAATCAACAGTAAATAAATATGAGTGTAACGGCGTCGGAGATGTTTACGGGGTTTGACATCTCCTATCCCGTGTCAACGTGAGTGCAATAACTTAAGAAATATTCGGGATTTCCATCTCCTAAGGATCCGTTAAACTATCTACATACATAGTACAATACGCTATTATAATAGTGTCTACAGTAAAGTAAAGTATTAAAATAGCGTTAAGGCGTTACCCATATCCCCCTTAACATATTTTATATATTCCCGTAGTTTATACAGTACCGTAAGCTCCACCAAATCGGTGGTTTACCCAGAGGGCACTCCATAGGTACGGTACAAAACAAACTCGTAGAAAGTGCGATAAGGCATGTGACAAGGCACGCGAGGCAATGCCCAGGGTAGGATACTACCGTTTTGCGGATCCGGACTGGTGGTAACGCATATCAGCTACTACCGCCCACCTCGAAACACACTCCCATAATCAAAATCGAGGGGTGGCCACCAAATCAATCACAAAGTCATAATATGGTATCGAAGAAATGTGCTCGATTGGAGGTGCGACCTCATTTGGCCCGGTTTGGCTCCTGTTTTAGTCACATCAAGCTGACTCACGGGAGTCAGGGCTATGATAATATCTCATATAGAATCGTTCTCCAAACCATCCTACTTCATTCTGGAATCTCCACCACGTACACAGTTGTTAAAGTGGTTTTCGGTATTAGCAGAGAGTATGACAATATCCAATCCCGGTCTCTTTAACAACCAAACACTTATTTCACATCGGATGGTTCTTTTACATTTCAAAAGTCAATTCATAATTGATATCAAAATATCATATTCAATTCAAATCATATTACTTTCAAAATCATATTCACTTTCGAAATCATATTCACTTTTGAAATTATCGATAAGATAGGTTAATTAAACCGTCATTTCAAAATCATCGTATTCATTCGAATATGTCATTTAAATCCCAACTTAGGTTATAACATCATTTAACCGTATTTGATTTTAAATCAAGGATTTAAGTATAAACACTTCCACTTTACACAGTCTGGAAATTAGAAAATAGTTTAGATAGTTATAAATAGTTAAGTAGTTTAGTACAATTGAAAAATAAATTTTAAATAGTTTGAAATACTTTAAAATAATTTAAAAGTGGATTAAAATAGTTTAAATAGATTTAAATGATTTAAATAGATTAAATAGATTTTAAATAGATTAAATAGATTTAAAATAGATTAAATAGATTTAAAATAGATTAAATAGTTTTAAAAATAGATTAAATATATTTAAAATAGATTAAATGGGTTAATTAGTTTAAAATAGGTTAAAATATGTTAAATTAGGTTAAATAGATTAAAATAAATTAAAATAGTTTAAATTGATTAAAAATAGTTGAAAATAGATTTAAATTAGTTTAATAGTTTGAAAACCTTAAAATCGGGATTTTAAAATAATAAATCTTTAAACAGTTTATATTAAAATAATTAATTTGGAATTAATATCAAAATTAAACCATTTCTTCCATTTCAACACATCTGGACCATGTCTAGCTTTCAATTCAACTAACTAAAACTGGTTTTTTTTTAAATTCAGATTCTCATTAAACCATTTAACCAATATCGATTTCAAATCCATGTTTGAATATCAATTTAAACTACTTCAAATTAAAGAGATTTCAAAGTTATATTCAACAATTTCAATAACTCAATTTCGATAAATTTCGTTTATGCTTCAAAATTTCAACTTTGAAATTTCCATTTTAATTCTTTAAACAATTCATTAAATCAATTCCAATTTTAAACATTTAAAGCTTGGATTTCGAAAATAATTCAGTTTATGCAAATCAAATTTTATTTCAAAATATCGTTTAACTGAGTTCAAATTTTAAGGATTTAAAATCGTTTAATTTAATCAATTCGGTGTCCATATATAATTCTCTACCTTATGGTCAAGTGATACGGATATTTATCATTTCAATCCGTAATTATTTTATATTTACGGATATATATATCATTTCAACCCACAATCCCGAATTTAATTACAAATCCATGAAATCGCTTGAGCCTATCATTTCAACTCATAATGATTTCCCCTAGTCTATCAGATCGTTCGGTCATTTCAACCCATAGGGAACTTGCAGTGTTAAAACAATATAACAATATAACAACAATCATCCAACATCCATCAACAATCATCCAATAACCATTCAAACCAATCACTAAACAATAATAAGTGACCGATTATCAATAACGGGTATTAACTGGCAATTTAAAATTTAATATTAAATTAATGGCGATAATATTCAATAAAAGTCAGATTTAACTGGAATGACAATTTAAATATACCAAACATCAACCAATTAATTTCTAATCACATCATAAATTCAATTTAACTAACATAAGATAATCTAGTAGTTGTGAGTGGGTCAAAACACTCACATTTGATTTCAAATCGATTTAAAATCCAAAATAAGGCTCAAATTTGAATGGTCTCAAAATTCGTCCAAACTAATTCCATAATGTTTGAAATTTCGATACGATCGCAGCGGAGCAAACCGCGCGTAAATCCAACCTTGTATGTGAAAGTTATGTATGTTAGAACGATTTCAAAATTAAATTTAAATAAATAAAAAAACAAAAGACATATCTCAACCTGGCCATATCATCACCCCCCTTACATTCGAAACCCTAAGCCAGAGAAACGCGATCTCGTAACGCCTGTAGCCGCCACCCTCGTATGCCTATGACCAAAATTTGCACCGCCCACGATGGCCTATGGCCAGATCGGAGAGCACCTTCCCCCACCTACGCCTCAGGCCGACCTACCTAGGAGGTCGCGACCCCTTGTCACGCCCCCAAGCGTCGTGCGCCGCCGCTTCCTATAATGGCCATATCTGGTGAACCTCCAACCATCAATGACGAACGAGCAGCAGATCTCAGACTCGCTCGACGAGCTTTACCACCCCATGTCCTCCGATCATCGCCAAGACGAAGATCCACCGTTAAAACCTCGAACCCTAAAATGGACGACCGAGGTTCATCCTCAATTTCTGGTCAAACGGAGAATCAATTGCAAAAACGAACTGAAGATTTGAGTTGCGCTCGTTGAGAGCTTCGAATCGGTATATAATATGACAGGGTTTCGAGAAGTTTGATTTTGGTTTGTAAATCTGAATTGGTTTCTACCATTGAGAAGAGAGAAGCAGACATATGGAATTGTACATACTGAGATAAGAAAGTAAAAGGCTACTAGGGTTTAGAAAGATCTATTTATAAGAACAAAGCCCGATAAGAATGAACGCGTATCGAAATAATTTGAAACGACAATAGCGACCCGAAAAGCCCGTTCGGCTTCTGAAATGGAAGTAGGTCATCCCATATATCAAAATAGATGTTTTTAATATTTTTAAACTCAATGGAATAGGTTTCAAGTCCTAATTCCATCTTATGAAGAAGTTAGCTTTTAAAATCAGCTTATTTCAAATTGATTCCAATAAATTGATTTCTACGCGTTTCGAGCCCGCACGATCAAACGACAAGTACGATCGCTACGAAACTTGAAATCTTACAATAATTCACCGTTACGGATTCGATGAAACTAGTTTCGTTGAAATCCGAGACAGTGGCCAAAATAGCTATCTTTGCGTTAATTAAATAAATTATTATTAAATTAATTAAATCACCTTTCAATTCCAATTTCATAATTAACAAATTTCATCATTTCTAATTACATAGAAATTTACAATCTTTTTAAAACCAATTTCCCATGTCAAATTCAATGTTAATTATTGCACTAATGACGATGTTCAATTCCAATTGAATAAATTGATTAATTATAATTTAAAAATGCAATAAATTAATTTAATTTGATTTCAATCTTATTATTCAACCACTTGTCCTCTTATTGATATAATTAACATTGGTTTACATCTTATTGCATTAATAGTCTACAATTATCATCTTAATCCATATTGACGTAATATTTAATTACACTTGTTGCAATTTATTTCCAATTGATTTTCAATGAATTAAATAGTGAATTTATAATTAAACCATTGTTATAACTTACCAATTCAAACGCATTTCTATGTTTATTGTTAATAAACAAAATAAATGAATTCACATACTGATTAATTATTCTATATTAACCAATTTCAATTAATTACATACAATTATACCGTTAAATACAATATTTAATTTTTATTTCCTTATCTGCAATTTCTAACCAAATTTAACTCTGCAATCATTTCAATCAATTGAAATTACATTAACGTAGTTATCAATTACCTTAAATTAACATTATTACCTTTCATTCTAATTATTCTTTAATCTCATTATTAAATCTTAAAATTTTAATTTTCCACAACATTAAATTCCAAAACTTATTTAATTAATAAATTTAATTATCGAAAATTACGGGTCGTTACATTAATCTTCTTTGTTGAGTACATGTTCAGGTACATAGAAGCAAGTGTTGGTCATTTGGATGCTTACTCACTTATATTCGCATCTAAATGGTATGCTCTTGCTATAAAAGAGGTACGTAAGATCTGTTATGCTTGGTTGTCCTCAGAAGTGGGATGCCTTAGATATGGGATGTATATGTCTACATTGTTTTAGGATTTTTTCTGATCTAGCCATGCAAATGAGGTGCCGTCGAATTTTTCCAAAATAAGAGGGGCTTTGAAAGCCTATTACTTAGGAAATATTTTCCTTACTTTGAGAATTTGAAGGACGAAATCCTTTTAAGGAGAGAAGAATGTGACGATCCGTATTTTTAACAATAGGATATTTAAATAATTGATTTAAATATCAAATTTTTAATTAATTGAAGGTTTAAAAAATATGATTTTTCTCATATGGTCGAATTGTGACTCGATACTACTTCTATTGAATTTGGATCAACATTGCGAATTAAAATGAATATAAATATTGTTATTTGGGATCGGACGATTCGGTGGCCAAAACGATCTCGAAATGCATGAAATTGTCATCTCGGGGCACTATCTTAGATTTTAACAAAACTAGTGCATCGGGACTGGAAAATTGAGTTGATGTGCACCGACGAGTTTCATTGCGATTGGATGCGCCATGTGATCATAAGAGCTCGAAATGTATGGTGATTTATTTGAGAAATCAAATAAATTATATACAAATATATATACGCACGCTGACCTACCTCTATCTCTCTCTCTTTCACTCTCTTCCTCAAACTAGTAAACGAAAAGTAGTAGCCCCCTTCAAAAATCAAAATCGAGAGTTTCGATCAACGATAAATCATGAGGCCAGATCCGTTGAGATCGTAATGAGGAGAGCTATAAATCTACAATGATTTGGTTGTGTGTGACTATGATTAGTGAAATCGACATTTTCAAGCATCAATTAGGGTTTGGGTTCATCAGCAAAGGAGGCGGCTTTCGGCTAAACGAACGGCGCAAACGGTTTCTCTTGGTGACTGAACCTACCGGCAACGACGACCGGAGCTTCGATTGCTTCAGGCGAAATGCTACATATAGGGGGGTCGTGCATGTTGCCCAAGTCGCGATGGATTGGGATGGCCGACCTCGAGTTCGTGGGTTCCGTCCCGAAGAGGACGGGGAGCGTGGCGCAATGCAACTGTCGGTTCTTCTAAGTGGTGTGTGCCTGAAGAAAGAGAGGAGATATGGTGTGATGGTTTGGGTTCGTGTATGTTTTAGTGCACATGCATTAATTTGGGGAAGAAATATATAAGAGGTAATTAAGAGTTTGTTAATTGCTTAAAGCTAATTAATTATCTTTATTGATCCCGTTTTTTATAAAATTATATCTTTTGCATACGAGGCCCGTTTTAGAAGCGGTTTCTTGCACTGCGCTCATGATAGAGAGCTCTACGATTTGGCGTTGGATTGGTCAGCTTTTGTTGAGGTGAGTGATATTTTCTCTCATCGTATTATGATTGTTAGTATAGTATAAAGACGACGTATTGAAATGATTTCTAACTTTAAAATGTGATTTTTAATATATTTAAACCTACATCTTATTTATAAAAGAATTTAAAGTGTTTTAAAATGGTTTTAAATTGAATATCACATTTTTCCTTATTGATATACTAATTTTAAAAAATTGCTAGACTTAATCTATTTTTGATATTAATCTCATACTGTTTACTTTAAATGTACTATATGCGTTGTATGCGAGTTATTATAGATCTATGTAGGTTATTATAGATGTTGCATGCTTATTGGTTGCATGCATGCTTGTTTTGGTTGAAAACACCGATCAATAGGCAGTATACTGTTAGAAAATATCCCACAGGATAGAATTTCGTGCATAGAATTTTGTGTGTAACGATCGATCTGAAGACGAAAGATGATGGACTTGGGTATGTGCTTCAGACTTCAAGATGGACATCGTACGTTTTCATTTGGTTTGTACCTAGCCATTTTTTGTCAAGTACACGACCAAAGTGGTTGTTATCGACTACTCTGAAGTGGTCGGTATCTACCAGTATTGATGATGGCGGATTTGACCAGTTTTGACGTCGATGATGGAGGGGCTTCAAGGAGCATGATGTGGTGGTTCGTTCATTCGTTCGACGTTTGATTTTGATGTTATGGCTCTTCGACGAGTGGTTTTGACGGTGAAGAAAGGATGTAACGCTTCGACGCAATGGCTACTCTTAATGTTCAAGTAATGTTCATGCATGATGGCAACATGTTCCACAGCATGTTCTATGTCAGAAGAGGACGAATATGGTTGTACTTCTTTGTTGACCTTGCCTACATGCCGATGTGGCGAGGCAGACCAAGTTGACTAGCCTTTTTCCAAGGATATGGAAAGAGGTAGGAAACTACTAGGGGTAGCGCTGAAGGAGCGGGTCAAGGCAGGCAAGTCCTCTTGCACCACTCAAAATGATATAGAGGACCAACTGTAAAGTTGCTTATATGGGCTGCATCAGAGCCGGGTTGGCGCTAGGCCGAGCTCGAGACAATCTAGAGATGCGTTGAACGACAAATGAGCTAAGAGAGGTGGTCGAGTAGACGGGCTGTTTAGGAGCCAACTGATTATAAGAGAGGGCCGGATGACGGGGGCCGGCCCAAGTAGTGCTGATGGCTTGCTTTGTTTTGGTCGTTGCTTCGCGGTGCACTGGCCGGGGGGTTGATCTAAAATGCCTTCGAGTTGATGGGTTGACATGGGTCCAACCCAAACTACAGTTGAGGGAGACTTGTTGTCCTGTTTCTAGTTCTCAAGTAGCTTGTGGTAGACTGGTTTGGATCTAAGCTGGCCTAAACCAAAGTGAACTAAGCTAAGAAACCTTGATTAGCCTATTTTCTTATTTACGAAAAATTTGAGTAACAATTGCATAATTCAAAAACAAATTTCTTTGAATTGGATTAAAAGATAATAACTGCATTATATTAATGCAGTTAAAACAACTATATAAGATATTATGGTAATCCAAAATAAATGCAATCTCCTAAATGTAGTTATATAAAGTGGTTATGCAAATAATTGCATTACATAAATACTATTAAAACTGTTACGTAAAATTATAATTTTTCAAATTTTATTTTTAAATGTTAACAATGGATATCGTTGTAAAGTTTATTAAATTTGCGATTTGATAATGAAAACAATTCTTAAATTCATTTAATTTATAAAAGGTTATCACATTTTATAGATTAGAATTAAATGAATTGACGAATGATGAAGTTTGTCAAATATGATGATAAATGAGTACTGATCTAATTTACAAAAAATTATACATAGAAATCCGCTTTACATTAAAACATAAACGACTCATAGTTAATATTCGGCAAATTATATTACTATTATTTTGGTCCTAAAAAATTACAGCAATATACGCGCGCACGTAATACTCCACTTACCAGCTAGAATAAGCCAACCGTGTTTACCAGCCAGTGGAATGTCGTAAGCCGCGTAATAGGAAAAGATATATATTAATATTAAATAAGGAAATTAAAATAGGAAATTAAAATTGGATGTCTGCCCAGCTGCAAAAGAGGCCTTACTTATTGGATCAGGTATCATTCAATCCAACAATGCCACGGCTTCTTTCATCATCCATCGGCTCCTTTCCCACGAATACAATAATCCCATTTTTCTTCTTCGATAACAGTACTCCTCCTAACAGAAATCTAACCACTGATCACTTAAATCATCTGAAATTCTCCTCTTATTCTTCCTCTTCCTTTCGTTCAACCACCACTGTCGCAACGGCCGCAGCAGATTACGCATCGTCTTCTTCTTTATCAGGTTCATTCTTTTGATTAAGAATCATTGTACTCGATCAAATTTCCCTTCATTTATGCTATCCAACATTTCGTTCTATTTTATTACCGGGAAACCTACCTAATCTGAAATTGCATTCAGGGTAAATTTAATTATATAAGCATATTATTGACTTCTTCTTTGATTTTGAATGAAGAAGTCGATCCCTCCATTTCTAGCTGTAGTGTATCAATGATTCTGTTAACATTTCTGCTAATCTTTTGGTAGGTCAAATGTCTGTCCAAAATTAGCGGACATTTGGAGATTTTAGTAATCATGAAACCCGATGTCAATCATATTCGTGCATAATAACGACAAGGAGTTGGGAGCCATGCTTTTACTTATCCGCAACTTTTCATTGCAGATATGAGTGCCTCGGGATCCAGTATGTTTCCATTGCATCGCTGCAAAACTCTGCATTTGGTTAGTGTTTGAGTAAAAAGTTGCCATGTATTTTGGTTATTTGGTCTTATGATCTACTTCAGTCATTTTATATTATGATTAAGACCATCAGTTCTAAGCTTTCTGTTGCAAAATCTTGTATATCTAGGTCAGACATGCACAAGGAGTTCATAATGTGGAAGGTGAAAAGGACCACAGTGCATACATGTCTCCTCATCTTTTTGATGCACATCTCACGCCTCTAGGTTGGGATCAGGTATGGCCTATCTGAATGTATCAATTTAAACAGTTGGCTAAAATATATCACATGAGAAACAAATTATTTTGTACCAGAAAAATTGGAATCGTGTCCTATATCAATTATAGTAATGGAGACCTGGTAATGAAGTTTAATTAATATGCGTAATTGCAGAGCTGAAATTTTCTGCCATATGACTTTTATCAATTGGTAAATATCGAGGAACCATATCATATTTACAATAATATAAGCATCAGGGGTGATTTTTTTTTTCTTACAGAATATTGAAACACTTGATATTAGCTCTCATTGTTCTTCAAATTACTGGTATTTATGTCATTAATTTTTAGCTTACCATGATATATCTGGAAAAAAAAATTGTCACTATTACAGGTTCATAATCTGCGCAAGCATGTCATTGCTTGTGGACTTTCAAAGAAGGTGGAATTGGTCATTACCTCTCCCCTGACAAGGTAAACCGATACTACAGATAATGACAATACTATTTGGCCATTCATGCAGTTTGATTAATAATAATTTAAAGTATCATGCTTTTCATATGAAAGCTTATTATGGATGTCATGTACATGACATTATCATTGGATACTTTTTGTGACTGAATTTTAAACCTCTCATCCTTCTTGTGCCATGCCTGAGCTGGTAAAATGTAACACATAAGTCAATAATTTTTTTTCTTTTCATTTTTTTTTTATTTCATGTTGTAATTTGACTTGTTGAAAATTCTCCATTCAAAGAGACCATTCACCCTTCAAAACTAGTTAGTAAAAGTAGATTGGACCGTGCTCGGTATAAATTGTACTTGCGATCTAAATTTATGACTAAAAGTCTGTCTCCTAATACTAAGCTTTGTTACTTTGCTATGAAACTAAGTCAAACCTTGCTTTTAATGTCAGCCAGGTAGAAAATTGGTTGCAAACCTTTCTGATACATAATAACAAATATGCTGTATGAAGATCTTTGTTATGTGTTTGATCGCTTTGTGTCTCCCTGTGGCGGCACTTGTATTGGGTTTGAGTATATTGTTTGCTTAGTTGGGATGGGGGATTACATGACAAATTAATACACTATAGGGTTTAGTTGCTTTACGTCATTGCACATTTCACATTTCACATTTCACATACTTGTTCTCTATAAATATTTAACGAGCAAATAAAAACTATGAACTATTATTTGTGTTCACCTTTTCTTCTTAATAATGTTGAATATTGGCTATCATTTTCTTGTTATATTTTCATGATCGCCTATTTATTTTTATGCTTTTGCAGAACAATGCAGACTGCTGTTGGTGTATTTGGAGGTGAAAACATCAAAGATGGAGTGGATGTGCCCCCTCTAATGGTGGAAAATGCTGGGAACAGTGACCATTATGCAATTTCAAGTTTAAATTGTCCACCTTTTATTGCAGTTGAAGCTTGCCGAGAACACCTGGTATGTCACCATGCTTGCTTACTTCGTTGTATGTATAAAAATTATTGTTATTATTTGGTCATCAACTTAATTTTTCTCTCTCTTCACGTTATCTTATAATAATTTGACTGAACTAATCAATTTCACAAAACTGTAATAATTTAGGCTTGAGCGTACTCGTGTTTATTATTGTTCACTAGTACGATACGTGTTTATTGTTGGTCACCGTGTGCATAATCCATATGGAACCTACCTTATCATCCTTTTGGTCTTCATATCGAGATTCAAAGGTTCAATAATGAGATTTCGACATGAAATTTTCAGGTAGGGGTTTTAACCATATTTTTGAAGTTCTTCAACGATTTTCTCTTTTTCACTTCATTCTACATGTTTCTATTGATGTTCTTCCCAACATATTTGAAACATACCTAAACTTCTCTCTCAAGATAAAGAGATTATAAATAGTTCCTATAAAGAACACCTGGTATGTCACCATGCTTGCTTACTTCGTTGTATGTATAAAAATTATTGTTATTATTTGGTCATCAACTTAATTTTTCTCTCTCTTCACGTTATCTTATAATAATTTGACTGAACTAATCAATTTCACAAAACTGTAATAATTTAGGCTTGAGCGTACTCGTGTTTATTATTGTTCACTAGTACGATACGTGTTTATTGTTGGTCACCGTGTGCATAATCCATATGGAACCTACCTTATCATCCTTTTGGTCTTCATATCGAGATTCAAAGGTTCAATAATGAGATTTCGACATGAAATTTTCAGGTAGGGGTTTTAACCATATTTTTGAAGTTCTTCAACGATTTTCTCTTTTTCACTTCATTCTACATGTTTCTATTGATGTTCTTCCCAACATATTTGAAACATACCTAAACTTCTCTCTCAAGATAAAGAGATTATAAATAGTTCCTATAAAGAACAAATCTGAGTTTTATGTGGTTTATGGGTTATAATTGTTTTGGATTGAATGAATTTGAAAACAGCTTATGTACTATATGAGAAATATATGAAGTGTGACCGTACGTAAGATAACTATTATATTGTACGTAATTGTCAAAAAATCTTACTGTCTTACAATTTGAATTCCATTTCAAATTGAATCTCTCTCCTTACGGTTCGATTCTCGAACTCAAACTAAAGGCAAGACTAAAACCACAATTGAGATAAATCATTAAGTTCATGTCGTAGTCTGAAATACCAAGATATTTACTTGAAGCTGCAATTCAAATTTTGCTGCTTTTGATAAAAAGAAAGATAAAGCAAAGGGAAAATAATAATTAGATTTTAGTTTTAGATGTAGAAACTCTAGCATCAAAATCAATATTAAATAGATAAAATATCTATTAAAGAATTGTAAAACAAAAGAATTTTCACTCTCTTATTAATTCTAGGAATTTTATCTTCCCTCCTTAACCCTCTTTTGATTTTCAAATCCCTTAAATATATCGTTTTTACGATTATTTACAGTGCTTTACTAATTCTATTCCACCATATTAAATTCAAATAACAACATTTCATAATTTCTACAATTATTTACAAACATTTTCTCATTTTCTTCTGCTGTTTTACATTAAAGTCTATATATTTATATTATTTAAGTTATCATTAATTTAAACTATTTAAATAAATTCAATTAACTAATAATCGTTAATTAGTCTAAAAAATTCCAAAAAATGACAATTCAATATGTATACCACAATAATATTAACAAAATGACAAAATTATTTTTTCATTTATATATGTGTAAATATATAAATCTCCTAACATTAATTACTTGCATAAACAAAAATAGCAATTTTGTTTTTTAATCCATTTATCCCAATAAATTCAACTGTATAATTTATTATTTTTACAATTATTTCTTTTAATACCCTCAATGTTTAACGTTCAAACCCAAATGGTATTTTCTTCAAAAAATTTATTTTATTACCAACAATACATATGTGTTAAATACACACACACACAACAATAATATAATTGAAATTTTTTTCTTTTCTTCTTTGTTCTCACCTTTATATTACATTAAAGTTTCTCATAATTTAAAATTTCCATTCAATTTATTATCTTTATGTCGCTATCCACTTTTTCTCATATTAAAGTAAATTGTTACTACTTTCAATCGTATAAATAAGTTATATACCTATTGATATTTCACTCTTTTTCGTTTTTTAATTTAATATATATGAGTTAGTCAAAGATTATATTTAATATATAATTCATTAAATTTCAACAGTATTATTTTATTTTATAATTAAAAACAATTATTTTTGAAATATATACTCAAACATAACAAAATTACTTTTGTTATGTTTAACACAATATTTATTGAAATTTCAGAAATATAGTTTTAAAACTAATTTAAAACAAAATATATCATTCTGAATATTTAGAATTCAACAAATAACAAAACATATAATTATCTATAACTGCTCAAGATAAATAAACTAGTTACTCTTTTTCATTTTTGAATTTGTGAAATTGAATTTCTATAGACTAATATTAATAAAAAATAATAAATTTACACTTAGTAACACAAAAGTAATAAATTATACTTACTGACTATTATTTTGAGATAAGTGTTTAATTTTTTCTGATGTTTATCATAGAGAAAAGTATTGAAACATGACCCAGAATGTTATATAATTAATATTCTTTTACAAAATTAACGTTATAATACAATTTCTCACATTTCAAATTTTATTTCCATTTTCTACTATTTTTCTTCTAATTTATAACTCAAAAGAATGTTAATAAATTTCATTGTGTAATGCATTCATCCTAGAACACACTATATAATGCATCGAATAATGTTAATATATCTTGATATTCGTTGCAAAGTTTTATAATACACACAATATATTGATTCGTTATTATTACACTTCCAATATTAGAATTGTTTATCGCTCTCTTAGTGAATACGTGCAACTAAAACTATATAAATTTCATCAAATCAAATATATCAAACATGACCTATCGAATTAAAAATTTATTTTAATAAAAACTTATCCATAAATCTAACGAATTATAAATTTTAATCAATCAAATTAATATAGTTACAAATTTTCATTTATTTGTTTAGTAGTGTTTAATCCTAAAAAGTAACAAAATATATAACTCAATTATGAACAAAAACGACTAACTTATTTTTTATTCAAATATAAAAATGAATAAATGACCTAACAGAAAATTTATCCAAACAAAAAGCAAATTTGACTTGGTAGTACATATATCTTAACAAATTAACCATGCATTTCATCAAAAGTTCTAATTTCTAATGATATACTTGAAACTTATATATATTTTTTTCACAAAATTATGGCATACAACGCAAGAGTTACACATTAATTACTACAGAAAGAAGAATTGATGCTTTTACACATTCAAATGTCATTTTAAAATCTGTACAGAGCAAAAAAATTAGCATACAGTATGTATACATAATAAAATATAAATCCTTTGATTATATGATTTACAATTTGAATCCAGTTTCGATTTAAAATATTGAACTATATGATTTAAAATTTAAATCCCGTGTTTATTCAACGAAACATGTGAGTCAAATAAAATCAAGATTCAAAACTGTTCCCACTTTCAAGGCATTAAGATAATATGCCACATGATGAAGCTTGAGAGAAGAAGACTGAATTTGGGTTGAAGAAATGTATCCGTATCGTAGAACCATCTCATATCAAAATGTCCTAGCACACCGGCTATCGACTTCTCATTAGGGTAATGGAGTATCTGGAGAATAAGGAAAAGACCTGTATAGTACTTTTATTGACTTGGAGAAAACATGTGATAAAGTTAACACTTACTAGAGACGTATTAAGATAAATTTTTATCCTATGCTGACAGAAGCTTCACATAGGTGATTTAAAGTGCCACCAGATCAAACAGATAATCAAGGACATAATGTGGAACATCCAAAAATGTGATATGTTGTGAAAAATATGATCATGATTTCCGATCATTGTTGGACCACACCAAGATCGACTCTAAATATTCTTTACTATAATGATAGACCACAATATCACAGAAGGATGAGCTTGATGTTTGTTATTCATGGATGATATCATTTTGACTAACAGAACTAAAAAAAGGGGTAACTGCACATATTAAGATATGGTGATATAAATTTATCGAATGGTATGTAGCTTGAAGTCTAGAAAATTTGTACTTAAGGAACCAAGACTGAATAAATATAATACAGTCAACTAAGGAATCCACAAAGCTCGAGGTGTTATAAATCTGTGACACAACTACGTGTAAACATTTTAGATATTAAACGTAGATCATCTTTGTAAGTTTTGAAACGATGCAGAGATTGCTGCTGATGTAGTACATCAAATTAGTACAAACTGTAAAATGGAGAAGTGGGATATGATTGGCATACAATCGAAGCATATCTTTAAGACTATGAGATAACTGTTATGATATTAAGTGATGGACAATACAAAGAAAAATGAGTGTAATTTTAACCTTGCCGATATAAAATATTGTTTTCAATGTGTAGTAATACAATAGAAGGTAAGATGAGGAATGGATATATCTAACTTTTTAATCTCGGTAACATTTAACATTCCGATCAAAACTAGCATGTGACGTTTTAAAAAGGTAAGGGTAATATAAAATAATTCAGTTACTACTAAGAATGGTATAAACATCTTTAGCGTATGATAAAACAATGCTTTTGCTCAAATTTGCATGTAGTTACGCAGGAGACAAAGCGATCTGATTGTTTTATGCATCTTTACACTTGATCTTTCAGATTTGGTTTATTTTGCAGAAATGGAACTTAATTCTTTACTTGAAAACACTATTGCACAGTTAAGATGCTGAGAGAAAGTTGAAAGACTATAGAATTAAATATCAAAAATATATTTTTGAATACAATTTAAGAAAATGATATTGGAAGTTAATGTTTAAAGAAATAAAAAAACTACTCTTAAGTTTCATGTTAACTCCAAATTCATTCATCTCATTAGTTTTCTGAGTTCACATAAATTAGCAGAAAAGGACACAACAAATATTAATACACTAATACACTAAATACATTAAAAAGTAGACTAAAAACAAGATTTTTAGAAAACGAGTCTTTTAATTTCTAATTTCGTTTATTAAATTTAGTAATTATATCTTGATATGTATAAAATCATCCTATTTATTTAATTTATATTTATTTTTTGATAAAAAAGATCTTTCTAAGTTTTCTAAGCAGTGCTTAATAAGACTTGGAGCTTCCATATATGTAGATTAAGCAAACTGAGCAATGATATCCAATCTTTATCTCTATTTTATCCAAATCAAAACTATAAACAATTTTAGAATTATGTAAGAAATACAAATGTGTGAAATAATTTGCTCAATCTGAAAACAGTTTCATGCTAAACTATATGATTAATGCATGCTACATTATTTAAAGTTGAAACAAAAAAATTCAAGTAGGGTAAGTATGATGTTGTACATTTGGGTTCTCTATTTCTTAGGTGATTATAAAAAACAAAATCAAAATGGATAAGGATAATAGGGAAAAATTAAGAGAAAATTATATGGATGAAGGAAGAATGTGCTTTGGACAATAATGTCGTCATACTAATTATCAACTAAATAATTAAACACATTATAACTTTTATACGTTCAATTTTTTTTTCCTTCTAATAAAATTCAGAATTAAAAATAGTGAAAAATTAGAACTTAAGAAAGGTAAAAGTTCTAAAATTTTATGGGTTCAAATTTTTAGCAACTCAAAGCTGTGTAAGTTTTTATTTATTTTAAAAATCAGTTTTTTCAAAATTCTGCATTCAAAAATGTTTTTTTATTATAATTTTGAATAAAAATAAATAAATCATTGAAAGTTCAAAATATATATATTTTCATTTTTAAATATATTTTAGAAGAAAAAAAGTTGATTCTTAATATCTCAAATATAATGGGACAAAGAAAAAAAACTGTAGTAAAAGTTTAGTATGGTATTTTGATAGCACTTCCAAGCGAAAATTTTAAGAATTCTATTTTCCCCACAACAACTCAATTCTCTATTTAAAAAAAAAAACTGTTTTTCCAATCTCTACTTATCCAGATTGCTTTTTTGCTTCAGTAACAAATCATTTTTCATGCTTCGTTTGATTTCTTGATTGTTGACGTTGTCCATGCATAAAATGTAGGATGAAAAATATACGAGTAATAAAATTATGTAAATAAAGACGTGTAATTTGGGATTATAAAGCCACACATCTCTTCAGTAGTGCTTAAGCGACATTTAAGCTCATTTAGCTAAGTGATGGGTTTGCCGTTTTCTCCTTATTCTAAAGCACATAGGTGAAGCTTTCTTAAAAAAAAAAGATAAAGACTAAGAAGGTACGGAGTAAAAAGTTATAAAATGCATTGAAGTTAGATTGAAATGAAGACTGGGTTGAGCCTACGATGCAATATTGACATAAAATTTGTCGATGTTAAATGCTTTTAGACAAAGATCTAGTTTAATAGAAATGCTAGAATGCACATAATCTTTTATTTAGAAGTCCATGCTACTTTTGTTTTGCTATGTTTACATGCCACTTTTTTCTTTACTGCAGGGAGTTCATCCTTGTGATAAACGAAGAAGTATTCAAGAATATAAGCCACTTTTTCCTGCAATTGATTTTTCTCTTGTGAGTATTACCATTATTTTGTGATCTGTATAGCTATTTATATTCGAGATGTATCGAAACAAGTCAATTGTTTTCGGTAGATCAATCACACATTAACACATTTCTTTAGATAGAAAATGACGAAGATGTTTTGTGGCAAGCTGACATAAGAGAAAAAAACTCGGAAGTTGCTGCCAGAGGAATGATGTTTATTGACTGGTAACAACTGTACAAACTTATTTCTTCTATGATTCATAAAATTTAGTGATCATTGTATCTTCATTGTCCAATATGAATATTATTATTGCTTTAAAGTTTAAAGTTCAAAAGAAGGTGAATTTCATCACAAATATTTGTGTAGTGTTGAGGATAGCCCAAAACTGAATACAGTATAAGTGTATCGGGTTCATGTGTGAGACTGCTCCACATGTTGCCAATTTGTTTTGCTTGTAATGCTTCTTGACATGGTATGAGAAATAGGCCTCTTGAACAAATTATATACAACACCAATACAAACTCAATGTCACCATTATAACGTCTGCAAATATTAGTTTCAAACTTTCAATATACAGGACAACTAGTTTATTGGATAAGTGTTTCTGACACATACATTATTTCCAACCAACTCATGAGGTAAACAAAAATGATCGATACACCGCTAGGCTTATGTGTAGTTTAACCTTAAAAACAGTGAATGAATGTCAAAATAGAGCATTCATGCACACAAAAAATGCATGGTGCAAAATGTTACTGTAGCATGCTAGAAAGGATACCATCTTCTTTTTCCTTTTCATTTCGCAATTATTTATATAGTGTTGACATGTTGCAGTATTTATAAAATGATGTATTATCACTTCATTAGTTACAAATGAACTTATTTAAATAACATTGCAAGTACATGATATTTCCTCTAGTATAACATATGTAAATTAGGTTAACCAAAAGGCTTGGATATTCTTCGAAAAAGGTGCAATTTGATACCCCTGGTTTCCAACCCATAGGCTTAGACTTATTCCTCTTATATATCATTATGTTGAACAATAAAGAAGAGCGTGGAAAGAATGACTGACTGATTTCAGGTGTCATATGGAATGGAATTTGAATCGGAATTGGATCAAACCTCGATCACACCGGCGAATGTCACATACATAACCAATTGCACTACCCATGTGTGGTTCAATATAAATATTAGTTGAATGTCAATACAAAATATGATTTAATGATGAAATCAAATCTTCATTTCAACTTTACTGTAGGATGATATTGCATTTTGAGACTTGATTTTTTAGTTAAACACATTGGCATTTAGAGTGACCAAGGATATTTTCAGAAATAAGTTAGTATAACATAGGCACTCTTGATTATAATTATAAATTTAAGTCACATTTTGTTTATGAAAAAAAAGTACACTTGGAAACCATGTCAAATAGGCTTCATGTGTATTTCAGAAAATTACCCATACAATGGACATATTCCAAAATTTAGAAATTTCATAGGCATATCTGGGTACTGAGTTACTTCAAATACTGTCCTGCCAGTAATAGAAAATTTGTTGTTAGTGTGGCTCAAAGTCTTCTTAGTCCCTCAACTTACAAAAGGGCTTGGAAGCAATGATGACCATATCCGGTGTTATGTGCACTGAAATGTCAAAACCATGTTTTGACACCAAAGGACACTTCAACAAACCAAACAACAGTGGGTATCCTACTTGACATACGCATGAACACATTTAACACTTTACATACTCTTGAACGTACATAAATAGTTGGTTTATCCATGTTCCACTGCATAATATCTTTACTACCTCTGTAGTTTTGTCCCTATTGTCATGTGTTGTTCATGCAAGGATAGAATCGGCGTTGTAGATGGCATGAATAAAAAGAGACCAGCTGTTCACTTTTACATCATTATATTTGCTAATAGATGATTAGATTTTAACTAATGTTGTTCCTTGAACTATGAACTTCAATCAGGTTGTGGACACGACCAGAGAAGGAGATTGCAATTGTGACACACAGTGGATTTCTGTTCCATACACTTCAGGAGTATGCAGCCAACTGTCATCCTGTTATCAAGGACGAAATCGGAAAACAGTAAGGATCTTTGATTCTCTTCCTATTCTCTTATTGATTAAGCCATTATAATACTTTTCTTAAATCCACCTAAGTGGGAAAACTTCAACTAACTGCTGATATGGTCTTGTTCTGTTTTAAGTTCTATTTAAAAATTATACTAAGTGATTATTTGTTGTTTTTCCTCCTTTCCTATTAGAAGAAATAAGTCATGAACAACTATTTTATGTTGCTACTATTATTCTCCCTTTACATATGACAATACAGTATGAAGTTCCATCTCCGAACATAATTTTTTGACATCCTAAATATTTTCCTTAATTTTCATAGTAGTCTTCGCAATACAAAGGAATATGCTGCTTTTATATGCTATATTTTTTCTTTTACTTTCTTTTAACTAATTCAGCTTAAATTTCTTGACGTTTGGATCTTGTTTATTTTCTTCGATGACACAATTCATACTTTTGGAAGTTGCTTTTTGAGCACATTTGAGTAACAAATAGTTGATCCATTTATAAACTAAAACGTGGATCAGAAAAGAAATTGGTATATAATCTCCATTGTCCTTTCACATTGCACTTTACTTCAACCCTAACATATATGCACCTTTACTACAATGGTTGCTACTGTTGTTTATCTAATGCCATACTTATGCATCTACAGCTTTGCCAACTGTGAACTTCGTTCCATGGTATTGGTTGACAAAAGGTCTGTTATCTTTTTATCCCCTATATTAAAGTGTACTGGTTATATATTAATATAATTAACTATGATGACTAACTTTTACATGCTTATATCATTGATCCATGTAGCGTGCTTGGATCAGATGCTCCTGTCAGCAATTATCCAGGGAAGATTCCAGCTGGAAGTGATCTTCCTAGTGACGTTGCCCCATGAAACCAGGGTGAAATTTAACATGAAGACAAATTTACGAATGAATCTGTTAAATCATATCATGAAGCCTCAGTTTTTTTAGGTTTTCAAAATTTATTTTGATTCTTCATCGATGAAGCTTTTATGTTCTGTTGATATCATATATAGTTCAGTGCTTACCATACTCAGCTACTTTTTTCTGCAATGTATTGCTTACGTCATTGAATTACATACAAATTGTATTTGAAGACGTTATTTTGGTCTAGGGTACAAAACGGTATCAAATGCATTATTCCATTGCACGATGCTTTTGCTAAACATAGCGATCAAAAAGTTATTTCGAAAACCATTTTTGAAAGAAGACTTGTTCAAAAAACTAAACAGTATGCTCCATAGAAAACTAATTGCAAAACTAGATATCGTTTTGTTTATTATTTATGCAAATATGGATTGCGTAAGTAATAAATTGTTTTTTTATACGTAGAGCTTGCGCAATCCATGATTGCGCAAGCTCTACCTATAAAGCTTGCGCACTTATGAATTGCGCAAACTCATTTTCGAACATCAAATAAACAGAGAGTCGGATCTGAGCTTATAATCTTACATTTCAACTTTCTTTCCAAAACCCTTTTCATTTTTCATTCCAAATCCAAATCAAAAGCCTAAACAACATTGTTCTTCATCTACTCCTTCAAGAACCATTCGATTACACATAAAATGGAAGCAAACTCTTCATCTACGTCGATTAGAGGTAATAATAATTTGATTGTAAATTGATTACTACTTTACAAGTGATTGTTGTTGTTAATGGAAGAAGTGGTCTTGATGATGTCGATGTCAATTTACTCATATGGTTGGTGTCTTTGTTGAAAATGCAAAAAGAATTGAAGTATTCATAAAACCAAAACCTTAAATGTTGAAATAGATGTATGTTTGCTAATTGGTTGTTGTTGTTTGTTATGTAGAATTGGCTTCCAGACCCCAAGATAGAAGTGTTCTCTATCTTCAAGAACGTCATAGAAGCCAAAACGATGCGCTAATGGAGGTAATTTTTCTATGCACAATCCATTAATGGTAAACCAAAATGCAAGTATGAAATACTAATTTTAATTCATTTATAATCATCAGGATGTGGAAACGGTTAAGCTATGCGATCATTTGAGCAAGCTTAAAGAAATCGATTTTAAAGATCCAAGATTGAAGCAGAACCTAAGAATCGTCGGATTTTGGAAAGCTATGCAAAGCGACTACATTCGGCTCGATCATCACCTTATTACAGCTTTATGCGATAGATGGAGGTCGGAGACAAATACATTTCATATGAGAGTCGGGGAAATGACGGTTACTCTAGCGGATGTATATTTTCTTTTTAGTCTCGGCACAGACGGCTTCCCGGTATGTTCCCAAAATTCGAATATCGATTATTTGGAATTGGCTCATGACTTGCTTGGTATTTTACCGTCTAGAGAGGCGGTTAAGTCTAAATGTGAACTATCAATTACGTGGTTTAAAAGCAAATTTTTTGAACCACTACCTGAAGGGGCGACCGATTTAGATATACTTTGTTGCTGTCATGCCGTGATATTGTACTTTTTGAGTTGCCGACTATTTCCCGATCATTCGAAAGGTAGATTAAATTTGAAGTTTTAACTATTTTTGGATGATTTAGCAAATTGTGTTATCATTCTTAGGACAGTGCTGTACTATGCTATTTGTACAGTGAGTTGTCAAACGTTACCTTGCAACGAAGAAAAGTTTTAAGGGGTTCTGCAACATTGTTGCAAATATGGTCATGGTCGCATATTGCTATTGGACGACCGTCTGTTAGAATTCCTACCGACTTAAAATCTGTATCTTTCATTCGGGTGTAGGTGGCATTGTGCTAGGAGTTGGCGTGAGACGCCAAAAAATGTACGGTTTTACCGTAATGAGTTGGACTTGTTGGCGGATGATGCCGTTACATGGGAACCATATTCGTTGGTGAACAAATTCGTGCATCCGGACATTAGTATATGTTCGCTGGTTGGATTGCTAAGAGCCTTGGACTTTGAATTGTATGCTCCTGATCGAGTTATGAGACAGTTTGGCTTTGACTACCAGCACATTTCCGATCTTGTCGTGCCTTTAGTCCCAGAATCCCCGGCTGGATGACATTTCTGCAGGAAAATATTGATATTTGGAATTCCAGCATTGATCATGCCGAACGAGCACGTAAGCCACCGACACCTTTGAGCGAGTACGAGTATTGGTATTGGCAAATTACTCGTCGTTATATTCTAAAAAAGTCAGCATGGAAGTTGGTTGCTTACATTCCCCGTGTACCTCTCGAACGTGATGCGGTAAGTATTGTAATTTCTAAATTTTGATAGTTCAATTTTTTAGCTCATATTCGTTGATGCATTGTTATGAATTATGGTGTGGGTAAGGGGAATATACAGCGCTTTGGATGTGGTCGACGAAATAGAAGATAGTCGTATGGAGCCGGACAAGGTGAAAATAAAGTGCATCGACCTACGACTTATACTTGACACGATTTTGTGTCGAAACAAGCTAAGAATGCCGACCAAACCGCTCCGCATTGAGGAAGAACGACTATGTTCTATGGAGAAGACAAATACTACACTAGTAGGTGGACAAACTCGATGGGAGGAGGCATATACGGAGGGGGAGGGTTCACAGCAAGCCGCCGGGGAAACGCAAGCTCAATGGCCCGCTTAGCCCGAAGTAGAACAACAATACGTCGGCGGAGAAACTCAGGCTCAATGGCCCGTTTGGCACGAAGGAGAACAACACTTCAGATATATTGGACAATCCACACACGAGCAGACGGAACAACGACCGTAGTGGGAAATACAACAAGAAGAACTAATTTTCGGACCGAGTCAACAACAAGAAATCCCACTTCCAACACTCGCTCCTACATTTGAAGAATGCCAAGGATCGGCTCCTATCATGTATAGAAGGAAGAAGAAGAAAGAAACACCTATTGAGCTTAGACGGATGCGGGATTGAGGTAATACATCTGGTACGTACGGATGGAATATAATTCCATATGCAACGAATAAACCAACTCCACGTTTGCCACGACTATGTTTGTACAATAGCGAAGGCTAACGGAAATAGACCTTGGTTTACATCCACCCCAGTAGCTACTAGTAATGTACCCAGATACTTTTCGTATAAATGAGTGGCATTAATAAACATTATAGGTCGACAATGGTTGAAATCATGAATAGAAGGTCTAAAAGCCCAAAAAGCACCATCAAAAACACCACGACTATGAATAACATCATATACGGTTCTGGAGTTGGTAAGTTGTAGGGCTCTAAGATATTTTGGCAATTCCGCGTATGAGGATTCTCAATCTTCATAAATCATTGCAACAGCTTTCTGTAGTCCGTGTCAGGCTTGAGAATAACTCACTTTAATATGAAACATATTGGACATTGTCTCTTGAACAGTTCTTACAGTCATGTTTGTTTCAGCTTTAATCAACAGAAGTATTTTGCTACATATAAACTTTGCAATTGCCTGTCGATGGTTTGAGTTGATTGTGATATTTAAACAAGTGTGATCGCCGCCATATGTAGTTATCTTACCAATTTGAATTTTTTCTAACTGAAAGGCTTGCATGCACTCGCCAAGGACATGTTTCACTCCACATCACAACGGACTGTGTACTGATTCGCACGGGATTTCAGAACTTGAAATGAAACTAAACATTTAATCGCTCATTCACATAACTGTTCAACAAGCTTCTGCTTACTTTCAAAAATTAACCCAACTCGTGGTCCTTTCTCAGCACATTCTCTTCCAAACACTTCCACGTCTAGTTGACAATTTTCCATTATCGATTTCACCATCATTGATGTCGTGCATAAATCATCGGCTAGAACCTCTTCATATGTGATTTGTTCTTCTTCCACATTTACATCATCAGCCTCCTCAATATCTGCATATATGATTGCATCATTGTTAACTTCCATTTGATGGATCCAAGTTCTATCCTCATCATCCGCACAAGCTACTTCCATGCTATCCAATTGTCCACCAATTTCGTGTGGAGTATCAATATGATCATCACCGTCATCGTCATCACAACCAGTCAATGCTTCTTCAACATTACGAATACAAAAAATAACAGTAAGATATTTTGTATTAACGTAAGTCAAATATAAGCGCCAAAGTATAATAGTACTCACTTTTCGAACGCTTGCGATTGATTTGGATGTATAGAGTTACGCATCATATTTTGTTCCTGATTAGAAGAGACTCCAACCATTCCGCTGTACTTGTGAAGTAAGTTTGTAAACTCTTCGCCTTGATGGCTTGAAAGATACGAAGAATACGCCGACCATTGTGTTTCTTGTAACTGTGTGGTAGGTACATACTCATCCGCAGAAATTGCTGCCGATTGTATTTCGACCATATTACCATGTTTCACTTTCGCAGCATATATTTCTATCACTCTCATTCTAACCGAAAAGGTAGAGTTCAAATCATCATCGTCTTCCAAAATTATAGTGGATGCACCATCATCCCGAACCCATTTCTCCGCTAATTTTAAATCATATATCATATGATTTACTTTTGTCACTTCAAATGCCCTTTGTTTAAGCTCTTCAAAACTATAATGATTTTTTATTGTCGATCATTTTCGCTTTCCGCCAACGTATCTAGGTTTACCTTCATCATCAACCAACAGTTCCCCATCAAAGTAAAATATAGTCGGAACCTTTGACATTATCTACAAAATCTGTTACAATACCACATTCACAATCTTGATTTTGTGACATAATTCTAATCATAAAAATTGTTGAATTAATACATTCTTTTCCCAGTAGATTTTGCTACCATAGGCAATCTTCAACCAAAAGCAATCAAATCAATTTTGAGAAAAATCAAACAAGCAAATCAATGTAATAACGTAACCAATATAACTCAACAACATAATCAAGAATACCAAATGTACTTCACCAACATATTCAACTTCTTATCTAGCACATAGTATGGGTTAAAACAAAAACAAACATTTTCAGAACATCATATTAAAAATACTACATTTCAACATTAAAACCAAATATGACAACGTTAACCTAGTCCCAAATATCTACCAAAATTTTGGCCTCCCATTGCTTTCCCTTAGTTCTTCATTCACCTTTTTTAGACGACTGATTTCAGCTTGCAATTCGTAGGCACACTCGAGTCCCCTTTCGCACAGTGGTTGATCAATCCATTTAAAATAATTACAACAATCCACTTCATGAGGATTCAGTCTGTGTTTGTTGTACGAACTACAACCAAAAAATCTTCGTCCGACATTCTTTTCCTTTCCGCAAACGACCACTACACACATATCTCTACAGTAACAATTTGGATATGATCGTTGTACCCGTGGCATGGATGGACCAACAGGATGTACGTGCATCAGCTTATTTCCGTCAACGTTAATTTGATGACCGCGTCTTTTGGTAGAAACAACTTCACGTAAACAAGCATATAAGGTTGATGGTCCAGAATGGAATTTACGCGGTATTGTTTCAAACTGTGTTTCCGGAATATGATCAACATCAAAGTCAATATGACTTGAGCTTGCAAAGTCGATTTTCGCTTCAAGTTCATCACAATGTTTCATCAACGCTTCATCGTCCATCTCCCAAACATTCATGTCTACCATCAAAATAAACAATAAAACATTAACATATAAATTAGGATTTTCAATTTACTAGTACTTAAATAGGGTTTCCTAGTTCATTAAACATTAACAACTGATTAAACAATAACAACACCATTGCCATGTAATTAACATTTCTAACACCAATAACTCTTCATTTTCAACACCATCAAAAAAGCAAAATTTGATCTTAATTTTCATCAACATTAATTATTACCTTTGTTTTGTAATGATGAAGAAGATGATTCCACATATAGTGTAGCAACTTTTTGGTTGATAAGGCGATTGAGGATTTAGACATGGAAGAAAAATGTGTTTGGAATGAGAAATGAGGAGGGTTTTGGGAAGAAAGTAAAAAATGAGGATAATGAGGTCAGATCTGTCCTCTCTGTCTATTTGATGCTCGAAAATGAGCTTCCGTAATTCATAATTGCGCAAGCATTAAATATAAAGCTTGCGCATTTATGGATTGCGCAAACTTTACTTAAAATTTTTTTATTACTTGCGCACTCCATATTTGCGTAAGTAATAACTAAAACGAGGCATATTTTCACAATAAGTTTTTGCTGAGGCCTAATGGCGGAATAATTTTTTCTGCGGGTGCTTTTTGAAAAATTTTCCTATTTCGAAATTATAGTTTATACGTGTGATATTAAAAGCGCAAATAAGGGATTATGAGTCCGTAAGATGAAATTGTGAAAAATTGGGTTATTAATATGTTTATTATTTTGGATCATTTTCAATATACAAAACAACTTTATAACAAATAGAAAATTGGAAGAATTAGGGAAAATGACAAATTTTAGGAAAAAATTTGATTGAAGAATATCAAGTTTACTTTTAGGCTAAATGACAAATGCTAGTTATAAGTTGCATTATATTAAATTTTTACACTATATGTAATGCTAGTCATAATTAGCATTCCTTCGAGCAAAAAGATATAACTTTTTGTCCTTTGGTCCAATTATGTTTTTCAAAGTTTGTCCTTATGTCTATTTTCATGTAAAAATATAGTCTGTGTTGTGGGTGATTTTTTTGCCATTAGTTTTAATGGCTTGAGGTCAAAAATAACTCGCAATGTTGAGTCGGAATATAAGAGAATTACCTCGGTAATAGATTGAAAAAAGGATATTTTGGTATACATTCTTATAATCTTACAAAATTAGCCTTAGGTCTTTCTCAATTTTCTTTTAAAAATTACATCTTGATTTAAAAAAAAAGAAAAAAAATCAGAGGGGGGTATTTGAGTAATTTTACTAACCTTAACATGTGTTTTTAGAGTATATGTTCATAACTCATAACCGTCGTAATACACATTGTAATGACTACTTTTAAATTTGAAGCGAAAGAAGTAAAAGATGAATTTTAAAAAAAAAGTGGATATAGAAAATAGTTTCTGAAAGGGAGGAATGTTAAACGAATAAGTTTAGAAAAGAGGGACGTGTCTCTTATTTTCACTTAAAAAAGTGCAGAAAATTAAGAAAAAGTTGAGAAGTATGAAAATATAACAAGTGGATAAAATTCTAATTACATGACTCTATCGATCCAACTTTTTGGTTCGGTAGGATTTGGTCCGTTATTAAATGAAAAAGTTGGTTCGTTTGTTATGCTTCAACTCAAAATATTTTCATCCCAAAGTTTGCTATTACAACTACTTAGGTCAACGTCGAACCAACATTACGATCCAAAACATTGGATCAGTGATTTCTATAAAAATATTTTTGGACGATGACTATAGATTTTTGGTTGGATCGCTACCAATCCAATCTCTATCGAACCAAGAATTGCAGTTGAGTATAGAGTCAAAAAGGGGCATATTCTTCAGCATGAATAAGGGGATTTCGAGATAAAATTTTGAATTCTCTTCCGTGATTTTGGTCAAAACTTTCACCTATAAATACCCTACCACACATAGAAGAAAAGAACTAAATTTCAAAAGAGATGAATGTTAACATCACAGATATTGAATTTGATGACAACAACCATATAAATACAGGTTCTAATGTTTTTTCAAGCTGTATAGAATATTTTGCATGATATTATACATTTTTATACAAGTACAAGGTAATTGAGTTTGAAGACTATAAGTGAAAGACTAAAGATCAAGATTCAGATATAATCAAGATGGTTGGAGACTCGTGAGTTTAGAAACAAAGACACGAAGAGTTCAAGACTATATTTTATAGTTAATAAACATTATATTAATTTATTAAAGTCTTTGAGTAACAACTTTCTTTTCTTTGAATACTCTCTTATCAAAATATTTATTTTATTTTCAAAATATATTTCTACAAATATTTTATAAGAGTTTTATATACTGAAGTATCTAAAAACTATGTTACAAGATATTAGAATTTTATAACACTTTGAACTTATTATTGTTATTCAAAATAAATAAGGGTATGTCGACATACCCTACCTATGTATGTCGACATATGTACCATTGAAGATGCGTCTTTTAATTTTGAATGGTTGTGATTTTTGGTTACATCTCGTCATGAATAGACACGTCCCTTCGAACACTATATATAGGGGACTAAAAAATGAATTTTTACAACCACTTTATATATATTTGATGAACATAAAATATTGAATATTTTAAACTACATAGTTACACATTTTAATATTAATAAGGCAATATTACTCGGTTCTTTTGATTGTGTTTTATTGCAGGTTCTTGATTGTTAGGAAATGAAGATATTATTGGAGAGATGGTTCAAAAACACTAGTTTAAGTTCAAGATTCTGTGATAAGAAAAAATGTCTATCCTTGCACAAGAACTACTATAGCTCAACTAGTTTGAGGATGTGCATTTATTAGGAGGTCATTGGTTCAAATTCCACGTAGCACACATTTTTTAGCCATTCACATCTCCTGGAGAGACACTTTAGAACACACCACACAATACAAAAGTTTCTAGAGAATGACCAAGTTAAAAAGTTCTAGAACATTCAATTCTTGTAATCTCTTTGAAGTTTTCTATTTGATAAATAAATTAATCAAAACTTATTTGTTCCTTTGTTGTTATTCATTTTTATTCTCTTCCAATTCTTAGTTAGTTTCCTCTTCGTAGTTTTTACTCTATTTGAGAGTATTTATATTTTTTAAGTATCTTGTAATTTTTTCAATAAAAAAGTATATTTAAAAAATGTTATATATATACATATATTTTTAATAATGTTATATATTTTAAAGAAAATGCTGTATACATATTTAAAAAAAAGTATATTAAAAAAAATGATTTTTCATCTCTATAAGGTATCCAGTTCTTTATTGATTTGCCAAGAGATCAATAGATCTCATCTTTTCAAATTCTCTGCATGATCTATTAAATTAAGGTAAGTTTTTATTCATATTTTCTTGTTTTTTATTTTTGTTAGTGCGTTTTTTCTTTTTTTTCTTGCATTTTCCTGTATAAAAGTTAGCAATTTAACTTCTCAAATCATCTAACTCGCCTAGAAGTTAGATAAGCATTAATAATTAATTACTCCCCGTGGATTCGACCCGTATTCGCACAATACTACAACAGATGATGTGTGCTTACGGTAAAATAAAATCGTCGTTTCTGTTTACACCAAAATCGTCGATCAAGGTTTTTGCGCCGTATCGGGGAGTTAATTAATTTCTATTGTTTATTTAATATTCAATTCATGTTAGTTTTTCTTCTTTTATTTTGCTTGTTTTCTTTTGATTTTCTTTTTCAACATAAAAAAAGAGTTTTTTCCTTTAATTTGGTTCCTTATCTTGCTTTGTTTTCTTACTTAATTCAAAATTTGTAGGTTTTTGTTCTATCTTTCTTTAGTTTAGTTTTTTTTAAACATTTTTTTTCTATATTAAATTTTTTCCCTTTTTGTGCTTGCACAGTTTAAATAAAAAAAAGTGGCAAAAAACTTTAATTTTTTACTTTTCATTTTACATATTTTCTACAAAAAAGAATCATTTTTTCTCCTTTTCTTCTCTATTCAGACAACCGCAACATTACTCATCCGCAACCATTTCAGCATCCGCCATCTCCTTCAACCAAACTCTGACTTCACCAGCACTATCAAACCAAAATACACCCAACCTCGTCTCGTTGAACTCGTCCACGACGGTAGACCAGTTCCTCAAGCAACACTGCCAACCATCTCCCTTCACCACCGAGTGCATCTCAGTTAACGCCAACAACCACTGTGAGTATTTTTAATTCTCATTTTCTTATTTGTTATTGTGCTTATCATCGGTAAATTTTCATCAAATTAATATTAAAAAAAAAGAGAATTTTTTTTTGAATTTGTTTACGCAAACGTGGTTTAGAAACGATTGTAAACAGTTGGATTGTGAATTGTGTGAACTAATACTGGGAGCGGCGTTAACAAATTTTACGATCCAACAGCCAAAACCTAGGATCACAATCTAACTCTGTAAGTGCTCACTTTTAATTGGATTTTATTTATACTTTTGTGTTCGTGTTGAATTGTACTTTCAAAAGAAAAATGTCTAAAATCAATTTACTGAGTACTCGTCAAACGATTACCAAAGAAAAGGAAAAACATTAAGGGGCTACTTTATGGAAATAACCAAAGTCGGAATTACAAAAACAATCAAAAGTTCCAATTTTATTCAAATTCAAATAATTTTGATTGTGCGTCTATTTTACGTCAAAATAATTCTGAACCCGAACTTAATTTTTTTCAAAATCAACACGGATATGGAAATTACTCTGAAAATAACTTTGGTAGTTGAAATGACTTTGGTTATAGCACAAATAATTTTCAAAGCATGCAAAATTTTCAGAATAATTCAAATCAAAATTTTGAAAATGACCAAAATTATAAATTTTATTCCAACTTTAATTTTTTTGCTTATGGACTTAATTCTCGTCATCAAAATGATTTTCATTATCAAAATAATAATTTCCATTTTCAAAACAATTTCCAACATCAATATGATTTTTATGAAAATGAAAATCAATATAGAAATAATTTTGATAGGTGGGATGGTTCGGATTATAACAATTTTTTTTATAAAAAGCCGTCTCGAAGATTTCAACTAGAAGATTTGGAATATGATGAGAAAAACTATAAAGAACGCTTGGTTAAACTTGTCACGAATTTATTGAAAAAAGAAAGAAAGTAAGAGAGAAAGCTATCATATCCAGTGAATTAGAAAACAAATTTTCTCAAGACAAATATGGCTATAAAATTAATTTTGAAAATGACTCCCAGTGTGAACAATATTTTCATAATATTTCAAGTCAAGATTACAAAAATAACCAGAATTATAATTTCTCTTTCAATTTTAATGATTTTGGTTACGAATCCAACTCTCAAAATAATTTTCAAACGAATTTCCATTGTCAAATGGTTCTCCCGACCGACACATTTTTCATGAAAATGAAATCGAAAATAAATTTGAAAATAATTTTAACAATGAAATTGACTTGGATTATAATCTTGAAAGTAGCTCATATTAAGAAGTTTACATGCAAGAAAATGAAAATGGAAATGAATTTTAAAATAATTTTGAGCATGAAAATTAATTGGATTATAGTTCCGAAACTAGCTCTTCCCAAGAAAAAAAGGAGGAAATTGTGAAATTACTTGAAAGTCTCTTCTTAAAACAATACTATGAAAAAAAACCAATTCCAAACATGCAACGAATCAAATGATAATCCAAATCTTACTGATAATGATAATTTCTAAATAACTACTTTTGAAAACGAAGGTGATAACCTTAATGAAATAGTTCAAAGTTCACAGACTAATTGAATTTCAATTCTCTATAAGAAAACGATTTAAGTTTGAATTTCAATCTTCCTTTACCTAACATGAATAATATAGGAACAACGATTTTTGAGGTTGAAAATTTCAAAGATTATAAAGTTATTGCTGATTTAGTTAAAGAAGACAAATATAGTGAACAAAAATTTGTCGGACTGTCTCGAGAATGAATTGTCATATAAGGACGAGTTAAATTTAAATTACCACTCTGAATTTGAGAATTTAAATTTTAAAGAAATCGCAGTCAAGGAAAAATATGAAACTTTTGTGTGTGAAATTGAAAGTTTAACTAATGAAACTGGTGGCAAAGGTGAACTCAATCTTGATCTAGAACTTAATGAGAATGTTGAAATGCCAACAAACGAGACCCTTGATATTGAATATAATCTTGAATCACCTCTTGGAAACGAAAAATCTAAGCCATATAATTTTTTAATAGATAATCAACATAGTGCTTATACTATTTCAACTATACTTATGCATGATCACTATTTTTGAAGGATTACACTGATAAATTTGTTGAGTACATGAGTCAGATTGTGTACAAAGCTTGGGTGGAAAAATTTCTATATTAAAGATACCCAGATATCAACTTAATCGGTTATAAATCTAGGTATAAAATTGAATCGTTGATAAAACGAATTTGCTTATTAGGAAACATACTAAAGCGTAGTGTGAGGGGGAAACATAACATTAAAACCAAGTGTAAAAAAATAAGATGATTGCAATCTATGCATCGTATTCATCATAAAAACATGTATTATTTCGTATATAATCCATTTCTGCAAACTGTTAAAATGCATTTTATATTACAAATCATTTTGCATTACATCCACTTGTGGATACTGTCGTTCAAATTCAGAAAACATTCTGAATAGCGAGGACATTGTTAAATCTATGTGCGGGGGGGGGGGGGGGGGAATTATATTGCATTCGTTTTTTTTAAATTTTGCACGTATTTTTCCAGGAATTTTGCATTTTTTTAATTTGTATTTCTATTTTCCAAATTGCATTCGTTTTGCATGTAGGTTCGTATTCCTTTGAGGCATATGCATTTAGGACATAACATTTTTTTTAAATAGCAAAATTATTTTAAGTTAGTTTATTTTGAATAGACATGACAAAGTAGGTGCACTGTTTTAACCATTTGAAAGGAATTTTTGTGAATCACTAGCTTTAAACAGATAATAAAATGAGAAGTTTAAATTATAAGTGATAATAGTGAAGCTAGTATATAGGTTGATCCATAAGTGTTGACTATGAAGTTCGTTGATATTTGGTGTCATCGTTTAAAAGTGGGATGTCTAAAGTACATGTATTAACAATTTTCAAATCTTTATAATTAAGAGGTGCTTAAATGATTTTGCATTGCTCTTTCTTTCTCTCTTAGAAAAGACAAAAAAACTAATGATACTAGTAATAAAAATAATAACCAAGGGTATCAAACATTACTAGTATATCTAGCGTTGGTGTGCATACCCGCCAAGCTCCGTCTCACTCTCACATAAGCCCGAAAGGCAATTCATGGGTGTATACCTTGGTTTTATTTTATGACTTAGGCACTTGAGGATTACCGATCTATACTGACATTGTCATTGTAGGTTTGCATAATCCGCTAAGCTCAATTCCATTCTCACGTAAGCCCGAAAGGCAGTGCATGAGTGGTATATCTTGGTCCAATGGTTAAATGTATGCATAACTTAAAAAAACTAAATAAGTAAATAATAAAGAGAGGTTAAGTGATTTATTTCAAGGCATTCTCTTTAGTTTTATCGATTTGAACTTGTTATACAAGTGAAAATAGAAATACTACTTTGCAAACTTTGACAATCAAATAAAAAAACCAAGTTCATAGTTACACTATGTTTTCAACTGAAACAATTAGCAAGCTAGAGTTGAGGGTAATGAGAACTTGATTTTTGTTTGAAGTTTATGACTAGGTGATGAACTAATATTTCTAGATTTTGACTGGTACATGTGTACACTACAATGTTGTAGCTATTCAAATTAAACCAATTTGTCATTTTTCATAATTTTTTGCATTCATATAGCTGCATTAGAATCATAACATTCGGTATTTGGATTTTGCAGGTAGTATCCGCTGAAAACCCTCACCAAACACAACGCGTCCTACTAGGGGTAGGGAAGGGATGGGAAAGAAAGCAAGGGCACAGCCGAATCGTGGATTTATCATGGACATCAAACTTTCAATAATTAAGGCATTTCACAACGATAGAAAATGCACTTTGAAGAGGGGTGAGAGTAAATAATATTGGCCTCTTTCAATCCTTCATCTTCTTATGAGTAGCTAGGGGTCGCCTTTCTTCATCCGGCTTCATCATCCACATTCGACCAACAATCAGTCTAGCTCTCGCTCTAGTCCAATTTCGCCCGGATTAATATACTTGGCGGGTGTAGGCAAATCAGATTTCTTTTGTTTCCCTGAAACTGAAAACAAATTGAAGCTATAACACCTAGGGGTTCAAAGCTCGTTGCATACGCTAAATGCAATCGTGTTTCGATACGAAAGTATGGCTAATAAATTTAGTTAGATTTTGTTCGAGGATGAATAAAGGTTCTAGTGTGGGGGTATTAATACTGTTCTTACTTCAAATTATCATTATATATTCGACAAAATCTACTTTCTATATTCTTCAGATTTATTCAAATTCACCCTCCACTTTACTTTATTCATTCCCTACAATCTACTCACTGATTTGAAGTATTCTCTCCTCAATTCAATGATCAAAGTGCTATCAAAGGGCTATAGGATATTCTGTATCCAAAGTACATCTATTTGTATTAGGTCAATAATTCTCTATTACTATTTGTGTGGGTGTGCTTGTTGCCTGTGCAAATCAAGTAGGTGTGCATGCTGTCCATTCGAATCAAGTGGGTGTGCTTGTTGCCCGTTCAAATCAAGTGGGTGTGCTTGTTGCCCGTTTAAATCAAGTATGTGATCTTGTTGCCCGGCTCACTACAACAAATATACCCTATTACAACATCAAAAAAAGTTGTAGTAGGGGTTTTGCAACGTTTTTGTAAACGTTGTATTAGGCTAAGTTGTAATAGAATCGACGTCTTTTACAACTTTTTTTATGTTGCAAAAAAGGATGTAAAGGTTACGATTACAATTGTTTTTAGATGTTGTGAAATGTGATTTACAACTGTTGTAACAACCCGAATTCCAGTGGGTCCGGATTTTTCACAAATGCTAAAGTCCAAGCCCACTAAAGCCGGAGTTGGGTATCTGGTATCCTGCAAATAGGCAAAGACAAATAATCGAAAGACCTATAAAGAGCTAAGTGGTTGTGCCCTACTCCAAACAATCAAAACATCCAATTGGCTGCGCCCCTCATCCAATGTCTCGATAGTGAAAGAATCATTGGCCTGCTGGTTTAACTCTAGTATTTCCCGAACTTGCTCTTGATTGATGATGGCTTGATCTCCGTATGCGACTATCCTTTTGGGTCCTGCCCACTAAAACGTACTCGCAAGTCAGAGTACGGTGTCATACAAATATCCTACTCCATTCATCAACCTTTTGACTGCCTACAAAGGTTCGCTTTGTTAGGCCTGCAATGCAAAAGCAGTCAAGACATACTCTCTTGATGGAACACCTACAGACTTGCCTTCGGGGGTGAAGCTTCGTTAGGCCTACCCCAGAGGGCCATCCTAGAGTACCCTCACGTCCTGTTGAAGTCTCGTACTTCCTTCTAGCCCAAAATAACTAAGTTGGACGTGCTTCTTCTGTGCTAAAAATCTTTGATGAACTGCTTCGTTAGGCTCTTCATTCTTTGGGCTGCTCCAAACGCGTCTTGCTATTTTATTAGACCCTACGTCTAATATTTTATTTTGTGTTTAGTTTTATTTTCTTATTCTGTTGGCTACTTATTTACCCTAACCAGCATAGGCTTGCCCAGCCTCACCTAACTGTTGTGAGACCATCAGTTCCTGATTGAAAGGGAATGCTGTTGGTACAGGCCACTTCTATTATTTTGCTTGTTAACTTAATCCAAGATCTAAGTTTAATAAAATAAGCCTCTTTTATTTCTTTCTCTTTAATTAAAACTTATATGTTACAATTATACTTGCAATTGTTACATTTATATTATTTTCTTTCTTTTATAACCTACATGTTATAATTATAATTGCAAGTGTCTCATTTCTATTCTAGTCTGTTTTCTTTTATTATGATATTGAATTCTCTTTAATTCTCTTATATTATATGCCAATCTTGGCTTGGGACTACGTCCGACTGTCACAAATTTACTTATCATAATAACTGTTTTACTTTTATTCTACTATCTGCGCAGTAAATGCAGATCTAGGCACATTTCTGTTCATCGTTTCTAGTCTTGTCAAATAATTAACTTGATTTCTTCTTTAATTCCTTTAACTCTTCACTTTTCTTTCTTTTATTCTAGGAAGTAGTTCTATTCTATTTGGTTGGTTACAAATACTGTGCTAAAAATCCATTTCCATATTCTAATACTAAATAATGCTATAAACAATAATCCGTAACTGCAAGATATTTCTTTTATTGTTTCTTTAATTTTTGGGTAATGCAAAATACAATAATGTCTCCATTTTGCGCTAATTCCCTTTTCTCTAGCTTTTATTCTTGCAATTACGTTTATCGTTATTCTTATAATATTAAACTATGGAAATGTATTCCCTTTTCTAAACCAACCAACTAATCTGTTACTAACTTCCAAACCAAGTTATTAAATTTTCTTCTTTTTAATCCATATTTCCCGTTCTTAGCACAATTTACTATAAATTTCTTTAATTTAGGCTTATGCCTTTTCTCTATGACTGTTAAGACTAATATCATTCATGTTTAATTTTATTTCTTTCTTTATTTTCCATATAAATAATAATTAAATATAAGCTTTCTTATAAAATTTATAGTTTTCAACATAACTAATTAACGGAACTAATTACTGAAAATAAATGCCGAATTAAATATTTAACGGGAATCTAACGATAATATATCATAAACGTAAAAGATATAATTGAAATCCACTCACTTATCGTCCTCAATAAAATCTTACTTCCTTCCAAATCTCTTATTCTTTCCAAAATCTCATTTCCTTACTAAAATCTTTTATTCCTTCCAAAATAAAATACTCTCTCTATTATCCCTAGGGAACTTTCTCACTTCCTATAACATATGGATACCAATCTTCTCTCAAAACATAGCTTATTGTACACTATAAATTGGAAATAACTTAGGGCTCAACATCCTTGGATCATCCCAAACCCAACTAGCAAACTATGCATAAATATACTTCTAAAAACTTTCCATATGTTAAAATCTATAATTGGGGACTATTTGGATTTTAGTACATAATATATTTATATTTTATTCAAAAATACAAATACGTTCACTCACTATCTACCTAGGAACCCTAAATCTAGGCTCTGATACCAAATGTAACAAAACAAATTCCAGTGGGTTCGGTTTTTTCACAAAAATGCTAAAATCCAAGCCCACTAAAGCTCGAGTTGGGTATCTGGTTAGGCCTGTCAAACAAGTTGAGTTGAGTCAAAATGGGCTGGGTCGAGTTTGACCCAACCCATTTATGACCCAATCTTTTATCCATTTATGACCCAACCCATTTATGACCCAACCCACTTAATAAGCGGGTTACAAATTTAACCCATTTAAAGATTTAAATTTAATTTGACTAATAAAAAACAAATAATTATAAAATAATTCTAATTCTAATTTTTATGTTTTGAGTTCCGATAAAAAATTAAAATTCTAATTTTCATCAAAATTCAAATATGGGGAGTGGTAGCCTGTTATTTTCTAAGCACAACTGCCAGTCCCCTTAGAGAACTACAGCGTGCGTTCACACGATAAAGTATCCAAGTGTTCCATACTGTCCATAATTTAGGTGGGAGTTAATCGGTCGAAGTCCCGCCTGATTCTGAGTTAGAAGAAGGAGTTATTGCAGTGGGAACAAAAAAAATAGCGGCTTCTGCACTAGCCGGAGTTCAAATATGTGGATGTGGTAGCCTGTTATTTTCTAAGTACAACTGTCAATCCCCTTGGAGAACTACAGTGTGCATTCACCCGATGAAGTATGTGAGTGTTCCATACTGTCTGTAATTTAGGTGGGATTTAATCGGTCGAAGTCTCGCCTGATTCCGAGTTAGAACGAAGGAGTTATTGCAGTTCAAACAAAAAAAATAGCGGCTTCTGCACTAGGCGGAGTTCAAATATGAGGATGTGGTAACCTATTATTTTCTAAGTACAACTGTCAGTACCCTTGGAGAACTACAGTGTGCATTCACACGATGAAGTATCCGAGTGTTCCATACTGTCCGTAATTTAGGTGGGAGTTCATCGGTTGAAGTCTCGTTTGATTCCGAGTTAGAACGAAGGAGTTATTGAAGTCTGAACAAAAAAATAGCGGCTTCTACACTAGGGGGAATTTAAATATGGAGATGCGGCAGCCTGTTATTTTCTAAGTACAATTGTCAGTCTCCATGAAAAACTACATTGTATGTTCAAAATTCTTATTTTTCAAATTTATATTAAAATTTAATGTTTTTAATAAATGGATAAATGGGTTACCCATTTATAACCCTTTTAAAAATGGGTCAACCCAACCCATAACCCATTCAATAATATTCATAAATGGGTTGACTCAACCCATTTATAAGTGGGGTAAATGGGTTGGGTTAATGAATTGGGTCATATTTTGATAGGTCGATATCTGGTATCCTACAAATAGGCAAATACAAATATATCAGAGCTCAAATAAATATCTCACGACGGGACTGACTAAAATATAATAGTAAGTAAATACTCACCAAGATAATAACACTTTCTAAACAAGTGTCTCAAAGATGGAAAGTCTCTGCCATCTACCTAACTTGTGGGATATTATGAGAAGGTGGTCAGAACTAAAGTTCTGGTGAACGGACAAATTATACACTTCTAAGCTTAAATTTACATATACCGTTCCATTCCATTTTCCGTTATATTAGGTTTATTGGGTTTATAATAATCTCGCTCTGTGCGTGAATCGTACCCATCTACTCCCTAGTTGATTATAACCTAATAACTAATATATATATATATATATATGTAGCTATATGCCCAATGACCGCATCGTTCCTAGGTACTACCCTTAGTACCTTCCGTATCCTCCTCGAAAAGGACTCCATCGTCTTGCTCCTAGAGCGTACTGTAACTACATCTGTAAAGGATAGCTTCATGAGGCCTACAATACAGATGTTCCATCGTCTACTATGAAAACGTAAAATTGTGTCCACACTAGCTTATACTAATGCTCGGACATCCATAACGTACCACCCAGTGCGTACCTTGAGGACTATACGTAATCGTTCTATCTACTCTCTGAATCCCGCCAACTAGGTCTACCTTGTACGAAACTTAGTCGAGGATTTTCTATCTGTAAAGGACAGCTTCGTTAGGCCTATAATACAGATATTCTATTTGGTATGTCTCTTTTCTCATCGTGGCTATGGCCCCACGCTGCCACCCCTCAATTAATAAAAAGACCTCTAAAGAGCTAAGTGGTTGTGCCCTACTGCAAACAATCTAAACATCGAATTGGTTGCGCCCCTTATCCAATGTCTCGATAGTGAAAGAATCATTGGCATGTTGGTTTAACTCTAGTCTTTCCGGAACTCACTCTAGATTGATGATGGCATGATCTCCATATGCGACTATCCTTTTGGGTCCTGCCCACTAAAACGTACTCGCAAGTCAGAGTACGGTGTCATATGAATATCCTACTCCATTCATCAACCTTTTGACTGCCTACAAAGGTCCACTTCGTTAGGCCTGCAATGCAAAAGCAGTCAAGGCATACTCTCTTGATGGAACACCTACAGACTTGCCTCTGGGGGTGAAGCTTCGTTAGGCCTACCCCAGAGGGCCATCCTAGAGTATCCTCACGTCCCGTTGAAGTCTCGTACTTCTTTCTAGCCCAAAATAACTAAGTTGAACGTGCTTCTTCTGTGCTAAAAATCTGTGATGAACTGCTTCGTTAGGCTCTTCATCCTTTGGGCTGCTCCAAACGCGTCTTACTATTTTATTAGATCCTACGTCTAATCTTTTATTTTGCATTTAGTTTTCTTTTCTTATTCCGTTGGCTACTTATTTACCCTAACCAGCATAGGCTTATCCAACCTCGCCTAACTGTTGTGAGACCATCAGTTCCTGACTGAAAGGGAATGCTGTTGGTACATGCCACTTCAATTATTTTGCTTATTAACTTAGTCCAAGATCTAAGTTTAATAAAATAAGTCTCTTCTATTTTTTTCTCTTTAATTATAACCTATATGTTACAATTATACTTGCAATTGTTACCTTTATATTCTTTTTTTCTTTTATAACCTACATGTTATAATTATAATTGCAAGTGTCTCATTTCTATTCTAGTCTGTTTTCTTTAATTAAGATATAGAATTCTCTTTAATTCTCTTATATTATATGACAATCTTGGCTTGGGACTACGTCCGACTGTCACAAATTTACTTATCATAATAACTGTTTTACTTTTATTCTACTATCTGCACAGTAAATGTTGATCTAGGCACATTTCTGTTTATCGTTTCTAGTCTTGTCAAATAATTAACTTGATTTATTCTTTAATTCCTTTAACTCTTCCCTTTTCTTTCTTTTATTCTAGGAAGTAGTTCTACTCTATTTGGTTGGTTACAAAAACTATGCTAAAAATCCATTTCCATATTCTAATACTAAATAATGTTATAAACAATAATCCGTAACTGCAAGATATTTCTTTTATTGTTTCTTTAATTTTTGGGTAATGCAAAATACAGTAATGTCTCTATTTTGCGCTAATTCCCTTTTCTCTAGCTTTTATTCTTGCAATTACGTTTATCGTTATTCTTACAATATTAAAGTATGGAAATGTATTCCCTTTTCTAAACCTACCAACTAATCTGTTACTAACTTCCAAACCAAGTTATTAAATTTTCCTCTTTTTAATCCATATTTCCCGTTCTTAGCACAATTTACTGTAAATTTCTTGCTTTTAGGCTTATGCCTTTTCTCTATGATTGTTAAGCCTAATATCATTCATGTTTAATTTGATTTCTTTCTTTCTTTTCCATATAAATAATAATTAAATATAAGCTTTCTTATAAAATTTACAGTTTTCAACATAACTAATTAACGGAACTAATTACTGAAAATAAATGTTGAATTAAATATTTAACGGGAAACTAACAATAATATATCATAAACGTAAAAGATATATTTTAAATCCACTTACCTGTCGTCCTTAGCTTCGCTCCATGGCCTTCCTAGATCCCCTTCTAAGGTGTTTAATATTTTTATAAAAAGATCTTCTCCCCAGAAATATTTTCTATTTAGGATTCAGTCTCAAGTAATGAACCCAATTGGGAGAAAATCTGATTGTGAGAAAATAGCTAGGCTTAGGGTTCTATTTATAGTGGAGTTTGGGGATCTTAGACCGTCAGATTTTTGGATTGAATTTGATGCAACCACATCACAGGCTTGCTGTGAATCATTGGATCCAGAAAACAACGCTCGAGATTGCGCAAAAATCAAATTATTAAACGTTAACTTTTAACCGTTGCCTATTCATTCTAATTAATTTCCATCAATTGCAAATTTAATTCCCTTTATAACATAGGTTTATTTTGAAATTCAAACGTTGCTAATTAATGTAAATTAATTTCTTTTAATTGCTGATTTGATTAACATTGCCTACTAATGTTAATTAATTACCTCTAATTGCTGATATCAATTAATTTCCTTTATGACGCACGCCAATTTCGAAATTCAAACGCGCGTTATTTCTGGAATTTATACGCGCATATATTTATAAAAAAATATATTTACGCACATTTACACGTATTATTATTATTATTATTATTATTATTATTATTATATTCTGATTTCTTATTCTTCTCGTAACTTCTTCATATTAACTCGGATTTCGACATGTTATATATGGAAATTGATTAGAAAATCGCCACGAACACAATGGTATAAGTTTCGAGGTCATATTCTGACAATTCCAAGAATGCTTATTTTCACTGTTCATCATTATTTGATTATTTAATTATCTAAAAATGCATGGTGTTACAACTGTTTTAAAATATTGCAAAATACTTTTTACAACATTTTTTAACTGTTGCTAAATATATACAACTTTCTAAAAAAAGAATATAGAAATATGTAATTTCTTTGTTTAATTCAACAAATTTGTGCACAACACATAGCATATTGCATTCTTTAAAATAAGATAGACTTTCTAGCGCAAATCAAAAATGATAAATTTATTGGATATATAACACTGGACATGGTCAAAAATATACATGATACATAACATCACTTCTAAACATGTTTTTTCTTTTTCATTTTTACAAGTAGGTAGTAGGACAACAACACAAAATCAAGAATAATCAACATTTGTAATCACTTGAAGCTAAATCAAGATTGATAAATATCTTTCATTTTAATAATTAGGTATATCTGCTATTATCAATCAGCAGTCCAGCTCTTCTCTACCACATCTCGCATTTTTCGGCCACATTCACGCTTGTTTTCATTGTACATCTGAGCAGCTTTTGCGTTTGCACTTCATTGAATTTTGATAGTATAACAACATATAAGAAGAAAAACTGACAAGCACCATTGTCCTTGTGGTTAAGTGATTCGACTTTGGTGCGATAGGTCACAAGTTAGATATTTGCGTAGCGTGATTCAAACATATATTGACATGTGATTTGTGTTATGTTGTCCCAGTGTCATGTTGTATCTAAGTACCATGTCAAAAGAAAAGGAAGAAAAACTGCACTTATAAGTATAAGTTCAAAGAAATATAAACATCATTCAAGTTTTTGTGATTTCATAAGAATTTACCTAATGGATGTGAGTATAGCTGCAACATCGTAAACTGGACTCCACTAGTTTTGCAGTATCTCCAAGCATAAGCTTCCATCTGCATATACTGCTTATGCAAAAAATATACAAGTAATATAGCAATCAGATTGAAACATACTGTTTGGGTGGAACATTCTTGAGATGAACCTAACAGTTGGTGTCTTATTAAAATGATAATAATGCTTAGATCTAGAACTGTTTAATGGTACAAATAGTGATGTAGATCTTGAATTAGATCCGTTAGTTGGGTTTGAAACAACAATGGACGAAGGATTCGATAACCAAAGAACATAGAAAAAATGTTTGTGATTGAATCTGCCATAATGAAAACAACTAAATGGATCTCTAAAAGTAGATGCGTGATGATTGGTAGTGTCAGAACGAAAACAAAAGGGGGCGACTTTGTTACCGAATCCAATGATCATGGAACAAAAAATTTGGCTTGGGATTTTACTTGTGAAGTGTTGAAACGACGGAAATTTCTATCAGTTAGAAAATCGTCGTTAAAATATAATCGTTATAAAATCCGCAAGCGCATGACGTACAATCGTAGTACGTATACGAGTATGGGTCGATCCATAGAGAAAGAATTAAATTTTAATAATACATACTCAATCAAATTAGCCTAAAGTTTTGAAGTTTGCTTTAAACTAGAAAATTGTTGAAAATAAGCTAGAGCAAAAGTGAATAAAACTATGATAATAAGGAGCAATTTAGAGGCAAATTGACTTCCAATCATTCATATAAATCAACACAAAATTCACTTATAATCTCTCATTAAAATGTTAAGTAGAAATGATAGATGTGCTTATTATAAGTATGATTTATTTGTGCTATTAATTAGTACAACTTAAATCATAAAACGCTAACACACCATTCAAACCCACTTATCAACACTTATAAAAATGATATGAAAATTAAAAATAAAATCTATTTTAAGTATGATCTATTTACTATGAATTAGTAACATAGACTATCAAATTTTGATTCCAGCTTAACTTTCATCATCAAAATCACTTAGGAAAATGATCAAATAGTTTATGTTTATATGGAGTTAAGCATAGCCTATTTGATATGTCAATATAGGCTATCAAAATTCACTAAAAAAGAAACATAAACTACCATCATTCATAATTTCCATTAAGCACATAAGAGAGATCTATGTTTCATGAGAGCTTCATTACCCCTAAATTGAAAGGGTTTGTGTGACGCCCCACCTCTATACTCACACTAGCCAAGAACACTACGGGGTAATGCCGTCAACTAGCACGAAGAATAAGGCTATTGAGGAGCGACCATCTGTGTAATTTCTTTGTGCGAGTACCGATATGTCAGATAATATAACTTACATTTCATTTCAAGAGGAAATACGACATATCAAATACAAACTCAAAGCTACCACACAGTGGCTATGTGGACTTCGGAAACAAATATAGAAATAAACATAACACAAATCAGTTACAGATATTCATATCACAAAGGCAGAAACAAATATGAATATATCACATAGAAGTGTACATCAAAGTAGTGGTCATACAAGATCCACTACATCACAAAAGAATGGATACAAGTGCTAGACAAAAGAATAAGTATACATCAAGGAGTCTCTATCTCAAATGCATACAAACAAAAACTACTAAGCTAAAGTAGTTAGCCAAAAGTCAGGTGACGGACCCTGATAAGAAGTCAAGCAGAAGTGCCTGAAATATCTCGGTCTGACCCGAGTATCATTTAAGAAGAAAATAATAAACAGATTAGTTTAGCTATAAATATTAGATAAAATGAGATAGGATAAGAGATATGACAAAAACGTATGATAACAATAATGCCATACTACGGCAAGTATACATCAAATAACAACAAAAATCATACAATATCTCAAATCATCTCAAAACACCAAGAAGAATCACATTCTTTAAATTATTCACCAAAACATAAATATTGGTAGAGCTTGTCAATGCCAATCCACGAAAATTGGTGAAACACAAATTCTAGAAATCACAACCAGAAATCCATAAATCACAAAAGGGGGAAGGCCTATCACAAACGGGAGCATGAAAACTCACCAACACGTGTATCACAAACAGGTCGCTAACCCATAGTCGCTAACCATAGAGCCGGTGCCACGACGTAGTACAGCAAACGCCCGAGGAACCTGGAACTCAAATAATCCAGAACATCGACGTAGTACAGCGTTACGCCCGATGAACCAAACTCAAATAATACGGAACAACGACGTAGTACAGCGAACGCCCGATGAACCGAACTCCAATAAACCGGAATAACGACGTAATACAGTGTTACGCCCGATGAACCGAACTCCATAAAACCATAGGTCGCTAGCCTATAAAAATGAGACGAAGCTCAACAGAACGGGGTATAGTCCCCCACGCGGACAAAAAGACATCGCACATCGCTAGTCTAAACCACAAAATGATCATCATTGATCAATAAGAAGTGTCAATTACACTAAGCTAGTAAATAAATGAGTTTAGCTTCATGTCCCATAACCACTTGCTTAACTTAAATATTTACGAACAAATTGTAGATTTCCGCTTGAAAATTTTCACAAGAGTTCAATCGGACAAGTCCAAGAATTAACCGACGAAGTAAATGCAAGCGTTTCATACCACTTGTTTTACTAAGCCGTTTAATTAGATTTCTCATACGAATGAGGTAAAGGTTTGTATATACTAATAGATTGGAAAACGATTTTATAAATGAGATTTGTATTAAAATAGAGTTGAAAACATATTTGTGAAAGAGTTTGAATATTTACTACTAGTATAGAAACCTTTGTATTTGAAAGTGACAAATCACAAAAATGATTGTAAAAACAATCAATCACCAAAGATTCACGTTTGAAGACGTGAATTAAATCCAAAGAAATCGATACCAAATCCATCAAAATGGATATTCCTAAAAATCCCGAAAAAGAAGTCATCAAGGTCGATAAAAGTGATAACAACTAATCAGAGCAACTGAAATCGATAAACAATGGAAATTCAATCAAGAAAAGCCTAAATAGGCAAAAATGCACAGTTCCAGACGTCTTGGGGTCAATCCAGACGTCTGGATTTAGGTTCTAGAAATTCCAGAAAAACCTCCCAGACGTCTGATGATATAAAGCAGACGTCTGAACCCCTTTCAGATGTCTGAAATTAGTCTCTGCCATTCTATTTTTCAGCCGTACGATTTTCTTTTCTCCAGGGCCTATAACCAGACGTCTGGACTTGAATTCCAAATGTCTGGTCACCTGGACCACGCAACAGTTTGCCAAGGCCAAAGTGGCCAAAACGTATCGGGAGCGATCAGACGAGCAACGACGACTAATGATTTACGCCAAGCGACAACCCAGCCTTAAAGGCTCTTCGATACACCCCAAATATCAATGTCCAAACATCCATAGTAGGATTGTCATAAAATTGGACTTTAAAACCAAAAATTGGAGAATTCACAAAACCAATTCAAATCAAAGCAAATGAAATGCACAAATGTTAGGAATTCATACGTAATAACAATGATAGCTATAGACGTAGATGTGAGTTAAAGAACTCACCTTTTAAACTCAAAACATAAGTGAGAAGCTTTAAAACAATGGAGAGACCAATTCCTCTTCAATCTCAACTCAAGAAGCTACAATCTAAGCTAATAAGCAAATATTTCCTAAGTTAGAGTTTAGGAATTTCTGAAATTGAAGAGAGATAGAGATGGAGAAGATGAAGAGGATGCTTACCTAAGCTTCTCTTTGATTTTGGAGCAAGAACTTGCGTTTCCAAATCAAACTAGGGTTTGGAATTTCTATTTCCAATCTTTTTCCTCCATTTCTCTTGAGCTAGAGTGTTAGGAAAAGGAATGAGTGAATGAAGAGGAGTTGAGTGGAGTGTTAGGGTATTAGATGGGTTGGTGGGCTGAAACCCAAACCCAAAGCCCAATAGAAAAATAGCAAAATTCACTCAACTCCAAACATATCGATGTTTATACTCAAAAAAGTTGTAAACGCCATTTTGGACTCAATGGAAGTGGTCTCGAGTCCCAATTCGACTGTTTACAAAAAGTAGCTTTTTGGACTTTAATCCGATTAACGATGCTATATTTAAATAAAATATTTAAATATACAATCGTAAAATATGTGGGTTGTTATAGTTTGGCTACTCATATTTGAAAACATGTTAACATAAATGATTTCAATATAAAATAAAAGGAAAACGAGAGCTAATCACAAGAGAAGAGAGCTAATTACTTGCATGAAATAAAACTAAACTAATTACAATAATAAAATCTATGCTACTAACATGAAATAAAAGGAGCACAAAGTAAATAAGAGAGCATAGAACAAAAAAGCAATAAAAGTAAGTATGAAATAAAAATGCACGAAGGTAAAGATCAAGGCTAGAAGCCATTAAAGAAACATATTATTTATCATTGATTTGTGGCTACAATATTGCATGAAAAGAAGAAGATGATTACATAAAACATAAGGGGTATTTATACATGCTTAAAACCCTAATTCATATTTTATGCGACTACCTAAAATGCCCTTGATAAAGTGTAACCTCTAAGTAATCATTAGGAGAATAATTAATCCCCACTAACATGCCTTTAAGCCTCCACTAACATGTACATGTGCTTTGGATTATGGACGATATGATAGTGGGTATGTGGGTGCCTCTATGTTGCATGAATTCTTTTATTTTCCTTTCTTCATTAGCCTTCAACATATGTGCATGCATTCATTCATGAAACCTCTTCATATTTGCACTTCATTTCCTACAAATAAAAAAAAATGTGCAAATTAATTTTCTAAAATTAAATTATACACAAAATTACCATTTTACTCCCAAATGAAGATGAATAAATGATGATTTGAAAACAATTTAAGTTTTGGTTTAAATATGTAAAATACCCTAATATGCTTGTTTACTTAATTAAAAGAAGATTAAGTATGGTAGTAAAAATATACACTTTTACGTGCACATCAAATACCCCCACACTTATCTTTTTATTTGTCCTCGAATAAACTAAAAATAGGATAAATCCATTTTCGTAGGAAACACGATTGCATTGAGCGTATGCAACAAGCCGTTAAACCTCTAGGTGTCCCTAGTAGGGTGAGTGTTGTATCGTGAGGGTTTTCAATGGATACTACATACAAAATCCAAATGCGACATGCAAATTCTAATGGGACTACATGATGTAAGTTTCCAAAATATTTACAAATGCCAAATTTACTTTTAAATTGACATGAGTAAGTTAAATACAAGTTTTGGTCATTATCAAGAAATTTTAGTCTTTTTACTCATCAAAACTTCCAATAAAAATTAAGTTATCATCATAATTAGACTCTAGTTTCGCTAGTTGTTTCGGTTGAAAACATAGTGCAGCTATGAAATGAATCCTTAGTTGATTATCAAGGTTTTTCAAAGTGGAATTTTTATTTCTTTTGACTAAATCAAATCAAATTAATGAAGATAGTGCTTGGATTTCACTTGCTTGCTCTCTCTATTTTGAAAAATATTAACATTATTATTATGTACACACCTAACTCAGATAAACTGAGGTCAGATATACCGATCATGCACTGCCTTTCGGGTTTACGTGAGAAGAGTACAGAGCGTGGCGAGTATACACACTTGTGTATGAACACATGACTTTAAGTGTTTTTTATTATTATTTTAATTTTATTTACATACACCTAACTCAGATAGACTGAGGCCAGATATACCGATCATGCACTAAGGGTACAGAGCATGGCGAGTGTACACACTTACGTGTGAACACATTACTCTAGGTCTTTCTTATTTTTATAAAAATGCTCTTTTTTGAAAAGAGAGAGTTATGCAAAATTATCTTAGCACCACTTAATTTAAAAGATCAAAAATGTTATCGCCTTTACTTTAAATCAACCACTCTTTCAAACAAAGATACAATTAGGATATCTTCATAATTATTACCTATGAACCTTCCTATAAACTAGTTAAACCATAGTTAATTGTAATTAAACTTTTATTTTTATTTTTGTAAAGACGAGTAAATTTTCAAAACGTTCAATTTAATAACCAAAAACGAATACTTATTCTATTGTGTTTCTTCAAAAGCAAATCAATATGCTAATTTTTTTAAGTTTTGGAAGGAAAATGCAAAAAATAAATCATGAAAAATCAAAAATGAACATGGGACTTCGTGCACACTTGATTTTGTCTATGTCCCCACAGTCAATTCATGATATAATGAACGTAATGGAAAAAAATATGTATATTTTTACAAGAGAGAGTTAACATTTCTTACTAAATATAGTATGGCTCATAAAGAGTCATAAGCTCTTTCTCTCGATCACTCGTCAACTCCAAGTAAGGTTTTAAACGATGACCATTGACTTTAAAAACGATTCCATCCATAGGGTTTTCTATTTCTATGGCACCATGTGGGAAAACAGTTCATACCATATATAGTCATGTCTATCTTGATTACAATTTCCCGGGGAACAAATGAAGTCGAGAGTCATACAAAAGAACTTTTTGGTTTGGCGGAAATGTTTTCCTTAGGATTGACTTGTCATGAAAAACTTTTGTTCTTTCTTGGTAAAATTTTCTCGTTTTCATACGCATCATTCCTAATCTCCTCTAATTCATTTAGTTGCAATTTTCTATTTTCACCAGCTTTTTCATGATCAAAGTTTATATTCTTAACTGCCCACAACGCTTTATGTTCAAGTTCGATAGGTAAATGGCACGCTTTACCATATACAAGCCTAAAAGGAGACATCCCAAGATTGGTTTTATAAGGAGTTCTGGAAGCCCACATCGCATCTGTTAATTTATTATGACCAATATATCGATTTTTATTTACAGTTTTCTCTAAAATTTATTTGATTTGGCGATTTGAAACTTCAATGACCACAATTTTGAGGATGATAAGGAGTGGATAACTTGTGGGTTATCGAGTATATCTTCATTAGAGTTTTAGATGAACGATTATAGAAATGGGTTCCATTATCGCTTATTATTGTTCGAGGTGTTCCAAACCTCGAAAAATGTTTTCTTGAATGAATTTCACGCCAACTTTGTGTTTATTTGTTTCACAAGGAATGGCTTCAACCCATTTAGAGACGTAATCAACAGCAAGAAGAATGTATAAATTTCTGAAAGAGTTGGGAAACGGTCCCATAAAATGAATACCCCAAACATCAAAGATTTCGATCGTAAGAATGGGGTTCAAAGAAATCATGTTTCGTCGAGAGATTCTTCCTAACATTTGGCAACGATCACAAGTTTTACAAAAATGAAATGCATTTTTGAAAAGCATAGGCCAGTAAAAACCACATTGAAGCACCTTTTTCGCTGTTTTCTTTGGACCGAAGTGACCACCACAAGCTTGGTTATGACAAAACGAAAGAACACTTTTGATGTAATGACCCGTAATTTTCGAAAAAAATAGTTAATTTAATAAAGTTTGGTGATTTAATGTTGGAAGAAAAAAATTGTGATTTAATAATAAGAATATAAGTGTAGTATTAATTTAAGGCAATTGATAACCGCTTTAAATGTAATTCCAATTAATTGAAATGATTAAAAAGTTATAATTAGTTATAGATTGTAAATAAATTGTAATAATGTGTATCTTAATTGATAATTGGATTAAAAGAGTAATTGGTAATTTAAATGTTGATTAATTTATGAAATAATGTGTAATAAACTATAATTGGATAGAATTAGTATAGTGTAAGTTGTTATAACATTTGTTTGTAAATAATAAACTTACAAATGTTATTAAATGTAGAAATGGTGACAATTGTTATTTGTTACCAATTTATTTAATCAATTATAATTAAGTGAAATTAAATGTTACGTAAAATGAGTTAAGACGGTAACTGAAAAAGGTGAATGCAATAAAATGTATAAAAATGTTAATTATATTCATTAGGCAATAATTGATTTAATAAAGGAATGAAACAAAGATAAATTAATTTATTGAGATTTTAAATTATAATAAAATTGACAAAAATTCAATGTAATTGAAATACTGCAACTAATATGGTAAAGGATGATAATTGTAGAATATTAGTGTAATAAGATATAAACAAATGTTGACTATGTCTATAGAGTAATAATTGATTGAATAAAAAGATTCAAATCAAATTAAATCAATTTATTGTAATTAAATTATATTTAATTGGATTTAATTCCAGTTGAAATTGAACACTGTAATATGTAAATTAATTAACATTGAATTGATACGTAAATTTGTTTTAAATTATTGTAAATGTCCAAGTAATCAAAAATGATGAAAATTGTTGGTTATTAAATTTTAAATCAAAAAGTGATTTAATCAATTTAATAATAATTTATTTAATTAACGTGAAAATAGCCATTTTGGCCACTATCTCGGATTTCAACGAAACTAGTTTCATCGGATCTGCAACAGTGGATTATTGTAGGATTTCAAGTTTCGTAGCGATCAGACCTGTCGTTTGATCGTACGGACTTGAAACGCGTAGAAATCAATTTAATTAATTTAATTGAAATCAATTTGAAATGAGCTGATTTTAAAGCTAACTTCTTCATACGATGGAATTAGGTCTTGAAACCTATTCCATTGGATTTAGAAATATCAGAAACATCTATTTTGATATATGGGATGACTCATTTTTGTTTCGGAGACAGAACGTGCTTTCCGGGTCGCTATTGTCAATTCAAATCTATTCAGATGTTCATTCTTCTTATCGGGCCTCGGGTATATAAATAGTTTTTCTCCCAAACCCAAGCAGTCATATTCTCATTTCAGTCTGTGCAGTTAATGCCCCGCTATTACCCCGCTATAACCCCGCTATATCTCATAGCGGATTTCTACCGCTACGATTTTTCCATATAGCCCCAAAATATAGCCTTTCCGCTTTAAGCCCCGCTATTTCCGCTATATCACGTTATTCCCGCTATATTACGCTATTTCCGCTATATCTTCTTTAATAAAATGAATTGAAAAATTGCATTTATACATTATAAAAATTAGGAAACTAATTTATTTGATTTAATTTTTAATATATTTTTAGAAATGAAAATACTCTAATATTCTACTAAATTCAATTATGTTATATGACAGTTTTATGTTTATTTAAAGTATATTCGCACATGTTTTTATTTAAAATTATTTATGTATTAACTATAATTCAATTGAATGATATTTTTTCATTTAATTACCATTTATATATTTGAAAAAACATTAAGTACGAGTTTTATATGCTATTTTAGAGCCATCCGCTATATCCCGATATATCCTCGCTGTATCCCCGCTATGACTTTTTGCACCTCCACCGCTTTGAATCCGCTGAGCGCTTTAACTGCACAGATTTCAGTACGTACAATTCTATCTGCTTCTCTCTTTTCAATGGCAGAAACCAATTCAAACGCAAAACCCAAAAATCCATACACCTCCAAACCCCAACATACATCACAATCATCATCCAAAAATTCATACACCTCCAAACCCCAACATATTATATACCGTTTCGAAGCTCTCGATGAGCGTAATCCACTGGTATGATTCGTTTTTCAAACGGATTCACCGTTTTTCCAAAAATTGAAGTTGAACCTCGGCCGTTCATATTAGGTTTTGAAGATCTAACGGTGGATGTTAGCCCGATCAATGATCGGGAAGTGGCGTTGGGAAGGTGGAGTCAAGTAGGTCCTTGGGGTGTCATTCGTTTGTTCTGGATGTCGTGGGAATCGCTAGAAATAACAGAAGAGCATCGACGGAGGTGCGCGCATGGTCCAGGGTGGGGCGCCTTGGAGTGGGCGTCACGATGGCGTGCTCTGATCTGGCCAGCGATGGCCGTAGGCGGCACGATGTCAAAGTATGGGGTGGCGGCTGGGTTCGAGGGTTGCGGTAGTGTTCGTGCGAGCTAGGGTATATGTTTCGAACGAAGGTGATGACGTGTGCAGCATTGTTTATTTTATTTGTTTTAATTATAAATCGTATAATCTTCTAACTATTGTAACTTTTGCGTATGAACTCGGATTCACGCGCGGTTCATTTCGTTGGGATCGTATTGAAAATCCGAACATTATGAAACTAGTTTGGATGAATTCTAAGATAGTTGAATTTTGGGCTCTATTTTGGATTTCAAATTGATTTGAAATCAAAGTTGAGTGTTTTAACCCACTCACTATTACTAAATTATCTTATGCTAGTTAAATTGAATTTATGATGTGATTTGAAATTGATTAGTTGATGTTTGGTATATTTAAATCGTCAGTCTAGTTAAATTTGACTTTTATTACATTTAATCATCATTTAATTTAATATTGAATTTAATTATCAATTTAATGCCTGTTATTGATAATCAGTTATTTATTGATGTTATTGGTTGATTTGGATGATGATTGTGATGTATGTTTGATTTGTTGATATTGGATGACTGGATGTTATATTTTATATTGTTATAACACTGCTAGTTCCTTATGGGTTGAAATGATACATACCCGAACGATCATATAGAATAACAGAAAATCGTTACGGGTTGAAATGATAAGCCCAAGCAATTTTCATTGAAATAAATTTGGGATTTGCGGGTTGAAATGATATATACCCGTAAATTTAAATATTTGCGGATTGAAATGATAAATATCTGTATCACTTGACCATAAGGTAGAGAATTATATACGGACACCGGATTGGTTAAATTTAATGATTTTAAAACTTTAAACTTTGAATCCAATTAAACGATATTTGAAATAGAATTTGACTGATATAAATTGAATTGTTTTAAGCAATTATTTAAAGGATTTAAATTGAACTTTAAAGTTGAATATAGGGTATAAGCGACATTCATCGAAATTGAGTTATTGAAATGTTGGAAACTGTAACTTTGAAAATCTATTAAAATTGGAATAGTTAAATTTGAGATTTCAAGATTTGAAACTGGGTTTTGATTTGAAATCTGGATATAGTCCAGATTTGTTGAAATGGAAGAAATAGTTAAATTTGATGTTAATTTCAACTTTATTAGCTCAATATAAACTGTAAATGTTCTTTTAAATTCTAATTTGAAGATTTTCAACGGTTAAAATAAGTTAATCTATTTTAAACCAACTTAATCAATTTAAACTATTTAATTTATTTTAATCTAATTTAACCACTACAACAGTTTATGGGTTTCATAGCGTTTTAAAAACGCTATAACAGGCTACCATAGCGTTTCAGAGAACGCCGTGGAACCACAAGCTATGGTAGGTCGGCAACATTACATAGCAGGAAGGAAAACGCTATAATAACTAATAGCGTTTACAAAAGTGCATAGCGTTTGCACCCTACCATAGCGTTTTTTTCTCTGTTATTAAACTTAAACGCTATAGGGAATTTAATCCTTCATTTAACTTCTATAGCGTTTTTGAGCACATTTTATAGCGTTTCATCAAACCATGTTATAGCGTTACAATGTTTTTCGATAGCATTTTTTGTCATTCTTGTATAGCGTTTTTTATTTTCTACTATAGCATTTTTGATGCATAAATCTTACATCTCATATAGAGTTGCGATAGCGTTTAATGAATCAATAGCGTTTTTCAAACGCTATCCTATATAATATTAATTTTCAGCATTTGTTTCAAATTTCTTTTTTTTATATTATATTATATATATATATGCACACAGATAGATATATGTATATACAACATTACATAATAACAACATTACATTACATAATAACAACATTACATTACATAATAACAGTCTTGGTCATAATTAGCAGTTTGCCTCCAACATTACATAATAACAGTCTTGGTCATAATTAGCAGTTTGCCTCCAACATTACATAATAACAGTCTTGGTCATTATTAGCATTTTGCCTCCAACATTACATAATAACAACGTTATCTAGCATAATGTACTAATACAAGTATGAAGAAAACATAAGCATATTACTTAGCCCAGGCATCCATCTTTCCCATCATTTTTGCAATCACAGGAGATACCTTAGGATTTGCTTGATGTTTCGCCAAACTTGCAGTATTACTCGTGCCTGTGCAAATTCAATGAACATATGAGGTAATTTGCAGATAATTTTATACTGTCATTACAAAAGCACACTCAGAATTTCCCAACAAAAAGAAAAACTGTAGAATTTCATGTATACATCTCACAGAACAGAGGTAGAACCATTTAACTGTAGCTCCTTCTATGCAAACATGATAGAACAGTTAAGGCATGATTGTATCTATGTTTCCACGTGCAAAAACTAAGATAGAATAATTGTATCCATGTTTCCATGTGCAAAAATACAGATACACGATCTGTTGTGCTTTCAACTATGCCTAGTCACTAGAATGTGAAATTACCTAATGTTCTATTTGAGCATAAAAATTTCCTATCAATATTTGATTGGAAAGAACAGAAGCATACTGATCTTAGTAGACTTGTCCTTTTCCATAATGTTAAAGCCATTTGTTAATCTTTTCTATGGAAAGTAACTCTAGTTGAAAATACTACACGTAATATGAAATAATAGTTTATATGTTTGTTTTTTGTTTATATGCTAAGCACCTGTTGATAATGAATGAGAAACAAATCTGGCAGAAGTAGAAGTTAACAACCTAATTCTTATAGTTATGATTTACCTTTGTCTTATATCCATCACTTAATTTTTTTCCCACAATATGATATGCTATTACCTTAATGGCTCTTCTTTAGCAAGCAACTTCCTAAAGTATACACCGCTGTTTCATAGATTCCAACATATTCACTGGTTCCACCAAGACTAAAATTGACAGCTCATTTTTGATTAAATCAACAATATCTATTTTTAACCATGATTGTGGTTCAGAATGATTTATTTGTAGCAACTACCAAGTATCCCTCTTATTTAGGATTCAAAGAAGTTTCAAACTCCTTATAGAAACCTTAAGGTTTATTTACTAAATTACAGAAGGCGGGAGCAATGACAACAGTCAAAGCAATGTCACTAATTAATCAACTCATGGTTGAACAGATAGAAAAACTAAAACACAACCAAATAAAATGTAGTTTTGGAAGATGAACCGTTTTAGAACCCTACACATTTACAACATCAGTTAAATGCGAGCCAGGAGAGGAGAATTTGCTGCATCTTTCTATGGTTATTATTGCTCTCCTGGTTGTTTTCATACTATTTATTTATTTTATTAAACTTACTATATTTATTGTTTAATTACAGGCTACACTTGAAGAATTAAAGAAGGCGGCTGATAACATAGTCGTTTATGTGACATTCGACAATCAAAAGTTGGTTATTGGAACTCTATCTTCGGAAAAGTGTGCCCAGATTTCTTATGATTTAGTGTTCCAGAAGGACTTTGAATTGACTCACAGTTCGAAGAATGCTAGTGTTTACTTTACTGGCTTCAAGTCTATTTTTCCAACTGATGATGAACTTCCAAGCGATTCCGATTTTTCAGAATCTGAAGAGAAAGAAACAGTCGTATCTGATGTACTTGAGGCAAAATCTAATGGTTGGAAGGTGGAAAGAAAATCAAAAGTGAACATTCTAAAGGCTAATAAGGCTGAGCAAATTCACGATGATGACGGTGATTCTGAAGACGAAGATTTTGAAGATAACGACGACTCTCGTGACGGTTTTAACATGAGAAGTACGTTTAACTTGTTTCATTATTATTGTTAATTCAATTGAAATCTAATGGCATCTAAATCTTACAAAATCTTAGAATTTTATCCATTAGACTATGGTTTTCAAGAAGTATATGTGCATGAATTCCTTCATAGGTTAACAGTTTTAAAAAACAACCGAATATGGATATGTCATATGTGTATGCTGTTGAGTTAGAGGTAAGCATCTGAATGTGAATGTCATATTTATTGTAGTAGTTATTATATTTGTCAAGGGAATTAGGCAACCATCAGCTCCCTACTTTAAATCCACTTATCTAATCTAAAAACCCGAAACCGATGAAAACTACATAGAAATCAACGTCAGTTTCTTATATTATATGAAAAACTTAGAGCAAAATCTTTTTCACTCATATTAAAATCATACTAACCATCAATCTATTATAAATAAAATCTGAAATGGATATTATTTGCTGTAGAAAAGTAATTGAGTTTCGTTTCATATATTCTTCTTTGGATTTAACATTTATCTAAGGGAGTATAGTTGCACCTTTTTTCTTAGTTGATTATTTTGTTTAAGTACTCGTGTACAGTATTTATTTAAATCATTGGACATTGAAAAAGATGAAAAGTGTTGCGTCTACCCCACGTGCTGCTGCACAGCCGTGCTCAGTTGACGTTCATCATGTCGCGCTTAACGAAGCTCCTCTACCAAGCATTGTGCCTGCTCGAACTTCTCCTACACAGAATTCGCATGCACAGTTTGCAAAATCAATAGCTTCAGGAACTTGAGTTTTCACTTCAATTCTATATGCTCTGTCAAATGAACAAGTATGTGTTTCTCCTTCTCAATCCCCTTTGCACGCCTCTACTGAAATTCATGTCCCACTGCTTGTTGGTCAATCTGCTGTCTCTGTAGGTTCTTATGAGAAGCCGGACCCTACTCTAGTTCCTTATGCTCTACCTGTGCCTTTTACCCATGCATATCAGTCTGCTCATGGTGCTTCACCTTCAAAAGTTGCTGCATCTTCTCAGCGTGCAGTTTCTCATTATTCTACAGCCCTATCACATGTTTACTCTCTACTAGCATTTCATATGCTTTCCCTGAAGAGCATGCTTCTCCTCTTCAAGCCATTCACCCACAGACTTCAGAAGGCTAATAGCAGCTTATTAATGCTATGGGTCTCACTGAAAACTCAAAGCTGTCATGATCAAATACCAAGCAATTAACAAAATATTTCACCTTTTGTTATTTTGGTCCCACTTCAAGTGATTAACAAAGCTTACGGTGGTGGTGGAATCGAAGGATACACTAAATTTGTGTCGTCAAGCGAGAGATCTAAAGGCAAGATACTTCAAAAGATTTATGATGCTCTAGACGTCAAGTACGACTCTATAACATGCAACTATAGTAAGGAGCGAAAATTGAATCGAGGGTGGGATTTTAAAACTATCATGATGTTATCAATAAAGAAGCTGGGTCATTTGAGCTCCTCGTGGCTATACAGCCGCATAGTGGAAGGAAGAGCAGGTGCATTGTCCACCAAGGGTTATGCCAGCTCGGTTTCAAATCCAGCTAGTGTAGGGAGTTTATCTCTTGATGAGATCACTTAGCGTGTAGGTCATGCAATATTAGTAGTAATTTATCTTTTTGTTCTAAAAATACAATATTATATCTAATGTTAACACGAGACTCCGAAATTTGTACATCCTTATTCTTCTGCCAAGATGAACGATCGAGTTGAATTGCCCGAATCATTAAAATGGATTGAAAAATAGTAAACATGATATAAGGAGACTAAATATGAAATGTTGGTAATTTGTGCAATAATTTTAATTTTGGTCTTTTTTTTTGAAATCGCATACAATGACACTATATAAACAAATTTTCAATGTATAAGCAGCCACAAATTAAAATCTAATATATAAACCCTTTTGTTATGTACATCGAAGTCAGATATTTGAATCACATTTCTAGCAAAACTTCGTTTTTCATCATGATTTTGTATCAAAACCTTAGCAAAAGTTTATATTCATTACCTGCTTTCATTGATTTTATACAATACATAGCTTCAAAAAGATTAGATACAAAATTTAAGTCAATGTGTGTAGTAATGTTTGAATTATTGCGCGGTCTTACTCTACAATTGCTGCTCTTGTTTTTAAAATTTTGTACTGATTTGTTGCAGTGTTAATGTGTATTGTGGTGGGGATGTATCTGGTCCTCTTTTGTTTGTTTTGTAGTTCTTAATCTTTGTATGTTGCTTTTGATCAATAAAGAGTGGACTGTCCACTATAAAAACAGGCTGGCCTTGCCAATGTTTGAATTATTAATTAACTGGTCAAATTGGGGCAGTACCCAATACTATCTTACACAAAATTCTACTTTTTTTTGCTGTAAAATTATTTGACAACTTTTATTCACTAAACAAATTAATCTTTGAATATATGATAGAAACTCAAATTTTAACATGTGATTGATAGATATTTTTAGCATATTAAATTATGAAATAGTGATGTGATCATTATTAACAAATTATTGAGGTTTTAATCGAGTTTTTCATCTACAATTTGCCTATGGTTCTATGGAATTATTAGTTATTCGTTAATTTTCCTTGTCTCTTGTTATACTTTTTCATTGAGTGGCGCCCCCATTCCGCACTTGAAAGAATAGATGTTTAATTGCCACATTAAACTCAAAATATATATCAATCGATTCAGCAAACCAAAGGATTGTTATGTAATTTCAAGTCCTAATTTATAATTTTCTTACTTGAAACTTTTACCAAAAGTGTTCATTTCTATTTGTACACAACTCTTGTTATTTCTGTAAATTTAACTTCACTTTTGCCTCAACTAAATTAAGGGAAAATGTATGGGAAAAGCCAACTCAAACTTTTGGATGTTAATATTTTTGAAAAGTCTTAACTACTCCTCTTCGTTATAGATCACGCTTGGAAACTCTACAATATGAACCGACTTTTCAAGAGCAAAATCCTTCCAATTTTAATGGTAACTCAAATTTTACTGCAAATTTTTCTCGATGTTTTAATCTTAGTGTACAAAAATATCTTTTAATATATGCTTTTCTATACATGGTAACTATTTAACAGATGAAAAAACCACCATATCATTCTCCTTGTGATTTCAAAAACATTTTCAAAGAGCAGAGCCCACGCGCTAACTCATCGATAGGTAAAAAGGACATCTAATTTTGTGTTAAGTTTTTAACATCTATTATAATATTATTCGACATTAAAAATGATTCAAATTTGCAAAAAGAGATACCAAGATAACTAGACTGCAATATGGTAAATTTGAGGAGGTAGAGGGAAACCATGGTAAAATCAGAAGCAAGTGAAAATGTAGAGGTGAAAAAAGAAGTGGGCAGGCCTCTCTTAGGGAAACCATTTTTTACAGTCATTTTACTAAAGATTCATGTTCACCGTCCTCATCAATTGGTAAGCAAAAATACTCGGTATCAAAATTTTTCATAACGAGGTTTAATTCGTAGATCATAAAGTTCATTACAAACTTCAAAGCCTTTATCACACTCTATAGATGTTAGGGTTAGAACATAAGTGGAAAAAGCAAACAACGGGTATTTTCTTTACTGATAAAACTAATTTAAACTAAAATAAAATACTATTTATCCCCCTAAATTTAGTTTCACTATAAATAGTTTAAAGCATATTTATTATATTTTGTTTAGAAAATGTTCGTTGTACATGCACATTATTACCGAACAAAATTAAGCACGTTAAAACAAGTAGTTCTATAATTTGGCTAAAAAGCTCTTGTTTTTGGATAAAAAATAGTTTAAAATGAAATTAAATTAAGCAGTATATTCTGTATCAAAATAAAAATATACTAACTGCTCTTTATTTGTGCATCAAACCCAAATTTTACTGGTAAAAAATAATTGCATAATCTTACACATTGTGCATCTAAAACATCATTAAAAAAACCAACCATTTCACGATGCAAGATTCTACATTAAAAATCAGATTGAATTTATTATCACGCCAAGTGAAAGCACCTATATCAATTAGATTGCACGAGCATGCATGTTGAATATTTACGTACAGTGATATATCTTATAATACCACTTTGGAATCAAAGTTGTGCATTTACACCAATTTGTTGACATGTATAAACGTGCATATGAAAAGGAAATATATAGGTATTTAAGATTTGGTCTTATGCAACTAATGAAATAAGGTATAAAAAAGATTGATGGCTTAGAATTGCTCCTAGCATGTAGCTGGTACAAGGAATTAAGGAAGGAGTAGAATATATTAGAGAAGCATTAATGGTGCAGGGCAACATCTCAAAAAATATCAACAGGTGGTCCAAATTCCTAGCAAAGGAAAGTGAGATAAAACTGGTTGTAGAACATCACAGCCATTGAAGAACATCTTCCAAATGCATAACATACGAAATATAAGCAGAAAAACATATTTTACAAAGTTTTTATATCATATGCAGAGTAAGATACTAAATATAAGCGGAAAAATTGCAATGGAGGTAGCTAAAGCAATGAATAGATCAGGTTGAAACATAATAGGGTTAAAAATATTACCTCAGGACTACTCAATTAGGTTGAAACTTGCTTACGGTTCCTGGCATCAGAATTAGGGTCCTAGGCAATTGAAATCAGTGGAGGAAGATTGAGATCGACGGTGGAAATAGCGAGTTTAGTGGCCGGATTTCAATTTAAGTTGAAGATTGAGATAAACGATGGAACTGGAGCATGTTTTTTTGGTGGTCGGATTTCGATTTAGGGATCTCTACTAGAAGCGGAAGAAATAAGCGATGGAGAGGTTGCGGGTTTCGATTGAGGATTTTGATGGCTATGCATTTTTTTTTCCTACTGAAAGTGACGAAAAGAAAGGAAGGAGAGGTGGGAATTGCAAAACAAGTATTTTTCATTCCCGCGATAAATAAAATGTTTCCCTCCATTTGCATAGCCTTTGCGTAGCGTTGGATACTTTATATCTATTTATTTTATTTCCTTTAAAAAGCATACAAGGCGGCAATGCTATGCATTGGTGCTATGGAAAGCCCAGATTTTTGTAGTGAACCCATTTTTAAACTAATTAACCTATTTAATCTATTTTGATCTATTTTAATTTATTTTAATCTATTTTAATATATTTTAACTATTTTAAATCATTTAAACTTTATTAAACTATTTTAATTATTTTAAACTATTTAATCTATTTTAATTCTATTTAACCTATTTTAAATTCATTTAATCTATTTTAAATCTAATTAATCCATAATAAACCTATTTAATCTATTTTAAACCATTTAAACCATTTAAACTATTTAAAGTATTTTAATCTATTTTAGTCTATTTTAAATTTATTTAATCTATTTTAAACCTATTTAACCTAAATTTATATCTATCTAAAACTATGTTAAACTACTTAAACTTTTTATAACTATCTAAATTATTTTCTAAATCTCAGATGGTGTAAAGTGGAAATGTTTATAATTAAAGCCTTGATTTTTAAAGCGAATAAGATTTAAAAATGTTACAACATAAGTGGGATTTGAAATGATATTTGCTGGTGAAACGACATATTTAAGTAAATATGATTTTGAAGGTAATTATGATTTCGAAAGTGATATAGTTTGAATCAAATATGATATTTTGATATCAATATGAAATGGTTTTGGAAATGTAAAAGAACCATCCGGTGTGTAATAAGCGGTTGGTTGTTAAAGAGACTGGGATCAAATATTGTCATACTCTCTGCCAATATCGAAAACCACTTTAACAACTGTGTACGAGGTGGAGATTCCAGAAATGAAGTAGGATGGTTTGGCGAACGATTCTATATGAGGTATTTACGTGACCCTGTCTCCCGTGAGTCAGCTTAGATGTGACTAAAAATGAGCTATAACGGACTAAGTGAGGTCGCATCTCCGATTGGGCACATTTCTTCGATACCATACTATTACTTTGTGATTGATTTGGTGGCCACCCTTCGATTTTGATTATGGGAGTGTGTCCGAGGTGGGCGGTAGTAGCTGCTAGGCGTTACCAGCAGTCCGGGAGTGCAATTGGTATATCTACCCTGGCAGAGTGCCATGTTTACATGCCCTATCGCACCTTCTACGAGTTTGTTTTGTACCATACCTATGGGGTGTCCTCTGTGTAACCCTCCAATTTACGGAGGAGCGTACAATACTGTATAGACTATGGGAATATATAAAATGTGTTAAGGGGGATATAGGTAACGCCTTAATGCTATTTTAATACTTTACTTTACTATAGACACTATTATAATAGCGTATTGTACTACATAGTAGATAGTTTAACAGATCCTTAAGAGATGGAAATCACGAACATCTCTAAAGTTATTGCACTCACGTTGACACTGGATAGGATATGTCAAACCCCGTAAAAATTTCCAACCCCGTTACACTCATATTTATTTACTTTTGATTTAACTTACATAAGATCTTTTAGTTCTGACTCGAGTGTTTTGTCTTTTCAATTCGCTCGGGTCAGTCTGAGCTTTTCAGTGTATCGAAGACTGCTCTCTGGAGGATGAAGACGAAGAGTTTGTACTATTATTATTTACTATATTTGTTCCACTACATCATGTTGTTCCACTGCATTTATTTATCATTTATTCTTGTTCCATGTAACTCTGATCTATATTATTAAAGTATAGTCAAATGCATTTGTAAAATAGCTTCATGAACTGTTATTTGATTATTATATTTTGTCATTCCGTTGCGAGATTCTGTATTTTTTTTATTTCTTTCTCTTCTTTTTCTTATTTACCCCATAACAATCTACCCCTTTGAATGGTTTGAGTCCGACGTGTGTGGTTTATCGTCGATTAAACCGTCCAAAAAGGCAGGTCGATATTTGATTTCACAATCCGAGATGCAATGTCGAATGATTTGGTCGGAACAATACTTAAACAAATATGGATCATCCTAACAAAAGTACTTGACTTGGGAAAAGAACTTATATTTATCCTGTTTCGACCAAAATGAAGGAGTTTCCTTAGTGATTAAATAGTTCACTATATCGGCATACCATAGATCAACAGAAATGGAAAGGAGTTGTTCATCAGGAAAGTTCTTGTTGATCGGTAAAGAAGGTGGTGCATTTGGAAGACGCGACAGATGATCAACAATGACATTGTCAAATCCTTTTTTGTCTTTGACCGTAAGGTCAAATTCTTAGAGTAAAAGGATCCAACGGATCAAACGAGACTTAACAACCTTTTTAGTGAAAAGGTACCTAAGAGCGGAGTGCACTATAAGAAAAACCATTTATAGTAGCAATAATTCATGACGTTTCAATCTAAATGCAGCTAATACTATTTCATACTATACTATAAACGTAACAAAAAAATATTTCCCATTTCCGCCTTCACCTAAATAGTTTCCACCTAACCCAATAATCGTAACCCAAATTTTACCACCTCATTGCTCTTTAATACTTAGAAAATTTCTGCCTCTTTACTCCTAAATCCCAAATTTCCAATTCCTTGGTATGTAGCAAATTTTCTTTCTCTCTCTATACATCACAAAGAAATTGTTAGTTCCCTCCTCGTTTCCTCATCCCTGCATTAAACTCGATTGATCGATTCAACTGCTGATCTTTTCAATTGCAGTTTATCAAATTCCGAACATCAAGGAAAGCAAGTGACAGTTGAGGTTTTTATCGGAGTCTCTAACAACGACAGTCAAGCAAGGCCAATTGAGCTATCACAGTCAGATGAACTCCAGGACAAGCATCGTTGCAATTATTGATACGGGTATGATTTGGTAAAGGCACGGTATTAAGCTTTGAATTCCCATGTATTAGTTTTAGAAAGCCATATGGTTGTACAAATCGAAGTACCTCCAAGATTTGAACCTATTTGAATAGTGTGATTTTTATTTTTTTTATTTTTTATACGAGCTGATGATGTTTTTGAGTTGATTGCTGCAGTTATTTCATTATAATGTTCAACCTGCACCTCTTTCATTTTGTGACTAATATTGGCAAAATGGGGTTATTATTGCCAACTAATGATATCTTAAGAATCGGTTGTTTGTGGACTTTACATAGTTTAAAAACCCACGGTTTAAATTGGTGTGTTCTTTCTAAGTTTTGAATCCAAGCAAAGTAATGACGTGAGTATGTGCATGTACAAATCTGTATATATCCGTGGTAGGATAATAAGGTTGTGTATATTGATTATAAAGTAAAACATTGCATATACAAAATAATTTGTGTGTATGTTTGGCAGAGTAAATAAGCGAACAGTAATGCTTGATAATAATAAGTCGTACCAAATCATACTGCTTCAATATTCTTCTCAGTTTCATTCTTCTATCAATATCAAGAAACTAAATTTAATTCTATTTGATTGCTTGTAGTTTGGAAGTGATGCAATTATTCATTATATTTGATTGCTTTGTTTAATTCATTAACAATGTGTTATATTATGCAGTAAGCACCCATGATAAGGATCAGGATGTCTTTGGTTTCTACCAGGACAAAGACCATATATTGGATTTGTAGAAGTTTTGGTTAGGTACAGAGAAATTGTTCAACGATTACGATTGAATGATAAGTCTTATGCTAGAAGTATATCCATTGTCATATTTCATAAAGAATTTCATCTTTACTTTCTAATCCATTCTCATGCTTTCAAGGTCATCTATATACTTGGTTACTTATAGAGACTATATACAGGTACTTCTTGGTTAATTTACATCTATTGTTAATCATTAGTATATTACCATGATTGGTTTTAACTCATAATTATTGTTGTATCATGATTGTACATGAAAATTTCTTATAAATATATTTTTCCTCAACACTTCATTTAGATTTTATTTGTTCAAATAGCAAAACTTATTGTAGCGTTTCCCAACCTTGATTGCATTTGGCATGTCATCTACATCATTAACTCTTAGCCACAATGTATCTTCCAAATTGATTTTAAGGGGAATATAATTTGAATCAAGAATCCAACATTTTAATATCAATACAATAGTAAAAAGCTCTATCCAAATACACAGAAATGGTTGATGACATCGTTTGAACATAGGCAGAAAAAGTGAAGCAAGGAAGTGAAATCGCAAGGGTGAGATCGAAGGAGATGGGCCTACCTGATTCTGTATTAGCTCTTGAAGGAACACATTGCTTGCCATCGACCATTCCAGGTTATTCATATACTCCCATCAGATTGTTAGTTTTGTAATACATATTGGCTTTAAAAGAATCGTTGAACATAACATTGTGCAAGCTTTGGGTATAAATGAAAACAAGGCATGCCAGGTGGGGAAATACATATTGGTTTTCACGATAAATCAGTCTAAACACCTCATATTTACCAAGTTGGCTTCTTATCAAATATAATGAGCTTCATCCTTACAATCATGATACGATAACATCAAATCCAATCATCTTGCCATATATAGTTATTTCGCTGTTACAATGTCCAAGCCAACACGATTCAAGTGACAAGGCAATATTGATATTGTGGTACCAGATAATTGTTATACTAATTTGACATTTGTTTTTGAATATTTATTGGATTCATAAACGATGACGAATGAATAAAGGCATTGTCAAATTTGTTGCCTTATACCAAGACATTCAACTTAACAATATCTTGTTCGCAATTGTATGGTATAAGATCATTCGTATTTTTTGAATAAAATCAATAACTCATATAGCCACAAAACAAAACTTGAATCCATCTAGTTCTTTGAATATATGCATTTACTTGTGTGTTTTGAGCGTGTGTATGTGTTTACTTGTGTGCATGTATTGCAGCATATATGTGTGTTTGTATGGGAGCTATGTGTATTTTTATACATAGGTGTGTGCTATGTGTACTCTTGTTTAGGCGTGCATAGGTGTGTCAGATGCAATATCTAACCTCTGATATTAGTATAAAACATTAATGATTACTGTTGTTGTTCGATACGACTGTGGCAGGCAGAGTCAAAGTAGAGGGATCCAGTTGAGGTTTGATATTGGTGCTATTATGGTGTTTGAAAGCATTTTTTAGGAGCAACCAGAGTTGGGATTTGTTTTGATAAAGAAGCAACATTCATTATTGTGAACAATGAATGGTTTAATGCCACAATGTGGACCTGTTGATGCCTTAATGAGTTGTACCTATGACAAGTATGGAAGGTAACAATATCAGGTTAGTTTCTTTGTGATTTCAGCTGATATTGTTTATATAACACTATCATCATTTAAGAGATGCATAATCCATGTTCTCCATCTTAGCCTTTTTATTTAGATATTCAAACATCTAGGCATTTGTTAAGCAGTTGTATAAAAAATGATTCATGTTTTCTGACTAAAATGTTTGCATATAGCCATTGTAAACTGATATATCTAGTTAATCTCTTTTACTCTTACTGTATACTGAATGTCTCAATCCAAATAGAGCTCAAGAGTAACTAGTGATTTTTCGTTTCAGTTACTATATAAAATTATAACCTACTGCATAATTAAATTCATGTATGTGCCATAAATTATGGTATATGTCACTTATGCACTCATGATATATTCAATTTCCTTTATATCAGAAGAGTCAATGCATCTTGGTCACATGTTATGCTTTAAATATACACGGGTATGCCATTCTTGCTTTTCTTTAATATACACGAGTACATAATCAATCTTGGAGAATATTGAAAACAACATTACCTTTAAGCCATTTATTGGTATAGTTGACGATGATACCAAAAAGCAACATATCGTTGAAAACAACAGTACTTGAAGAGCTTTGTTGATTTCAGAGATACAATATTGAAATTTGATGTGTGTCAATGCAGGCCTCCACTTCCTATGTTACTACTAGCATCAGCTAGGCAGGGTCTGTAGATCAGTGGATAAGGCGAGATTTTCTATAATTTGATGGTTGGGAACAGTAAACAAACTGTTTTGGATGGATTTCTGATACAGTTTTACAAAAATTCATTTGGTCTTGCAATTAGAGGACCTCTATAAGTGATATTTCCCTCCTGAATACATATTGACAGTCATATACAGTTTATAATATTTCTAGTACAAAACCATTCAATTCCTAACATTTTAGTATAAGACTCAAATTTTGTTGTGAAGTCTTCCAAATTAGAGTTTATGACTTAAAAACTAAAATGGCAGCAGTGTTGCTGCTGTAGTTAACAGCTGTTCTTCCTTAGCCTGCTTAAATTATAGGAGATGATAAAAGATAAAAAGATTTGATAGAATGATACGAAACAACTATTCTTTCAAGGAATGTCCTTTTTTATGCATAATTCTGGTCATTATATTATAAGCTAGATATTCAAACACTCATCATTTATACTGTTTTACCTGTTGTTGTTCAAACATTTATAATAGTAATATAACTAAGTTAACCGAGTTTTATAAATAATAATAATAATATAACAAGGTTAACTGAGTTTTAAAAATAATAACAATAAGAATAATAATAAATTAACTAATTTAACCGAGTTAATAAAAATTAACTAAGTTTTGTTAAAATTAAACAAGTTTTATAAAATTAACTAAGTTTAAGCTAACTAAATTTTATAAATAATAATAATAATATAACTAATTTAACAAAGTTTTATAAATAATAATAATGACGATGATGATGAGGAATTAATTAAGTCTATTAAAATTAACTAATTTTAAAATAATAATAATGATAATATAATTAAGTTAACCAAGTTTTATTAACAACAACAACAATAATAAATTAACTAAGTTAACCAAATTATTAAAAATTAACTAAGTTTGTTAAAATTAACTAAGTTTAAGTTAACTAAAATTTATAAATAATAATAATATAACTAATTTAACAAAGTTTAATAAATAATAATGATGATGATGAATTAACTAAGTTTATAAAAAGTAACAAGTTTATAACAATAACAACAACAACAAGAATAATAATTAACTAAGTTAACCAAGTTAATAAAAATTAACTAAGCTTTGTTAAAATTAAACAAGTTTTATAAAATAAACTATGTTTAAGTCAACTAAATTTTATAAATAATAATAATAATATAACTACTTTAACATTTTTAATATATAACCGTAAGATTGGACTCTATTTATTTCATTTCGTAACAAATTTTAATATATAAGAAATTTTATAGTATGATATATTTGTACAATGTTGTAGATATTTGATATCATATTTAAAGTCCTATGAATTAACATAACTGTTTGACTATATGTTGTGCTAGATTTGAAGTCCTATGAATTAACATAATTGTTTGACTATATGTTATGCTTTCACTTGTGCAGGCATTGGACGTTCGAAGAGAGCAAGATTGGACTTTTAGGGTGCTAGCTTTTACTTGTGCATGCAACAAAGAATTATGGGTAATCAAGCATTTTGTTAGCACTAGATAGGTATAACATTTTATCAGTACTAGGTGTGTAAATTTGTATACGAATAGTTATTGTATGCGAGTTTGGTCATTTTATTAAAAACCTATTGTATCAGAATGGTTATGGATATCTTATTTGATTATATGGTTAATATGTTTTTTCAATTGTTTGAATATGATGATTATTTGAGTGATTATTGATTGATATAGTATAAACAAAATAGACCAATAACAGGGAATAATAGCATGAAAAAATGCCGCAAAATAATCAATAACTTTTAGCAGCGTTTTAAAAACACTATAGAAAAACATATAGTGGCGCTGAGTAGACGCAACCGTAAAGCAGGGGTAAAGTTGGAAACTCTATTAGTAGCGCTAAAAAGCCTTTTGGTGGCGTTTCTATTGCTACAAAAAGGTTTACGGTTGCGTTTGAGAAACGTTGTAGTAAAAGGATTTATAGTGGCATTGAAATAAATGCAACTAAAAATCATTGATTTTTAGTTGCGGATTTTATCGCGGCATTCATTAAAACGCTACCGAAAGACTTGGTTGCCTTTTTTTGTACGCTACCAAAAATGTTTTATTTTGTACTAGTGGTCAGTGTAAATTGTAACGTGTGAGCCAACCAAATAAGGTTGGAACTTTTCAAGCACAAAAATACCACTAGAAGCTCTTTTTCAGTGGTCGTGTAATTGAGTTGAGCATCGTTTAAAGTCATACTAGTGTAGTAGATGGCATGAAGAATTTTTTTGATGTGTTGTCTTAAGACAATACCAACTGCAAAATTAGAGGCATCGCACATTATTTCGAAAGGAAAATCCCAATTGGGTAAAAAAATGATGTGAGCGGAAATGAGTTCATTTTTGAGGCGTTCTAAAGCAGAAACACAATCAGAATTAAAGTCTGATGAAATGTCTTTTCCAAGAAGAGTTGTCAAACGTCGAGCGATTTTATTGAAGTTTTTCATAAAACATCGATAAAAACCAGCATGTCCAAGAAATGAACGAATGTCCTTGATAGATTTGGGAATGGGTAGATTCACAATTGTTAGTCCTTGAAAAGAATAGTTTTGATGACAACAACCTTAGGACTTGTTATAAAATATAAATACTAACATTATAGTTTAGATATATATGTATATGCAGGATATAAACATGCAGGTACCGAGAATGAAGACTGTACAGTATAGAGACTCAAGATCGAAGACATCAAGATTCAAGACTCATGAGTATCAAGATATCAAGAGTTCAAGATTTTAATAGTACAAGACAAGTATCGAGTCTAGAATTATGTTAAAACTCCTAGAAAAGCACTGACATTTTAAAATCCATTTTATTCGTGGAATGGAATCCACTTCGAGCCTGTTAAAGGGATGGAACCCTAAGTAGGATGGAACCTACGAAAAATCTAGTGGAACATCGTTTTGTATCCACTAACTTTTATTCAAATGTTTTACAAAATTATATCTTGTTTTCAAAATGATTTCAAAATCTTCCTTTTTAAATCAGAAACATCTATCATGGTTTTAAATACTTTTAGCCTCAATATAATCTTTATTTTCAATATCAAAATTATCCTTGGTTTTAAACTATCTTTAATTATAAAGTACTTAACTTTTAATATTTATATTTAAAGATTTAAATATGAAATTATAGTAAAATTTTATATATACCAAAATATTATTCTCTATACTTATTTATGTATTTTAACTATAGTATATTTATAAAGTTTAAAATAGTTTTAATATAAGATAGAAGTTATTTTCAAAAGGAAAACAAATTATCAAAAATACCTTAGTCATGTCGACAACCCCTAGGTACCCATGTCGACATGATGGCAGTTGATTCCAAAAGTTTGAATTTCAAAGGAAGTGTCTATTCGTCATATCCTTTCCCGAATGGACATGGTTGTTGTTCTACTATAAATAGGGGATGTTTTAAATGAATTTATATTCATAATTTTCTAATTTCACTCCTCTTCTTCTTCCACATTTCTTTATATACATTTTTACTATTACTCTGCTGAAATCACCATTGAATCTAACTAGATCATCTCTGGTTTGATTCTCTATCACTATATCAACAAGATCCCAGTGCTATTCAGATTTATAGGCTTCTTTATAATCAATCGAGCGAGAAAAGGTGTGATTGTAGCCTGGAAAATCAATCAAGTGAGAGAAGGTGTGATTGTAGCCTAGGAAATCAATTGGGTGAACTTGTTGCCCGTAAAATCAAGTATCTCTACCCAGAGGATTATGAATCTGGAGTGGTGTACCTCATGGCCTTGAAATCGAGGGTGTAATTGTAAGAATTTGATTTTGAAAGGAAATCCGTACTTGTGTTGCGGGACTGGATGTAGGGTAACTCTGAACCAGTATAAAATCCGGTGTGTTTTTTCCTTTACTGCTTTTACTTTATATTTGCATCTGTGTTTGATTCTGTGATTATATCCATGTCTGAATATTGCATACATTTTTGTTCAAATTAATATAAACTCAAAAAGAATTAGTAAATTCTTAAAACACTATTCACCCCCCTCTAGTATTTATTCTAACCTTAAGATCCATAATCCGCATTTCTCACATTTGGTATCAGAGCAAGGTTTTCAAAGTATCATAATATGAATTTTGAAATTTTTTCTAAAATGGCTATGTTTGAAAAACTTGTTAATACTAGTTTAGAAATATTCAAATCATCATTGCATCATGAGTCTGCATATAATCTATATACAAATTCAAGTATTCTGCAAAATCTTTATGATGTGCAGGAAACATGTTTTATGGGTGTTGAGGAATCAATCCACAATGGACAAATTGTGCAGATCAAAAAGAATAAATGGATACTCGATAGTGGATGTTCTAGACACAGATTGGTAATCCGGATATGCTGAATGATGTAATATACAAAGACGGAGGACTAGTTAACTTTGGAGACAATTCAAAGGGATATGTGATTGGCATCGACAATGTCGGTAACTCTAAAACTCCTATTATTACTAATGTTTTGCTAGTTAAGAATCTGAAACATAATTTGCTAAGTATTAGTCAACTTTACGATAAAGGATATAAAATTAAATTTGAAAAAAATAAGTGTCACATTGAAGATAATAATTCAACCATAATATTTGAGGGAATTAGGAAAAGGAATATTTATATTCTTAGTATGAAAGTTTCAAATGATAACCTATGTCTTTCGGAAAATACAAGTGACCCTTGGATTTGGCATAAGAGATTTGGGCATTTGAATTTCAAACTCTTATCTAGACTGTCAAAACATGATCTAGTAAGAGGTCTCCCTAAAATGAATTTTAAAGTAGATAGTTTATGTGATGCATGTAAATTAGGAAAACTTAGAAAAAGTTCCTTTAAATTAAAAGATATGATTTCAACTTTAAAACCTCTTGAATTACTTCATCTTGATTTATTTGGTCCATCTCAAATTCAGTCAATAAACCACAGTAAATATGTTTTTGTAATTGTAGATGATTATTCTAGATTTACATGGACAATATTTTTAAAACATAAAAGTGATACTTTTGAATGTTTTAAGAACTTTACAAAAAGGATTCAAAATCAACTTTCTGTAAAAATTATAACCATCTGTAGTGATCACGGTGGTGAATTTGAAAATGAAAAGTTTGAGGAATTTTGCAATAAAAAGGGGATAACTCACAATTTTTCATTTCCAAGAACTCCACAACAAAACGGAGTAGTAGAACGTAAAAATAGGACGATTCAAGAGTGTGCGAGAACTATGCTTTTAGATAGTAATTTACCAAAATATTTTTGGGTAGAAGCAGTTGCTACCGCTTGTTATATTTTAAATAGAATTTTAATTAGACCTTTAACTGATAAAACATCTTATGAACTTCTTCATGGAAAGAAACCTAAGGTATCTTATTTTAGAATTTTTGGAAGTAAATGTTTTATTTTAAATACAAAAGATGACTTAGATAAATTTGATCCTAAATTCGACAAAGGTATCTTTATCGGATATTCTAATAGAAGCAAAGCATACAGAGTGTTTAATTTAAGAACTAACACCATTGAAGAAACAATGTATGTTTCATTCGATGAAAATATCAAAATTTTTGAAGAGACAGATGATGAAGAGGATTTAATTACTCAAAATCAAGAGTCAACTGAAACTAATAATGAATTTAATCATCCTAATAAAAGGATTAAACTTTTAAAAGATCATCCCATAGAAAATATACTAGGAGATATGCAATCTGTTGTTACAACTAGAAATCAACTAAGTAAAATGAGCAATGTAGCCTTTATATCAACTATTGAACCCAAAGATCCAAAAGAAGCATCAACTGATGATTCATGGATTTTGGCTATGCAAGAAGAACTAAATCAATTCACTAGAAATGATGTTTGGGAACTTGTTCCTAGACCTGAAAATAAAACTATAATTGGAACAAAATGGGTTTATAAAAATAAAATGAATGAACAAGGTGAGGTCGTTAGAAACAAAGCCCGGTTAGTCACTCAAGGTTATTGTCAAGAAGAAGGAATAGACTGTGATGAAACCTTTACTCCCATAGCAAGATTAGAAGCAATTAGGATTCTACTTGCTTTCGCAAATCATATGTAACGACCCGCTATTTTGGACTATTCGCATCCGCACATGTCGGACTTGAATAATTCAAAATACCGAATTGTTAATATAAATTGGCAAAACTCAACATATACAGTAAATAAAATAATCACAGATCACAGACACAGAGTAATATAACAATAATGCAGCGGAAACAAAAGAATAGTAGTTCATGAAGCTACTATATATATAACAGAGTTAAACAAGATACAACAGAAGTCTCAAATACAATAGTCAAATACAATATCAGAATACATCACTGGAATCAACTGAATATCTGAAAGCTGGATAGATAGCTGGATCTCCAAGCGAAGCTCCAACTCCAAAGGTGAGTCTCGAATACTGGTACACTCAGTCTGACCCGAGCGTAAAGAAACACAAAACACTCGAGTCAGGATTAACATTCTTATATCAATAAATCCAACTCAAGTGAAATAACGAATGAAATACAAGTGACTCAAAGGATGTTTGGGATAACCATCCTCTAAGGGTCCATTAAACTATCTATATATATACAGTAGAATACGCTAAGTAGATAATGTCTAATCAGTAAAGTACGATATCAAAATAGCGTTAAGTCATGGCCCATTCCACCCTTAACACATTTTATTCCCAAGAGCATATACAAGACCGTAGTTTCCCCAAAATCGGAAGTCACCAGAGGGCAATCCATATACTAAAGGTACAAACCAAAATCGTAGTGGTCGCGAATAGGATAATCAGTATGACAAGGTACATGAGGCAATACCAACTAGGATACTAGTAGTTGCGTGATCCGGACTGATGTTGGGCATAGCAGCTACTACCCCAACACCGCGAAACAACACTCCCATAATCGAGGGGCGCACCCAAATCGAATCACATAAGTAATAGATAAGGTATCGAAGAAGTGTGTCCGCTAGAGATGGCGATTCTCAATGGCCCGGCGCGGCTCCTGTTTTAGTCATGTCAGGGGTCATCCAAAATCGTTCTCTTTCTTCAGTCAACGCGTTCATCAAAACCATCCACTTCATTTTGGATCAACACTCCGCGTATATTAGTTATTAAAGTGGTTTCGGTATCGACAGAGAGTATGTCCATATCCGATCCCGGTCTCTTTAATAACTACGTATTATTACACCGATGGTCATTTAATAAATTTTCAAAATAGTTATATTTCAAAACCAACATATCATTGCCGTTTCAAAACCATATCAATACGATATCATTTTCACTTTAAATAAATCCATATCCAAAATCATATCACTTTCCAGAGTTACATCGCTTTCGAAATCGTAAGTCTTTTAAATCAAAACACTTTGGAAATCAAAACCTTGAAATTCATAACACTTTGAAATCCTAACACTTTCCTCTTAAACAGTTTAGATATTAAAATTTGTATATATAGAAAAATAGCTTATAAAATAAAATAGTTTATATAAAATAGTTATAATTTAAAATAAAATAATTTATATTGAAAATGATTTATATTAAAATAATTTATATTAAAATTTATAAAGTAAAATATAAATAGTTTTAGATATAGTTTAAATACTTTATATAAAATAGCTTCCTCAAATTTCACAAATCAATTCACATAAACTCGAATTCCAAAATTAAAATTTAGTTAAATCTCAAATCACAAATTTCAGTTCAATTTAGTTTCTCAATAAACCCTTTCAAATTATCGATTTCAAATGCCTATTTGAACCATAAATAAACCATTTCAATTTCGATATATTTCGAAGTATAAATATTTGACATTTCAAAACTAAATTCGATAATTTAATTTATGTCCCAATTTAATTTCATTACATTTAGTTTCGGAAATATTTCTTTAATCATTTCAATACATCAAAATACAACTTCAATTTACAAATTTATATAGACAAAATATCCCATTTAAATTTATATACGTTTGAAATATTCATTTAAGCCACTTCTTAATTAATTCAAGTTATAAAACATATCTTAAAATTTCAAATTTAATAGATTTCAAATCAACTTATTTAAGTATAATTCTTAAATAATTAAGAATTCCAAATCAATTCAAATTTATCCTTCAACCTGAAACATTATAAATTCTATATTTAAAATATAAATTTTACATAAATACTTGAACATATTTCATATTGATTCAAATCAACTTTATTAAATCAACTTTAATAAATCTTTAAAATCATTATTTATTTAAAACCATATATTTCTTTCAAAACCGTAGAAATGTTTTCAAAACATTTATATATAGACCAACGGTGTCTGTATATAATTTTCTATCCTATGGTCAAGTGATACGGATATTTATCATTTCAATCCGCAATTTAAAATATATTCGGGTATATATCTTTTCAACCCGAAATCCCAAATTCAATTTAATTTGAAAATCGCTTGGGTTTATCATTTCAACCCATAACGATTTTCTCTTATTCTAAAGTCCGTTCGGGTATGTATCATTTCAACCCATAGTGATTCTATATTAACAGGGAACTTGCAGAGTGATAACAGATATGATAATAATATAACAACGATAACAGGCATATATCATCAGTATAAATAACAGATAAGGGTGTCAGATGTCACAGGTGAACAAATACAGATGATGGCATATATATATCAATATAAATAACAGATAATGATGTCAGGTGTCACAGGTGAACAGATACAGATGATGGCATAGATATAGCAATATAAATAACTAACAGCAGCATATTTCAATTGTCGTTTCAATTGAAATCAAATTTAATAAATATAAGAACGTTAATCGTGAGTGATTGCTCACCTTTCGAGGCTAGAGATGAACGAAAAATGAGATGGGTTACGAATCCAAGCATGAGTCCCAAAACAAAGCTAGATTTGCACGAATTTGACGAACAATGCTGATAAATAGAAATTTACGAAATCGAATCAGAACTGGATTGATGAAGATAAATGGTATAAGTGAACTTATATATATATAACTATAAATAGTTATATATATATATATAACGTCATATCCTAAATCCAAACATATATTAAATTAAATATATATATGGTTTTCAAAATCATAGTTTTAAATTAAAACACATGTATAAAATCAAACACATAAAAATTATTATTATATTAAAGAAAATAAATCAATGTTTTAACTTAAGACAGATGAATTATACATAAAATCCTTATCCTTAGAATACATACAACAAAATATACATATTAAACCCAATATCGTCATACCATATAATCAAATCGATATTTCCCAAACAAGAACTATTTCTTATCAAAATATAAAGGCGACACAAAACAAGTATATATATAAACTAACGAACAATAAACTAACTAAAACAGGATTTCATTTACAATGAACAAGTATATGAAAACTAATAGTAAAACTGCAGATTTCATTTTATAACCAAATATATAAAATTATACTATAACCGAAATAAGCGCAAATCATATTTGTAAACAAATATATATATTCATAAAGGCTGATAACAAATTTTGTACAAACTACATAAACCTTCTTAATTAAACCGATCTTAAATTCTATATATATACTTACTTTATATAATGTTTTAAACTTGTATACAGCACACGCATATACTATATGCCTTCAATATATATTTTATTTTAAACCCATACCTTTATATATATATATAGTATTTGTATGCAAATCATTATATAGGAATTGTATATATAATAAAGTATGAGACAAAGAATCAAAGTAGCTTCTAGGTTTGGAATATATATACTGTCAAAACATACTAGTAAACTAACAGACTCTAAAGTATGACATGTATATAACATTTATAAACTAATATATATTAACACAGTACATATTTTAAATCTATAAGCATATATATACGCGGCAAGAAGATCAATATATAACAAACAGGTAGATCAATACCTCAACCGAAAGATGATAGGGTTTTTGGGTGGTGGTTGAACTCGAGTTGAGGAGGAGGCAGGTGGTCACGACCGAGCAGTGGGAAGATGGCTTCGGCCTGAAAGCTGGGCGAGTGTGCTTGGCGATATGCCAGAGAGGAGGGAAGTTAGGGGAAGGTGAAGTGCAGACGTGGTGGTTAGGGCTAGAGGGAAGAGCGGCAGAGAGGGGCTGCCACGCGGGTTGCTGCATGGACACGCACATGCGGTTTTGCTCTTGAGGCGGTGGGGCCTGCCTCGAGGCTGCTGTTGACATGTGGCCAGAGTGAGGTGAGGGGACGGCCATGGTGTGGAGTTTGTCGGCGAACTGGGAAGGAGAAGCGGGTCTGGGTACTTGGTTGCCGAGGTGGAGTGAGTGCGGAGAGGAACATGGTAAAGTCGGGCTTGGGAAGTTGTGTGATGTTCGGGATGAAGAGGAGATTGTATAAGGGAAAACAAAGAAGAGAGAAGAGAAAGATAGGGTAGAGGAATAGGTGCAGAGAATAAAATAGAAAGCTAAAAATATATATATAAATACTGTACATTTGAAGTAACGTGACAAAAGAAGTGAAGGGTCAGAAAGAAACAAAACGACATTGGAACCAGGGGAAGACATTGGAACCAGTGGAAAATAAAAGGCCAAAAGCTGAATAATAATGGTTGGTGAGTGCTTGAATTCACCGAATCGAAATTGTAAATAGCTCAATAATTTAACTGATGGATAATGAATGGTCACAATCCAAACAGGATGCTAGTTGCGGAACCGATATGAAATCGTTTCACGGATTTCGACGCGTATCGGATGCTGAAATACTGAAATAAATATACTGGCGGAGATCAACATGACGGGACGATCAAAACGGTATACAGATATCAGTGGTATGATTGAATTATAAAAATTCGAATTTTCTAATAGCGGAAAATGCAGCAAAACGCTGAAAAATAAGATCGACGGAGCCAAAGATGTCCGAATTTGGCAAAACGACAAACTGACATCTTGCTCAGAAGCTGGTTTAGAATTTTTCTATGTAAAAATATTTAGGTTTTCGGAACATTTTATTTTCATCGCTTTTTAACTGATTAAATTGAACTAAATTTACGCGCGAAATAAATTTTCATATTTTCGGACGAAAATTTACCAGTTGCTATGTTTAATTAGACGCATTCCAAATATCAAATTTATATTTCAAAATTTTATCGTTTAAAATTTCCTAAAATTTCAATTAATAGCGTTATTAAAACCGGTTAAATTTACGGGTCGTTACATTCTCCCCCACTCAAAACTTTTCGTCCCCGAAAAGGAAGGGGGTAGGAGAATAGAAACAACCAGAAAGAAATAGATTGGAATACAAGTAAAACAATTAATTCAAACCATATAAATTTCAATTTAAATTAATTAATATTTAATAATTTGGTTAAATCCTTTTAGTTCACTTAAGTTAAATTAATCTATCTATTTCTAAATTCATTATCTTATCATCTAGTCATCTTCAATTAACAATTTATGAATCATCAATTTGTATAATCATTTATTATACTCATATTTTTTTTATTCAACAAATTTTATTCTTTTATTCCAAATTATTATTAAATTTGTTCCACGTAATATATTTTATCACATATATTTAAATCATATAAATTAATTTAAACCATATAAATTTCAGTTTAAATCAATTTATATTCAATAATTGATTTTAAATTCAAGGTATTTCCATAAGTTAATCAAATTTCAATTTATTTATTCCTTCAAAACAAATTTATTTGTCTTATCTATTATTCAATTAACTTATTATTCTATTTATCTCTATTAACCTCTTCATAATAAAATTTAAGTGTATAACATTTATTATAGCACTCAAATCTTTCCTTATAAAGTCATTTTATATTGTATATTATCCAATTACATTTTTAACTTCTAAAATTTTGGTAAGTTATACTAGAATGAAACTGGGTATTATACAAATAAGATTTTACAATTCAGTTATTCCCTGTTAAATATTTATCCAAGAAATTTGACTTCAGTTTACAATTGAATTCATCTTTAACCTAAAATTTAATAATTTAAATCTCCGATTTACTTCAACAATTTAGAGATATATATAATATATTTATATCAAATCAAATTAAATTTTAAAATAAGATACCTATATATATATATTAATCAAATTATACTGAAGAAATTAAAATCAAAATATTATTATTATTTTCAAAACAAAACCATAGCAAAGCTACAGAATAGTCTCTCCACTTCGAAACTTGAAAATGAATGTCGATGATGCGGCCGCCATCACCGAAATTATTTTCCAGCGACAAAGAGAAGAGCACTGATTTCAACATTTTAATTTTTTTTTAAAAACGATTTCTCTTCGAAAATACTTTTAATAATATATACTTTAAAAAAAATTAAAACCAAAGTTCGAATCACCGGAATTAAATTCTTAAATTTCTGAATTAAATTCATTTCAAATTCCAAATCAATTTATAAACCATATTTATAAATTCATTTAGAACAATAAATGATAATCAAATATTATCATTTCAAACAACCATTTTAATTAACTTATTAAATTCCAGAAAATTTATACTTATATATATGATATAATCATACCAATTTATTTCATTTACCAATTTTGAAAATAATATTGTGTCAGTTTGCTCTGTTCAAGTGTTTTGGAAATCCTATCGATAGCGTTGATCAGACGAATCGATCGAAAACCCAAACCAACATCAACAACTCAAACAACACAATATATAAAACATTTTAATATTAATTACAAATACACTCCCTCACTCGATAATTCAAGAATGGATTTCAAAGCAAAGATGGGATTCAAAGTAGAGGAACTCTAATCAAATAGAATTCAACTAAAAGGTAGACTCGATAGGAAGATAAGATAATTGAGTTTTCAAACAGAAGATGGGCAAACTTATATAAATCGCGGGTAACCTTAACCGGGTCAACCGTGATTCTAAGAATAAATTCGATGTAGAATTCTACGACCAATCGACATTCGATTGCCAGAGATAGAATTCGGGTATAGCAAAAGATAACAGCATCGTAAACCGAGGATATAGAAATCTTCGGTGAATCAATGCTGGTTGTACAGGAGTTTCACTTTTTTACAAATTATTCTGGTATTGGCAAGACCGCCGATTTATTATAGAGATCGTTCGAAGTGGAGTTATGGGATACTCCAGAATTAAAAAGAAACGAATAGGGGAGACATGAATGGACTTTGGAACCAAAGGAAACGTTCCAAAATTCAAAGAAACCAAGTCAAAGAAGAAGGAATTCAAGCTCAAATGAACGTGATTCTGTAATTGAATTTACTCTATATGCTGAGTTTTGCCTAAAACCAGAGCTCTGATACCACTTGTAACGACCCGCTATTTTGGACTATTCGCATCCGCACATGTCGGACTTGAATAATTCAAAATACCGAATTGTTAATATAAATTGGCAAAACTCAACATATACAGTAAATAAAATAATCACAGATCACAGACACAGAGTAATATAACAATAATGCAGCGGAAACAAAAGAATAGTAGTTCATGAAGCTACTATATATATAACAGAGTTAAACAAGATACAACAGAAGTCTCAAATACAATAGTCAAATACAATATCAGATTACATCACTGGAATCAACTGAATATCTGAAAGCTGGATAGATAGCTGGATCTCCAAGCGAAGCTCCAACTCCAAAGGTGAGTCTCGAATACTGGTACACTCAGTCTGACCCGAGCGTAAAGAAACACAAAACACTCGAGTCAGGATTAACATTCTTATATCAATAAATCCAACTCAAGTGAAATAACGACTGAAATACAAGTGACTCAAAGGATGTTTGGGATAACCATCCTCTAAGGGTCCATTAAACTATCTATATATATACAGTAGAATACGCTAAGTAGATAATGTCTAATCAGTAAAGTACGATATCAAAATAGCGTTAAGTCATGGCCCATTCCACCCTTAACACATTTTATTCCCAAGAGCATATACAAGACCGTAGTTTCCCCAAAATCGGAAGTCACCAGAGGGCAATCCATATACTAAAGGTACAAACCAAAATCGTAGTGGTCGCGAATAGGATAATCAGTATGACAAGGTACGTGAGGCAATACCAACTAGGATACTAGTAGTTGCGTGATCCAGACTGATGTTGGGCATAGCAGCTACTACCCCAACACCGCGAAACAACACTCCCATAATCGAGGGGCGCACCCAAATCGAATCACATAAGTAATAGATAAGGTATCGAAGAAGTGTGTCCGCTAGAGATGGCGATTCTCAATGGCCCGGCGCGGCTCCTGTTTTAGTCATGTCAGGGGTCATCCAAAATCGTTCTCTTTCTTCAGTCAACGCGTTCATCAAAACCATCCACTTCATTCTGGATCAACACTCCACGTATATTAGTTATTAAAGTGGTTTCGGTATCGACAGAGAGTATGTCCATATCCGATCCCGGTCTCTTTAATAACTACGTATTATTACACCGATGGTCATTTAATAAATTTTCAAAATAGTTATATTTCAAAACCGACATATCATTGCCGTTTCAAAACCATATCAATACGATATCATTTTCACTTTAAATAAATCCATATCCAAAATCATATCACTTTCCAGAGTTACATCGCTTTCGAAATCGTAAGTCTTTTAAATCAAAACACTTTGGAAATCAAAACCTTGAAATTCATAACACTTTGAAATCCTAAAAACTTTCCTCTTAAACAGTTTAGATATTAAAATTTGTATATATAGAAAAATAGCTTATAAAATAAAATAGTTTATATAAAATAGTTATAATTTAAAATAAAATAATTTATATTGAAAATGATTTATATTAAAATAATTTATATTAAAATTTATAAAGTAAAATATAAATAGTTTTAGATATAGTTTAAATACTTTATATAAAATAGCTTCCTCAAATTTCACAAAACAATTCACATAAACTCGAATTCCAAAATTAAAATTTAATTAAATCTCAAATCACAAATTTCAGTTCAATTTAGTTTCTCAATAAACCCTTTCAAATTATCGATTTCAAATGCCTATTTGAACCATAAATAAACCATTTCAATTTCGATATATTTCGAAGTTTAAATATTTGACATTTCAAAACTAAATTCGATAATTCAATTTATGTCCCAATTTAATTTCATTACATTTAGTTTCGGAAATATTTCTTTAATCATTTCAATACATCAAAATACAACTTCAATTTACAAATTTATATAGACAAAATATCCCATTTAAATTTATATACGTTTGAAATATTCATTTAAGCCACTTCTTAATTAATTCAAGTTATAAAACATATCTTAAAATTTCAAATTTAATAGATTTCAAATCAACTTATTTAAGTATAATTCTTAAATAATTAAGAATTCCAAATCAATTCAAATTTATCTTTCAACCTGAAACATTATAAATTCTATATTTAAAATATAAATTTTACATAAATATTTGAACATATTTCATATTGATTCAAATCAACTTTATTAAATCAACTTTAATAAATCTTTAAAATCATTATTTATTTAAAACCATATATTTCTTTCAAAACCGTAGAAATGTTTTCAAAACATTTATATATAGACCAACGGTGTCTGTATATAATTTTCTATCCTATGGTCAAGTGATACGGATATTTATCATTTCAATCCACAATTTAAAATATATTCGGGTATATATCTTTTCAACCCGAAATCCCAAATTCAATTTAATTTGAAAATCGCTTGGGTTTATCATTTCAACCCATAACGATTTTCTCCTATTCTAAAGTCCGTTCGGGTATGTATCATTTCAACCCATAGTGATTCTATATTAACAGGGAACTTGCAGAGTGATAACAGATATGATAATAATATAACAACGATAACAGGCATATATCATTAGTATAAATAACAGATAAGGGTGTCAGATGTCACAGGTGAACAGATACAGATGATGGCATATATATATATCAATATAAATAACAGATAATGATGTCAGGTGTCACAGGTGAACAGATACAGATGATGGCATAGATATAGCAATATAAATAACTAACAACAGCATATTTCAATTGTCGTTTCAATTGAAATCAAATTTAATAAATATAAGAACGTTAATCGTGAGTGATTGCTCACCTTTCGAGGCTAGAGATGAACGAAAAATGAGATGGGTTATGAATCCAAGCATGAGTCCCAAAACAAAGCTAGATTTGCACGAATTTGACGAACAATGCTAATAAATAGAAATTTACGAAATCGAATCAGAACTGGATTGATGAAGATAAATGGTATAAGTGAACTTATATATATATATATATATATGTTTGCGCCAAAAATGGTCACAAACCCCGAATGTTGTGAAAGCACCAGTGTATGAATACAAATCAGCAATATTCAAACACAAATCTCAGATCTAAACAAACAACAAACAGTAATCCAGAAATAATGAACAAAAACACGAGATTTATAGTGGTTCGGCTATCTCCGGCCTACGTCCACTCCAAAGTTTTTATCTTTTATTGATCGATGCTTGAAGATTACAATTTCATGTGTTGTATTACAACTGATTTTCTGAGCTAAGTCTGAATCTAAGGCAGCAATGGTGATCTGGAGTAAATCTGGCAGAGTCTGGGCGCTCTTTTGCTCTCAAAATTGTCCGACCCCTTTTCTGAATGACCAGGGGCTCTATTTATAGGTGTAGGAGGCTGATATTTTGCCTAAATTGAGGGGAGACCAGTTCTGGCACGTGAGGGGGCCCACATGCCCGCTTTCTGGAAATCCGGGCCCACTTTGGGATTGATTCGAAGCTATGTTCGAATCGATCAAGAAATTGTCCAATCAAGCTGAAATTTGGTGTGAACATTCTTCGACATGTGTGCAAGCTACTGTGAAAATTTCATAGCATTTGGACTTGTAGATCTCGAGTTATGATCGATTCAAGATCGCTTTTCTGGTTGTAGTGCTCTGTTCGAATCGATTACGTTCGAATCGATTGCTTCGAATCGATCCAAGCATGCGCTTCTATGATGACGTGGTGCGCCTCCTTCGAATCGATCCAACTTCCATGCCGAGTTGACTGGGTCGAATCCTAGTTTTTAGCTGTTGTGACTTAGTGGATTCGAGGGATTCAACCATATCATGGATTCGAACTGAGACTCGTTCGTACCCATCCATTCGTGTTGCTCCGGCTATTTCCTTCGTATCGATCGACTCGAATACGATCGATACGATCATTATCCCTAAGTCCTTCGTATCCATACGCATCTTTCCTTCCTTCGTATCAATTCTAGCTACGATCGACACGAAATGTATCATCAATCCTTGCCTTCTTATCGATACGAAGCTACTAATCCAAGTCCATGCCGGTCGATACGAAGGGTATCGATTCGAACAAACCTCCGCATGCTTGTTTAACAACCTGGGTGTGTTGCCATCGAGTCGAAACTGTGCCAATCGATACGAACGGTATCGATTCGAAGTCCTTAGTTTATGGTCGATACGAAACGTATCGATTCGAACCACCATCCTCTTGATTGATGCAAAGCACATCGATTCGAACCATTCCCTGTACATCGTAATCCATTCATATCTCCTTCATATGAACTCCGATTAACCTGAAATTTGAAACGTAGCCTCTCCTAGTCCTCATCATCATCTCCAATCGATTCCGTCCTGATCGGAGCCCGGTCAAATTTTGACGACATCCATCGCAGCCTTGTTTCCAATCGACTTCCAATCCTGATATCCATCCTTTCCTGTCGATTTGTTTGATATTCTGGCTTTGACCAAAAAGCGGGATAACATTTGCCCCCCAAAACATGCCTTGTGATAAGAAGGCGTGTTTTGAACAGTTCCGAATCCAATATCCGAAGTCCATAGCCATATCATCAGAGTACATCATCCTTGATTGCTTGGAGTCGATGCCCAATTCCAAATCCTATAACCGAAGCCTTAGCCAATTCCATATCTATCCGAACTCAAAAACCGAGCCTTTGATCCATTCTTATCCAATAGCCAATAGCCAAATCTAGGACCTCTCCGGGTCGGTATCCAAATCCGTAACCTCCCTGGGCTCTTGCCAAGCGCAACCCATACCAGACGACCGTGGTCCAGTGTCCCTGGACTATGAGCTAACCTCTCCGGGTTCTTGCCAAGCGCAATCCACACCTGACGACCGTGGTCCAGTGTCCCTAGACGATGAGCTAACCTCTCCGGGTTCTTGCCAAGCGCAATCCACACCTGACGACCGTGGTCCAGTGTCCCTGGACGTAAGTAATGCCATGGCTTAAGTCCTAAGCCGAATCCTGGTCGCTCAGGACCCTTGCCGAGCATAGTCCATACTCAACGACCTGAAACAATAATCGATAGTAGGGGGCCTAAGTCCTAGGCCGAATCCTGGTCACTCCAAACCCTTGCCGAGCATAGTCCATACTCGACGACCGTTTATCAAAAACTAAAAAGAATCCAATCAAAATCCAATCCAAAATCCAAACCAAATCCGAAAATCAGAAATCCAAACCAACATCCAAAACAGAAAACCCAAAACAAAAACCAGTCATCCGAACGAAAATCCAAAACAGAAAGCGAACAAAAACCATGAGTTCAATCCAAACTCCAAAACCAAACCAGAAAACCAAGTGTCCAATCAAAAACAAAAGACAGATTTCGCAAACCATGGCTTTACGGCTTATCATCATTCAGAGCATGCCTAGGGGCTATCTCCGTCCCCATACATGTGTAAATGACTTGGTTGCTCGCCAATGGTTTGTTACTTATTTCATATTATCCTGGTCAATGGATAACCAATCGACCATCATTTCTGGGCCTCATGCCATCATGGCTTGAGGTGGGCGGTGGTTGCTCCTGCTCCACCGCTGCATTTCGAGCCCCAACATACTGCGTCAATTGTCCATTCCTTACATGCTCCTCAATTATGTCCTTTAGGTGCCTGCAGCTGTTGGTATCGTGTCCATCCAAATCATGGAAGATACAGTGCCTTCCTGATGCCCTTTCCCGCTCGGATGGCTCTCTCCTAGCCGACCTCCGGTAAGGAAGGCGATTCCGAGTTTCCATGTATATCCGCTCCTGCGTCTCGTTTAATCCTGTGTATGTGGAAAACTTTGGATCCTTCCATCGCTTCCCGGCTTTTCCTGAATCGTCGTCTAGCTTCCTTTTTCCTTTGTCTTTATCCGAGCTTCCGTTGGATGGTCCTCCACCCCCAGTCACATTCACCTCCTTTAACTTTAAATCAGTACATGCGTCTTCTTGCCGAAGGAACCTTTCAGCTTCATGGAAGAATTCCCCAAGATCCAGTGGTGGGTCTCGTACTAAAGATACCTTAAAATCTGAATCCTCTCTGACTCCCGATACTGCCGCCATCAAAACCATCGATGGATCCGGCCGATCCACCGAAGCAACCGCCGCATTAAATCGAGTTAAAAATGCTCTAAGCGATTCATCCGTTCTTTGCTTTACCGATGTTAACGTCATCACGTTCTTAGGTCTTTTGATATGAACCCGAAACTGTCCCAAAAATCTATCCACCAATTCCCTCCAAGTCCTGATAGATCCTTCTTCCAGCTGCCTAAACCACATTGCCGCTAGATCTGTTAAGTATAAAGGGAAACATCTGGCCATCACTTCCTCCGATGCCCCCAGCACTTCCATGTGCCTAGTGTATCTCATTAAGTGATCAGTCGGGTCAGCCTTGCCATTATATACTTCCACGCTGGGTAACTTGAACTTAGGTGGATTCTGAGCTATCCTGATTTCCCGAGCGAACGGACTCCTATTCACTCCTTCCAAGTCTCTATTGGTCGAACCTCCACGCATAGTCTTCCTAATGATTTCCATTAATCCAGCATTGCCTGTTAGGTGTTGCCCCCCATGCTCCCGAGGGAACTCCGGCACATATTCTTCATGTGGCTCATTAGCCGCAACGTTGGCTCTAGCCTGATGAACTCCTTCCAAAGGTCCTTCTGCGTTGGATCCTGTGGGCCTGCCCCCAAGCCCTTGTTGATTGCCTTCCGGTTCTGTATTTTGTCCTCCATTGGGTTTCGCAACCCTAGTTCCTTGTTCCACGTTTGCAGTCGCTGTAGTTGGTCCAAGGTTCTGTGTTCCTACAGCTCTCATCTGCTCGAAGAAAGTCTGCATCATATCCTGTTGACTCTTCAGCAACCTCTCATGCAATGAATTTGCCATAGCTTCCATTTCGTCTCTGGTAATGTAAATCGAAGCTTGTCCTTCTCCAGCTCTGGAGGATGCCCCTTGACTTCCTCCTTGTTGGCTTCTCTCAGCTCTTTGTCTTGTTTGTCGAGTCATTGTCTTTCAAATCTGAACTCTTCACGCTTTCCAAATCTGAACTTCAATCCGATGTAGCGGGTGCTAGTCCTTCTCAGTGAAAGCACCAAAGTGTTTGCAATAAAATGGTCACAAACCCCGAATGTTGTGAAAGCACCAGTGTATGAATACAAATCAGCAATATTCAAACAAAAATCTTAGATCTAAACAAACAACAAACAGCAATCCAGAAATAATGAACAAAAACACGAGATTTATAGTGGTTCGGCTATCTCCGGCCTACGTCCACTCCAAAGTTTTTATCTTTTATTGATCGATGCTTGAAGATTACAATTTCATGTGTTGTATTACAACTGATTTTCTGAGCTAAGTCTGAATCTAAGGCAGCAATGGTGATCTGGAGTAAATCTGGCAGAGTCTGGGCGCTCTTTTGCTCTCAAAATTGTCCGACCCCTTTTCTGAATGACCAGGGGATCTATTTATAGGTGTAGGGGGCTAATATTTCGCCTAAATTGAGGGGAGACCAGTTCTGGCACGTGAGGGGGCCCACATGCCCGCTTTTTGGAAATCCGGGCCCACTTTGGGATCGATTCGAAGCTATGTTCGAATCGATCAAGAAATTGTCCAATCAAGCTGAAATTTGGTGTGAACATTCTTCGACATGTGTGCAAGCTACTGTGAAAATTTCATAGCATTTGGACTTGTAGATCTCGAGTTATGATCGATTCAAGATCGCTTTTCCGGTTGCAGTGCTCTGTTCGAATCGATTACGTTCGAATCGATTGCTTCGAATCGATCCAAGCATGCGCTTCTGTGATGACGTGGTGCGCCTCCTTCGAATCGATCCGACTTCCATGCCGATTTGACTGGGTCGAATCCTAGTTTTTAGCTGTTGTGACTTAGTGGATTCGAGGGATTCAACCATATCATGGATTCGAACTGAGACTCGTTCGTACCCATCCATTCGTGTTGCTCCGGCTATTTCCTTCGTATCGATCGACTCGAATACGATCGATACGATCATTATCCCTAAGTCCTTCGTATCCATACGCATCTTTCCTTCCTTCGTATCAATTCTAGCTACGATCGACACGAAATGTATCATCAATCCTTGCCTTCTTATCGATATGAAGCTACTAATCCAAGTCCATGCCGGTCGATACGAAGGGTATCGATTCGAACAAACCTCCGCATGCTTGTTTAACAACCTGGGTGTGTTGCCATCGAGTCGAACCTGTGCCAATCGATACGAACGGTATCGATTCGAAGTCCTTACTTTATGGTCGATACGAAACGTATCGATTCGAACCACCATCCTCTTGATCGATGCGAAGCACATCGATTCGAACCATTCCCTGTACATCGTAATCCATCCATATCTCCTTCATATGAACTCCGATTAACCTGAAATTTGAAACGTAGCCTCTCCTAGTCCTCATCATCATCTCCAATCGATTCCGTCCTGATCGGAGCCCGGTCAAATTTTGACGACATCCATCGCAGCCTTGTTTCCAATCGACTTCCAATCCTGATATCCATCCTTTCCTATCATTTGTTTGATATCCTGGCTTTGACCAAAAAGCGGGATAACAATATATATAACTATAAATAGTTATATATATATAACGTCATATCCTAAATCCAAACATATATTAAATTAAATATATATATGGTTTTCAAAATCATAGTTTTAAATTAAAACACATGTATAAAATCAAACACATTAACATTATTATTATATTAAAGAAAATAAATCAATGTTTTAACTTAAGACAGATGAATTATACATAAAATCCTTATCCTTAGAAACATACAACAAAATATACATATTAAACCCAATATCGTCATACCATATAATCAAATCGATATTTCCCAAACAAGAACTATTTCTTATCAAAATATAAAGGCGACACAAAACAAGTATATATATAAACTAACGAACAATAAACTAACTAAAACGGGATTTCATTTACAATGAACAAGTATATGAAAACTAATAGTAAAACTGCAGATTTCATTTTATAACCAAATATATAAAATTATACTATAACCGAAATAAGCGCAAATCATATTTGTAAACAAATATATATATTCATAAAGGCTGATAACAAATTTTGTACAAATTACATAAACCTTCTTAATTAAACCGATCTTAAATTCTATATATATACTTACTTTATATAATGTTTTAAACTTGTATACAGCACACGCATATACTATATGCCTTCAATATATATTTTATTTTAAACCCATACCTTTATATATATATATAGTATTTGTATGCAAATCATTATATAGGAATTGTATATATAATAAAGTATGAGACAAAGAATCAAAGTAGCTTCTAGGTTTGGAATATATATACTGTCAAAACATACTAGTAAACTAACAGACTCTAAAGTATGACATGTATATAACATTTATAAACTAATATATATTAACACAGTACATATTTTAAATCTATAAGCATATATATACGCGACAAGAAGATCAATATATAACAAATAGGTAGATCAATACCTCAACCGAAAGATGATAGGGTTTTTGGGTGGTGGTTGAACTCGAGTTGAGGAGGAGGCAGGTGGTCACGACCGAGCAGTGGGAAGATGGCTTCGGCCTGAAAGCTGGGCGAGTGTGCTTGGCGATATGCCAGAGAGGAGGGAAGTTAGGGGAAGGTGAAGTGCAGACGTGGTGGTTAGGGCTAGAGGGAAGAGCGGCAGAGAGGGGCTACCACGCGGGTTGCTGCATGGACACGCACAGGCGGTTTTGCTCTTGAGGCGGTGGGGCCTGCCTCGAGGTTGCTGTTGACATGTGGCCAGAGTGAGGTGAGGGGACGGCCATGGTGTGGAGTTTGTCGGCGAACTGGGAAGGAGAAGCGGGTCTGGGTACTTGGTTGCCGAGGTGGAGTGAGTGCGGAGAGGAACATGGTAAAGTCGGGCTTGGGAAGTTGTGTGATGTTCGGGATGAAGAGGAGATTGTATAAGGGAAAACAAAGAAGAGAGAAGAGAAAGATAGGGTAGAGGAATAGGTGCAGAGAATAAAATAGAAAGCTAAAAAATATATATATATAAATACTGTACATTTGAAGTAACGTGACAAAAGAAGTGAAGGGTCAGAAAGAAACAAAACGACATTGGAACCAGGGGAAGACATTGGAACCAGTGGAAAATAAAAGGCCAAAAGCTGAATAATAATGGTTGGTGAGTGCTTGAATTCACCGAAATGGAATTGTAAATAGCTCAATAATTTAACTGATGGATAATGAATGGTCACAATCCAAACAGGATGCAAGTTGCGGAACCGATATGAAATCGTTTCACGGATTTCGACGCGTATCGGATGCTGAAATACTGAAATAAATATACTGGCGGAGATCAACATGATGGGACGATCAAAACGGTATACAGATATCAGTGGTATGATTGAATTATAAAAATTCGAATTTTCTAATAGCGGAAAATGCAGCAAAATGCTGAAAAATAAGATCGACGGAGCCAAAGATGTCCGAATTTGGCAAAACGACAAACTGACATCTTGCTCAGAAGCTGGTTTAGAATTTTTCTATGTAAAAATATTTAGGTTTTCGGAACATTTTATTTTCATCGCTTTTTAACTGATTAAATTGAACTAAATTTATGTGCGAAATAAATTTTCATATTTTCGGATGAAAATTTACCAGTTGCTATGTTTAATTAGACGCATTCCAAATATCAAATTTATATTTCAAAATTTTATCGTTTAAAATTTCCTAAAATTTCAATTAATAGCGTTATTAAAACCGGTTAAATTTACGGGTCGTTACATCATAATAATTTCAAATTATTTCAAATGGATGTTAAAAGTGCCTTTTTAAATGGATTTGTAAAAGAGGAAGTATATGTTGAACAACCACCACTTTTTGAAAATTAAAAATTACCAAATCATGTTTACAAACTTAAGAAAGCTCTATATGGTCTAAAACAAGCTCCTAGAGCCTGGTATGATAGACTAAGATCTTAATTATTACAATCAAATTTTGATATAGGTAAAGTAGATAATACTCTTTTTATTAAAAGAAATAAAAATGATATTCAACTAGTACAAGTTTACATAGATGATATCATTTTCGGATCAACTAATTTTGAAATGAATAAAGAATTTTCCGAAATAATGACAAAAGAGTTTGAGATGAGTCATATGGGTGAATTAAACTTCTTTCTAGAATTGCAAATAAAACAATTAGATAACGGTATCTTTATCAGTCAAGAGAAATATGCTAAAGACCTAGTTAGTAAATTTGGTTTGACTACTGCAACTGGAAAACCCACTCCCATGGCAACCAATGAGTACCTAAGTAAAGAAGATCTCTCAAAAGATGTAGATCAAAATTTATATAGAGGAATGATTGGATCACTACTCTATATCACTGCTAGTAGACCTGATATCATGCATAGTGTTTGTCTCTGTGCAAGATATCAATCCCAACCTAAAGCGACCCACTTAAAAGCTGTAAAACGTATCATAAGATACATTAAACACACCAATGATTATGGCTTATTTTATCCTAAATATGATTCTTTTGAATTAATATCTTACTGTGATGCTGACTATGCTGGTTGTAAATCAGACCGAAAAAGTACAAGTGGAACTTGTCACTTTTTAAGGCATTCTCCGATTTCCTAGTTTAGTAAAAAGCAAAACACAGTTTCTTTATCAACAACCAAAGCAGGGTATATTTCTGCTGCTTTGGCTTGTTCTCAAGTAATATATATGCAACAAACTTTAAAAGATTTTGGTTTAAATATCTCAAAATCACCAATTTATTGTGATAATACCAGTGCAATAAATTTATCCAAAAATCCTACTCATCATGCTCGAACTAAACATATTGATATCAGACATCATTTTCTCAGAGATAATATAAGTAAAGAAGTAATTTCTCTTGATTATATTAATTCAGAGAATCAAATTGCTGATATCTTAACAAAACCCTTAAATGAATGTATATTTACTAAATTAAGAAGAGAATTAGGTATTTGTTCAATAACTGAAATATAAAATATAAATATATAACAAGAATAATTAAAATTAAATTAAAATAAATCAAATAAGCAAAACTACAAGTACCCTGTCAACATCCCCCCATACCCCTGTCGACATACAACGTTTTTTAATTTAAGTTTTTTTCCCACCAAAATTCAAAATGAATGGTTATATATTCTTCCTATTTCGAAATTTTGTTCTTTTTTCTGTTCTTTCTCTAATTCTAACTTCTGAAAAATTAAAACAATGGCCTCCTCCTCCAAATCAAACAAAAATTCAACCTTTTCGTTCCCTTCTCCTTCTACCTGACCATTTCAACGTACTACGCTTGCACGGGTGATGAAAATGGAAGATTCCTTGAAGGATGCACTGCAACTTATGGCTGAAATTCAAGTGGTGCAAATCAGAATGGCCAAAGAACAAGAAAGGCAAGGAAAAATCCTTAGAAACCTACAAAAGTTTCTAATGGACAATCACGCCAATCCCATCTTGATCAATGAAGAATCTTCAGATGTTCAAGTGCAAGAGGACAGCGAGGAAGAAGTAGTCCCCATGGAAGAAGAGCATGCTGAAGATGATGACAAAGTTATTTGCGTTAGCGAAGTGTGCTTTGACAAGGATGGAAATCTAGTCAAACAAAATGGAAATTTCTGTTTCCATTACCCAAATTGCTCGATTCATAGATCTCCCATTGTCAAGAATACACATTAGTTTCTTTTAGTTCTTTCTTATTGTTATATAATCTTACTTATGTTTTCTACACAAATGTAAATATAAAATTATATAATTAATAAATGATTGTTGATTATCACATTATCATATATATTCTTAGTTAGGAGAGTTAGTTATTAAGGGCTAAGTTTTAGTTTCAGAATTAAGTGTTGATTATTTATGATAACACTATCATTATAATCACATGTCATATAGTATTAGAATAAGAGGGAGTTATATAGTTTGGAGTTAGTTTTTGTTGATGACAAAGGGGGAGAAGTATAAAATATGATAGTTAGGCATAGATTAAGGGGGAGTTATTAGTTTTAGAGGGAGTTATTAGGATATAAGTAATATTTTATAAACAAAGGTTGTCATCATCAAAAAGGGGGAGATTGTTAGTCCTTGAAAAGAATGGTTTTGATGACAACAACCTTAGGACTTGTTATAAAATATAAATACTAACATTATAGTTTAGATATATATGTATATGCAGGATATAAACATGCGGGTACTGAGAATGAAGACTGTACAGTATAGAGACTCAAGATCGAAGACATCAAGATTCAAGACTCATGAGTATCAAGATATCAAGAGTTCAAGATTTCAATAGTACAAGACAAGTATCGAGTCTAGAATTATGTTAAAACTCCTAGAAAAGCACTGAAATCTTTAAATCCATTTATTCGTGGAATGGAATCCACTCCGAGCCTGTTAAAGGGATGGAACCCTAAGTAGGATGGAACCTACGAAAAATCTAGTGGAACATCGTTTTTTATCCACTAACTTTTATTCAAATGTTTAACAAAATTATATATTATTTTCAAAATGATTTCAAAATCTTCCTTTTTAAATCAAAAACATCTATCCTGGTTTTAAATACTTTTAGCCTCAAAATAATCTTTATTTTCAATATCAAAATTATCCTTGGTTTTAAACTATCTTTAATTATAAAGTACTTAACTTTTAATATTTATATTTAAAGATTTAAATATGAAATTATAGTAAAATATTATATATACCAAAATATTATTCTCTATACTTATTTATGTATTTTAACTATAGTACATTTATAAAGTTTAAAATAGTTTTAATATAAGATAGAAGTTATTTTCAAAAGAAAAACAAATTATCAAAAATACCTTAGGCATGTCAACAACCCCTAGGTACCCATGTCGACATGATGGCAGTTGATTCAAAAAGTTTGAATTTTAAAGGAAGTGTCTATTCGTCATATACTTTCCCGAATGGACATGGCTGTTGTTCTACTATAAATAGGGGATGTTTTAAACGAATTTATATTCATAATTTTCTAATTTCACTCCTCTTCTTCTTCCACATTTCTTTATATACATTTTTACTATTACTCTGCTGAAATCACCATTGAATCTAACTAGATCATCTCTGGTTTGATTCTCTATCACTATATCAACAAGATCCCAGTGCTATTCAGAGTTATAGGCTTCTTTGTAATCAATCGAGCGAGAAAAGGTGTGATTGTAGCCTGGAAAATCAATCAAGTGAGAGAAGGTGTGATTGTAGCCAAGGAAATCAATTGGTGAACTTGTTGCCCATAAAATCAAGTATCTCTACCCAGAGGATTGTGAATCTGGAGTGGTGTACCTCGTGGCCTTGAAATCGAGGGTGTAATTGTAAGAATTGATTTTGAAATGAAATCCGTACTTGTGTTGCAGGACTGGATGTAGGGTAACTCCGAACCAGTATAAAATCCGGTGTGTTCTTTCCTTTACTGCTTTTACTTTATATTTGCATCTGTGTTTGATTCCGTGATTATATCTGTGTCTGAATATTGCATACATTTGTGTTCAAATTAATATAAACTCAAAAGAACTAGTAAACTCTTAAAACACTATTCACCCCCCTCTAGTGTTTATTCTAGCCTTAAGATCCATAATTCGCATTTCTTACAACAATCACATCAACTTTTGCTTTATCTACCTCAATGCCTTTATTTGAAATGACATCCCCAAGGACAATGCCATTTTTGGTAATGAAATGACATTTTTTCCAGTTTAGCGTCAAGTGTTTGTCCTTGCAACGATTAAGAGCCAACTCGAGATGGTGTAAGCACTCGGAACAAGAGTTTCCAAAGATGGAAAAATAATCCATAAACACTTCAAGAAAGCGTTCGATCTTGTCGGAAAAGATGCTGACCATGCATCTTTGGAAAGTAGCAGGAGTATTACAAATGCCAAATGACATACGTCAATACACAAAGGTGCCAAAGGGACACGTTAAAGTCGTTTTCTCTTGATCTTGGGGAGTGATTGGAATTTGGTTATAAACGGAATAACCATCAAGAAAGCAATAGAATTCATGATCGGTTAATTGTTCAAGCATTTGGTGGATGAAAGGAAGAGGAAAGTGATCCTTACGTGTTGCATCATTTAATTTTCGAAAATCAATGCAAACACACTAACCCGTTTGAGTACGAGTTGGAATGAGTTCGTTAGCATCATTCATGATAATGGTAAGTCCAGACATTTTAGGCATGACATGAATTGGGCTAACCCATGAACTATCAGAAATGGGATATATGATTCTGTTATCGAGGAGTTTATGAATTTCATCTTGAACCACATCCTTCATTTTTGGGTTAAACCTTCGTCGCGCGTCACGAACAAGCTTGGCATCGTCAACTAAATGGATACACTGTTGAACCAGAGCAGGACTAATTCCCTTTATATGAGTAATTGACCATCCAATTGCTTCTTTGTTTTTTGACAGAATTGAATGAAGGGAAGCTTCTTGGTCAAGACAGAGATTTGAAGAGATTATAACAGGAAACATTTCATTGTCACATAAGTATGCGTACTTAAGGTGATCAGGACAAGGTTTGAGTTCCAACCTAGCAGGTTGCTCAATCATAGAATTCGGTTGAAGTTCTGATTCAACGGTGAGGGGTTCAAACGGAAGCGCATTTTCAATTTCGTTGGGCTTGTCATGAAAAAGTTGTTCGTATTCGGTCTCGAGTTCGTGGTTAAGGTCAACTGTTTTGTAGTCAAAATTTTCTTGAATGCAACTAACTTTCAATGTTTGGTCAAGTGATTCATTCAATTGGTTTTCAAGACTGAAGATGTTAAGATCCAAAGTCATGTTTCCAAAAAAAATTCCATCAAACCGTTTCAAAAATTGATTAGAGCATTTGAAGTAGCCAAGAAAGGTCGGCCCAAAATCAATGGAATTTGACTCATCGAATTATTCACGGTTTGTATTTCAAGGACGATGAAATCGACAGGGAATATGAATTGGGAATTGATGAGTATGTCCTCTATTTCTCCCATGGGTTTCTTTATTGAATGATCGACAGATTGAAGACTTACTTTCATCAGTTTTAGTTCACCAAAGCCAAGTTGCTGGTAAACTGAATAAGGAATCAAATAGACACTCACACCCAAGTCTAGTAAGCATCGTCTTGTCTACTATAGTATACGAGATCATTGGACATCCAAGATCTTTGTGTTTGACGGGAATTGATTGGTACAAGACTTCACTAAGTCTGGTCGCTAAGAAAATTTTATTGGGTACATTATTTCCCTTTTTTGAGTATACAAGTCTTTGAGAAACCTAGCGTAAGTTGGGACTTGTTGAACAATATCAAAATGCGGGATGTTAACTTTGACTTGTTTGAAAAGTTCTAGCATCTTTTCCATTTGATCAGAATGTTTCTTAGGCTGAAGGCGATGTGGAAATGGAACACAATGCTCAGTAGGTCGGTCTACTTGAGTAGAAGAAGAATTTGGAGTAGATTTGATTCGATGTTTGGCTCAATGTTTTGTTCTGAATTGCTTGTCGTTTTCGAAGTGTCAAGAGGAGTTTTCGATAAATCATTTGGATTAACAACTTGATTATTGCCTTGTTTGCCGGAATGCAAAGTCGCGATAATATTCATTTGTTTACGTCGTTGTCTTGAACAATATGGGCTTGATTCGAATTCTTGTTTTGATTTCTAGGATTCGAAACGGGCTGACTTGGGAATGTGCCTCATTCACGTTCACTTACAGAAGTGGCTAATTGACTCATTTGCATTCAAAGTTTAGCAATCGATTGACTCGTGTTCCGCATGTATGAGGTTAACAAATTTTGCAAATTGCTATTTGATTGGAGGCTTTGAGTAGTTGCTTTAGCCAAACTTTCATGACTTTTCTCAAGTGAAGTCAATCGTTTATCATCTTGGAGAGCAAAATATTATTTCATTGATTTTGGGACGGAGGCACAAAATTTTGTTGAAAGTTATTGGGCTAAAAGGGAGGATTCGAAGCATTGTTCAGAAATGCATGAAAGTTGGGACGAACCAAATTCGTATTGGAATTATTTTGTTTCCATGCAAAATTAGGATGACTTCTCCAACCAGGATTTTACGTTGGAAAAAAGGGTCATTTTTAACCTTATTAAAAGCATTAAGTTGTTCTATCGAGTTAGGACACTGATCAGCTATGTGCTTCGGATCATTGCATTTATAACACATTAGTTGGGAAGTTTGGTTCATTTGGTTGAATGAGAAACCGTTGTCGATTTTATTGATCATTGCATTGATTTTAGCTTCCAAACCCGACAATGATCCTATCGAGTGTGCGCTCGATCGTGAATAAATGGATTTTTCATTAGAACATTCTTTTTGAGATGATTTTTCGACCAAGTTTTCAAGAAATTGCCAAGCATCGTCATGATTTTGGGCGAGAAAATTGCCTTAGCACATTGATTCAAGCATGGTTCTTGAGCTATTTTCAAGTCCATCGTATAAGATTTGGCAAAGAGTTCATTTTTCGAAATTATGGTGTGGACATTTTATCAAAAGCTCTTTAAATCTTTTAAATTATTTTTCAAAAGGTTCACCATTGAATTGATGAAAATTCACAATTTTATTTTGGATTTTAGTTGTTTTTCCCAAGGGGTAGAATTTTTTTAAGAAAACTTTAACAAATTCTTCCCAAGTTCCGATTGAGTTCGATGGTAAGCTATACAACCATTTTTCAGTGTAATCGATAAGGGAAAATGGAATTAACCGAATTTTGATTCCATCATCACATAATAGTTGGAGTTTAATGGTTGCACATACTTGTTTGAATTTTGTTAGGAATTGTATGGGTCATCATGTTCAAAATTGCTAAATTTCGGAAGCATGGCAATATGATTGGAATGAATTTTGAAGTAATTACCTGTTGGGGCAGGTAATGTGATACAAGAAGGAATAGAAACTCTATCAGGAAAGATTCTATCCGTGAGAGTTCGTGGAGCATTTTCGTTCGCCATCATTGGAGGATCGTTTATTTGAGTTAATCGATTCATCGTCATGTCACGAGTCGAGGTACTCATGCACAAGTGAAAGGTCAAGTAGAGAAAGAAGTGAGAATCAAGTTAAGAGAATGGAACAAGGTGCAGAGATGCAATGAAGTGAAAAATTGTTTTTTTAAAGGAAAAATATTTACCAGCAAGAATCTATTTTTAAAAGGGAGATTTTACTTTTCTTTGTTTTTCTATATTTTCTTGCTTTTTTTAGTTTTTGTTTTTGAAAAGATTTTTTTGGATTTAAAAAAACTAAGTTAAGTAAAATGTAATTTTTTTTCTACTTTTGGATTTTGTTTTTTTATATTTACATGAAGTAATACAACTAAATGAATGCAAGTGCATAATTACAAATTTTCTGTCCTTAGTAGCTCCTAACCCAAAATTGTATAATCACACTTTATCTTAATCTAATAAAATAGTTCTTAGCCAGGTAACAAACAAGAGTTATCGGTGCACCACGAATCACCGTACCAATGCAGCCGAAGGCTTAAGTACCTTTAGAGAAATAATCACTATAATATTTAGGAATCACCGTAATATTTATATACGATTATTGCTCTGTCATAGCCTAGACACCAAGAAGTTAGATTGTCGAAAGAAGATAACTTGTCAAGGTACAATTAAGCCCTAGATGAGCTCGCGACACCCTTAAGTCCAACATCTAACCATTATTATTAGTCAAATCTACGATGAAATGCAATTTATGGGCTAAGGAAGGGGTAATGAAATCCCCTACCTTATATGGATTTGGGTGTTGCCCTTAGAAAATAAAAACAAGATGGAATGAATGCAAACCATAAATTAAATGTGATTTAACAATGCAATTATGAATGAAATTTGTTTTTGTATTTTTTTGGATTTTTAAAATGCAAGCAACCAACAATGGAATGAAAATAAAAACAAATGATAAAAGCATGAAACCAGAGCATGTAGAATTATTAGAAAATTTATTTAAAAGTAGTGATTTTTTTATAAGCAAGCAAAGCATTTTTTAGCAAGTAAGTGTAAGATCCCGTATTTGGAGGCCAAAAGCTAAGCGCTACGGATGCTGCGGTCATATATAGTATCAACTGCTAGTGACAAAATACGGTAATGCTAATAGTATCCATAATATCATAAGCACTTGATTATGAACAAAATCACAAATTTAAAAAAAATATTTTACTGATTATATTTCAAACTATAATTCATATCCAAGTTACATAATCCCATAAATGTATCTCAGGTAATGATCAAATATAATCACAATAATACACCGAGAGCGACATATGACGACGCCTCCTTGGTTGATCAGAGAAAATATAGTCATATTGACTTAATACACACAGTAGAAAAATAAATAGAATAATCTGTAACTCCTAATTAGCTATTTGTCAGTCACCTACTCGTCTTCGGAAGCTTTATTCGCCAAAACAACAAAACCCGAGAACCTCAACCCTTGGCCTACTCAAGAACACCCGAGAGTTTAAGGGGAAACAAAAACTTTGAGCCGGACATAAAGCCTGGTGTGAATAATTCCATTACATCTTGGTTTACTGTTATTGAGTGAAACCACGCCGCTTAGCGAAACGAGTTTCCCCTCACTAATATCCTCTTCAAAACATATATTTTGCAAATCTTTTCTTATAACCAAACTGGTTAATCAAACTAATTATAATAATAGCAATATCCTTTATGCTAAAAAAAGGTAATAAATGGACTATCTGTCCGAAAACCGGGCTGACTTCCCTCAAACTGGACTAACTATCCGCAATCTGGACTAATTATCCTCAAACTGGACTAACTTTCCGCAAACTAGACTAACTATCTGCAAACTAGACTAACTGTCCCTTTTGTTAACTCGGGCGCACCAGATAAATATTAAATGGTTTAAATAACTGTTAGAAAAAATTTCTTGATGGTCTGTCCTTAATTTACATCTCCAAGGGTCAACCGATCCTAATGGTTTTGCGGCTTACCAATAACCTACCTTTGTACATAAATATCCCTTTCTATGCGTAACCAACATTTTAGTCTTACCTGTGACTAAGCCCTACACACTGGAATTCTGGACTAAATTAGTTAGGGGCTAATAGCTAATAAGCATAGGGCGCGACCCTACACAAGTCCTATTTGGTCTTCTAATCTGAGTCATTTTCAAAGGGTTAACTACCCTTTAAATTATCCTTGAAAAACCTTTTCGAAATGATTTAACCCTTTAAATCATACATATACAAGGAAAAAACATTATTAGCTTTATTCTAAGCTATTTTGCTATGATATATATACTTTACTCAAAATAATGTTGATGAATTTTAATGAGGATTGCCTATCCCCTCAAACTAAGTTAAAGTCCTTTTTAACTTGAAAACACTTTGACTATACTGCCAAGTTAATACCTTCGAAACCTTTGTTTAAAACCCTTTAAAAATCCTCTTCAAAACACTTGAAATTAACCCTTTTTAAACCATTGAAAGCAACCCTTTCAAAACCATTGAAAGTCTTTCCTTTGAAAGCTTTAAAACATTAGACATCCTTCTTTAAGACCTTTAAATATTACCTTTTGAAAACATAGAAAAAACCTTTCCTTTCAACCCTTTTGAAACCTTAGGGAACCTACCTTTCGAAACCATTAATTAAAACCCTTTCAAAAGCATTAAAATACTAAACCTTTTAAAATCCTTTGGGTTTAATTTAAAACACGTGGAAACCTTTTGAAACCATTCAAAAATTTACCCCTTCGAAACCTTTGAAACCATTTCGGTCGAAACCTTTTGGATTATGCCTTCAAGTAGAGCAAAAGGATCAAAAACTCAATAAAGTTGAAAGCACTCCTTTCGAAATCATTCCTAAGTAAAGAAGTGATGGTGTCAAAACCATCCCTTTAAAAGCGTTGGAGAGGTGGCCATTTTTTTTAAAATAACCCCTTAGACACCATCTGGATCGAAATGAAGGAAGCAACTGCTAAAGGTTTCGACTTAGTCGAAAGCGATCACTTAAAACAAAAGCGCAACCCAATCAAAACCATATCTTTAAAACCATTTGACTTAGTCGAAAGCTAACCAAGTTGAAAGCTACTTAGTCGAAAGCAAGCATGCACATTTTTATCTAAAAACAAAGTAATGCTTTAAACCTTTCAGAACCCCTGGTTTCGACCCTATACCTTCCACCTATGTCCCATTGACTACTTACCAGTTGTATGATACAATATGCATTGGTTTCTACTGTGTCAGAGGCGAAGGTAAGGAGGCGGAACCTGGTGCCGAAAGCATTGAAATAGTGAAAAACATGTTTATTTGTCCTTTTAACTATTTCTTTTGTACCTAACCTGCCTTTTTTGTCAAAAAATGATCGGTTGCCAGTTTCGCTTTTCCAAAAGTACTATCGACTTTCCAGAATTAACAATCTGAATTTATTTACAAAAAGGCCCTTCTTCTTCCTTAATTATATAAAACATTTAAATCTCATACTTTAAATAATTTTTTATGACCATTAAAACACTTAGGAAAATTCTACGACATTCCTAAAAAATCACTTGTTATGTTTTCTAATATATATAAATTTCAGACCCAAACCATTAATTATTTAATCGTAAATAATTTATAATCCAAAGTAACATTTTCTTCACTAGAAAATTTATATAAATTCCATAAAAATTTAGAAAATTCCAAAAATTAAAACCCATCCCCAAAATATTATTTCTAGTCTATACAAAAATTCGCAAGGCATTTGGATGTCTTTTAATAGGGTTTTTTCCTTAAAACCTATCATAAAATCAATATGATTATGCATAAATCATCAACACATATATATAATTATTCAATCATTCAAAAACATGACAAATCAATGCAAAATACGTTGAATTTCATCTTAAAACTGAAAACAAAAGAAATATGAGATGTAAACATTATTCACTTTAGCTTTAGAGATTAAGAGATTGAGATGTGAATGGATTTGATTTGCTTAAGCTTCTTCCTAGCTTTTCTCTATCCTTTTCCACTTTCTCTTGTTAATGCCGGTCGGCCTCTTGGTTAAAAAATTTGATAAAATTAAATGAATGTGTATGGGAATACACAGCCAAGTTTTAGGGATATAAGAATGGTCTCTTTCCTATTTTACTCCTCTTATATTTCAATTTAAATCTTTCTTAATTCATTGGTTAAATGACATGGCTACACTTAAATTAAAATTAAAATCTCAATCCCCTAATCAACACATTGTCTTATTTAATTTAACTAATTAAGTATCCTAAATAGTGTTACTGAAAATATGGGGTGTTACAGACTCCCCTCAAAAAATTTCGTCCTTGAAATTATGTTAAGGTGCACAATAATCAAACCAAAAGGTAAAAATACCATCAAACAAGTCAGGATAAGTATCTCTAATCCCGCTCTCAACCTCCCAAGTACATTCCCTGTCATCATCACTCCACTGGACTTTGACTAATCTAACCATCTTGGTTCTAAGCCTCTTCTCATCTCTCGCGACAATGTGAATTGGCTTTCTCACTATAGTCAAATCCGGTTCTTCCACTAAGTCATCTAGCACAGTCAGTGCAATTGCAGTCTCCGGGTCTCTAATACACCTTCTGAGATGAGTGAAAGGACCCTCCTAATTATACTCTAATTCCATAAGTATTTTTTTTTTTTTTAGGTAAAGAGGATATATATATATATATATATAGATAGATATATCATCCATTTCAATTGTCATTCTCAGGGTCACTTTCTTTTTCCAATAAATCAAATATATCCAGGATCACAATAATCAACCAATATAAATATATCAGTACATTTACAAAAATAAGCACATACATGTGAGGATGTATATGCCTCTCTTGTTTGAATCAGAGTTCTGGAAAACAAGAGGATATTGGATTGCTAATTTATTTTATTTTTTTGACCAAACAATCCACTGGAAACATACACATTAGTCTGTTTATACTAACTAAGAAGTGATCAAGTAATAATCAGTAGTAAACAAGCTTTTAATATAGATGTTTGTGTTAAGTTCTGAATAGTGTCAAAATCAGTATAAAATAAAGTGGATCCTAAGTGAACACAAGCAACATCTAGGCGTAATGGAAACGCGCCTAACTTATACACGAGAAGTCACGAGTTCGAGTACTATGCTGGTTGGTTCAAACACAATTTTTGTTTTTCTTCTTTTTTTTTTCTTCTGTACATTTTAGAATCTGTTATTTACCTATATCCGCACATATATGTCTTATTATTGCCTATATTTCAACATACTAAACAATAATTCTTGCTTAATTATTTTTGAATTCCATTCCTACAACCTAGAAGGCTTCATGATTGAATGATAAGAGTGTTTATCATTTTCCAGGTTTGTATTTCTTCTTATAAGATTTGTCTGGCATTTAAAATACATTTGGTTAGAATCTGAGTAAAATTCAGATTCTTATTTCAAATACAAAGGAAAAGGTGTGGTAAAATCTGCACTTAAACATGTTTATGTGCATATATATCTGCAACTATTTGAATCTGGCTTCCATCTATCTTACTACAGATCCTTTCTTTATTTAAAGGTAGGACATGAAACTTTTGTATGGAACAAGTTTAACTATGAAAACCTTGTAGCTATATAAAACATTTAACTTATGCCTATTTCATTTGCATACATATGCTATATTAGAAAATAAAACATTTAAGTTTCTGAAAATCAACTATCCTGCTTTTCCAAAACTTTAATCCTTTTCAAAGATTCATGATTGACTAATGCATTTATAAAATGTAATCATTCAATTTTAACATGGTGTACTTGCTAATCTACTTACAAGATTTGATTAAAATTCTTTTTAAACATAACAGATATTTAACTTAATTCATAGTTTCCAGATACAAAACAATCTCTTAACAAAATGCCTAACAAAATATCCATCCAATATTCAACACTTAATACAAGTAGCAATTTAAATTGTCAATACATGCAGATTTCAACATTTAGGCTCTTATCTAACTAAGTTTAGCATGCTATATCTTCTTCTCAAGGTCTTGCTCCTACTCCTACTTAGTTGCTGCAATCCCTGAAAAAGCATTGGAGACTGCCTCATTTTAAATGAGACACCCCAGATGCCATTAGCACACTAGGGTCAGACACATGTCTGGTATGAGAAAATTCACAAAAGCAATTTATTAATTAGTTTAAAATCAAGTTAAGTACAAATACATAAGGTTCTGTCCTTTCGAATCAGGTAAATACTTGTGTGCATGCTCTGTGTCATTGTGCATGTGCACACTTTAACTTTCTTTCCAGAGGCTACACCTATGAATATGGCACATATATTCAAGCATACAACTCAATCATAGACAAACAATCATTCATACCAAACAGGAAAATAACTAATATGAGTTAAATCACTTATTCCATTCTCATATTTCAAATCTGGGAAAAACTCTAGTTTTCTCATCTACTCAAGTATTATTTCCTTGGTATATTTATCTATCCTTGGTCTCATCTGCAATATTTATGAATCAATGGACACACTGTAATGAACTAATTCACTCCATTACACAAAGATCTCAGGACTTAAACAAGCCATGTGTCAACTTATGTTACTCAAGCACACAAGTCATTCCTGCAGTATTCTTGACCCCAATATCCTAATCAGGTTTTAGTTAATAATAACTCTTTTGATTTTTCATGGCAAAACCATTCAGTGCTTCATTTCATTAGCTAAAAACATCCAAACAAGGCATCTCATATTATTCATAACCATACAGAGGCAAACAAGCAACAACCATATGTGATTACAAAATAAGGTTCTGTATATATGTATATATTCATCCTGGTATTTTTAAAAGGAGTTTAGGCAACTAACATTGGCTTATGGTTTCTGAGAGAGTTTTTCTTTTGCAAACATTTGTGCTTGAGTTAAACTCAGGATGACCTGGTTTCACTGAATCACAAAATTTTGTTTGCTATGCATTTTATTGAATCAGGGGCATCAGCACATAGGAAACTCTATTGCACCCCTAATTCCTTTCTATTTCAAGCCTCAGCACTTATACATGAGTATATTGCAGCTCAACATTATTTGCATTTTTTTGGGTTAAGCCAAAACCAATACTACTTGCCTATTCTCAACATTTTATTTTCTGGGTATTTGTTTATATCCCTAAATATTAACATATCAGAGATCTGAGTGTATAAACAGATATGTATACTATCAACACATAAAACCTTGTTATAATAAAACAAGTGATCAATCAAAGAAAATCAAAACATATTCAGGTTTAAATTCACAGATAAACATTCATTTATGAAAATACTCTTTTAATAAAAATACTTTTATCTGGCTGCCTACATTAGGACTTATTGCCTTAGGTTTTTGAGTGAGTTTTCTCACCTAGCTCTCTCCTTTGTTTCCTTAATTTACTGATGAACTCCTGCTCTTATCCTCAAGCTCTCTTTCTTCCCTTGTCTTATAATTTCTGTGGTATTGTTTTTCTCTTTTTTTTCAAAATTCTTTTCTGAGGAGAAGAGGAGGCTGTTGCATATACATGTATATATACAGAGTCTTTCTTAGGGTTTTGGGTATTGGCTAAAGCCATTTTTGCCCACCAGAAAATCATGTTATCTGCATTTTAAACCCAAGGTTCTACCCCTTCCCGGCTTAATTTGGGTGAAGAGAAAAGTGGTTACACATTTCAGAAATTTGCTTTTCAGAAATTACTTTTCCCCCTTGTCTACAATCATGCTAAAAATGTGACTTGATTTTGTTATTTATTAAATACACTTCCTAATTCTGCCTATAGCAACATTTCTCTGTTTTCTCTTATTTTTTTTTCTATTTTTAGCTTTCATGTAAATGGTATGTACTTCCTTCATTTATTTATAAGAGAATTATTCCTTTTTATATCTCCATTCTTTTCATTTCTGCTTATATTAAAATGTGTCTGTATATTTTATTTCACTAGTTTAAACTCTAGTATTTTATTAACACATATATATATTTATATATATAAGTCTTTCTGAAATAATTAGTATTCCCACCTATATATTCATACATCATTCTATACTGACACACACACATATGCACATGTATACTTAAGAAAATATTCAGTAGCATACATACATTTATATTTACTTATGCATTCAGCTTTTAAAGATTTAATATATATATATATATATATATATATATATATTCCCATACATATCAATATGTATTTATTCTTAAAGTTCAGAGATTTTAGCTTTAGTTCATGTGTATACCCTGTGCACACATGTACACACATTCTGATACACTATCAAGCCATAACAATCTCCTTCCAAAATTTAATTCAAAAATTATTTTGAATTCACTTATATTTGTCAAAATAAATTCCTAAAATCTTGGGTCATTACATACACCCCTCCTTTTAGAAATTGTGTCCCACAATTTTTCCTAAGCTTAAAATAAATTTTAAACTTAATTCAGAGAACAAGTATATTCTCTACCAAATAGATTCTTAGTTCTATACTAACTAAAAATATATTCATCCAAAATAGAGAAAGCAATCAAAAATCAGAATTACCTTAATCTGAAAATAGCTTAGGATAATTCATCCTAACTTTGTCTTCTAATTCCCATGTGCAATCACTAGGATCTAGACTCCACTGTACCTTCACAAGTTTCAGAGATTTATTCCTCAACTTCTTCACATCTTTTGCCAAAATTCCCACTGGATCCTTTTCATAAATCAAATTAGGATTTATCTGCACTTGGGTTGGGGTTTCAAGAATTTCTGCCTTGTCATGGACCCATCTTCTCAATTGTGATACATGAAAAACATCATGTATACCTTGCATGTTTCCTGGTAATTCCAACTTATATGCCAAAGGACCAATTCTCTCCAGAATTTTGTATGGTCCAATATATCTTGGGGTTAATTTGCCTTGTTTTCCAAACCTCAGCACATTTTTCATGGGTGAGATTTTGATGAAAACAAAATTTCCCACTTCATATTCTACCTGCCTCCTTCTCATGTCTGCAAATTTCTTTTGTCTATCTTGAGCTGCTGTCATTCTTCTTCTTATCAACTCAATTTTCTCCTTGGTTTCTTGTATGTACTCAGGTCCTAAAATAGACCTTTCTCCTGCTTCTACCCAGCAAACAGGTGACAAGCAGGGTTTACCATATAAGGCTTCAAATGGAGCCATTCCTATGGTGCTTTGGTAGCTGTTGTTGTATGTAAATTCAACTAGATGAAGATAATCTTCCCAGTTGCCCCCAAAATCCAGTATACATGCCCTCAACATGTCCTCCAAAACTTTGTTTACCACCTCAGTCTGCCCATCTGATTGAGGATGGTAAGCAGTACTTAAACATAGTTCACTTCCCATTGCTTCTTGAAAGCTTCTCCAGAATTTTGAAGTGAAGATGTTATCCCTATCACTCACAATGGTTTTGGGAATGCCATGTAACCTTACCACTTCTCTTATAAAAATTTGAGCTAGTTTTGGTGCTGTTCTTTCTGATTTGACTGGGATGAAGTGTGCTACCTTGGTTAGCCTATCCACTATCATCCATATACTGGTATTACCTCTCTTAGATCTAGGCAGTCCATCTATGAAGTCCATAGATATGTCCTCCCACTTCCACTGTGGTACACTAAGAGGTTGCATCAACCCTGATGGTCTTTGAGTTTCAGCCTTGACTTGTTGGCAAGTCATACATTTGGCAATGTACTTAGCTATATCAGATTTCATCCCCTTCCACCAGAAGTCTCTTTTCAAATTTTGATACATTTTTGTGTTACCTGGGTGAATGGAGTATTTACTTCTGTGATATTCATTCAATATCTCCTTCTTCAATTCTATGTCCTCTGGTACACACATCCTATTCTGGTATCTCACATAACCATCTTTATCAATGTGGTGATTCATTACTTCCTCCCCTCTTGAGAGGAGCATTTTCTTCTCTAATAAGTGAGCATCTTGTTCTTGCATTTTTCCTACCTTCAGAATTAAATCTGGTTGAAGTGTCATTAAGCTTAACTTCCCTTTATCTTCTTGTGCACCATGCATCTGCTCATTAGTGTGCACACAACTATTCTCCTCAATCTCTAACTCAGTTAGCAAAGATAAATTTTTAAATTCTGCTATCATCATCATAGCCAATTTAGCATGCTGTCTACTTAGAGCATCTGCAACTTTGTTTGCTTTTCCTGGTGTATAAAGTATGTCAAAGTCATAGGCAGCTAAGAACTCCACCCATCTATGTTGCCTCATGTTCAAATCTTTTTGTGAAAACAAATATTTTAGAGACTTGTGGTCAGTGTAAAGTTCAAACTTAGTGCCTAACAAATAATGTCTCCAAAGTTTTAAAGCATATATCACAGCTGCTAATTCGAGATCATGTGTGGCATACCTTACTTCATGGGGTTTAAGTTGTCTGGATGCATATGCAATGACTTGGCCTTGTTGCATCAACACTGCACCCAAGCCAAATCCACTAGCATTAGTGTATACCACTAATTCTTCATTTCCATGTGGTACCTTTAGAATTGGAGCATTCACCAATGCCTCCTTCAATTGTTCAAAAGACTTTTCACATTTTTCTGACCAAACAAAAGCTTGGTTCTTCCTGGTTAGGTTAGTGAGTGGTGTAGAAATTTTTGAAAAATCTTTTATAAACCTCCTATAATACCCTGCCATCCCCATAAATGACCTCACTTCACTCACAGTGCTTGGCCTCTTCCATGCTTGAATAGCCACTACTTTATTGGGGTTCACAGAAATTCCTTTGGCAGATATAACATGGCCAAGAAAATGTACTTCCTCCTTCCAAAACACACATTTTGAAAATTTTGCCTTTAAATCTTTTTCCCTTAATCTAGACAAAACTAGGTGCAAATGATGCTTATGTTCTTCCACTGTCTTGGAATAAATCAAAATGTCATCTATAAAAATAAGCACAAACTTGTCTAAACAATCTCTAAAGGTTCTGTTCATTAAATCTACAAAGTAAGATGGTGCATTGGTCAAGCCAAATGGCATAACCAAAAATTCATACAACCCATACCTAGTGTTAAAGGCAGTGTACTTGATGCTTGATTCTTCCACCTTCATTTGATGAAAACCAGATGCTAAGTCTAGTCTAGAAAATACTTTTGCCCCTGCTAATTGATCAAAAAGATCATCTATTCTTGGCAATGGGTATTTATTTTTAATAGTTACTTTGTTTAATTCCCTATAATCTATGCAGAGTCTTAAGGAGCCATCTTGCTTCTTAACAAACACCACTGGTGCTCCCCAGCAAGAATTACTTGGTCTTATAAAACCCTTTTCTTCCAATTCTTCTAACTGTTTCTTTAATTCTTTTAGTTCATTTGGCCCCATTCTAGTTGGCTTTTTAATCACTGGGCTTGCTCCTGGAACAAGATTGATCTGGAATTCTACTTGTCTATGGTGTGGAATACCCTTGACCTCACCAAACACATCCAAATATTCATTGACTATGGGAATTTCTTCAATGTTTAGTTCACTGAAATCTTTTTCTGAGTCAACTAAATGATATAGTTTTCCTTCCTTAGCCACCTCACATAAAACTGTGATTCTCTGGCCTCTAGAATTTTGCAATGATATGGTGGATGAGTCTAAATTAATTATGGCTTTAAATTGCCTTAACCAGTCTACCCCCAATATAACACCTATATTTGGGTAATTCAAAACATATAAATTGGAAATAAAAATATTTCCTCCTATGTTTAACTCCACATCCACACAAATCATATTTAAAACACTAGAACTCCCCAATGGACTGTGTATATGCAATGGGGTTTCAACTAATATGCAATTCAGTTTTAGCATTTTAACCAATTCATAAGAAATTAAGGAGTGAGTTGCCCCAGTATCATACACTACTGTTATGGGTATGGTACAAATAAGTAATGTACCTTCCACTTGGCTATGGTTTACAGTGTTACTCTCCATTGTGGCTTTGCCTTTTCCTTCCAAATTTGCCAATTTGCCTTGCTGTTTATACTCAGGACAATTCCTCTTCATATGCCCCTCTTTCCCACATAGATAGCATTTGAAAGCTCCTCCTTTCAATTCTGGACATTTTGGTTTGATATGCCCTTCCTTTCCACACTGATGGCACACAATTTTCTTCTTGTCTTCCTTAGCCTTGACATCTCCAGTGTTTTTGTTACTAGCCTCTTCTTTCTTCTTATCATAAGGGTGATACCTCCCCTTACCTTTCTTGTTATTATTGCTCTTAAAATTTCTGAACTTCTCCCTTTCCTTGTCATGCTGTTCCAACCTCAAAGCTAAGTCTATCACATGATCAAAAGTTTTGTCTGCATAGGGTAACATGGCTCTACTAAGTCCTGGATTCAAACCTTTTATGTACCTATCATTTTTAGATGCTTCATCTGCCACAAGCATTGCTCCATATGTGGAAAGCCCCTCAAACTTTTGAGTATATTCTGTGACAGTCATGGTTCCTTGTCTAAGTCTAATGAATTCTTCCAGCAAGGTAGTCTTTGCTGATGCTGGTACAAACCTTGCTTCCAACATCTCTTTGAATTGATTCCAAGTGATTTCATTCTCATTCCTCCCTGCAATGATTACTTCCCACCAGCCTAAAGCTACTCCTTTTAGCTGTCTGGAAGCCACTTGCCTCTTTCTTTGATCATCAAGTTGCATGTCATTGAAAATTCTTTCCAATGTTCTCAACCATGTTTGAATTTCCATGATACTCTCTGTCCCTTCAAAGCTTTTGCCTCCTAAATGAGTATATGTCTTAAGCAATTTTGAGAGTTCTTCATAGGGATTTTCTTGCCTTTGTCCTGCCCCATCCCTAAATGCTCTCACCAAGTCTTGTAGATTGACCATTGGTGGTGCATGGGAAGATCCTGCTCCCTGATTTGGTGGTCTCCCTACCATAGTTTGCTAATAATAATTTACATAGCTGGTTAGTTTGATATTTAGTTCCTTTTAATTTTATTTCTATCTAAGGACTTGATCCTTACTTCTACTATGTTGAATAACATAGCTCTGATACCAACTGAAAGGACCCTCCTAATTATACTCTAATTCCATAAGGATTTTTTTTTTAGGTAAAGAGGATATATATATATATATATATATATATAGATATATCATCCATTTCAATTGTCATTCTCAGGGTCACTTTCTTTTTCCAATAAATCAAATATATCCAGGATCACAATAATCAACCAATATAAATATATCAGTACATTTACAAAAATAAGCACATACATGTGAGGATGTATATGCCTCTCTTGTTTGAATCAGAGTTCTGGAAAACAAGAGGATATTGGATTGCTAATTTTTTTTTTTTGACCAAACAATCCACTGGAAACATACACATTAGTCTGTTTATACTAACTAAGAAGTGATCAAGTAATAATCAGTAGTAAACAAGCTTTTAATATAGATGTTTGTGTTAAGTTCTGAATAGTGTCAAAATCAGTATAAAATAAAGTGGATCTGTAATACCCCAAAATTTTGTGAAAAATCATTTTTGAAAAATGATTTAATTTTTGAAATATTTAGATTTAAATATGGTGAAATTTCTGGAATAAATAGTGTGCAAGTATATGTGTGCACGTGCACACTGAAATGGCACAAGGAAGAACTCCAGATTTCTTGGATTTAAAACAAGAATTAAAGGGCAATACAAACATGATTTGGCAACATGGTTGTTTGATTTCTGAAATTATATGGATCATCTTAGAAAGTAAGAAAAAGTAGGCTTTACTTTAAATCAGTAAACAAATTTTATTTAAAACCCAGAAGAGAAAATTATGTATAAACCTGTATACATATAGGTGCACATGCTTCTGAAATTAAAGAGAAATCAAATAAGCCTAGATAAGATATGTGTACATATATATATATATATTTTTAAGTACTGAAAAGTATATATATATAAGCAAGTAAAACAATGACATTAAAATGACATGAAATGTGATACAAGTTAATAAGCTTGTATAGGCAAAAATAGCAAAGGGGATTTTCAGAAATAATTGAAAAATAAAATAAGATAGTCACACTTTTAACATGACTAGGTGAGTGGCCATTTTCTGTAAAGTAAAAGGAAGAAAATGCAGCCTTTAAATTGGTTAATATGGCCGGGGTAATATGAATGAAAAATGCATGATGCTAAGCCAGGACAGAAATGGAATTCTGTTTCAATAAAACCCTAGAGGAAAAATGCTTATAAATAGGCAGTTTAGCCAGTAGAATTATTTTACCCCGAGCTGCATAAAAATAAGAAAAGAAGAAGAAAATATTGAAAGGAAGGAGAAAACACTCAAACAAGAATTTTCTGGATTAATAAGAAGAAACATTTAGGTGAGTAATCTCACTGAGTTCATGGCATTAAGACCTGAGTTGAGGCAGCCACTTTTTATTGCCATTTATATATATTTCTGGTTTGGATGTATATGATTTCATCAATGCTTTTGATGTCTTATTTTAAATCTGATATGATTTGATATGGATGTTTTGGTGATCTCTGTTTTGTTGAGACATTTGTCTTTGAATGTGTATCATCACTGTTTTATTTTTACTCATGAATGTTAAAGTCTAGGATCTTAAAAATTTATATAGAGAATACTCTCAACTGTTATAGATCTATGGCATGGAAACCTTATGAAAATGATTGGAGCTGCATTATACTTGGTATAAGTGCTGAGGCTTGAAAAGAAAAATGTTAAGGGTGCAATAGAAATTTTCTAAGTGCTGAGCCCTTAATCAAATCAAAAAAAAAGAAACCCACAAGCTAAAATTATGATTGAACCAGATCTTGAATCTGAATCAATCATAAAGGCTTGCAGATCAGTATAACATGCCATGCCTCTTTTACAGTTGAAAATGTTCTTATATTTACTAAGATCAAGACATATTGACCCCATTTAGTAAATGACCGTCTGATTATTTCTGAGGGGAAATTATGCTAGAAGAAATTATGGATGTTTCCATGTTTGCAGTGACATGTTCACTTAGCATATTTGATGTTAGGATTTAAGACAATACACTAGTAAATAAACTAGGGAAGGGAAGGCCAAGATGACTGCTGGAATGCTTGTCATATTTGAAGTATGCAAGTTGGCACATGGTTTGTTTAAGCCCTGAGATCTTTGTGCAATGATGTGAATTAGTTCATTGCAATGTGTCCCAGTGATTCCTTAATAGCAGATGAGGCAGGGATTTAAATTGAATAATACAACCTGTATATGAAGAAATAGGAATATGGATATTTCTTAGGTTGAATGGTATGGAACCAAGATGATTCCAGTAAGTGAAATTGTTGCAAATAGATAATTATGTTTGCATGATTATGTATGCAAGTGAAAGAATGATAAATGAATATATCATACCTGAATCAACATAATTATACTATGTTAAAATAATTGATTGCAGAAATTTGCTTAAACAACTGAATTGCATATTAGTTGAATCAACAAGTTAGTACCCTTATATTCTCTATTGCTTAATATCATGAATGAATTGATGTTACTCATACCAGATCATAGATCTGACCCTTGTTTGCTCATGGCATCTGGGGTGTCTCATTTTAAAATGAGGCAGCCACTTATGTTCTTTCAGGTAACCCAGGCACTAAGTAAAAATGAAGTTATGGCTTTTATGGAGGAGTGAATGAACATGCTAGCTAGTTTCAATAAGAGTTTAAATCGATTATATCTGCATGTATTCAGGAAAAATTTTATGTTCTAAGATTTCCAGTTATGTAATGAATTCTATTATGGTTAGATGAACTAGTTGTATCATGTTAAATATATTGTTATGCACTAAGGTTTAAAATCTCAAAGGAAAAATCTGAGTGGGAAACAAGGAAATGATTTTAATTACTGATATGGATGTTTGGAAGAGAAATATGCATATGTAGTTGAGCTGTTGTTTTGTAAAGTTTATATTATGTAATAGTTAATCTTGAGATATAACAGAGCACTGAGTTTTAGAACAAAATCTGGATTTAGCAAGAAGTAGACTTAACAGGATTTTATTTTCTTTTTACTGAAATGCTTTGTAATTAAGTTTGAATTCATTTCTGAATTGAATTGAGAAGAGTAAGATGTTTTCCTAAAGCTTTAAACAGAATGCAATGAAATTGAACTAGTGTGGCAGATACAGGATTCATGAGTTAACCAGCTTCAATTAAATGAAGTATTGGTTGATCATGATAGATTGTATTCTGAAAATAAAAATGCATTTCAAAGCTTAGTACATTTAGCAATTGATTCACCCAGTTTTCTGGAAAATGAGCAGAAATATTGACATGTACATGTACATCTGTGTACATGTTGATATTTGAGCAAAAATATGATCATAAATTCTTAAAACAGTTGTAGGAATGGGATACAAAAATAGTAAGTAAGAAGGATTGTTTTGTATGTTGGGTTATAGGCAAAAATTAAACATATATGTACAATTATAGGTAGGTATCAGATTTCTAACCTTTCAGAAAAAGAAAAAAAGAAGAAAACCAAAAATTGTGTTTGAACCGACCTGCATGGTACTCGAACTCGTGACCTTTTGTGTATAAGTTAGGCGCGTTTCCATTACGCCTAGATGTTGCTTGTGTTCACTTAGGATCCACTTTCTTTTATACTGAATCTAATATTATCCAGACTTTAAACACAATCATCAACATTAAAAGCTTGTTTACTACTAAATATTACTTGATCATTTCTTGATCCTAATGACAGACTAAAGTACATATTTTAGTGGATTTTATGGCCAAAAATCTGAATACAATAATGTATCTGAATTACTAAATCTCTAAATCAAACAGGATGTTATTGAACAAAAAAATAATAATAAAGTATATACTCTGAATTTAAACAAGAAGAACACATACATCTTCATATGTATGTGTATATTATTAGATATGCACTGATATATTTATATTGGTAAGTTATTTTGATCCTGGATATATTTTGGTTATTGGAAAAAGAAAATGACCTTGGAAAATATGTTTGTAATGAATGATATATCAATATATCATCTCATAGCAAAAAAAAAAGAAAAAATCCTTATGAAATTAGGGTGGAAATAGGAGGGTCATTTCAGTTTGGTATCAGAGCACTTGGTTGCATTGATTGTTAAGTATTATAGAAATGTATTATGTCTGTTTGTTTTGGATGAAATAATTTAGATAAGAAATTAGAAATTATAGAAGTACTCATAATATACTAATACCATTTACCCAGAATTTAGTTAGCAGACCATGGTAGGAAGAGGATCTCATCACAATGCAGGACCCAGTGCACCTCAAATGCTTGATATGCAAGAATTTGTGAGGGTTTTAAGAGATGGAATTGGGCATAGGCCTGAGAACCCACATGAAGAGCTTTCAAAACTACTGAAGACTTATTCCAATTTGGGAGGCAAGAGTTTTGAAGGGACTGAGAGTGTGATGGAAATTCAAGCATGGTTGAGAACATTGGAAAGAATTTTCAATGACATGCAACTTGATGATCAAAGAAAGAGGCAAGTGGCTTCAAGACAGCTAAAAGGAGTAGCTTTAGGCTGGTGGGAAGTAATCATTGCAGGAAGGAATGAGAATGAAATCACTTGGAATCAATTCAAAGAGATGTTGGAGGCAAGGTTTGTACCAGCATCAGCAAAGACTACCTTGCTAGAAGAATTCATTAGGCTTAGACAAGGAACCATGACTGTCACAGAATACACTCAAAAGTTTGAGGGACTTTCCACATATGGAGCAATGCTTGTGGCAGATGAAGCATCTAAAAATGATAGGTACATAAAAGGTCTAAACCCAGGACTTAGCAGAGCTATGTTACCTTATGCAGACAAGACTTTTGATCATGTGATAGACTTAGCTTTGAGGTTGGAGCAGCATGACAAGGAAAGGGAGAAGTTCAGAAATTTTAAGAGCAATAATAACAAGAAAGGTAAGGGGAGGTATCACCCTTATGATAAGAAGAAAGAAGAGGCTAGTAACAAAAGCACTGGAGATGTCAAAGCTAAGGAAGACAAGAAGAAAATTGTGTGCCATCAGTGTGGAAAAGAAGGGCATATCAAACCAAAATGTCCAGAGTTGAAAGGAGGAGCTTTCAAATGCTATCTATGTGGGAAAGAGGGACATATGAAGAGGAATTGTCCTGAGTATAAACAGCAAGGCAAATTGGCAAATTTGGAAGGAAAAGGCAAAGCCACAGTGGAAAGTAACACTGTAAACCATAGCCAAGTGGAAGGTACATTACTTATTTGTACCATACCCATAACAGTAGTGTATGATACTGGGGCAACTCACTCCTTAATTTCTTACGAATTGGTTAAAGTGCTAAAACTGAATTGCATATTAGTTGAAACCCCATTGCATATACACAGTCCATTGGGGAGTTCTAGTGTCTTAAATATGATTTGTGTGGATGTGGAGTTAAACATAGGAGGAAATATTTTTATTTCCAATTTATATGTTTTGAATTACCCAAATATAGGTGTTATATTGGGGGTAGACTGGTTAAGGCAATTTAAAGCCATAATTAATTTAGACTCATCCACCATATCATTGCAAAATTCTAGAGGCCAGAGAATCACAGTTTTATGTGAGGTAGCTAAGGAAGGAAAACTATATCATTTAGTTGACTTAGAAAAAGATCTGAGTGAACTAACCATTGAAGAAATTCCCATAGTTAATGAATACTTGGATGTGTTTGGGGAAGTTAAGGGTGTTCCACACCACAGACCAGTTGAGTTCCAAATTAATCTCATTCCAGGAGCAAGTCCAATAATTAAGAAACCTTATAGAATGGGGCCAAGTGAACTGAAAGAATTGAAAAATCAGTTGGAAGAATTAGAAGGCAAGGGATTTATAAGGCCAAGCAATTCCTGCTGGGGTTCTCCAGTAGTGTTTGTAAGAAAACATGATGGTACCTTGAGAATGTGCATAGATTACAGGGAGCTAAATAAAGTAACCATCAAGAATAAATACCCATTGCCTAGAATAGATGATCTCTTTGACCAACTCAGTGAAGCTAAAATATTTTCTAGATTAGACTTAGCATCAGGATTCCATCAAATGAAGGTTGAAGACTCAAGTGTTAAGTATACTGCATTTAACACAAGATATGGCTTATATGAATTTTTGGTTATGCCATTTGGTTTGACAAATGCTCCTTCATATTTTGTTGATTTGATGAATAGAATATTTAGAGATTATTTAGACAAGTTTGTACTGATTTTTATTGATGACATTTTGATTTATTCCAAAACAGTGGAAGAGCATAAAAATCATTTGCATTTAGTTTTGTCAAGGCTAAGGGAAAATGATTTAAAGGCAAAATTTTCAAAATGTGCATTTTGGAAAGAAGAAGTGCATTTCCTTGGGCATGTTATCTCTGCCAAAGGAATATCAGTAAACCCTAACAAGGTAGTGGCAATCCAAGCATGGAAAAGGCCTAGCACCATCAGTGAGATTAGATCATTTATGGGGATGGCAGGATATTATAGGAGATTTATAAAAGATTTCTCAAAAATATCATCACCACTTACCAATTTAACTAGAAAGAACCAAGCCTTTGTATGGACAGAAAAATGTGAGCAAGCTTTTATCAAAATAAAGGAAGCTCTGATTAATGCACCAGTGTTGAGAGTGCCAGAAGGAAATGAAAATTTGGTTGTATACACTGATGCAAGTGGCTCTGGGTTAGGGGCTGTGTTGATGCAGCAAGACCAGGTGGTAGCCTATGCATCTAGGCAATTAAAGCCACATGAAACCAGGTATGCAACCCATGATCTTGAACTAGCAGCAGTTGTGTATGCTTTGAAACTTTGGAGACATTATTTGTTAGGTGCCAAATTCATTTTGTACACTGATCATAAGGCACTGAAATATTTATTCTCACAAAAAGATTTGAACATGAGGCAACATAGATGGGTAGAGTTCCTAGCTGCCTATGATCTAGATATACTGTATACACCAGGCAAGGCAAATAAAGTTGCAGATGCCTTGAGTAGACAACATGCCAAAGTAGCCATGTTGATGATGGAAGAGTTTAGGGATTTGTCTATACTTACTGATTTGGAAATTGAGGAAAGTAGTGAGGAACAAATGATGCCCATTGAAGAAGGTGAAGGTAAAGGGAAATTAAGTATGATATCTCTGCAATCAGATTTACTTCTTAAGATTGGGCAAATGCAGGAACAAGACCTAAACATGGTGGAAAAGAAAATGCTCATATCAAAAGGGGAGGAAGTAATAAATTATCAAGTTGATAAAAATGGGTATTTGAGGAATAAAAACAGGATATGTGTTCCAGAAAATATAGAATTGAAAGAGGAAATATTAAATGAGTACCATAGGAGTAAGTACTCCATACACCCAGGTAGCACCAAGATGTATCAAAATTTGAAAAGAAATCTTTGGTGGAAGGGGATGAAGTCAGATGTGGCCAGATATGTTGTAAGGTGCATGACTTGCCAACAAGTCAAGGCAGAGACACAAAGGCCATCAGGACTATTGCAACCCCTTAGCATACCACAGTGGAAGTGGGAGGATATATCTATGGATTTCATAGATGGTCTGCCTAGATCTAAGAAGGGAAACACAAGTATATGGGTAATTGTGGATAGGCTAACTAAGGTAGCACATTTTATCCCAGTTAGAGCAGAAAGAAATGCTCCAAAATTGGCTCAAATATTCATGAAAGAGGTAGTAAGGTTGCATGGCATACCTAAAACCATTGTGAGTGATAGGGATACCATCTTCACCTCAAGGTTTTGGAAAAGTTTTCAAGAGGCTATGGGGAGTGAATTGTGCTTAAGCACTGCCTACCATCCACAATCAGATGGTCAAACTGAGGTGGTGAACAAAGTCTTAGAGGATTTGTTGAGAGCATGTACACTGGACTTTGGAGGCAACTGGGAAGACCACCTCCATCTAGCTGAATTCACATACAATAACAGTTACCAAAGCACCATAGGGATGGCACCATTTGAAGCCTTATATGGCAAGCCATGTTTATCACCTATATGCTGGGTAGAGGCTGGAGAAAGGGCTGTTCTTGGACCTGAATATGTTAAAGAAACTACAGAGAGAATTGGGTTAATAAGAAAAAGAATAGCAGCAGCTCAAGATAGGCAAAAGAAATTTGCAGATAGGAAGAGAAAGCAAGTGGAATATGAAGTGGGAGACTTTGTTTTCATCAAGATTTCACCTATGAAGAAAGTCATGAGATTTGGCAAGCAAGGTAAGCTTACACCAAGGTATGTTGGACCCTATAAAATTCTGGAAAGAATTGGTTCATTGGCTTACAAATTAGAACTACCAGAGGAGATGAAAGCAATGCATAATGTTTTTCATGTGTCCCAACTTAGAAAATGGGTACATGATAAGGAAGACATTTTGGAAGAGCCTACCAAAATTCAAATAAATCCTGACTTGGTTTATGAAAAAGAACCAGTGGGGATTGTAGCCAAGGAAGAAAAGAAATTAAGGAGAAAAACCTTGAAACTAGTTAAGATCCAGTGGAGTAGTGATCCTAATGACTGCACATGGGAGTTAGAGGATAAGATTAGAATGGATTATCCTAAGCTTTTTGCAAATTAAAAGGTAATTTTTTTTTTCTGGAAAAATTTGTTATGCATGGTTGATATGGCTGAATTTGTTTGCTTATGCATATGTTTGATAAGTTTTCAGAAAATGATGCTCACTATAAATGTTAGAAAATTGTGAGGACACAATTCCTAAAAGGAGGGGTGAATGTAATACCCCAAAATTTTGTGAAAAATCATTTTTGAAAAATGATTTAATTTTTGAAATATTTAGATTTAAATATGGTGAAATTTCTGGAATAAATAGTGTGCAAGTATATGTGTGCACGTGCACACTGAAATGGCACAAGGAAGAACTCCAGATTTCTTGGATTTAAAACAAGAATTAAAGGGCAATACAAACATGATTTGGCAACATGGTTGTTTGATTTCTGAAATTATATGGATCATCTTAGAAAGTAAGAAAAAGTAGGCTTTACTTTAAATCAGTAAACAAATTTTATTTAAAACCCAGAAGAGAAAATTATGTATAAACCTGTATACATATAGGTGCACATGCTTCTGAAATTAAAGAGAAATCAAATAAGCCTAGATAAGATATGTGTACATATATATATATATATATATATATATTTTTAAGTACTGAAAAGTATATATATATAAGCAAGTAAAACAATGACATTAAAATGACATGAAATGTGATACAAGTTAATAAGCTTGTATAGGCAAAAATAGCAAAGGGGATTTTCAGAAATAATTGAAAAATAAAATAAGATAGTCACACTTTTAACATGACTAGGTGAGTGGCCATTTTCTGTAAAGTAAAAGGAAGAAAATGCAGCCTTTAAATTGGTTAATATGGCCGGGGTAATATGAATGAAAAATGCATGATGCTAAGCCAGGACAGAAATGGAATTCTGTTTCAATAAAACCCTAGAGGAAAAATGCTTATAAATAGGCAGTTTAGCCAGTAGAATTATTTTACCCCGAGCTGCATAAAAATAAGAAAAGAAGAAGAAAATATTGAAAGGAAGGAGAAAACACTCAAACAAGAATTTTCTGGATTAATAAGAAGAAACATTTAGGTGAGTAATCTCACTGAGTTCATGGCATTAAGACCTGAGTTGAGGCAGCCACTTTTTATTGCCATTTATATATATTTCTGGTTTGGATGTATATGATTTCATCAATGCTTTTGATGTCTTATTTTAAATCTGATATGATTTGATATGGATGTTTTGGTGATCTCTGTTTTGTTGAGACATTTGTCTTTGAATGTGTATCATCACTGTTTTATTTTTACTCATGAATGTTAAAGTCTAGGATCTTAAAAATTTATATAGAGAATACTCTCAACTGTTATAGATCTATGGCATGGAAACCTTATGAAAATGATTGGAGCTGCATTATACTTGGTATAAGTGCTGAGGCTTGAAAAGAAAAATGTTAAGGGTGCAATAGAAATTTTCTAAGTGCTGAGCCCTTAATCAAATCAAAAAAAAAAAGAAACCCACAAGCTAAAATTATGATTGAACCAGATCTTGAATCTGAATCAATCATAAAGGCTTGCAGATCAGTATAACATGCCATGCCTCTTTTACAGTTGAAAATGTTCTTATATTTACTAAGATCAAGACATATTGACCCCATTTAGGAAATGACTGTCTGATTATTTCTGAGGGGAAATTATGCTAGAAGAAATTATGGATGTTTCCATGTTTGCAGTGACATGTTCACTTAGCATATTTGATGTTAGGATTTAAGACAATACACTAGTAAATAAACTAGGGAAGGGAAGGCCAAGATGACTGCTGGAATGCTTGTCATATTTGAAGTATGCAAGTTGGCACATGGTTTGTTTAAGCCCTGAGATCTTTGTGCAATGATGTGAATTAGTTCATTGCAATGTGTCCCAGTGATTCCTTAATAGCAGATGAGGCAGGGATTTAAATTGAATAATACAACCTGTATATGAAGAAATAGGAATATGGATATTTCTTAGGTTGAATGGTATGGAACCAAGATGATTCCAGTAAGTGAAATTGTTGCAAATAGATAATTATGTTTGCATGATTATGTATGCAAGTGAAAGAATGATAAATGAATATATCATACCTGAATCAACATAATTATACTATGTTAAAATAATTGATTGCAGAAATTTGCTTAAACAACTGAATTGCATATTAGTTGAATCAACAAGTTAGTACCCTTATATTCTCTATTGCTTAATATCATGAATGAATTGATGTTACTCATACCAGATCATAGATCTGACCCTTGTTTGCTCATGGCATCTGGGGTGTCTCATTTTAAAATGAGGCAGCCACTTATGTTCTTTCAGGTAACCCAGGCACTAAGTAAAAATGAAGTTATGGCTTTTATGGAGGAGTGAATGAACATGCTAGCTAGTTTCAATAAGAGTTTAAATCGATTATATCTGCATGTATTCAGGAAAAATTTTATGTTCTAAGATTTCCAGTTATGTAATGAATTCTATTATGGTTAGATGAACTAGTTGTATCATGTTAAATATATTGTTATGCACTAAGGTTTAAAATCTCAAAGGAAAAATCTGAGTGGGAAACAAGGAAATGATTTTAATTACTGATATGGATGTTTGGAAGAGAAATATGCATATGTAGTTGAGCTGTTGTTTTGTAAAGTTTATATTATGTAATAGTTAATCTTGAGATATAACAGAGCACTGAGTTTTAGAACAAAATCTGGATTTAGCAAGAAGTAGACTTAACAGGATTTTATTTTCTTTTTACTGAAATGCTTTGTAATTAAGTTTGAATTCATTTCTGAATTGAATTGAGAAGAGTAAGATGTTTTCCTAAAGCTTTAAACAGAATGCAATGAAATTGAACTAGTGTGGCAGATACAGGATTCATGAGTTAACCAGCTTCAATTAAATGAAGTATTGGTTGATCATGATAGATTGTATTCTGAAAATAAAAATGCATTTCAAAGCTTAGTACATTTAGCAATTGATTCACCCAGTTTTCTGGAAAATGAGCAGAAATATTGACATGTACATGTACATCTGTGTACATGTTGATATTTGAGCAAAAATATGATCATAAATTCTTAAAACAGTTGTAGGAATGGGATACAAAAATAGTAAGTAAGAAGGATTGTTTTGTATGTTGGGTTATAGGCAAAAATTAAACATATATGTACAATTATAGGTAGGTATCAGATTTCTAACCTTTCAGAAAAAGAAAAAAAGAAGAAAACCAAAAATTGTGTTTGAACCGACCTGCATGGTACTCGAACTCGTGACCTTTTGTGTATAAGTTAGGCGCGTTTCCATTACGCCTAGATGTTGCTTGTGTTCACTTAGGATCCACTTTCTTTTATACTGAATCTAATATTATCCAGACTTTAAACACAATCATCAACATTAAAAGCTTGTTTACTACTGAATATTACTTGATCATTTCTTGATCCTAATGACAGACTAAAGTACATATTTTAGTGGATTTTATGGCCAAAAATCTGAATACAATAATGTATCTGAATTACTAAATCTCTAAATCAAACAGGATGTTATTGAACAAAAAAATAATAATAAAGTATATACTCTGAATTTAAACAAGAAGAACACATACATCTTCATATGTATGTGTATATTATTAGATATGCACTGATATATTTATATTGGTAAGTTATTTTGATCCTGGATATATTTTGGTTATTGGAAAAAGAAAATGACCTTGGAAAATATGTTTGTAATGAATGATATATCAATATATCATCTCATAGCAAAAAAAAAAGAAAAAATCCTTATGAAATTAGGGTGGAAATAGGAGGGTCATTTCAGGATCCTAAGTGAACACAAGCAACATCTAGGCGTAATGGAAACGCGCCTAACTTATACACGAGAAGTCACGAGTTCGAGTACTATGCTGGTTGGTTCAAACACAATTTTTGTTTTTCTTCTGTACATTTTAGAATCTGTTATTTACCTATATCCGCACATATATGTCTTATTATTGCCTATATTTCAACATACTAAACAATAATTCTTGCTTAATTATTTTTGAATTCCATTCCTACAACCTAGAAGGCTTCATGATTGAATGATAAGAGTGTTTATCATTTTCCAGGTTTGTATTTCTTCTTATAAGATTTGTCTGGCATTTAAAATACATTTGGTTAGAATCTGAGTAAAATTCAGATTCTTATTTCAAATACAAAGGAAAAGGTGTGGTAAAATCTGCACTTAAACATGTTTATGTGCATATATATCTGCAACTATTTGAATCTGGCTTCCATCTATCTTACTACAGATCCTTTCTTTATTTAAAGGTAGGACATGAAACTTTTGTATGGAACAAGTTTAACTATGAAAACCTTGTAGCTATATAAAACATTTAACTTATGCCTATTTCATTTGCATACATATGCTATATTAGAAAATAAAACATTTAAGTTTCTGAAAATCAACTATCCTGCTTTTCCAAAACTTTAATCCTTTTCAAAGATTCATGATTGACTAATGCATTTATAAAATGTAATCATTCAATTTTAACATGGTGTACTTGCTAATCTACTTACAAGATTTGATTAAAATTCTTTTTAAACATAACAGATATTTAACTTAATTCATAGTTTCCAGATACAAAACAATCTCTTAACAAAATGCCTAACAAAATATCCATCCAATATTCAACACTTAATACAAGTAGCAATTTAAATTGTCAATACATGCAGATTTCAACATTTAGGCTCTTATCTAACTAAGTTTAGCATGCTATATCTTCTTCTCAAGGTCTTGCTCCTACTCCTACTTAGTTGCTGCAATCCCTGAAAAAGCATTGGAGACTGCCTCATTTTAAATGAGACACCCCAGATGCCATTAGCACACTAGGGTCAGACACATGTCTGGTATGAGAAAATTCACAAAAGAAATTTATTAATTAGTTTAAAATCAAGTTAAGTACAAATACATAAGGTTCTGTCCTTTTGAATCAGGTAAATACTTGTGTGCATGCTCTGTGTCATTGTGCATGTGCACACTTTAACTTTCTTTCCAGAGGCTACACCTATGAATATGGCACATATATTCAAGCATACAACTCAATCATAGACAAACAATCATTCATACCAAACAGGAAAATAACTAATATGAGTTAAATCACTTATTCCATTCTCATATTTCAAATCTGGGAAAAACTCTAGTTTTCTCATCTACTCAAGTATTATTTCCTTGGTATATTTATCTATCCTTGGTCTCATCTGCAATATTTATGAATCAATGGACACACTGTAATGAACTAATTCACTCCATTACACAAAGATCTCAGGACTTAAACAAGCCATGTGTCAACTTATGTTACTCAAGCACACAAGTCATTCCTGCAGTATTCTTGACCCCAATATCCTAATCAGGTTTTAGTTAATAATAACTCTTTTGATTTTTCATGGCAAAACCATTCAGTGCTTCATTTCATTAGCTAAAAACATCCAAACAAGGCATCTCATATTATTCATAACCATACAGAGGCAAACAAGCAACAACCATATGTGATTACAAAATAAGGTTCTATATATATGTATATATTCATCCTGGTATTTTTAAAAGGAGTTTAGGCAACTAACATTGGCTTATGGTTTCTGAGAGAGTTTTTCTTTTGCAAACATTTGTGCTTGAGTTAAACTCAGGATGACCTGGTTTCACTGAATCACAAAATTTTGTTTGCTATGCATTTTATTGAATCAGGGGCATCAGCACATAGGAAACTCTATTGCACCCCTAATTCCTTTCTATTTCAAGCCTCAGCACTTATACATGAGTATATTGCAGCTCAACATTATTTGCATTTTTCTGGGTTAAGCCAAAACCAATACTACTTGCCTATTCTCAACATTTTATTTTCTGGGTATTTGTTTATATCCCTAAATATTAACATATCAGAGATCTGAGTGTATAAACAGATATGTATACTATCAACACATAAAACCTTGTTATAATAAAACAAGTGATCAATCAAAGAAAATCAAAACATATTCAGGTTTAAATTCACAGATAAACATTCATTTATGAAAATACTCTTTTAATAAAAATACTTTTATCTGGCTGCCTACATTAGGACTTATTGCCTTAGGTTTTTGAGTGAGTTTTCTCACCTAGCTCTCTCCTTTGTTTCCTTAATTTACTGATGAACTCCTGCTCTTATCCTCAAGCTCTCTTTCTTCCCTTGTCTTATAATTTCTGTGGTATTGTTTTTCTCTTTTTTTTCAAAATTCTTTTCTGAGGAGAAGAGGAGGCTGTTGCATATACATGTATATATACAGAGTCTTTCTTAGGGTTTTGGGTATTGGCTAAAGCCATTTTTGCCCACCAGAAAATCATGTTATCTGCATTTTAAACCCAAGGTTCTACCCCTTCCCGGCTTAATTTGGGTGAAGAGAAAAGTGGTTACACATTTCAGAAATTTGCTTTTCAGAAATTACTTTTCCCCCTTGTCTACAATCATGCTAAAAATGTGACTTGATTTTGTTATTTATTAAATACACTTCCTAATTCTGCCTATAGCAACATTTCTCTGTTTTCTCTTATTTTTTTTTCTATTTTTAGCTTTCATGTAAATGGTATGTACTTCCTTCATTTATTTATAAGAGAATTATTCCTTTTTATATCTCCATTCTTTTCATTTCTGCTTATATTAAAATGTGTCTGTATATTTTATTTCACTAGTTTAAACTCTAGTATTTTATTAACACATATATATATTTATATATATAAGTCTTTCTGAAATAATTAGTATTCCCACCTATATATTCATACATCATTCTATACTGACACACACACATATGCACATGTATACTTAAGAAAATATTCAGTAGCATACATACATTTATATTTACTTATGCATTCAGCTTTTAAAGATTTAATATATATATATATATATATATATATATTCCCATACATATCAATATGTATTTATTCTTAAAGTTCAGAGATTTTAGCTTTAGTTCATGTGTATACCCTGTGCACACATGTACACACATTCTGATACACTATCAAGCCATAACAATCTCCTTCCAAAATTTAATTCAAAAATTATTTTGAATTCACTTATATTTGTCAAAATAAATTCCTAAAATCTTGGGTCATTACAATGAGAAACAAGGAAAACATTGTGGACTCCTACCAAACTGCTCGGTAACTCAACTTTATGTGCGAGTTTCCCTATCCTCTCAACGATAGGAAAAGGTCCAACGAATCACGGTGCCAACTTCCCTGATCTTCCAAATCTGATCACAACCTTCATCGGTAACACCTTGACAAAAACCTGATCTCCAACTAAGAACTCTAAATCTTTCCGTCTCTTATTTGCATAACTCTTCTGCCTAGACTGAGCCTACTCCATTCTTGCTCAAATGAACTCAATCTTTTCTACAGCTTCTCAAACTAAATCTGGACAAAGAATTAACCTATCCCTGGTCTCCAAACAACAAACGGGAGATTTGCATGGCCTTCCATACAAAGCTTCAAACGGTGCCATCTTAATACTAATCTGATAACTATTGTTATACAAAAACTCGACTAGATGCATCTTCCCATGAACTCCTGAAATCTAGAACACAAGCTCTTAACAAATCCTCCAAGATCTTGTTAACTCTTTCGTTTTGCCTATCAGTCTACGGATGGTAAGCGGCACTCATCTTGAGCTTGGTTCCCAAAACTTTCTGTAGACTCTTTCAGAATTCGCTAGTGAATAAAGAATCTCTATCACTAACTATGCTACTAGGAATTCCATGCAGTCTAACCACATTCTTCATAAACAACCTCGCTAAAACAGGTGTCGTCCTGGTTGACTTAACTAGAATGAATGGGCATTCTTGGTCAATCTATCCACTATGACCCATATACTTTCATTCTCTCTATTCGACCTTGGCAACCTGTCAACAAAATCCATAGAAATAGAATCCCACTTACAAACTGGAATATCTAATGGCTGAAGCAACCCAATTGGCTTCTGGTGTTCGGTCTTTTCCTGTTGGCAATTCAAGCACTGCTTTACATATAAGTCAATATCTCGCTTCATACCTTCCCATAAGAAACTCCTTTTCATATCTTGATACATTTTAGTACCTCCTAGATGAATAGAGAACTTCGAACGATGGCATTATTCCAAGACTTCTTTCCTTATGTTTCCTACACTCGAAATACATAATCTTCCTTTCTTTCTCAACCACTAATTCTGGTCAAGACTAAATCTTTCAAGTCATCGCTTTCGGTTCCATCTCTAAGCTTCCTGATCCGTTCTGCTAATACTGGGTCCTTCATCTATTTAGAAGTAATCCTTTTGATCATCACTGGTCGAACTTCCAAAAAAGATAATACAACAAAATCTCCAATAAACCCAGCCTCAGATCTCTACTACACTCTGCAATCTGCCAATGCTTCCAAATCTTTCCACTCAGCAATCATCGCTAACACTGCATTCTGATGTTTTGTGCTAAGCACATCTGCAACCTTGTTGCCTTTAACTGGTGTGTACTCAATCCAAAAATCATTAGCGGCTATAAACTCTAACCATCTCTGCTGTCTCATGTTCAACTCCTTCTGAGAGAACAAATACTTTAGCGCCTTATGATCTGTATATAACTCAAACCTCTCTCCCAAAAGGCTATGTCACCACACCTTCAATGCAAAAATCACTGCAGCCAATTCCAAATCATGCGTCGGATACCTGACCTCATTTGGTCTAAGCTGTCTAGAAGCATAGGCAATCACTTTACCTTTCTGCATCAGTATAGCTCCTAATCCTATTCCACACGCATCGGTATAAACCACCAAATCATGTTTCCATTATGGAATGACCAACACATATGCATGGGTTAATAAGTGTTTCAAACTCTAGAACGCTTCCTCATACTTATTGGTCCACACAAACTTCACATCCTTCCTCGTTAGCTTGGTCATTAGTGCTGCTACCCGTGAAAAATTCTTAATGAATCTCCGATAATAACCAGCCAACCCAAGGAAACTCTTTATCTCAGTCTCTGTCTCGGGTCTCTTCTAACTGTACACTACTTGAATCTTAGTTAGATCCACTGACAACCCTTTCTCTGAGACCACATGACCAAGAAACTTCACCTCCTTCTTCTAGAATGACACTTCAAGAACTTCGCTTTCAGTTGATGCTGCCTCAGCGTCTCAAGCACCACTCTAAGATGAATTTCATGCTCTCTTTCATACTTAGTGTATATCAAGATATCATCTAAACAGACTAATACGAACCTACCCAAGTGCTTTAGGAAAACCTGGTTCATCAAATCCACAAAGAAAGCTAGCGGATTAGTAAGTCCGAACGACATAGCTAACCATTTGTACGACCCATATCTGGTCCTAAAAGCCATCAAAGGTATACTATCCTCTGCCACTTTGAGCCGATGGAAACCTGTTGCCAAATCCAATTGGGAAAATATCTTAGATCCACTCAACTGGTCTAATAAATCATCAATTTTGGGCAATGGATATCGATTCTTTATCGTCCTCTCATTCAACTTACGATAATCGATACATAGCCTCAACGATTCATCCGGCTTCTTAGCAAACATTGTTGCTGCATCCTAAGGCGAACTACTTGGCCTGATAAAAATCTTACCTTCTTAATCCACCAACTACACCTTCAACTCCCATATCTCTATAGGGGTCATCCTGCTTGGCGGCCTACTCACTGGTTCTGCTCCCGAAACCAAATCTATCCAAAACTCAATGGCTCATTTCGGTGGCAATCCAACTACAGGCTCAAAGACATCTGCGAATTATCTAACTAAGAAAACTCGATTCAGCTCATCTTTCAACTCCATAACACCCAACAAAGCATTCACCTCACAGTTAGAACCTTCTACGGTATAAACAATCCTGTCGCTGCAATCAGGGTGTCTAAGTGTTATTTTCCTTTCATGGAAAAATATCCTAGCATCGTACTCACTTAACCAATTCATACCAAGAATAATTCTAAACCCCACAAAATCAAACATATGCGAACTGCAAACAAAAGTATGACCTAACAAGTCAAACTCTAACTGGTTACATCTCAACCCTAGAGTTGCATACCCTCCTATTGGATTTGCAACCCATAAGGAAGTAACTAAATATGTGGGTTCTAGGTTAAGCTTATCTATCAAACATCTAGATATAAAAGAATGTGATGCACCAGTGTCAAATAGAACGCTAACAGACATACCATGAATCTAAAGAAGCGTACCTCCCAAAACTACCTTTCCCTTCTCCTGAGCCGTCGGCTTCGAAGTAGCAGGCTCCAATGCATACACCTTGCCCTTTCCATCCTTAACGGGCTCCTTGCACTGGTTCTTATAGTGACCAATCTGGTCGTAGTTGAAGCAACTGACATTCGTCCTCCCAGCCACCTCCTTTGCCTTTCCAGCACGAAACTCATTAGCAAAGTGCCCCTTCTTGTCGCAATTGAAGCAAACAATCTCAGACTTCTCTTTCTTAGATGCTCCACCCTTCTGAGCACCTTTCTTAGGAATGAGCTTCCTCTTCTGACTCTGCCCAACCTGGACCTCCTTAGCCTTACTCTTCTCGAGAGAATCAAGTATCCCCTCATGTGTTAAGGCCATCTCCAATACAACATCATAAGGATCTCTAATATGAGACAATGTAGCCCTGACTAACTCAGGCTTCAACCCCTTGATAAACTTCTCATTTCTCTTCATCACTGTATCTACTGAAGCATACCCATATCTGGCCAACTCCTCGAACCTTCTGGCATACTCTAAAACAGTCATCTATCCCTGCTCTAACTCAGCAAATTTTCTGATCAGAGTAGACTGTGCCATCATAGACATGAACCTCTCCTAGAGCCTGCTCTTGAAATATGCCCATGTCATGGTCTCCTCATCCACTGCCACAGTCACACTATTCCACTAGAACAAAACAGCTCCCTGAAGCTGTCTTGAAGCCAACATACTCTTTTGCTCATTATTGAGCCCCAAATCTTCAAGGATCCTCTCACAGTGCAGCAACAAATTCTCCACCTCAGTGGCATCCTCCGTTCCAATAAACGGCTTCCCTCCAAGCTTAGAGTAATCTCCACTCAACTTAGCATACTGATTAACTACTTGAACTTCCGGAACCCCTACTCCTGCAGCTTTCCCTCCTAACACCAGCTGCAACTCCAGTTTGCATCATATTCCTGAAAAATGATACATAGCTTCCATTCCAACTTGTGGTATTCCAGCACCATCACTCTGCTTGAGCCTGACCTTGGGTTCTCCTCGTATTAGGTCTGGCATTCCCATCGGTGGCTTCCCCTCCTGGGTTAACTCTTCCTCTTCTACCATCCATATCTGTATTCAAATCTCACGATGTACAGAAGAATGATCTAACAAAGATAGGAGACTAGAGATAAAGAGTATACTTATATATAGCAAATACAAGTACGTTACTATAGCATTATCCCATACCCTGATCATGCTCTAATTCCTTTGGATTATGTTTTCAAAAGCATTTTTAGTTTAAAGTTTTTCATAAATCTATGCTCTGATACCAAGTTGTAACATCCTGTATCTGGAGGCAAAAAGCTAAGCGCTACAGATGGTACAATCATCTATAGTATTAACTTCTGGTGACAAAATATGGTAATGCTAATGGTATCCATAATATCAAAATCACTTGAATATGAAAAAAATCACAGATTTTAAAACAATATTTTGCTGATTATATTTCAAAACAATAATTCATATCCAAGTTAAATAATTCCATAATTGTTTCCCAGGTAATGATCAAATATAATTACAATAATACGCCAAGAGCGACATATGACGGTGCCCCCTTGGTTGATCAGAGAAAATATAGTGATACTGACTTCATACACATAGTGGAAAAATAAACAGAATAATTTGTAACTCCTAACTAGCTATCCATCAGCCACATCCTCGTCTTCGAAAGCTTTATTCGCCAAAACAACAAAACCTGAAAACCTCAACCCTCAGCCTACTCAAATCAATTTTGAGCACCTGAGAGTTTAAGGGGAACCAAAAACTTTGAGTCTGACATAAAGCCAAGTGTGAATAATTCTATTACATCTCGATTTACTGATATTGAATAAGACCACGCCGCTTAGTGGAACGGGTTTCCCTTACTAATATCTATTTTCAAAACATATATTTTGAAAATCTTTTCCTGCAACCAAACTGGTTAATCAAAATGATAATGATAATAATAGCAATATCTGTTATGCTAAAAACAGGTAATAAATGGACTACCTGTTCGAAAATTGAGCTGACTGCCCTCAAACTGGACTAATTGTCCACAATCTGGACTAACTGTCCGCAAACTAGACTAACTATCCACAAACTGGACTAACTGTCCCTTTGGCTGACTTGGGCCTACCAGATAAAATATCAAATGGTCTAAACAACCGTTAGACAAAACTTTTGGACGATCTAAAACTTACGTCTCCAAGGGTCAACTGATCCTAATGGTTTTGTGGCTTACCAATAACCTACCATTGTACATAAATATTCCTTTTTGTGTGTAACCAACATTTTAGTATTACCTGTGACTAATCCCTACACACTGGAATTCTGGACTAAATTAGCTAAGGGATAATAGTTAGTGAGCATAGGGCACGACCCAACAAAATTCCTATCTGAGTCATTTTCATAGGGTTAACCACCCTTTAAATTTTCCTTCAAAAACCATTTCAAAATGATTTAACCCTTTAAATTATACATATACAAGGAAAATACATTCTTAGCTTTACTCTAAGCTATCTTTCCATGATATATATACTTTACTCAAAATAATGTTGATGAATTTTAATGAGAATTGCCTATCCCCTCAAAAAAGTTAAAATCCTTTTTAACTTGAAAACACCTAGGCTATACTGCCAAGTTAATACCTTTGAAACCTTTGTTTAAAACCCTTTAAACAACCCCTTCGAAACCCTTGAAAGTAACCTTTTTGAATCTAATTGGTTGCCAGTTTCTCTTTTCCAAAATACCGCCGACTTTCCAAAATTAACAATTTGAATTTATTTACAAAAAGCCTCTTCTCCTTTCTTAACCATATAAAACATTTAAGTCCCATATACCTTAAATAATTTTATATAACCATTAAAACACTTAGGAAAATTCTACAAAAATTCCTAAAATTCACTTTTTATATGTTTTCTAACATATATAAATTTTAGATCCAAACCATTAATTATTTAACCGCAAATAATTTATAATCCAAAATAACATTTTATTCACTAGAAAATTTATATAAATTGCACAAAAATTCTGAAAATTTTGAAATTGAAACCGATCTCCAAAATATTATTTCTGGTCTATATAAAAATTCGCAAGGCATTTAGATGTCTTTTAATAGGGTTTTCAAGTTAAAACCTATCATAAAATCAATATGAATATGCATAAATCATCAACAAGTATATATAATCATTCCATCATTCAAAAAGATGGCAAATCAATGCAAAATACTTTGGATTTCATCTTAAAACCGAAAACAAAAGAAATACTAGATGTAAACATTATTACCTTAGCTTTAGAGATTAAAGAGATTGAGAAGTGAATGGATTTGATTTGCTTAAGCTTCTTCCTAGCTTTTCTCTATCTTTTTCCCCTTTCTCTTATTAACGGTGGCTGACCTCTCATTTAAATTTTTTGATAAAATGAAATGAATGTGTATGGGAATACACGACCAAGTTTTAGGGATATTGGAATGACCAATTTCCTATTTTACCCCTCCTCTATTTCAATTTAACTCTTTCTTAATTCATTGGTTAAATGGCATGGCTACACCTTAATTAAAATCAAATCTCAATCCCCAATCAACGCATTATTTTATTTGATTTAACTAATTAAATATGCTAAATAATGTTACCAAAAATCTGGGGTGTTACAGCAAGTCTTCTCTTTTTTACAACCTGAAAAGGAAAAAAAGAAGTTGAACAAGATCTATTACATATATATTACTCTTAAACAAGCAAAACAAAACACTTAACAAACAAACAAAATCAAAACAAAAGACTGAATATTCAACTCAAAATAAAACAAGTGGATTTAAACAAAATAAACTAAATAAAACAAATAAAATAATAAAATCAAACTCAGCCCAATAAAAAGCCCGCTACCCACAATAGTTCCTCAACTCTTCTTTTCTCTATTCTTTTTAAAAAAACATCGACTTCCCCTTTCTTAAAAAAAATAAAAGCGATTTTCAATTCGGCTTTGTGAATTTGGAAGTCGTAATGGGAATTAAGTCGCCCATATGTGAGTCGCAGGCGATTGAAGGGTTTGGGTTGAAGGGGATGCGGTTGCTTTGAAATCTGGAAGTGTGGTTTTGGTAGTGGTGGTTCTGTCGATTAGTTTCCTTGTTGCGGCTAGTGATTGGAGTGTTGGCTTCGGATGAGACGAAGTTGTGGTGGAAGTGCAGATTGGTGAGATTTTTTATGGCATTTTTGTTTGAAGGCAGTGCGGGTTGGTATAAGCGATTTATTTTAAGCAATTATGAGGTGGTGTTTGCTAATGGTTGCGTGATAGGCGGGGTTATGGATGTTGATTTAAGGAGGAAGATGTTGCTATTTGGGGTCATGGCTGTTCTACAGTGGCTGCTGTTCGAGGTGAAGTGGCAGGTTATGGATGGAGTTTTGTAGTGGAGGGAGACAATGATGCAGCGGAGGAGCAAGTTAATGTAGAGTGTAGCAGAAAGAGTTGAAAGTGTGGTTAGAATGGTTGAGGTGAGGCTGGAATTTGTGAGGGTGGAATGAAGATGATGGGCTCAGGTTGAGTATGGCAGTTTGTATGAGAAGATGGTGGTGAAGTTGCAGTGGATGATGGTAGTTTAATGAACTGTTATAGATGGTGGTTTGTAAGCAGAGAGGATGGGAAGGAGGAGCAGCAGCAAGATGCTGGTTGATTGCTGTATGCCGAAGGTAGTGAAGGAGGCAGTGGGATGATGTTGTTTGGGTGGTTTGTAGATAAGGAAGATTGTTAGTCCATGAGATGATGGTTTTGATGACAACAACCTTAGAATAGATTATAATATAAATACTAACATTACAAGTTTAGATATATATGTATATGCAGGATCTAACCATGCAGGTATCAAGAATGAAGACTGTACAGTATAGAGATTCAAGATATAGAGATAGAAGACTCATGAGTATCAAGATTATCAAGAGTTCAAGATTTCAAGGTTAAGTTTGTTTTATTAGGAATATTTGTTAAAACTCGTAGAAAAGCACTGGCATCTTAATATCCAATTTATTCGGGGAATGGAATCCACTTCGAGCCCGTTAAAGGGATGGAACCCTAAGTAGGATGGAACCTACGAAAATCTAGTGGGACATTGTTTTGTATCCACTAAGCTTAATTCAAATGATTTTTCAAAATTATCTTGTTTTCGAAATGATTTCAAAACTTTCCTTTTAAAAAAATTCAAAACCCTCGATTCCGTTTTTAAAATAATTTTAGCCTTAAAACATCTTTATTTTCAGAGTCAAAATTTCTCCTGATTTCAAACATCTTTTCAAATAATATATTTAACTTTTAAATTATTTATACTTTGATTTAAATAATATATATATATTGTTCTTTATATTTACTTATGAATTTCAACTATATTCAAGTATATTTATAAAGTTTTAATATAAGATAAATATTATTTTTATAGAAATTCAAAACATCAAATTTGGCTGAGGGATGTCGACATGCCCATAGGCACCATGTCGACATGGTGACAGTTTAATTCAAAATTCAAATTTCAAAAGAAGTGTCTATTCGCCATAACTTTTCATGAATGGTCATGGCTGTTGTTCTTCTATAAATAGGGGTCAGTTTCAACGAATTTTATAACATATTTTTCTGGTTTTTCACTTCTCTTCTTCTTCCACATTTCTTATTTACAAATTACACCATTACTCTGCCGAAATCAATATCGAATCTAACTAGATAATTTCTGGTTTTGATTCTCTTCACTATCTCTACAAGATCCAAGTGCTAATCTGAGTTATGGACTTTTTGTAATCAATTGAGCAAGAGAAGGTGTGATTGTAGCCCTGGAAATCAATTGGGTGAACTTGTTGCCCCTGAAATCAAGTATCTCTACCCAGAGGATTGTGATTCTGGAGGGTGTACCTCGTAGCCTTGAAACCGAGGGTTGTAATTGTTGAATTGATTTTGAAAGGAAATCCGTACTTAGTTGTGTGGAACTGGATGTAGGGTAACTCCAAACCAGTATAAAATCTGGTGTGTTTTTCCTTTACTGCTTTTACTTTATATTTGCATCTGTGTTTGATTCTGTGTTCATATCCGTGTCTGATTAGTGTATACATTGTTAACAAAGTAAGATAAACTCAAAAAGATTAACAAATTTCTTAAAACACTATTCACCCCCTCTAGTGTTAACTCTAGCCTTAAGATCCTTAATCCGCATTTTTCACATTTGGTATCAGAGCTTTGTTTTCAAAAGTTTCATAATCTGAATTTTGAAAAGTTTTAAAATGGCTATTTTTGAAAAATCTGTTAAAACTAGTTTAAAATTGTTTAAATCATCATTGTTCCATGAGTTTGCATATGAATGTTATTCAAATTCTAGTTGCCTACCCAAATTTTATAATGTGCAGGAAAAATGCTTTATGGGTATTAAGGAATCAATCCACAATGGACAATCTGTGCAGATCAAAAGGAATAAGTGGATACTTGATAGTGGATGCTCTAGACACATGACTGGTAATCCGGATATGCTGAAAAATATTATATACAAAGATGGAGGACTGGTTAACTTTGGAGACAACTCGAAAGGATACGTGATTGGCATCGGCAATGTCGGTAACTCTGAAACTCATATTATTACTAATGTTATGCTAGTTAAGAATCTGAAACACAATCTGCTAAGTATAAGTCAACTATGTGATAAAGGATATAAAATTAAATTTGAAAAAGATAAATGTCATATTGAAGATAATAACTCAACCATAATATTTTAGGGAACTAGGAAAAAGAATATTTATATTCTTAGTATGAAAGTTTCAAATGATAACCTATGTCTTTTGGCAAATACAAGTGACCCTTGGATTTGGCATAAGAGATTTGGACATTTGAATTTCAAACTCTTATCTAGACTGTCAAAACATGATCTAGTAAGAGGTCTCCCTAAAATGAATTTTAAAGTAGATAGTTTATGTGATGCATGTCAATTTGGAAAGCTTAGAAAAAGTTCCTTTAAATTAAAAGATATGATTTCAACTTCAAAACCCCTTGAGTTACTTCATCTTGATTTATTTGGTCCATCTCAAATTCAGTCAATAAATCATAGTAAATATGTTTTTGTAATTGTAGATGATTATTCTAGATTTACATGGACAATATTTTTGAAACATAAAAGTGATACTTTTGAATGTTTTAAAAACTTTACAAAAAGGATTCAAAATCAATTATCTTTAAAAATTATAACTATTCGTAGTGATTACGGTGGTGAATTTGAAAATGAAAAGTTTGAGGAATTCTGCAATAAGAAGGGAATAACTCACAATTTCTCATTTCCAAGAACTCCACAACAAAATGGAGTAGTTGAACGTAAAAATAGAACGATACAAGAGTGTGCGAGAACTATGCTTTCAGATAGTAATTTACCAAAACACTTCTGGGCAGAAGCTGTTGCTACCGCATGTTATATTTTGAATAGAATTTTAATTAGACCTTTAACTGATAAGACACCTTATGAACTTCTTCATGGAAAGAAACCTAAGGTATCATACTTCAGAATTTTTGGAAGTAAATGCTTTATTTTAAATACAAAAGATAATTTGGATAAATTTGATCCTAAATCTGACAAAGGAATCTTTATCGGATATTCTAATAGAAGTAAAGCTTATAGAGTTTTTAATTTAAGATCTAACACTATCGAAGAAACAATGCATGTTTCGTTTGATGAAAATTTAAAAGATTTTGAAATTACAAATGATGAAGAAGATTTAATTACTCAAAATCAGGAATCAACCGAAATTAATAATGAAATTAATCATCCTAATAAAAGGATTAAACTTTTAAAAGACCATCCTATTGAAAATATAATAGGAGATATGCAATCTATTGTTACAACTAGAAATCAACTAAGTAAAATGAGTAATGTAGCATTTATATCATCTATTGAACCCAAAAATCCTAAAGAAGCATCAACTGATGATTCATGGATTTTGGCTATGCAAGAAGAATTAAATCAATTCACTAGAAATGAAGTTTGGGAACTTGTTCCTAGACCTAAAGATAAAACTATAATTGGAACTAAATGGGTCTATAAAAATAAAATGAATGAACAAGGTGAGGTCGTTAGAAATAAAGCACGATTAGTCGCTTAAGGTTATTGTCAAGAAGAAGGTATAGATTGTGACGAAACCTTTGCTCCTGTAGCAAGATTAGAAGCCATTAAGATTCTACATGCTTTCGCAAATCATAATAGTTTCAAATTATTTCAAATGGATATTAAAAGTGCATTTTTAAATGGATTTGTAAAAGAAGAAGTATATGTTGAACAACCACCACTTTTTGAAGATGAAAATTTACCAAACCATGTGTACAAACTTAAGAAAGCTTTATATGGTCTAAAACAAGCTCTTAGAGCCTGGTATGATAGACTAAGATCTTATTTATTACAATCAAATTTTGAAATTGGTAAAATGGATAATACTCTTTTTATTAAAAGAAATAAAAATGATATTCAACTAGTTTAAGTATTCGTAGATGATATCATTTTTGGTTCAACTAACTTCGAAATGAATAAAGAATTTTCTGAAATAATGACAAAAGAGTTTGAGATGAGTCATATGGCTGAATTAAACTTCTTTCTAGGATTGCAAATAAAACAGTTAGATAATTGTATTTTTATTAGTCAAGAAAAATATGCTAAAGAACTAGTCAATAAATTTGGTTTGACTACTGTGAGTGGAAAACCTACTCCCATGGCAACCAATGAATATCTAAGTAAAGAAGACCTCTCGAAAGATGTAGATCAAAAGTTGTATAGAGGAATGATCGGATCATTGCTCTATATCACTGCTAGTAGACCTTATATCATGCATAGTATATGTCTCTGTGCAAGATATCAATCTCATCCTAAAGAAACTCACTTAAAAGCTGTAAAACGTATCATAAGATATATTAAACACACCTCTGATTATGGCTTATTTTATCCTAAAAATGATTCATTTGATTTAATATCATACTGTGATGCCGACTATGCTGGATGTAAATCAGACCGAAAAAGTACAAGTGGAACTTGTCACTTTTTGGGACATTCTCTGGTTTCCTGGTTTAGTAAAAAGCAAAATACAGTTTCTCTATCAACAACTGAAGCAGAGTATATTTCTGCTGCTTTGGCTTATTCTCAAGTAATATATATGCAACAAACCTTAAGAGATTTTGGATTAAATATCTCAAAATCGCAAATTTATTGTGATAATACTAGTGCAATAAATTTATCTAAAAATCTTACTCATCATGCTCGAACTAAACATATTGATATTCGACATCATTTTCTTAGAGATAATATAACTAAAGAAGTAATTACTCTCGAATATATAAACTCTGAGAATCAAACTGCTGATATCTTAACAAAACCATTAAATGAATCTATATTTACTAAATTAAGAAGAGAATTAGGTATTTGTTCTATAACTGAAATATAAAATATAAATAAAAAGTATAATTAATAATTAATATTAAAATAAATCATAGAGTTAAAATATTAGGACCATGTCGACATCCCCTAGGAAGACATGTCGACATGTAACGTTTTTTTTTAAATTTTCCCACCAAAATTCAAAAATTTAGTTATGTATTCTTCTCTATTTCGAATTCTTATTCATTCTCTCTGTTTTCTCTTCATTTTCTATTTTGAAATATATAATATAATGGCATCTTCCTCTAAATCAAACATAAAATCAACTTTCTCATTCCCCTCTCCTACTTCTGGTCCATTCCAATGCACTACTCTCGCACGTGTAACTAAATTGGAGGAGTCTATGAAGGATACTCTTCAGATGTTGACTGAAATTCAAGTGACTCAACTTCGTATGGCGAAAGAGCAAGAAAGGCAAGGCAAGATTCTTAGGAATTTACAAAAATTCCTAATGGATAACCAGGCCAACCCTATCTTGATCGATGAAGACTCTTCACTCAATCAAGAACACGAGGTCAGCGACGAAGAAGAAGAAGAACCAATGGAAGAAGCACACGAGGAGGATGATGACCAAGTAGTATGATTGGAGAAGTGTGTTTTGATAAAAATGGGAATCTTGTCGAACAACGTGGAAATTTCTGTTTTCACTATCCAAACTGTTCAATTCATAAATCTCTTATGTTCAGAAACACACATTAGTTTCTTCTCTTTCTTTCCGTTGTTATTTATGTTTTTATGTTTTTCAAACGCAAATGTAAATACAACCATACTCGTAATAAATAAACTCGTGTTCTTATATGTGTTAGTATTATTGTGAATTCTTAGTTAGGATAGTTAATAGTTTAGGATTATATTTTTGTATTCGATTTAAGTGTTAATTATTTATGATAACACTATCATTATAATCACACGTCATAGAGTGATAAGTTTTAGGGGGAGTTATATAGTTTGGAGTTATCTAGCTTAGAGTTAGTTTTTTGTTGATGACAAAGGGGGAGAAGTATAAAATAGGATAGTTAGGCATAGATTAAGGGGGAGTTATTAGAAGTATTAGGATAGAAGGAATATTTTATAAACAAAGGTTGTCATCATCAAAAAGGGGGAGATTGTTAGTCCATGAGATGATGGTTTTGATGATAACAACCTTAGAATAGATTATAAAATATAAATACTAACATTACAAGTTTAGATATATATGTATATGCAGGATCTAACCATGCAGGTATCAAGAATGAAGACTGTACAGTATAAAGATTCAAGATATAGAGATAAAAGACTCATGAGTATCAAGATTATCAAGAGTTCAAGATTTCAAGGTTAAGTTTGTTTTATTAGGAATATTTGTTAAAACTCGTAGAAAAGCACTGGCATCTTAATATCCAATTTATTCATGGAATGGAATCCACTTCGAGCCCGTTAAAGGGATGGAACCCTAAGTAGGATGGAACCTACAAAAATCTAGTGGGACATTGTTTTGTATCCACTAAGCTTAATTCAAATGATTTTTCAAAATTATCTTGTTTTTGAAATGATTTCAAAACTTTCCTTTTAAAAAAATTCAAAACCCTCGATTCCGTTTTTAAAATAATTTTAGCCTCAAAACATCTTTATTTTCAGAGTCAAAATTTCTCCTGATTTTAAACATCTTTTCAAATAATATATTTAACTTTTAAATTATTTATACTTTGATTTAAATTATAGTTAAATAATATATATATATATATATTGTTATTTATATTTACATATGAATTTCAACTATATTCAAGTATATTTATAAAGTTTTAAGATAAGATAAATATTATTTTTATAGAAATTCAAACCATCAAATTTGGCTGAGGGATTTCGACATGCCCATAGGCACCATGTCGACATGGTGACAGTTTAATTCAAAATTCAAATTTCAAAAGAAGTGTCTATTCCCTATAACTTTTCATGAATGGTCATGGCTGTTGTTCTTCTATAAATAGGGGTCAGTTTCAACGAATTTTATAACATATTTTTCAGGTTTTTCACTTCTCTTCTTCTTCTTCCACATTTCTTATTTACAAATTACACCATTACTCTGCCGAAATCAATATCGAATCTAACTAGATAATTTCTGGTTTTGATTCTCTTCACTATCTCTACAAGATCCAAGTGCTAATCTGAGTTATAGACTCTTTGTAATCAATTGAGCGAGAGAAGGTGTGATTGCAGCCCTAGAAATCAATTGGGTGAACTTGTTGCCCCGGAAATCAAGTATCTCTACCCAGAGGATTGTGATTCTGGAGGGTGTACCTCGTAGCCTTGAAACCGAGGGTTGTAATTGTTGAATTGATTTTTAAAGGAAATCCATACTTAGTTGTGCGGGACTGAATGTAGGGTAACTCCGAACCAGTTTAAAATCCGGTGTGTTCTTTCCTTTAATGCTTTTACTTTATATTTTCATCTGTGTTTGATTCTGTGTTCATATCTGTGTCTGATTAGTGTATACGTTGTTAACAAAGTAAGATAAACTCAAAAAGATTAACAAATTTCTTAAAACACTATTCACCCCCCCTCTAGTGTTAACTCTTGCCTTAAGATCTTTAATCCGCATTTCTCACAAAGATGAGCGTTTGTGGTCGAGCAATAGTGTAACGACCCATAAATTTAACTGGTTTTAATAATGTTATTAATTGGAAATTTGTGGAATTTTAAAAATAAAATTTTGAAATAAAAAATTGATATTTGAAATTCGTCTAGTTAAATATGGCAACTGGTAAATTTTCATCCAAAAATATGAAAGTTTATTCGTGTGTAATTTTATTTCAATTTAATCAGTTAGTAATTGTTGAAAATAAAATATTTTCGAAACCTAAATATTTTTATATAGAAAAATTCTAAATCATCTTCTGAACAAGACGTCAGTTTTCGTTTTTCCAAATTCGAACATGTTTAGCTCCGTCGATCTTATTTTTCTACGTTTTTGCTGCACTTTCCGCTAGTAGAAAATTCAAATTTTTATAATTCAGTCGTACCGCTAATATATGTATACCGTTTTGATCGTCTCATTACGCTGGTCTCTACGATATATTTATTTCTGTTTTGTTGAGGTCCGATGCGCGATGAAATGATTGAACAGTTCGTTGTAACTGTACCGAAATTTTTACTTTATATCTTTCCTTTACGTTTCAAAATCCTTAACGTGTTGTCCAATCAAATATTTCAAACAGGCAATTGCCATTATTATTCCTTGAATGCAGCTTTAATTTTTGCTATTCTGAGAGTTTCATAAAATTGGTTTGTCCTTTCACATTTTGGTCACGTTGCTTTTATACTTGTTACTACTTCAATGGCCTATTCTTCTTCCCCAACTCTTTCTTTTACCTGCCTTGCTTTCTTCCTTTATTTCTACGTTTTGCATTTCATTTTTTTTGGGAACTGTTACAGTTCCACCTTTTCAAAAACTTTGTTTGGCTATTCATTCAAAGGCCAAGCATTTGCATAAATTTTTAACTTATTGCCTGTTCAACTTTTGCTCTGTTGCTTATTCAATTGAAGGCCTTCGCTATACCTCCTCTTACTCATCTCTTATTCGGCCATGGATTTTAAATTTTTTTTTTGAAGCGAACGTTGATGGAAGCTTTCACCTCCACTCTGCCGCTTCGTCCTCCACCACATCCCTCTCATCGAAATCGTGGCCGACCTGAGACTAGCAACCGGAAGCGCTAGTGTCTCCTGCATCTACCGCCTCATTGCCTACTCAGCCCATGTGAGCCGACCACCCACGCAACCCAGCTCCGCCACTTCTCTTCCTTCCCCTCACCGCTGCACCACCCCGTTCCCCCTAGCCTCCGTCTTCATTGTTGAAATAGGTATATTCTATATTTATATTATGGAACTTTATATATATTGGATTTACAAGCTGTCACTTTGTATATTGTATACTGCGTATTATATATATATATATGTGTTTATACGTGTTTTACAATCATATATGTATATTATTATATATGTGTATTGATTTACGTAAGCTGCTTTGTTACATATAATATATAAATTGTGCAGCTATGTATAGTTGATTAGTTGTTTATATATGGGTCACTGTATATTGAAACTTAGTAGATAGGTTGCATACATATAGGATATTAGTTGTAGATGAGTCCTATATAAAGTTTTCACAGGATAGCTTATAAGTCTGTTGATGTTTCAAATTTATATAAAGGGTTATCAAATTTAAATCATTTTGGTGATAACTTTAATACACACATATTTTGTTTTAAATATCGGTCTGAAGAAATTTCGCATATTTTGAAGTGGTAGACTTTTGTATATGGGTAGCTAGATTTTAGTGATGTATTGTCTACATATATAGATGTCTGTGTACATCCTTATTGTCTGCAATAGTCTATATGTATTTTCATACATAGTTGAAGTTTCGCTTCCTTCAAATGTGTTGTTACTTTATAAAAGTGTTTATAGCCGCATATGTAATTTAACAGTATTTTATAATATGTTTGATGTATATAGTACTTTATTCAATATTTTATGCTATATAGTAGAATTTTTTTATAAAGAATATTTAGTTATGATATGCAATGGTTTTGCAGTTTTATATGATATATATGCTTATACACATTTGCTTTTACTATATATATATGAGTTACAAGATTTCCGTACATATATATATAAAGATGTATAGAATTTGATATTAGCTTGTATATGATTGGTGATATATATATAAACAGTTATTAAAGTTAGATATATATGGTTGAGTAGTATATTTGAGTTCGTTTGGTAGTTTGTAAGCATATCAGTTCTTTGTTATATATAGTACATACTATGAAAGCAAATGCATGACTACCAATCTGAGTGTTTTGTTATATATTATGTATAGGAACTCTGATTCAAGTTTGCTTATAGATATATATAATGACCTATATATATGTATTTTGATATACATATAGATTTTTGATTTGGATACTTGTACATATGTTTAAATGTAATATCTATTTTCCTCTATATTTATATTAATGGATTTTATGTGTTTTTGAATTTAAGTATACGATTTTATATATACAGTTATATATAGCTATATATATATATTCACCTGTATCACTTATCTTCACCAATCCAGTTTTGATCTGATTTCGTCTATTCCCGTTATCAGATTCTGTTCGTCAAATTCGTGCCAATTTGCTTTGCTTGGATTTGTAACTCAATTTCAAGGTCTGTATCGGTGTGCGTATCCATGTCATCTCCTGATCTCTCTAGCCTCGAAAGGTGAGCAATCACTCACGATTAATGTTCTTCTATTTATTAAATTTGATTTCAATTGAAACGACAATTGAAATATGCTGCTGTTAGTTATCTACACTGTTATATATATGTTTTACCTGTATCAGTTCACCTGTGACATCTGACACCATTATCTGTTATATATACAATGATAATCCAGTTTGGTTGCTAAATGATTGATTATTTGATGTTTACATTGGACGTTAAATTGTTAATGTTGTAAGTGATAAATAATTTGAAATTGAAATTGACGTAGGATAGTTAGATTTGATATATGTGTTAATTTGATTGATGACATTTGCATAATATGACCCCTTTAAATGTTAAATAAATTGACACGTAGAAATAGTGTTAACCACACCTTGAACCATTTATTTGTTTGTGTATAAATCGATGTAGTTTGAAATTGAACAATAAATATCAAGTGAAGAACCGTATAAACATTAATGTAATATTCTTTAATCTACATAAAATGATAGTGTGGATTCTAGAAATAATTATATTAATTTACACAAATAACAATGTGAATTAATACGATTATTTCGGGATTATTTGAATTAATTATTGGATTGTTATTGATTGTTGTTATTGCTTGTTATTTACTTTGACACCATCCCAGTTATCACACTGCAAGTTCCCTTTGCTATGCTTTGATTTTGAATTGAATTGGAATCGGGTTGAAATGATAAATACCCAAATTAAACTTTGACCTAGGATAGAGAATAAAATAAAACCCGACTGGTCAATAATTTGATTTAAAAATAAAATAAATATTTTATTCGAATAAATAATGAGGTTTTGAAATGAAGATGGAAATTGAATTTTATGAAGGAAAAATGTTAATATTTAATAATCTAAATCAAATATTAACATAGTAGTTGATGAAAGAATGTTGTTTAAAATTTAATTATTAAGTTTGAAATTATTTAATAATTAAGTTTTTGAAATTATTTAATAATTAAATAAGATTGAATTATTTAATAATTAAATGAAATCGAATTCTTGATATGTGAAATTGAACTTCGTAATAAGTGAAATTGAACTTCTTTAATAAGTAAAGTTGAGTTATGAAATAATTAAGTTTTGAAATTTGTAACTAAGTAAATAAATAAGTGAAATAGAATTTCTTTAACAAGAAATAAAATGCATTCTATTGAAATAAATGTAAGACTTGTAATTTAAAGGATTTGATTTGATGAATTTAATTTAAACAAATTTGTAAGTTTTGATATAATGGGGTTGAACTTAAGTAATCGATTTAATGAATTGGAAGTTAAATAGAAATCGTTTGAATGATAAATTTATTTAACGAATATTGAATAAAATCGATCAATGAAGTTAAATTGATTTGAATGATAAGTTAAATTAATTTAAATGATTTCGGAATGAAACTTATATACGAACTTGAATCAATATTTGAATTTGTTAAATTAAAAATAATTGAAATTGAATTATAAGATTTTGAAATGGTGATTTGGAAGTTTTGAAACGTAAAATTTTGGAAATTGATATATAAAGACAAAGGAAATATTGGTTTATAAAATTCTAATTGAAACTGAATTTGATTTGGTTTTGAAATATATTACACGACCAATCGGTATAATAATTACGAAAGTTATTAAAGAGACTGGAATCGGTTAGGGACATACTCACTGTCTAAACCGAAAACCACTTTAATAACTATATGCGAGTGTGATCCAGAATGAAGTGGTTGGAATGATGTACGTGATGAATGAAGAAAGAGAACGATAATGGATAGCCCTGACACTTGTGTCAAATTGGAAATGACTAAAACAGGAGCCGTGCCGGGCCAAATGGGGTCAGCTACCTCGAGCGAATACACTTCTTCGAAAACTACTCATTACTTGTTATCGATTGGTGCACCCTTGATTTGGGAGTGTTGTTTCGCGGTGTTGCGATCGCTGCGGCGATGCGTTCTCACCAGTCCGGATCAGGCAAACGGTAGTTTCACTACCTTGGGTATTGCCTCATGTGCCTTGTCATACTTGTATCCCTATATACGCGATCACTACGATTTGTTTTGTGTTATACCTATGGAGTACTCCCTGATATCCCACTAGTTTACGGTGGAGTTTACAGTGCTGTATAGACTATAACGCTTATATAAAATGTGTTAAGGGGGATAATGGTAACGCCTTAACACTATTTTGATACCTTATATTACTGATAGGCATTATCTATTTACCGTACTCTACTACATAGTAGATAGTTTAACGGATCCTTAAAGGATGGTTATTCCAAACATCCTTTGAGTTACTTGTATTTCAGTTGCTATTTCACTGGAGTTGGATTTATTGATATAAGAATGTTAATCCTGACTCGAGTGTTTTGTGTTTTGCTTTACGCTCGAGTAAGACTGAGTGTACCAGTATTCGAGACTCACCTTTGGAGTTGGAGCTTCGCTTGGAGATCCAGCTATCTATCCAGCTTTCAGATATTCAATTGATTCCAGTGATGTATTCTGATATTGTATTTGACTATTGTATTCGAGACTTCTATTGTACCTTATTTCACTCTGATATGTATATAGTAGTTTCATGAACTACTATCTTTTGTTTCCACTTCATTTATTACTCTGTGTCTGTGATCTGTGATTATTTATTTACTGTATATGCTCAGTTTTGCCAAATTTAAATTAACAATTCGGTATTTTGAATTACTCAAGTCCGACATGTGTGGATGCGAATAGTCCAAAATAGCGGGTCGTTACAGTTGGTATCAGAGCTTTGGTAGCTCTAGGCAAAACTTAGCATATAGGGTAAATGTATTTACAGAATCACTTCCATTCGAGTTGAATCTCTCTCTTTTGACTCGATTCCTTTGAATTTTGGAATGTTCCCTATGGTTCCAAATTTCATTCGTGTCCCTCACTATTCGTCTTCTTTCAATTCTGGAGCATCCCATAACTCCACATTGAATGATCTTTATAATGGATCGACGGTCTCGCTGACCTTCAAAATTTTATAAATGGGTGAAACACCTTTACAATAGGCATTGATTTACCATAGATTTCTATATAATCGGTTTACGATGCTATCTATCCCTACTATGCCGGTAACGACCCCGGATTTTACATATATTTAAATTGATGATTAATTTGATTTTTTGAATAAAAATTGTAAATAAATGAGTTAGTAATAAAAATACAAAATTATATAAGATAAACGATAAAATTTTCAAGTAAAAATAATAATAATAAATATACAATATAAACTATTGAAATAAATATATAAAGTAAATATGTATTGATACAAACAAAGTATATTCATAATATAATAAAAATAAATATATATGCAGACAATAACTATTTGGGTTAGAAATTCATTTGAATTACAAAGCAATATAACTTAAGAAAGAAAGCAAATACATTCAAGTACAAACAAATAAAAGGCTAAGTATGAAGACTTGAAGGAAAATATATATATATGAAAGGGTAGGTTGGGAAAATAAGATGAATGTAAACTGTAAAGTTTAGAAATGCAGGCAAGAACATAAACATAGTATAAAAGAAAATATCTTAGTACACAAAACAATTAATGCAACATCTCTATCAGCCGAAATGCAAGTATATATTCAAACATACAATCAAATAAAATAACCATTTGTACAAAGCCTAATTAATGCTTGGCCACCAAATCAATATATCAGCCTCCAAGATCTTGCCTGGTAAACAAAATGGTACCAAAGTAATCAATGCCATCTCACTTCAGCCACCACTTGAGAAAAATCCCTGCTTATACTTGTACAAACTAATAAAAATACACATCACCCTGTACAAAAACAACATACCCTGTAATTCGTTCTTTTGTATATATCAATCTCTTCATCAGTTCATTTCCTTCAAAGCTTAAAACATCTGAAGCAAGCCTCAGTTCAAACTTAAACAAAACTTCAACATGAACTACAATACCATCAATTGAAACCAAAGATTAAAATCTGGAAACAAGGCAAAGTCTTCAGCCTGGAAAGCAAAGAAAATGCAAAGATCAGATCTAATTCAACTTAATAACCATTTAAAAGCATTCCAGTTTCATTTTCAAAGTCTGCTCTGCCCTCTGTCTTCAATTCAAGGTGAGCAAATATTTCTACCCAAAAATTTTCTTTTGTGTTAATGCCTGTGGGTAAACACAAAAATTAAAACTTTAGATGGTTAATATCCTGCTGTGATCTCTCTGATGAATTTTTGCTTGCATGTTTATGATTAAAGCTTCTATGTATATGCATGTTGATTCTGTGTATATTGTAATTAATATTCATCTCTGTTTTGAAATTTACAGAGCCCAGAAATTTTATTTTATTTTTTGAGAAAATAAAATAAAAATAAAAATAAATATTCAAATCTTCCAATCCAGTTACTACTGGACTTAAAGTTTCAAGACAAATATGATTGTAAGATTATAATCTAAGTTTTAAAATTTTGTTTGAGGATTTTTAAATATGGAAACTTTCTGAAACAAAGAAAAAGGGTAAAAATCTTTTAAATGTGATAAAATCAAGCACTTTATTTTCTAGATTTGAGTATTCAGCTAGAATCAACATTGTAAAACTGGATTTTTAATAACAAAATCAAGAATTTTAGATTGGGATCTTTGGAGTATTTCTGGAATGACCAGAAATGACATCTTGATCGAAATTGGGTGACTGGGTGGATTCGCGTGGTCGCGGCTGGGGTTAGAGCTTGTATGGTGATTGGCGAACCTGAGAAAAATCATGGAAGAAGTGATCGATCATCGTGGAATTGGAATTTGGGTGGACTAGGGTTTAACACTGTGATTGGGTCGCGATTGGAAATGAGGTGACTGGGAGATTTGTGGTGAATCGAGTGATGCAAGATCAAGGGGGTAGTTGCGTGGAAGGCTTGCGGTATTGTGGCCAAAATTTCCGGGAGTACGATGGTCGAAGTCGTTGGATTCGATGGGTTTTCTGGTGAAGTGAGTGTTCCAGATGTTGTGGGAGCTGCCTTGTTTTTGAATTTGGGTTGGTGACCAGGAATTGAAGGTCGGGACTTGGTCGTGGGACGCTCGTGGGTTGTTTTGGGTTGTCATGGGTGAGCGATGTCATCGCGGTTACCTGTGCACGTGCACGCCGTCAACTACGTGTCTGGAGTCGGTTGCGAGAGTGACATAGGGGTGTTCTCGAGTGGGAAGACGAGCGGTATGGGATGGTGCTCGAATTCGCGTGTGTTGGAACGTCAGCAGTTTTCAATTTTAAGCTTAAGATTAAGTTAGAGAAAAGTTGAAAAGATCAAGTGTTCACTGAGTAAATTGATAACTTGCTCGGGTTGTTTCCCAAACCTACGAGTTAAATAGTATATTAGATAAACTATTTAAAACAAATTTATGTGGTAATAGCAAATTAACATACGACAATTTTAAGTCAAGGTTTTATTACAAGTTAACGAATTAAGTCAGTACTTTACAAAGTTTTTAAAATTCCAATTTATTCGTTAAGTAAGTAGTTAATGTAAGACAAGGGTTGAAAATTTAACCACCACTAAAGCTTTCAAGTTAGTAAGAAACTTGTTTTCAAAGTTCAAAGAAGATTTAAAATTAAGTGTTTAAATCTAATTGTAATTACAAACTGTTAATTAGATGATTAAAGTTAATAAATTTATAATTAGTAGTCAATTTAGTTAATTGATTAAGAAATAAGTAATTAAAATTTAATTAATTTATCATTAAGAATAGTTAATCATTGATTTAAATAAATCAATAAAAAAATAGTTATGCGGTTAATTCTTTTAAATCAGCTTCACCTTAAATTGAAGATGATTGACTATCATCGAATATTGTGTACTGGATTTATATTTCTGTTTGTGATTGTAATACTATGTGATGTGAACTGCCTTATGCTGAACTATGATTTGTGATTCGTTTCTGTAGTTATATGAAAACCCCTTTGCCCGTAAAACGACATTTGAATTTCGATGCGATAGGGAGTCGGATTCCAGTTGGTTATCCGAAACCCACATCGAATCATAAAAATGAATCTGTGTTATTGACAAATTTACCTTATCTATGAATCTGTAAAGGGAGATAAGCGTTATGGATTATACCGCTTATCGATATTGATTGAATCTGCGATGATTGCGATGTTTTGCACTATTATGTAAAATCCCTGGACCACACCTATACACACACAAATATGGATTGCACGTGGAAATCGATTAAGTCATAGATTTTTAAATAGTTTTTGAATTTGAATTTTTAAATTCAAATAGTTTTGGAAACAAATTAAGTTTAATATGAAAAGCTTTTGAAAAAGGTGTTTAAGAATGAAAGTGATCTTGAATAACTAATAGAAATTTGGAATTGAATTCTATGATTTGAAACTAGGGATTAAAGATACTGTACAAGTTATATTGGGCTAAACCATTTTAAAGGTATTGATTTGAGAATTTGAATTTAATTCAAGGGTTTTAATTCATGTAAATATAACTGGATTTTTCTGAAACGAAAACTACTTATTTTCAAATAATAATAGCTTTCATTTTAAGAAAGGATTTCCAAATTTGTGTTGAACGGTTTCAAGTTTGAAATAGAATTGAAATATTTTGAAAACTATGAAATGAGTCTTTAATTCAAAGACCGGATGAGTTAATCCAACTTGAAACAGAATTGTTTTGAATGGCTATGAATAAATATTTGGAAACTAGTTTTGAAAGCTATAAGTTAAATCTTGACTTAAAGATTTAACGAGTTGAAATGGAAATTGTTTTGAAATCTATGAATGAATCTTTGTGAACGGGGTGAACTTTGTGAATTGAATCTTTTTGTTTAAAAGATTAAAAGTGTGGAAATTGTTTAAACCATTGAAGGTTTTTGAAATGAATCTTATTGTTCAAAAGATTGGAAATGGTAAATTGTTTTAACCATTCGAATGAAAAGTTTTGGGCTTTAAGCTGTGATTTAACTGAGACCCCAGTATCCATATGATTTTTAATTGTGCTCGTTATTCGGTTTAGCCGGGAGAGGACCTTTGTGTCATATAACCCATTTCAAATAGTGATACAACGTAAATGGATAGCATTTGAAGACCGGTGGTGAAGACCGGGTATTTGCGAGAACGATAGGATGACCTATCGATTGTCTCTGCACTGAGTCGCGCCGGTATAGAGATTTCCTAAGTGATGGGAAATCCGATCGGGATTCCGATCGGGATTGTGAATACCCAGATTTCCAAGGGCTTCTTTGGAAGTGCCTTCGGTTCTGTTCGAACCTGGAACAGACTTGTATGGATGTGTATCTGACGTTACACTTTGAGATGTAAAGCTGGTTTCTATCAAATACATTTCTATTGGTGGCGGAGAATTTATTCTCTTAGCTTAACACCCTTCTCTGAGACGTACGAGCTCAGAGGTTATGTAGTTGATGGTTACTAGTGATACATTCCCAATTTGGTAATGTGGCATACGAAGTGCTGTTGATCATCTGTTGGTCAAAGCGTGGCTTTGTGAAAAAGCGTTGCTTTGTGAAAAAGCGTTGCTTTGTGGAAAAGCGTGGCTTTGTGGAAAAGCGTGGCTTTGTGAAAAAGCGTTGCTTTGTGGAAAAGCGTGGCTTTGTGGAAAAGCGTGGCTTTGTGGAAAATTGTGGCTTTGTGAAAAAGCGTAGCTTTGTGGACGAGACTTCGTCGAGCCTCACAACCCGGTAATGGTCGAAACAGGAATGTTGCGACAAAGGTTTGTAGGGGTAGCGCCCCTAGGGTATGTCATTTCCTTCTGGATAAAAGGTGATATCATGGTATGGAGCCCAGATATTTTACCTATGTGGATGCTGCAAATTTATTATACTCTGTGGTTGTTGCTTTATGATCGAGACGTCTCGGATAAAGGTCGGTGACGACCGGGGGATGACATGACTCGTGTGTTAGTTACCTAGTTACAGCTGTACAGCGTGAGGTAGCGTCAGTGTGTTAGTTACTTAGTTACAGCTGTACAGCGTGAGGTAGCGTCGACCTTGTGTTTGCAGAGATCCGGTTAGGTTCTCGGGGCATCTTTCCATAGGCGTTCTATTTCGGTAAGGAAGTTCCTTTGCCTGACCATTTGTTGGAAATCCAAAGAAACAATACGAACCATGTACGGTTTTTAGTTGTATTACCTGCTATGGAATGTGGCGGTAACCTGCTATTGAACGTAGTAGCTATAGTAGGCATACAATAATGGTTGTATGCTGGCTAAGATTTATATTATACTTTCGAAATGTTTTCTGCACTATGCACTAATAATAATAATCCAATGATTTGGCGTAGTAAGCATGTTTGACTATCAGTACTCTTCTCTTTGTCGCTGGAAAATAATTTCGGTGATGGCGGCCACATCATCGACATTCATTTTCAAGTTTCGAAGTGAAGAGACCATCAGTAGCTTGCTACACTTTTGTTTTGAAATGAATTTGATTTGGATTTCTAAAGTATGACTTGATTTAAAAATATTTATATACATATATATATATTAGTATTTGATTTAGATTTGACTTGGATATATTATATGTATGTAATTATCTCTTAATGGTTTGAAGTGAATCGGAAATCTAATTCTTGAATTATGTAAAAGATGATTTCAATTATAAATGAAACCAAAATTTTGGATTAATATTTAAACTTGGGAGAATTGAATTAGAAATTTACTTGTATAATACTCAATTGCATTCAAAATATAACTTACCTAAATTGCTCAAAAAGTTAACTATGTAATTGGATAGTATACAATATAAATTGTCTTTATAAATAAAAGTTGAGTGCGTATAAAAATGTTATACACTTAAAGTTTAATTATAAAATGATTAATAGAGATAAAATAGAATACTAAGTTTGTCGAATAATAAATGAATTAATAAAATAAATTGTGGTTTGAAATAAATTTTGTAACAAACAATGATAAATTGAAAATAAACCAAGTTAATGAAATTCCTTGAGTTTAAAGTCAAGGATTGAATATAAATTAATTTAAATTGAAATTTATATGGTTTAAATTAATTGTTTATTTTGTAATTCAAGTCTATTTTCTTTTGGTTGTTTCTATTCTCCTACCTCCTTTCTTTTCGGGGACGAAAAGTTTTGAGTGGGGGAGAGTGTAACGACCCGTAAATTTAACTGGTTTTAATAACGTTATTAATTGGAAATTTGTGGAATTTTAAAAATAAAATTTTGAAATAAAAATTTGATATTTGAAATTCGTCTAGTTAAATATGACAACCGGTAAATATTCATCCAAAAATATGAAAGTTTATTTCGTGTGTAATTTTATTTCAATTTAATCAGTCAGTAATTGTTGAAAATAAAATATTTTCGAAACCTAAATATTTTTATATAGAAAAATTCTAAATCATCTTCTGAGCAAGACGTCAGTTTTCGTTTTTCAAAATTCGGACATGTTTAGCTCCGTCGATCTTATTTTTCTGCGTTTTTGCTGCACTTTCCGCTAGTAGGAAGACATGGATTGGGTCATATTTTGACTGGTCTACTGTAGGAAGAGAAGTGTAGGAAGAGATGGTAGGCAGTTTGAATGCAGGAAGTGTTAAATTTTGTGACACTATATGAAGGAGAATTGAAGGGGATGGATGTAGCTTGGTGTCGGAGAAGACGGATTGCGAAACGGAGTCCGGAGGAGCAAACTGGAGGGGAGTTTGATGTGCTGGCTGCCTGCAGCCTACTGCCAGACGTCTGCAGCCTGCTGCCAGACGTCTGCAGGCATGGGCCAGACGTCTGGCCCTACAGGGTCCAGTTGCCCGAAAGTTCGGTCAGACGTCTGGAGCCCTGTCCCAGACGTCTGAGCCGGCGAGTTGTGTTTTCTGGGCTGTTTTTTTGTGTTGTTTTTCCCAGGGGCAAAGTGGTCTTTCGCCAGCGTTTTCTCTACTAGTATATATTCTCTCTTCAGGTCTGAAAGGGAGGTAAGGCAAGAACCTAACCTAATTCCAAATCAAGGGTTTTATCCTCCAAATCTAGGGTTTAGGCAAATCCTATTTCTTCAATTCTAATCTCCACAAAATTATATTCTTTCTAGAATATTGTGATCATTGTTAACAATCTCTTGTACTCTTCTATTAGTGATATAATAAAAGCTCTCTCAAGTGGATGTACACTAACACAACGTTAGTGGAACCACTATAAAATCGTGTGTGATTTACTTATTGTTATTGCATTCATATATTGCTTGTATTAGTGTTGTGATCTTGTGTTGGGCTATTTGTCATTGGTTGGAGTTTGGTTGAGTTAGATAATCGGTTGTTTCACACTAGCTATCACGATTTGGCTTTTCCGCGTTGCGCGTTGCGATTGTATTCAAGTGGTCTTGGGTGTAGTCGTAACAACATTTGGTATCAGAGCTTTGGTGTTTCTAGGTGGTTGTTGAAATGCCGGAAATGGATACCTCTGAAAATTCAATGGTTGGTCCAAGTAGTATAGCGCCGTATATACGTGGGTCGTATGTGGCGTCGGGATCGCAATTGGTTATCGACAAGTGGAATGGCGATAATGATTTTGAAAAATGGCAATGGAAGATGAAAGCGGTTCTAAGGAGGAATCGGGTACATCGAGTAGTGTTTGATACACATTTGTTGCCGGCGGACATCTCGGATGTCGAGAGAGAGGAAATGGAAGAGTGGGCATTCACTACACTTCAACTAGCTATGGGAGAGAATGTGATCTCCGAAATTAGTGGTGAGACGACCGCTAAGGGAATTTGGGATAAGTTAGAGGAGTTGTATATGAAGAAGTCTCTAACTAATCGTTTGATCTTGTTGCGAACGTTTTTCACGTATAAGATGAAAGAGGGGAGTTCGCTTAAGGCACACTTGAATGTGTTTGATGATTTGCTAATGAAGATGAAGGCGGTAGATTTGAAGATTGAGGAAGAGCAAAAGGCGATGATATTGTTATGTTCATTGCCGGACCGTTATACGGGTTTCTCAAATAGTTTGATCTATAGCCGGGATACATTGACGTTAGATGATGTCAAGATGGGTCTTCTTAGTGAGGAGTTGAGAGATCAAATGAAGGAGTTGAGTGTTGGTGGTAGTAGTGCCGGAAATGGTCAAGGTTTGTTTGTGGAGAAGGAGAGATATGCGAAGAAGGAGAATCATGGGCGTTCCAAATCTAGGAATCCCGGTTGGAGAGGAAAGTCGAAGGAAAAGAAAGGCAAGTGCTATATTTGTAAGAAGCCCGGTCATTGGAAGAATGAGTGTCCGGACAAGGTAAAGGCCAAGAAGGAAGTAGCATCTTCATCGGTCGTGGTGGAGAGAAGTGTTGGTGAGGGAGACATGGATGTATTGACGGCGGTAGCATCAAATGTTTCGGGTAGCGAATGGGTTCTCGATTCGGGGGCGTCTTATCATATGACGCCGAATAGAAATTGTTTTTCTTCTTTCGAAGCTAGAGAGGGAAATTCGATTGTTATGGGAAATGGTGCTATTTGTAAGTCGAAGGGCATTGGTTCCGTGCAAATTAGGATGTTTGACGGAGTAGTTCGTACTCTCACTAATGTGCGCTATGTTCCGGGACTTTGGAAGTCCCTTATCTCTTTGGGGCAATTAGATTCTTTGGGATGCAAAATCACTATTGAGAGAGATGGCTTGAGGGTTTCGAAGGGGGCGCTTGTGGTTATGAAAGGTGCTAGGGCTCATGGTATATATTTGCTTCAAGGTGTGACCATAGAAGGTGAAGCTAGCATTGGGGTTGATAGTTCTCGCGACTTAGATGCAACTAGATTGTGGCATTTGAGGTTAGGACATGTCTCGGAGAGGAGTTTGGATATTCTTCGGAAAAGGGAGATGATTGGTGGTGAGAGTTTCAACAAGCTATAGTTTTGCGAAGAGTGTGTCATGGGGAAGCAAACAAAGGTTTCATTCGGTGAAGGAAAACATGATTCAAGAAGCGTTCTTGAGTATGTGCATACGGACGTTTGGGGACCGACACCGGTAGCTTCTTTAGGTGGAGCAAGGTATTATATTTCTTTTATTGATGATTTTTCTCGTAAAGTTTGGGTGTATGTAATGAAGGCTAAGTCGGAGGCATTTGCTAAGTTCAAAGTATGGAAGGCTCTTGTTGAGAATGAGAGTGGTAAGTCTTTGAAGGTTCTTAGGTCCGACAATGGCGGAGAATATGTTTCCGGAGAATTCTTGGAGTATTGCAAGCATCATGGCATTCAGAGACATTTTACTACACCGGGAGATCCGCAATCAAATGGTGTTGCGGAGAGGATGAATCGTACTCTACTAGAGAAAGCTCGATGCTTGAGATTGACATCGGGTTTATCTAAGGGATTTTGGGCCGAAGCTTTGTCAACCGCAGTGCATATTATTAATCGAATTCCATGCTCGGCTATTGACAACAAAATTCCGAAGGAAGTGTGGAAGGGAAAGAGTATTGACTTGAGCTGTCTTCGTGTCTTTGGAAGTCCGGTTTATGTGCATGATCCGGGAAATGATAAGCTTGAACCTAGAGCTTTCAAAGGGGTTTTGCTTGGCTATACAGATGGAGTGAAAGGCTATCGGATTTGGAATCCGAAAACGAAGAAGGTAATCAACTCTCGTCATGTTACTTTTGATGAGTCGGCTATGTTCAAGGAGAATGAAAGCTCATCGGATATTCCGGTCTTGGTTCGTGATGAATCGAAGGGGAAGGAAGTTATTACCACATTTTGTCCAAGTAGTAGAGAGAGTAGATTAGTTGAAGATGCTTGTGAGGAGAAAGCGGTTGATGATACATCACATAGTCCAAAAGGTGCCTCTAGTAGTGTTGGTGATGTACACGAGTCTAGAGAAGTATCGGTTCAAGGTGGAGCCGAAAGGAGTTTGGGTGATAATATTGCTACTCGAGTTGGTCGTCGTGCTATAAGGCTACCCGAAAGATATGGTGATTGGAACTATCTTAGCTTTTGTGATAGGTTAGACTATGCTCTCAATGTAGTCCAAGATGAGCCTATGGACCTTGAAGACGTCATGAATTCGAGTGATAGCTCGAAGTGGATTTGTGCCATGGAGGAAGAGATGCAATCATTGATGAAGAATCAAACTTGGAGTTTGGTTCCACTTCCTAAAGGAAACCGTGCTATTGGGTGCAAATGGATTTACAAGGTGAAGGACGATGGAAGATACAAAGCTAGGTTAGTGGCTAAGGGGTTTGCACAAAGGAAAGGAGTATGATGAGATATTCGCACAGGTTGTGCGCCATACTTCTATCCGGATATTACTTGCCATAGTTGCTATTCACAACTTGGAGTTGGAGCAACTTGATGTGAAGACCGCCTTCTTGCATGGTGACTTGGATGAAGACATTTACATGGAGCAACCGCAAGGGTTTGTTGTAAATGGTAAGTCAAATATGGTGTGCAAGTTGAAGAAATCGCTATATGGGTTGAAGCAATCACCTAGGCAATGGTACAAGAGATTTGATCATTTTATGCTTGAAAGTGGCTTTGATAGGAGCATCAAAGATGCTTGTGTTTATTTCAAGAAGTTGGGAAATGATTGTTGGGTGTACTTGCTCTTGTATGTGGACGACATGTTCATTGCTTCGAAGGACAAGAATGAAATCAACAAGTTGAAATTGAAATTAAAGTCGGAATTCGAAATGAAAGACCTTGGAGAAGCAAAGAGGATATTGGGCATGGAGATAGAAAGGGATCGAAAGCATTTTGAGTTGAAATTGACTCAAAAGGAGTACATAAAGAAGGTGCTTTGCCGGTTTAGCATGGAGAATGCAAAGGTGTCAAATACACCATTACCTTTGCACGTGAAGCTTTCGAGTAAGGATTCACCTACCTTGGAGAAAGACAAGGCTTATATGGCAAAGGTGCCATATGCAAGTGCGGTTGGTAGTTTGATGTATGCTATGGTGTGTACAAGACCCGATATTGCAAATGCCGTCGGGGTGGTTAGTCGTTTTATGTCTAATCCGGGAAAGTCACATTGGGAAGCCGTGAAGCTCATATTGAGATACCTTAGGGGTACGTCATCTCATGGTCTTGTTTTTGGTAGTAGTGGAGGAATGAATTGCAAATTAGTTGGTTATTGTGATTCGGACTACGCCGGTGATAGGGATAGGAGAAAATCAACTTCCGGATATGTCTTCACACTAGGTGGTACGGCCATAAGTTGGAGATCGAGATTTCAAACCGTAGTAGCTTTATCCACTACGGAAGCGGAGTTGATAGCCGCGGTGGAGGCGGCTAAGGAAGCACTCTATTTGAAGCGATTGTTGTGTGACTTGGGGATTGAACATGATAGCATCGATGTTCAATGTGATAGCCAAAGTGCTATTCACTTGGCGGAGAATTTAGCGTTTAGCTCACGGACTAAGCATATAGAAGTGAGGGAGTCATTCTTGGTAGCCATGGATGAGGATAAGCAAGTATATCTTCGAAAGGTGCACACAAAGGAGAACGCGGCGGATATGTTCACTAAGGCATTGCCGGTTGGGAAGTTCGAGCATTGCTCGGACTTGATTCGCTTGGAGAAGTGCTAGGTGCCACGTGGTGGCACGGTTGAGAGAGATACTTGAGTAGATGAGGAAGAGTATTGGTATGAGATTGTCGTTCTATCTTCTTGGTGTAGTGCTAGTGTACACTCCTAGTGCTCTTGTCTTTGGTGAGACGGTGTTTGAATGTTTTCAACATTTCGTTGGCGGGTGGGGGCTTTGTGCCTGAACTCGTTGATGGAGTGCAATGGGGGGTGGCTGTGCCGGAACCCGTTGGTAAAACATTCATGTTTGGTTGAAGGTAGAAAGGTTGGTAGTTGGAGCTATCGGTTGTTGATGGTATGGTACCATTGGGTTGGAGATGGATATAGTGTCAAGGTGGAGTGTTAAATTTTGTGACACTATATGAAGGAGAATTGAAGGGGATGGATGTAGCTTGGTGTCGGAGAAGACGGATTGCGAAACGGAGTCCGGAGGAGCAAACTGGAGGGGAGTTTGATGTGCTGGCTGCCTACAGCCTGCTGCCAGACGTCTGCAGGCATGGGCCAGACGTCTGGCCCTATAGGGTCCAGTTGCCCGAAAGTTCGGTCAGACGTCTGGAGCCCTGTCCCAGACGTCTGAGCCGGCGAGTTGTGTTTTCTGAGCTGTTTTTTTGTGTTGTTTTGCCCAGGGGCAAAGTGGTCTTTCGCCAGCATTTTCTCTACTAGTATATATTCTCTCTTCAGGTCTGAAAGGGAGGTAAGGCAAGAACCTAACCTAATTCCAAATCAAGGGTTTTATCCTCCAAATCTAGGGTTTAGGCAAATCCTATTTCTTCAATTCTAATCTCCACAAAATTATATTCTTTCTAGAATATTGTGATCATTGTTAACAATCTCTTGTACTCTTCTATTGGTGATATAATAAAAGCTCTCTCAAGTGGATGTACACTAACACAACGTTAGTGGAACCACTATAAAATCGTGTGTGATTTACTTATTGTTATTGCATTCATATATTGCTTGTATTGGTGTTGTGATCTTGTGTTGGGCTATTTGTCATTGGTTGGAGTTTGGTTGAGTTAGATAATCGGTTGTTTCACACTAGCTATCACGATTTGGCTTTTCCGCGTTGTGCGTTGTGATTGTATTCAAGTGGTCTTGGGTGTAGTCGTAATAACAGAAAGACATGTAGTGTAGGAGTTTGGAATGAAGTAGATGATGTAAGAGGAGGAGATAGTTGTTGATAGTTGGTGTGACTGTGGTGCAGTGGTGAAGTATTGTTTGAAATATCAGTGTGGTACAGGTTGACAGTGAATCAAGGCAAGAAAATGGTAGCGGAATATTTTGTGTTGAGATGAGAACGTGCACACTTGTGCATGTTCTTGGCAGGAGGAGGAGTTTATGTTTGGATGATGGTCAGTTTGAGTACTGTGCAGAGGAAGTCGCAGATTGGTGAATTGGCTGTAGTGTAGGATAGTGATGACGGTAAAATTTGTTCGAAGAGGCAATTGTGTTAAGATGATTTTGAAGAAGAAACTTGTAGCTGTTTATAGTGATGAAAGGAAGTGCACAGAAGCAAATGAAAATGTAACAGTGAACAAATTAATTGCAAAAGGAACAGTGAAAATGTAAAAAAACTCAAATTGTCAACACTGAGAATAGTGATCACAAATGAACAGTGTATCAAAATGAAAACAAAACAAATGCTTTTGAAAAATAAAACAACTAAAACCAAATGCACAACAAAACCAATAGACAGAGAATAATATGGTCAAGATAAACAGTTTTTTTAAGAGTACAAAATAAAATTGTTTTCCCCGGCAACTGCATCAAAAACTTGTTGAAACGATGGAAATTTCTATCGGTTAGAAAACCATCGTTAAAATATAATCGTTATAAAAACCGGAAGTGCGTGTCATACAATCATAGTACGTATGCGAGTACGAGTCGATTCGTAGGGAAATAATTAAATTTTAATATCGTTCAATCAAATTAGCCCAAAATTTTGAAGTTTGTTTTAAACTAGAAAATTGTAGAAAATAAGCTAGAGCAAAAGTGAATAAAACTATGATAATAACACTATAAGAAAATGGTACATTAATAGGAAGTGGAGATTTCATTGTAACGTGACTTGCTATAGTTAAATATTTACTGCTTCTTTATGTTAAATAATGACTCACTAATCACGCTGTTGATTAAAAGACAATGTTGCAAAGTAATTTTTTACTCTCCCGCTCCCATATTAATTGTCTATCACGAATTAAATTTTCGCACTTCACTTCCAAAAGCCTAAACCAATCCTTCACTTTTAAATCCTTAAATTAGAGTTTCCCAACTTCGCTTCCTCATCTTCGATGCTTGGTGCTCCTTCGATTCCTCAACTTCGCCACTGCTCCGATCCCTCAACTTCGCCAAGCAATATTGTGGTTCGATTCCTCAACTGCCGTGAACCCGACAATTTTAGGTACATTTTTTTTTTCAACTTCTACATCTTTTCAATTTCTTGCTGAGCCATCTGTAGTTCGAATCCTAGGATCATTATCCGTCCCTTATCGCTAGAATTTTGTTTAAGGGTCAATTTCATCAAATGTAGTACGTAGTAGCAGTACATTGGTCCATGCACATAGTAGTGGGAGATGAGAATCTGAAGGACAAACAACAGGTAAAACAAAATATATAATACATCAAAAATAGGCCTCTCACTCTCAGTTTCATAAAATTTTCACGTGCTCCTCAATCTATGCTCTATTTTATTCTTCATGTAATTGTAATACGGTAGCTTGATTTAACCTTTTTGCTTTAATTTTGGACATATTAACATGGCTGGAAGAAATTGGTAGGTTGATGGTTGAGATTGTAATTTACTGGTATTGTGCTATAATCCATGTAAATGTGAAAATAGTATTTTTGCTGGGAGATATAGTTTTTAAGAATGCTATACTGCTCCATTGTTTGAGTAGAAATGAATGTTTCAGAGCTAGCTACAGAGATACAGTTTTTATTGACGAGTTACTAGGAGGATGACATTTGATGTAGTGGTGTTGGATAGTGGAGTTGGATAAAGACATTTGAGAATGATATTTGAAAATTTTGAGGTTTTGCTTAGAGGCTAAATTCACCTTGGACCATCACTTTATTAGTTTACTAGAATAGGATTCACCTGTAAATTTGGACAATTAATTTTAGTTGTACACTAAAAAAAGGACATATTATACTGATCGAACCATTATTATGATCAGTGTGTATAAAATGTTGGACTGTTAAGAAATTAAAAATCTGTTAGAAGTGGGAGCCCACTCTTTAACGAAAACTTGAAAAATAACCTTGAATTTATTTAAGTTATTTAGGTAATATATGGCATTATATTGATAGTTTTAGCTATATGGACCAAAGATTTATGTTATCAACTTATCTTCTGGCTTAACGAAAGTTGACTTAAATTTATCTTTTAAAAAGTAAATTCTCAGGGGTATATTGCTAACAAAATCAGCTATTATATTCGAGCTATATTTAATGGGTAGGCGACAAGGCAGATTTTTGCAAGTGTACTTATTTTAATAAAGTTTTTTGCTAACTGCATATTCCTTTAATAGGTTTTATCTATTGGTACCGATGTTGACAAAGTTGAATAAAAGCTTGTAATACTGCCTGTATACCATGTCAACGTGAAAACCATTAAGAATGGTCTTGGTTTTTAATTTTTTCAGATTCAAACAATTTCCACTGTACCATATCAAGATCCCATTTTCTCTCTACATCCAATACACCTGACTATTGTTCATCAGTTTTCGTGTCCAAGCACTTGAGATATTCTTTTGAAATCAGAAGCAACTGAACAAGAACATCAGTCCCTCAAATGATACATACTCGAGTTTGTTATTTGTGTTTACAGTACCACTTCAGTTCATATAAAGTGAAATGCCTTTTTTGCACTTCAACATCCTTTTTGATAATTTCTGATGTAGCACAAGATACGCGAGATAAGAGACTTACCTTAGGTCATTTATCCCTCCAAAATCACGTCCCTGAATCGCGCCTCCACCTAGGTCGCGAACGACGTAGCAATCAGCGAGGTCGCGAACAACATAGCTTCCATCTAGGTCGCGAACGATATCGCCTTGAGTCGCCTCCAGTAGGTCGCGAACGAGGGTCACGAATGATCAAGATTCTTATGTCGCAAGCCCTAAGTCGCGAATTCCTCCAGTTAAGTCGTTCCAGCGAAGGTCGCGAACGAGATTTCTTATGTCGTGATGCACCCGCTTCTTCCAGTAGGTCGCGAATGACATTTCCAGTAAGTCGCGAGCTTCCTTAGGTCGCTGAAATTCTTAAGTCGCGAACGATCTATCTTAAGTCGCTGAAGTTCTTACATCGCTCCTGTATGCCGCAGTTGTTAAGTCGCTCTGCCAAGTGTTATGTCGTTTGTTTGTAAATCGTTTGTAATTGTTGTGTCGTTCTTTCTTATGTCGTTAAGTCGCTTGTTGTTTAGGTCGCGTGCGACTGTATGTTTTAAGTCGTTGTACTGTTTGTTTTGTAAGTCGTTCGTGATGTATTTTCTTAAGTCGTGTGAAGTGTTGTAATGTGTATTGAATTGTACTTCCCCTATAAATAGGGATGTGATGTCATTGTAAAAGAAGTTGAATTTTAAATAAAATTTGGTTTGTGCTTCTTGCCTCCATTAAAATTGGTAGTTGAGTGTTAGCTCCTATCTCCACCTTCGGCATTCGAGTGCGCTCGAATCAACGATTGTTGAAGCCAATTCACATAATCAAGTGCGCTTGATCAACGTTCGAAGAATTGTAGATCTTCTCTAACGGCATCGTGCGCGATCAACGTGTCGAAGATTGCTAGAATCCGATATCTTCGTGATCAACGGATTTGGGCATTTGGGTATTCTTAAATTCACCGATTTATCATCGATTCACCGATTATTTACGCTAATCGTGTGAGATCCTGGACGGATTCGATTTACATCGTCGAATTCGCTTCCGTGGCTGCATCAATTTCTTTACGTGATATTGCCAAAATTAAAACTTGTATTATAATTTGTAGATTATAAATTTATTAAAATGGTTAAGACATGGGACATACCTGAAAATATTTCTGTACCCTGCTATCACATTTAGTGTTTTCAAAATAAAAGCTCTTTAATATCTAAACATATCTATGCACTCAAGTTTTTATATCTCTATGCATTTTGCTTTGGTGCTAAATATAGCTTAAGTACCTTGTTTGGTATTGTTGTACATTATTGTTAGTTTGTTATGTGGTCTCATATAGTTCCAATCCTCTTCTTTTATATGTTGTTAATGAGTAAAAGGAAGAGGGCTGCTCAAAAATGGCTAAAAGCAATCGATCAATCCATCACATCCAAGGCTAATGCAAAAGAGAAGGATAGTAGGGTGGATAGCAACATTCATATTGAAGACAACTTGCAAGAAATTGGAAACCAAGTCTTACAAATGGAAGGAAACTCTAAGAACGATGATGCTCGAAACAAGATAGCACTAAAGCAGTTGACAAAGATATAACGCAAGTTGAAGAAGATTTTGAAGTTGAGTGAATAAGATCCACTGAGTCAACTCGCCACTGCTATGGAAGAATATTTACATCCTTTTCTTATAATATATTCTCTAATCGAAGCCCAAAATTTTGTGAAGCTTCAAAATTTCTCAGTTAGAATTTGTTCCCAAATAATTTTCAATTGGAAATTTTAAATTTAGGGATCATTTATTGTTGCTTCAAGTGGTTTAGGAGATCACGGTATCAATTCTTCAGAGTAAAATATTTGGACATGTATTATTATCGTTAAATTTAGTGACTTTAGATTAGATAATAATCATGTTGGTAATGGAACTATTCATATGGATAAAGATACGATCGATTAAAAAGTAAATTTAAAGATATTTGAAATAAGTATTGATCAAATAGGTATACAATTATATTTGGACGTATTAGGTGCTTATTGCTCGAGTGAACTTCATAGACTTGTAGTCAGTCCAACCAACTCTCCAACCAAGTCCATCTTCAAGAAACTTTCCTTTTTTGATGTCCAAATGTTCATCCTTGTATGCAATAAAATAATTTTATTAGTGTTGTACCTGCTATTTATTCAACTAAAACAATATACACACACACTATTGGTTATCATTTGTTATCACTTGTTTAAATAAGGTATTTTACACTCTAATAGTTCATCCAAAAAGAGCACATGCATTCACACACAAATATTGACTGCTTAATTAACAATCATTTGACCAACGAAGTAAAACAAAGATATCTTTACTAGCTTTATACAATTTACTCACAGAGAATATGAATTAATGCCTTTACCTCTTTATAACAAACCAAATTCATGACGCTATTCAATTAAGTATGCATTAAATTCATAGTGGTATTTCCACCCTAACTTAGATAATGGTATATAATTTACATCCACATTTTTTACATCAAAATTGCAGTACATTGAAATGAGTGAATGTACCCCTAAAATCCCTTTCTATTATAATACTGCTTATCTTATACCCTTATGTAATATTTTCGTGCTTATGTTTGATTATATATATGTGCAAAACTATAGGATAATGACAACTCTATCATAGTTTGGTAACATTTTTTGAGGGAATGGGTAAAATTAATGTTTGTATGTAGAAGAATAACTGGTTCCTCTGTCATATAATTTGGTACCATATCAAAAAATGTTTCCTTTTCTTTTACCTTAGGTTTGTATGTAGAAGAATAATGTAATTTGAATAGCAAATAGTCTCCTTTTTGTTAGTCCATAACATTATAAGTTGTATAGAATTGATTATTGAACTAATATTACTGCATTGTTTTTCTTTTTTCCTTCTTAAAGGTAGTGCAAAAATGTAAAACAATCATTTTCTCCCAGGTGCATGGACACGTGAAATTGTCACATCATTCATTTGCTATGTCTAAAGGTAGACTCCTTGATTAGTTGTTATTTAATTGATCGTGCTGTTATGACCTTAAACATATGTATGCATGTACCACCAACATAATATTGAAAATACTAGCTGCATATTTTCATATTTTAAGTTTATCCTTGTTTATATCGTAATTTTTCTTGTTCCATAGAAAGATTGGATAGCCTATCCAAATCTGATAGTGTACTAATCACTCATATATGTTACAAACTAGGTTCATTAATGTGAGCTCATTTGGTTGATTTACTATTATGGTTGAATTGACAAGCGCTAAATAGCATTGTGATGCGGCTATAGGTAGTTGAAGAAGGAGATAAGAGAAAAATGGAAGAGAAACAGGGAAGAGAGAAGATTTGCAATAACTTTTTCTATATCTTTCTTCATTCCAGTACATACATATATAGTCTCATGAATAACAACTTCTGCCTATGTGGCCCTATACCTATGCCCTGCTATTGTAACCACTAAAGCAAATAACAAACTTTGCAGAAAGTAAAAAGTAGCAGCAGAATTGTCGATAAAACAGAAATTAACAAAAGAAAATGCATCCATTGATGCTTGTACCATATGCAGCACCCAAGCTTATTTTGCATGCACTGTTACGTGAATTAGTCCAGAAATCTTCTGGGTACTTGGAGCCTCCTCTTAGGCCGAATATTAGTGTTCATGTTGTCTGTATATTCTGGAGTGGCACCAATATGCGTATCATCACCTACCCCTTCAAGAATGACCTTGTCCTCAAGGTCGTTAGGCTGATTGTTGAGTGATAATGGCTGTGGTATTGTGGAGGATGGGTTTGGACATAGCTTGAGTAAGGATACGTGGAAGACTGGATGGATACGCGAATCTGGTGGTAATGCTAGTTTGTATGCTACTGGTCCAATCCGTTCCATGACTTGGTAGGGTCCGAAGTACTTTTTTGATAATTTGTGTTGATTGGGTCGTATGGATGTTTGACGGTATGGTTGTAGTTTAACAAATACCCATGACCCAAGTTCGAACTGTTTGTCGCTGCGGTGTTGATCAGCATGGCTTTTCATTCGTGCTTGAGCTTTCTGCAGATTTCTTTTAATGAGTTGGAGTAGCTGATCGCGAGAGGTAGTCCATGTGTTGAGCTCCTGTATTGACGAAGTGGCATTGATGTAGTTTGCTATTATTGGCAGGGGTCGGCCGTAAACAGCTTGGAAGGGAGACATTTTGATTGAGGTGTGGTTGTTTGTGTTATACCATAATTCTGCCCATGGTAAGCAAGCAGCCCATTTGGTTGGGACGTCGCCTACGACTGCTCGCAAATATGTTTCTAGGCAGCGGTTAACAACTTCGGATTGGCCATCGGTTTGAGGATGGTAAGCGCTGCTCATTCGAAGCTTGGTGCCGTGGAGGCGAAACAATTCCTTCCAAAATTGACTGGTGAATACTCGATCACGGTCTGAAACAATGGATCGTGGGAACCCATGTAGTCGAACATATTCGTGTATGAATTGTGTGGCCAATTGAGAAGCTGAGAATGATGTGGGTAAGGCGCAAAAATGAGCATATTTAGATAAGCGATCGACGATTACCCATATTGTTGTCTTGCCAGCTGAAAGTGGAAGATGCGTAATGAAATCCATCGCAATATCTTCCCAAATCTGTTCGGGAATTGGCAGTGGATTCAGCAATCCTTTATATGGAGTGTTGTCAGGTTTGGATTGCAGGCACGTGGGGCATTGGTTGACGAAAGCTTGGACTGTCGTGGTTAAATTCGGCCAGTAAAAATTGTTAGCTACCCTGGTAGCTGTGCTTTTGATTCCTGAATGACCTCCCGTCTTTGAATTATGCAGCTCGTTGACAATTTTATTTTTCAAAACAGCATCGTCAGGTACAAATATTTGATTTCCCCAAAATAACAAATTATGTCGAAATTGGATTTTAGGGTTCGAACACGCACCTGATTGAAGCTGTTGAATTAATTTCTGAGCTGATTGGTCGTGCTGTAAAGCTGCTTGAATATCCCCAAGGAGAGGAATGGTTGGCCCTGAGATGGCATGCATCATTGCGGCGGTGGTGTAGCGCGACAGGCCATCGGCTACTGAGTTATTCTTCCCTGGGCGGTAATGTATTGTAAAATCAAATCCCAATAGTTTAGCCAACCATCTCTGTTGCTCCGGTGTTTGAATCGTCTGAGTGGTCATCTCTCGTAAACTCTGGTGATCGGTGAAGATTTGGAATGGACGTCCTAGCAAGTAATGACGCCATTTTTTGACAGAAGCGGTTATTGCAAACATCTCTCGTGAGTAAGTGGAGGCTTTGTGTAAGTGGCGTGGTAGTTTTAGGCTGAAGTAGGCGATGGGGTGTTCGGATTGATCAAGGACTGCGCCAATCGCGGAGGCGGAGGCGTCTGTGGTTAGGGTGAAGGGTTTATCAAAATTGGGGAGAGATAAGGTAGGAGTTGAGGTAACGACCTATTTGAGTTATTCGAAGGCCAATTGGGCTAATGGGCTCCATTCGAAATTTCCATGTTTAAGAAATGCAGTGAGAGGCCCAGCAATTGCAGCGTAATTTTGTATAAATCGACGGTAATAACCCGTTAGCCCTAAAAACCCACGCAGTGCTGTGAGCGATTGTGGTTGTGGCCATGTAACCATTGCATCGATTTTGGAGGGGTCAACGCGTACACCATCAGATGAAATAATATGGCCCAAGTAATCTAGTTCATGAAGGCCAAATTTACATTTTGCTAAATTAGCAAGGAATTGGTGGTGATGGAGAATTTTCAAAGTTGTTTCGAGATGAACTAGGTGTGCGTCCCATGATGAACTATATACTAGAATGTCGTCAAAGAAAACTAGTATAAATTTGCGTAGATGGGGACGGAATATATCATTCATTGTAGCTTGAAATGTGGATGGAGCGTTTGTTAAGCCGAACGGCATGACTAAAAATTCATAATGGCCTTCATGAGTGCGGAAAGCGGTTTTTGGGATGTCGGGTGGGTGAACACGTATTTGAAAATAACCACTTCGGAGATCAAGTTTGGAAAAAAATGTGGCACCATGAAGTTCATCTAAAAGCTCGTCAACCGTCGGGATTGGAAAACGGTCTTTGATAGTGATAGCATTAAGTGCACGATAATCAACGCAAAATCTCCAGGACCCGTCTTTCTTTTTGACTAGTAGAACGGGGGAAGAAAAAGGGCTAGTTGAATGTTGGATAATTTTGTTATGTAACATTTCTTCGATTTGACGCTCGATTTCATTTTTTTGGAAGTACGGGTAACGGTATGGTCTGATATTAATTGGTTCGGAATTTGGGGTAAGGTTAATGTGGTGATTGTGATCTCGGTATGGTGGTAAGTGTGTGGATGGTTCGAAAACGTGGTTATAGGCGGAAAGTATTTTTTGAATTTGCATGTCAACTGTTGGAGAGTGTATGGTTTCGGTTGTTGTAGTGACTGGTTGAAGATGCAAATATAAGAAGTTGGTGACAGAATATGTGGTATCAAGGCGTTTTAATTGGTTCAAGGTTATGGGAGATGGGCTACAAAATGGGTCAAGCCCAGTTAAGAGAATGGGCCGAGTGTTATAATTGAATGCCATTGTCAAATGTTTATAGTCCATAGTAATCGGGCCCAGTTTCTCTAACCATTGAGTTCCTATGACCGCATCTGATCCCACAATATCCAATAAATGAAAATCGATAGAAAATTCGTACCCCTGGATGGCGACGCAGACGTCGGAGCAGCTCCCCGAATTGGTGAGCTTGTCGCCGTTACCTACAGTGACGGTGAAGGAGTTGGAGTTGTCGATTTCCAGTCCTAGAAATTTCGCTGTTTTCGGGTGTAGGTAGTTGTGAGTGGAACCAGTGTCAACAAGGATGGAGACCGAGTTTCCATTAATTGAGGCTGGAAGGCGAATTGCTCGTGGGTGGGATGATCCAGTCAGTGCGTGGAATGAAATTTCTTGTGGTGTTTCTGGATTTAGGTTGGCGCCAGTGGGAGAGGGGTCAGTGATAGGTGGTGGATCGGGTTCGAAGTCAATGGGGGTTGGCTGCTCGTCACAGTTTGTGTCGGGTACGATTATCATAATATGGGTTGGTTTGCATTTGTGACCGAAGTGGTATTTCTCATCACAGTTAAAGCATAAGCCCTGTTGTTTGCGGTTATTCATTTCTGTTTGTGAAAGTTGTCGGATGGGTATGGTTGGTTTGGTCGTTTGCGGTTGAGGTGTTTGTGAAAATGATTGTGTAGCTGAGGAATTGTTGTAAGGCTTGGTGTATGGCTGGTTGTGTTTTGGATATGGAAATTTGGTCAGGTCTGTCAATTTCTTTTCGATTAGCTTGGCTCCCTCGATGGCATCAGAGATATTGGTCGGGTTGATGATGTGGAGTTCATTTTGTATGTTGGTTTTGAGGCCGGAGATAAAGCATTGGAGGATGGATTCATTGGAGAGTGTTGTGATTCTATTGCATAGATTTTCGAAGGTAGCTTGGTAGTTTTCTACCGTGGTTACCTGTTTCAGCTTGACTAAGGTAGCTTGCGGATTGAGGAATGTGGGTGGTCCGAAGCGCTTTTCTATTGCTTTTGTCAATGCTGTCCATGTCGAGATTTGATTGTTGCGGTGCATCCACTGGAACCACGATAGTGCTTGGCTTTGCATGTGAAAACTCGCGAGATCTACTCGCTGGTCTTCAGGTGTAGCGTAGTAAGCGAAGAATCGATCCGCTTGAAATATCTAATCGTGTGGATTAGAGCCATCGAATGTTGTGAGTGAACATTTTGGGGTTCGGGTTGGTTGTGGGGTTGGTAAAATAGGTGGTTGACGGCTGTTGAATGTTGGTTGGTGTGTGGCGGAGGAATTATTGGTTGGAGAGAGGAGTGGTTGACTGTCAATCTTTCGGTGGAGGTCAGTCATTTGGTTGGAGAGAGAGCTCATTTGGTTGGTGAGAGCTTGTATGGCTGTTTTGATGTCTGTATTATCTACAGTAAGGCTTTCTAGCATGGAGCTGTGGGAGTTTTGGTTGGTTTGGATGGTGTCAATGGTGGATTGGTGAGCCTCGAGTTGCTGAATCGCATCATCCAGTCTGGTCATTATGGTGGGTTGTTTGAGTGGAGGGAAAGGGGAGACAGTAGGTGAAAGTTGGGAAAAGAGGGAGGGGAGAGGATCGATGAAAGCACCAAAATGATGCGGCTATAGGTAGTTGAAGAAGGAGATAAGAGAAAAATGGAAGAGAAACAGGGAAGAGAGAAGATTTGCAATAACCTTTTCTATATCTTTCTTCATTCCAGTACATACATATATAGTCTCATGAATAACAACTTCTGCCTATGTGGCCCTATACCTATGCCCTGCTATTGTAACCACTAAAGCAAATAACAAACTTTGCAGAAAGTAAAAAGTAGCAGCAGAATTGTCGATAAAACAGAAATTAACAAAAGAAAATGCACCCATTGATGCTTGTACCATATGCAGCACCCAAGCTTATTTTGCATGCACTGTTACGTGAATTAGTCCAGAAATCTTCTGGGTACTTGGAGCCTCCTCTTAGGCCGAATATTAGTGTTCATGTTGTCTGTATATTCTGGAGTGGCACCAATATGCGTATCACATTGGTTTTAAATGTTTTTTGTATACCCATTCTTTTTTTTAAAGAAATATAGTATACCATCACTATATTGATTTTCGTGTGGAGTTATAAATGAAAGAACAAATATAAAATAGTACTAAGATACAATGAAGATACGGTGATCAATTACTTAAGGGAGTTTAATTTGCAAAATAGCTAAAAATCAGCGTATTCGATTGGTTGGGGACATAGGGTTTGGCCGGTACAGGGGATTTGCTCTCCAAAAACATATGGTACAGTAATTAATGAAGATTATTCCTTCCACTTGCATTTATGGCTTGTATTCAGTTACGTTAATTTTGTTTGCATGGGTTGCATGGCTACATAAAAGGTTTGTTCTTATTAGAGTTTTGCTGCATTTTTTCATGTACTTTATATAAGAGTCTTCTCCCTAAGAATAGACAAACAAATTATTTTAATTGTATTTTCTATATAAACACACTGTATCATACTTGTATGTTAAAGAAGGTTTTTTGTTTTTCAAAAGTATTATTATACTTGTGAACTGTATTCAACCGAGAAACTGATTTTAACTCTCCTTTTTTATAGTAATTGTTATAAATGTTTATCTAGTTTCTTTAAACATATGTTAATTCTTAAAGTCGTTATTAGGTAGGAAGCTCATTTGCAGCACACTCAGCAAGATATTATTTTAAGGTCAACTAATATTTGAACTTTCAAACTCTAAATTTTACTCCCAACAACTCTAGTATGACGGAAGTTTAAATGAATGGGTATGTGAAATGGCTTACTTTAATGCTTACAGTAGTTTAATTTCTGCTTTAATTGAAGAGGAAATTTATGTAAAGGACAAAAATTAAGGCTTTTTTAATCACAAGGACAGCCCGCTAAAATTTTATCCTCAAGGACAAATCACTGCAACTTGCCTCTCCAACTCTAGATCTTGCTACAAAACCCACACCATCGCTTCCTTCTCCTACCCAATAAACTCCGACCGAGACGTCGACCTCTCAGATCTCGACAACACCTTGGCAGAAATCAAGGACCTGCGCGCGGAGTTCGAGCTCGAGAGGCGAATTCGGAAGAAGATGGAGTCTGTGAAAAAATCTAAGATGAAGGAGCTCGCGAAGAAGAAAAGAGCACGCGAGGAAGCGGAGAGCGACCGTGAAAAGTTAGGGATGGAGATCAAGCACGTGAGTGAGGATTTCGAAATACTGTGTTCAGTTTTTGGGTATCAGTTTTGTATGCGATGTGGTATCAGTTTTAATAAAATAACACAGTATCAGTTTTTGGGTATCAGTTTTGTATGCGATGTGGTATCAGTTTTAATAAAATAACACAGTATCAGTTTTGTATGCGATGTGGTATCAGTTTTAATAAAATAAATAGTATGGAATTGTGGTGGTTTAGGAAATATTATGGATTTGTGGTGGAAAATTTATGATGGGTTATTGGTTTGACGAAACGGTGAAGGTGGTGGTATAGTGTGTGGTATTTGGAAGCGATGGGTAGGGTTTGCATCATAAGAAATTTCAAAACTGATACCTAAAATTTCAAAACTGATACCTAAAATTTCAAAACTGATATCTAAAATTTCAAAATTGATACCTAAAAACTGGTATCAGTATCAGCTTTTAAGAGCATGGTGCTGGTGAGGGGGTGGCGTTGGCGGGTGGACGAGGTGACATGGGGTAGTTGCACGACGCTGGTGGGGAGATGACGCTGCGGCAATGCTGAACACAAAACGGATGGAGGAGGTGGCACGAGGTGGTTGCTCCAAAACGTATGAAGGAGGAGGTGGCAATGGTGGCGCTGGTGAGGAGGTGGCGTTGACGCGGGATAAGGTGGTCGGAGCTGAAAACGGGATTGAATGGGCACGGGGAAGAGAGATTTGTGCATTTGAGAAAAAATGGGCTTTGGGCCTGTCCTTGAGGATAAAATTATAGGCATGTGTCCTTGAGGATAAATTATTTGGATATTTTATCCTTTACAATAAATTCCCCTTAATTGAATTTGTGTATTTGTTCAATTGATATTTTTTCTCCTAAACTCTTTTTAAATAACCATTCACTTTAAATTAAACTTTAAAATAAACATTTTACTTAACCATTTACTTTGAATCTGCCCATTCTAATAACATGTACATACTTGTATTCACCATCTTGGGTTCTTTTTCATTAAGCAATATTATTTCAATACAACGATGATTTATCTTTTCCAATTTACAAAAGCGGAAATCATAAAATTACAACTGTTGCTAAAATTGCTGAGCTATCACTATAATGTTGTTTGGTTCAGGGTTGCGAAGAATACCTACAAATTTATGGTAATTGGATAGTAGAGAGTTCTGATTAACAGATTAGAAAAGTTATGATGATCAGATGGTATATAGTGGGTTTTGTTTGGTACAACATATATGTCCATGCTTTTACTCTTTGTCTAAGCAGTTATTATTTCAATATTTATGTTATATTTAACTTGAAAGGAATTTGTCCACGGATGCGGCGCAGTGGAAATAAGGCTTGGGTTCTGTAAAAAGACCCAGGTCCAGGGGTACGAGGGTTTGGATCAGTGGATGGCTTTACTATACCTTCATCAGGAGTTTACCAACCCGCTGGGTTCCCTTGGGTTTTCAAAAAAAACTAGAAAGGAATTTCACTATCTTATGTGGATTCAACTTTTGAGATTGGAGGTTTTAAATGTATTATATGACAAGATCACCCACAATCCATCCTCACTCTCCATATTACATGATTATATTGAATTGTATACCGATTATTTCTACTACATGTGTTATTTGAGTCAGAAATTAATGCATTATAAATTGACAATTGATTGATATGTAGTCTTTGACCCATTTTGATTCATCGTCAGATTTTAATATACGAAATTTTTGAGTGTGATAACGTTTGTTTATGGAATTTTTGTACAAGATTATGACTGTACGAGGGTACTTGCTGAAGAGGTTTTAAGGGAATCCTACCACAGGATTGGAACTTCTTATTTGTGTACTAACCTTTTACCTTAGGCAACAATGGATTTTACTTTGTTAAATACCTTGTGGCTGTTAAGCCATATAATAGAGCAGAGAATAATTTTTGGTCAAAGTTTCAATGTTTCCTAATCTAGGCCTAACCGGATATGTGAAGTAAAGAAAAGCATTGCAACCATGTTATATGCTAGCATCCATAAACAAATCTAACTACTTTTTTGGAGTAAAAGTGATCCTTAGTACAGGGAGAGCACTCGAAATTTAATTCAATATAAAATTGTATAATATAACAAAAGTCCATAGAGGAGGCCCAAACACCGAAACATCACAAGAAATACAAAAGACAAGATTAACGAACAATCGATCAAAACATTGTTATGAGCTAATAAATAGATACAATGAATCAAGCTCATAACATTAAATAGTGAGTAGCAGTAGAACTGCAGCAGAACATAGAAGTTAGGAAAATGTTTAAGTAGAAATGAATGTTTCACAGGCCACGTTTAGCTTGTAAATGTCTTCAAAGTGATGGGTGGTTAGATTATACTGAAGAAGTATAAAGTATTCCTAACTCAACTTATTGTTCTCTCTCCACTTTCCCTCGAAAATGTACAACTTTGAATTTTTATGTATTTTGATGCATGTTTAACAAACAGGTTCGATAAATACTTTGTGTAACGATACGATTTTTCGACGCTCGAAAGTCGACATTAATACGTCCACTGTATCAAATGCCGCGCAATCGAATGCCGGAAAACCGAACCATTAGGGTTAAAAGAAGAGGTAGAAGAAGACAGAAGAAAAAGAAAGAAACAGAAACACAGAACCAGAGACAATATCAGAATCTCACATTCACAACGGAACAAAATATAATAGATAATCACTAGTCTTTTAAACAAAGAACTATATCAGTTATACAATACATCATCAGAGTCAATATACAACTCAATACAACAATGGACAGTTATATACACCTGTCCTCATACAGAATACACGGCGGAAATAAATAACAAGTATGGTAGTACGCTTCGCCAACCAGCTTATCCCCAAAGCTCCAGAATATCCAAAATATCCTGATAAAATAACTCTAGGCTGCCCGTGTGGAAAATTATGGGCACCCAGAGTTTAGAAGGGAACAATAAACTTCGAGTCAGTCATGGTGACTGGTGTGAGATCATAAAACAGTTATTTTCACAAAGAGAATAAAACAGATTCGCAATGCTTTTGGAAAATGAAACTACCATAAGACCTTCCGCCACACACACAATTTAAACGCAGAATTGGAGGAGATTTCTTCTTATGATAGTCAAAGATGCTTACTACGCCAATCATTGGATATTATTATTAATGTCTAGTGTAGAAAACATTTCGAAAGTATAATATTAATCTTAGCTAGCATAGACATTCCGAACTATGCCTACTATAGCTACCATCTAAACAGTAGGGCGCTACCATAAGTAAATGGCAGGTTCTACAACTAAAACCGTACAATTTCGTATTGGGAAATGGATTTCCAACAAATGGTCAGGCTAAGGAACTTCCTTTCCTACTGCCGAATGCGATCGCCTCTGGCTGGACGTCCCGAGAGACAAACTGCTCTTTGCCAAACAAGGCCGGGTTACCCCTGTAACTAGGTAACTCACGAATATGTCATCCCCCGGTCCTTTGGGACCTTTATCCGAGCGCTCGGTAACCAACATCACACATAATAAATAAGGTGTGTCCACATGAGTAAGTATCTGGGCTCCATACCATGATACCACCCCTTTCCAGAAGGAAATGACATACCCTAAAGGGCGCGACCCTCATAACCTTGCCGCAACATTCCTGTTTCGACCATTTCCGGGTTGTTGAGGCCCTGACGAAGTCTCGTCCACAAAGCTACGCTTTTTCACAAAGCCGTGCTTTGATCACAAATGATCAATAAATGATCATCATCACAGCAACACTCAGCATGCCACATTACCAAATTAGGAATATATCGCTGATAAATTTCAACTACATAACCTCTGAGCTCGTACGTCTCAGAGAAGGGTGTTAAGCTAAGAGAATAAATTCTCCGCCACCAACAGAAATGTATTTGAAAGAAATCAGCTTTATATCTCAAAACGTAATGTCAGACAAGTAACCATACAAGTCTGTTCCGGGTTCAAACAAAACCGAAGGCACTTCCAAAGAAGCCCTTGCAAATCCGGATATTTAAAATCCCGATAAAACTTCCCATCACAAAGGAAATCTCAATACCGTAGCTAATGGTGCAGAGACAATCGATAGGTCATTCTATCGTTTTCACAAATATCCGGTCTTCATCACTGGTCTTCAATACGATCCATATCGTCGTATCATTATTCGGAATGGGTTATCTGACACAAAGGTCCTTTCCCGGCTAAACCGAATAATAAGCGTTTGTTTTTAAAAACAAATTCAAGTGCCATCTCAAAGGCAAATATTGATAGTCGGTGATTTAACTATCAACAATATTCACAACAATCATCAGATTTAAATAATTTTCCCAAATTATTTATTTCCAAAATATCTTCACGAGATATATATTTTTCCACACTTCAACACTTTGAAAATAAATTTCAAATCACTTTTCCTTACACAGAATATATTTCCAAATATATCTTTTCAAAAACCAGCTTTAGAACCTTTAATTTTTTTATTTTAAAAAACTACTTTGGATAATATACTCGGCTTTATAATGAAAATACAATTTCACTTCAAAATGGTCCATTTAAACCAATTTAAACAAATCCTTATCGATTTATTTTAAATTTACATTCAAATCTGTTAATTTACTTTCATACTTTAAAAATAAATCAACGTTTATTTTTAAACAAATTTCACTTCCATATCATAAATTCCATTTTGAATTTACATTTCCAAATATTCATTTTTAACACCAAATCAACTTTCAAATTGATTTCTCAATTTTATTTCAATATCAAATCGATTACAAATTGACTTCAAAATTCATTTCAACACAAATCAATTACAAATTGATTTCTAAATTTATTTCCAAATGCTAAATCATTTTACAAATCGATTTCCAAATTTATTTCAATACTTTATTTCAACACAAATCAATTTTCATTTAACATCAAATATATTTTTATATCGATTTCCCAAAAAATTATTTTCCAATACCAAATCAATTATCAATTGGTTATTGGATTTCTAGAAATTTATCACTTTTAAAAATAAATTCCTTAATCTTTTCCAAACCCTTTAAATTTCCATTTTCAAAATATTTTCCAACTTTCGAAAAATACTATTCAAAATCCATTTATAACAATCTTTCCCATATTTTTGAAATAATTCGATAACATTTCAAAAAAATCAACTTTACGCTTTTAAAAATTACTTCTTTTAAATTTATTCAATTCTTTCAAAAGGAATTTACTTAAAATTTCCAAATTTAATTTCAAAAATCCAATTTCATTTATTTCTGGTATCCAACGATACCAAAAATACATTCGGTTAAATTATAGCCTTCAACAATTACAATTATCAATAAATCATCCATAGATTATCAATAATCACATCATTCACATATGAAATAATATTCAAACAATTTGAGGAATCCAGTTGGATCCCTCCAACCTGTTTCCCTGCATCCACAGATGTTAGCACAATACCAATTCCACTTCTAGGTGGAATATCGCGGTATATGCGATTTTATAAAATATAGCATCCGCTATTATGCGGCGCAATAGGGTCTCATCCGCTATACAATGCGGGAAATCAACAACTGCAATATATACATATACCAATATATATATATATATTGCTATATATAGATATATCCTACTATATCTAATATTACATCCAAACAGTAATCAATTAATAACTGCAAAAATCAATTTTTTCATCTGAGTGAGAAGATCTCACCTTTGCTTTTTATTTTGCAATCCATTTCCAATCCAAATTTTGTCTTCACGATATTAAACCTTGCATAGACAATTTTATACAATCTATCAATATTCAAACTTATCAGAAATAAATTTCCATTTCTTAACATTTTCCAGGATTTTAAATTACCAGGTTAATAAAATTATAAACTTTACTTTATTGTTAAAATTGTTGATAAACAGATAAAATTAAAAGTTTAACTTACTTAACCCACATAAAAATGTTTGAAAGATAAATTTTCAATTTCAACCCTTGAAAACAATTTATGAAAACCTTTATATGCATTCAACAGAACTGTTTTACCTGATTATAATATATTTCAAATTTTGTTCATTAAAACTTATATATATATATAATATAAAATTTGAATAAAATAAATTACTTTATACCTTACTGTAAATCGACAAACCCAGCTACCCCGAGCTTCCAGTACCCACGAGATCGTGACTCTGGCCTCAACAGCAACCCCACGAGCTCACGATGCCACGCTAACTAACTTCGACTTCGCAACCACTGCCTGCTTGTCGCCATCACGGATACCTACGCCAAACAGTCGCACACGAGCTCCAGACTTTACGAGCTTCCGCGATTTCCAAACCCTAGGCCACTTCAATTGTCGACGAACTATGCTCACGCTTGAATCGCCTCACTCAACGAACTCGGTGCGACCACGAGCTCGCGTGCCTTCGATTCGAACTCACGAATGTCTCCATCGCGATAAGGTTTGAACTTTAGCAGAGAAGGAAGGCCTTTTCCTTCGAACGAATTGAAACTGGGAAAGAAAAGAGAACGCGGCCATTTAAATTTTCAAAGAATTTGATTTGCGAATTAACTGAGGGAAAGAAGGATTTTGTATCGGCCATTATTTTATTTATTATTTTAGACGTGTGTTGAAATTGAAGACAGGTGTTAGATTAGGGGAAACACTTGTACGTGATTTGAAAAGGCAGGGGGACACGTGCTTTAGATTTCTCTACGTCTCTGCAAAGACTTGACACAGTATTTTAATGCAACAATATTATTTATGTTTAAAATTTCAAATTCAATTTAAATTCAACGCGTTTGCTTATCGTACGATCACACAACAACTCCAATCACTACGAAAATTGAAATTCGATAATAATGCAATATTATGGATCCAATGGAACTAGTTTCGTCGAATTCCGAGACTGTGCTCCGGAACGCTATTTTCAAATTTAATTTAACGATATAATTTCAAAACTGAACAAAGCATCTCAAAATTCAATTCTGAAGCTTCTATTATCTTCAGTATAGTCAATATAGATTTTCTAAGCCTTGAAAATATTTTTAATCGGCTTAAAACTGAAGATTCAAACTTTTACCCAGTTTCAGTAATTAAATTCAATAATTAAATCGCCAAATTCACTTTGATATTCGAATTTTCAAATTAAACTATCATTAAAATATTTAAACTCATTTAAATATTCACTTTTTAAATATCAAAAATTCAGGGTCGTTACACTTTGGTTAGTTATTTGTTAAGAAAAACACAAACTTGATTTGAACTGTCCATATATGTAATTATAGAAGTTCATTCAAAGCTAAACTTTTTACAAACTTATGCAATTATGGAAATATATAATCGTTATCAGTTTAGATTTGGAAACTAATTTCTGAAAATGAATGACAATAAAAAATACCGAGAAGTTAATAGGTTAATTTTCTTGGCAGCAAAGAATTGGTCAAAGAAGGAGAGGTAAATCTTTGATATATAAATAGACTGGTATTATTGGACCATATCAAGTTTATACCTCAGATATATAATCAATATAAATAATGTCAAAATAATACTAATTGGCTTTATTAATGATTTTGAATAGCTAAATCTATAACAGATAAAAATATAACTCAAATACCACTAGATAAGATTATTACATCCTGTATACACGGTGGAAAATGATATATTTACGAAATTTCTTATTTATTTGCATTTCATTCAGTTTCAGGCACCATGTTTGCTTGTAAATCAATAAATCACAGGTAGAGTCTTAACTATTTTACAAGGAAAGTTATTTTCCAGAAATATGTTCAACATTTTACTATCAAGATTATGTGAATTTACAAGTTTCTTTTACAACTTATTGTGCATATGATCATATTCTTAAATTCGAATAGGATAAGTCCTTAGCAAACTCAATTTTGTGGTATGTAAATTAGATTTGACCTGAAATTGTGTTTGTGTGAAGTACCATACTTGAAAATTACAACTCGTGTAACGACCCGTATTTTTACGGATCGAAAAGTTCGTCAAAAATATGGAATTCTTAGCGTTGTGAAGTCATTTCAGATTTTAGGCAAAATTTTTGTTCAAGTCCTAGGTCGTAAACGACCTAAGTGATAAGTCGTGACCGACTTAAGTGGTTTAAGCGACCTAAGGAAGAGTAGTTGGCGACCTAAGTATTCTGGGGTTAGGTCGTGGGGTAGAGTTAGGTCGGCAACGACCTAAGGAAACTGTTGTGAGCGACCTAAGTGTGGGTGTTGGATAGTTAAGTCGTCTGGACGACCTAGTAGTTAGGTCATATCCCAGTTTGTTCGCGACTTATGTTAGGTCGCGTAGATGTTTATGGGATTAGGTCGTAACTCTTTGGGTTGAGTTAAGTGATAGGTCGTTAAGGCGCGTCTTGGTTAAGTCGTAGACAAATGAGTTAGCTAAGTCATAGGTCGGCTACCATGATGAGTCGTACCCTCTGTTAAGTCGTATCTTGGTTGGGTCGTAACTTTGCTAGGTCGGCAAAGTTGCTAAGTCGTTAGGTCGTATAGGCGCGTGTGTTAAGTTGTGACCGACTTAGGAGTTTGGCTGCTATATCGTTAAGTCGTAGGTCGTAGCCTATGTGTTAAGTCGCGAGCGACCTAGGAGTTAGGATGGTAAGTCGTATCTCGTTGAGACCTGGTTCGTTAAGTCGCGCGCATTGTTTAGGTCGAAGGGCTGTTAGGTCGTATAGGTTTTAGGTCGGCAAGGTGTTAGGTCGTAGTGGGCTGGTAGGTAGTAAGTCGTGATGGTCTTTAGGTCGGAGACGACCTAATGTGGACGACCTAGGGAGGAAATCAGCCTATAAATAGGAGGGGTTTTCTTCATTTTTGAGATCCGGATTTCGAAGCGACGAAGTGCTGCCATTTTGAGAGCTCGACTTCTACACTTCTTCACTTCTTTTCTCCACTCTAATCCAGTGATTCCTTCCATCCATATTGAAGATCAAATCGAAGATCGAAGAGCTTAGATTGAAGATCTACATTCTTCGAAGAGAGATTTCATCGTTTGAAGTGGATTTGTGATAGATCGAGTTAGATCCTTCGCTGTCCAGATCTGAAGCGTGTTGATTTGGGGTTGTTTAGGTGATTTGGTGAGTGGTGATTATCTCTCACACGGATCCAAAGGAGTATATCGGATCGTTGGCTTGATTTGGTGTTAAAATAGTGATTTCCATGCATTTTCCTAATCACATGTGTAGATCCATATAGATTCATTGTTCATGATGATTTGACATCCATCTTACTACATGTTAACCTATGCAAGTTCATTCATCAAGATTATAGAGATATTGTTCATGTTTTCATGCTTATTAGACTTTCAACTCATTAATGACGAAATTGCCATTATTGTGATAATTGTCTACTTAGATCATATTTAAATGCTTGATTGTTTGGATTAATGTTTGATTTGATTGATTGCTATGAATTAGATGATTGATGATTTGATTTAGACCGAAGATGATTCAAAAGCTAAGAGAAAGGCTCTTGAATTGGGAAAGCTGCTTGTGGCATATGTAGCAGATGATGAAGCTCTTATGCATAGATTTGATGATGATGATGTTGAGGTGAAACTTTGCGAGGATGTGATGAAGCGAAGCATGAGATGAGATAGTCTTGGTCTAATCCAGACGGGATCATTCCAAGTATGTTGTTAACTCGGTGATATGGTTCGATTTAGAGGATAATGGTTGGCTCGAGAGGCGCTTGAGCTAGTATGGAAATAGTCGTCGAGGAGGATGACTAGAAGGCTGAGATCTCATTGTTGTTGAAGGTTCTAGCATGCTCAAAGCAAGAGTACATTGGGCAGATTCGATAGTCCCTGAAGGCTAATGATTGATAGTCAAGTACTCTGGGCAGATTCGATAGTCCTAAGCACGGGTCACGATGACGTGCGGGAGTTATGTCTAGAACCGGGGTTTCCATTAGTCCTTGACGGACGGCTGAAAGAATGTGCCGGTCATTCAATTAACGGTGATATCAAAGCAATGATAACAGTGATAGCCAGAGTCATGGATGTTTGGTTGTATCGTCATTCGGTCTCAAGAGCGGTATTTTCTTGGTGCTTATCTGATCTTGGTTTAGGCCTTGGGGGTTTACACTTGGAAAACATCGCCCTTGACTCGAGTGATAATTGCTTTACTTTAAATTGTATGTTCTACTATGTTTGCTTCTGCTTAGTGTGTGTCTGGGGGCTATCACTGTAGAAAGAGGTTGGAGTGGGAGGGTTGTATTCCTATTCCTTTTTCCTTTGTACTCTTTTGGTATGTTGTTAGTTAATTTACTGCTCACTAAGACTGTTGTCTAACTCAAGGCTTTATGTTTTAACTCTTATTGCCTTGGGCTGTTCGTCCATTTTGGGACGGGCAGACTAGGTAGCAGGTGATAGGTGTTGATCATGCTTTCCACGGTGCTGATATCGAAGACGAGCTGGAGGGTTGCATATTATTTTCTTATTATATGTACTGGATGTTCCGCTGCTTTGTATTCTCTGAGTGATATGTAGTGAGGCTTGTTGTACTGACTATTCAGATGTTTGTATTCAACTATTATGAAGTTTTATTGATGAGATTCTATTCTGTGAAGCTTCACTATATATATGTTCTATTGTATTTTGTCCATGCGCTGTGAGTAATACGATAGATTCTGTTGTTTTAATTTACCTTGACAATCGTCTATGGCTGCCTGGCACACTTTACAGCGCACTTTCTCTAGGTTCAGTGCAGGGGTTATGGGCGGTCGTCACATTTGGTATCAGAGCATTGGTTAATCTATTTTACCCAACGCTCGCTGACGTAACCACGTATGAGAGACGTAATTGTAATTTTGATGGATGACTACTATATATAATATAGTAGCTTAGTAGAGTTTGAGTCCTTTATGCAGTTGTTTCTCTAGTGTTCTAATCATTCCTTTTTATAGATATTAAGGATGAGTCGAAGAGGGAGACCAGCTGCAAGGGAAAGCCGTGCTACTGAAGGGGCTGTTGATTATGCAGCTATGGTCGAAGCTATGATGACTTCGATCATGAGAAGGATACCTGTTCTGGGGGCAGCAGTTGATGTTGGAGTTCAAGTTCAAACTCCAAAACCGGTGGATTTTGCTAAGTTGTGCAAAGACTATACTGCTCTTGGAGGGAAGGTTTTCTTGGGAACAGAATCAACCATTGAGGTTCAGAGGTGGATAGATGCTTGTAGAAGGATTTTTGGTGACTTGGGAATTGAGGATGCGACTAAGAGGAAGTTAGCATCAAGGCAGCTTCAAGGGAGAGCCTCTGATTGGTGGAACTCTATTACCATCAATACTCCGGAGGAAGAGATTACTTGGGAGCAATTCCAAGTTAGATTTGAGGCTAAGTTCATTTCTACAGCTCAGAAGTCTGTTCTTTTCAAGAAGTTTGTGGAGCTCAAGCAGGGAGGAAGACCAGTTCTTGAGTATGTTTCTGAGTTTGAAGCTTTGTCCAAGTATGCCCGGTCATATATTGAATCTGCATATCAGAAGAATGAGAAGTTTGTGATAGGTTTGGACAGTTATCTTGGGAGGCAGTTGGTGGATCATTTGGACGATTCATTTGAGAAGCTTGTGGAGAAAGCTCTCAAGCATGAGAGTCTGTTTCCTAAGGAAGGATCTGTTGTTGCTGTGACCAGGGGAGAGTCTAAACCACAGCAGAGTGGAAACAAGAAGAGGAAGCAGCAGCAGCAGCAGAAGGGTAAGGATGGCCAGAAGAAGCTGAAGGGCGAAGTGACTTGCTACAATTGTCAGCAGAAGGGCCATTTCTCGAAGGATTGTAAGAATCCGAAGGTGCCGATGAAGTGTCACAACTGTGACAAGCCGGGGCATTTCAGGAAGAATTGTCCAGAACCACGGAAGGACAAGCAGATTGTGCAAGCTTATGCTTTGGGAGCTGTCCCATCGTCTTCAAAAGCTCCTACCGCTGAAGAGAAGGGAAAGAGTGTGGTGGTTCAAGGTACTCTTTTCTTATGTGGTTTTCCAGTTAGAGTTCTGTTTGATACTGGAGCGTCGCATTCGTTTGTTTGTAGTGAACTTGTAGGTCGGTTGGGTTTAGAACCGGATATTGTTGATAGGCCATTGGTTGTGACTAATCCAGTTGGGGATTCGTCTTGTTTGTGTATGTTATGCCGTGGTCTAGTTGTATCGAGTCATGATTGCTCTTTTGTTTGTGATTGTTTTATTCTGAACTTTGCGGGGTTCGGAATTATTTTGGTTATGGACTGGCTTAGGAAGTATGCGGCAAAGGTTGATTGCGAGAGGTTGGAAGTGACAGTCGAGAATGTGGAGGGGCGAAAGATTGTGATACGATGTAAGCATGAAGAAGGCGTCTTCATGAGCTTTATGTATTCGCTGGTTGTTCCATGGGATGGACTGTCATCAGTGCCGATCGCTAATGGATTTGAGGATGTCTTTGACGAGGTCAAAGGGTTACCGCCGCATAGAGAGATCGAGTTTCGTATAGATCTAGTTGAAGGAGCCAGACCTGTTGTGATGCCTCTTAGGCGGATGGCGCCTAGGGAACAGCATGAGTTGAAGGTGCAAGTTGATGATCTTTTGTAGAAAGGATTCATTCGGCGTAGTGTGTCCGAATGGGGTGCACCAGTTGTGTTCGCAACCAAAGCAGATGGATCGTTGAGGTTGTGTGGATTATCGTGAGCTGAATAAGGTGACTAAGAAGAACAAGTATCCATTGCCGAGAATAGATGACTTGTTTGATCAGCTTCACGAAGCCAAGGTGTTTTCTTAGATGGATTTGACAACGGGATTTCACCAGTTGAGAGTGGCTAAGGATAGCGTGCCGAAGACTGCTTTTCGAACACCATCCGGTTTCTTTGAGTGGCTGGTAATGCCGTTTGGATTGACTAACGCACCAGCATATTTTGTGGATCTTATGAATAGAGTGTTCAGAGATCAGTTGAACAAGTTCGTGCTCGTGTTCGTGGATGATATTCTGATTTACTCCAGAACTGAGGAAGAGCACAAGACGCACTTGCGTATTGTTTTGGAAATCTTACGAAAACATCAGCTGAAGGCTAAGTTTTCGAAGTGTCACTTCTGGAAGAGTGAAGTGAGGTTCTTAGGCCATGTTATTTCTAGAAGTGGAATAGCGGTTGATCCCGCTAAGGTGGCAGCAATCCAGGATTGGGTTAGACCTAAGAATGCAACGGATGTGAGAAGTTTTCTTGGATTAGCAGGATATTATCGACGGTTTATCAAAGACTTTTCCAAGCTGGCTGCACCGTTAACAGGATTGACGAAAAAGAACCAAGTGTTCAGATGGGAAGATAAGTGTGAGCAAGCTTTCAGAATCCTGAAAGAACGACTGACAAGTGCTCCTGTTTTGAATATTCCAAGTGGGAATGATGAGATGGTGGTTTACACCGACGCATGTGGTACTAGACTTGGAGCAGTGCTGATGCAGAGGGATAAAGTTGTTGCGTATGCCAGTCGACAACTGAAGCCGCATGAAAGGAATTACCCGACTCATGATTTGGAGTTAGGGGCGATTGTTTTTGCTCTGAAGATGTGGAGACATTATCTATTGGGAGTTCGATTCGAGTTGTTTACAGATCATAAGTCGTTGAAGTATCTTTTCTCCCAGAAGGATTTGAATCTTCGGCAGCAACGTTGGCTAGAGTTTTTGGCATCATATGATTTTGGTATAGCTTATACTCCGGGAAAAGGTAACGCAGTGGCAGATGCGTTAAGTCGAAGACATGTGGGATTGGGAACCATGTTTTCAGAATGGAAGAATCTCGAGTATTTAGTTGGATTTGACTTCAGACCTAGATGTGAATTGGAACCTGAAATGTTGGCAAACTTATCGATAAGACCTACTCTTGTGGAAAGGATTGGCGAGAGCCAAAAGCGAGACGATAAGCTTGTCAAGATTATTCATGATTTGGAATCTGGATTGGACCCAGAAAAGGATAAAGGATTCGAGGTCGATCGAGAGGGTTGGCTTCGGAAACAAGGACGACTAGTTGTTCCCGATATGGATGAATTAAGGAGTGAAGTGATGAAGGAAAGTCATCACTCGAAGTTGACAATTCATCCAGGTGGAAATAAGATGTATCGGGATATGAAGAGAACCTATTACTGGGAAGGTATGAAGAAGGATGTTGGAAATTTTATTTCCAAGTGCATGAACTGCCAGTTGGTAAAGGCCGAACAGAAGAAGCCAAGTGGATTGCTTCAGCCATTGGAAGTTCCTACATGGAAGTGAGAGCAAGTATCGATGGATTTTATTGATGGACTACCTAGAACAAGAACGGAAATGAAGGGATTTGGGTCATTGTAGATCGTTTGACTAAGAGTGCAAGATTCATTCCTGTTCGATCGACTAGGACTGCATCAAAGTTGGCTGAGTTGTATGTTAAGTGGATAGTTCGATTCCATGGTATTCCGAAAAGTATAGTGAGCGATCGAGATCCATTGTTCACTAGTGGATTTTGGAAGAGCTTCCAGGAAGTTTTGGGAACCAAGTTGTGCTTGAGTACAGCTTATCATCCTCAACAGATGGTCAGACCGAGAGAGTCAACCGAGTTTTGGAAGATCTCCTCAGAGCTTATGTTTTGGGTTTCGGAGGATCATGGGAAGATCACCTTCATTTGGTGGAATTTTCGTACAACAGCAGTTACCAGTCGAGCATTGGTATGGCACCATATGAGGCATTGTATGGAAGACCGTGTAACTCCCCGACATGTTGGTTAGAGACCGGGGAAAAGCTGATACTTGGGCCAGAAATGATTCGACAGACTTCGGATTGTATAGAGATCATTCGGCAACGAATGAAGGCAGCCCAAGATCGTCAGAAAAGTTATGCCGATAAGCGTCGTAAAGATTTGGAATTCGACGTTGGAGACATGGTTTTTGTGAAGATTTCTCCACTGAAGAATGTTATTCGATTCGGGAAGAAAGGAAAATTGACTCCGAGATTTGTTGGACCATTCCCGATCATCGAGCGAATTGGAAAGCTCGCCTATAGATTGGAGTTACCAGAGAAGATGTCGAGCGTGCACAATGTTTTTCACGTATCGTATCTACGGAAGTATGTGCACGACTCGAATACAGTGTTTTCTGCTGATAGCTGTGAAGATTTCGAAGTTGATCCAGTCGATAGAAGACCTCGTAAACCGCTTCGTGTTGTGGAAACTGACACGAAACAGCTTAGGAGGAAGATAGTTAAGTTGCTCAAGATACAATGGAGTGATGATGATAACGACTGTACATGGGAGGTGGAAGAGAGGATGAAGGCAGCTCATCCTGAACTCTTCAAGGTATGGCCCTAAGGTGTCGTGTCATCTAACGAAATTGTAACTTGTTCTAGTTTTATAATTCTGCATGCTAAGCTAGAGTTGGATGCATGGTTTGTTGATTGCTATGGATGGTAGGCGTGCAGAATAGTCTTTGATTGCTTTGTTTGTTTGGAATTTCGGGGGCGAAATTCCTGAGGGGGAGATAATGTAACGACCCGTATTTTTACGGATCGAAAAGTTCGTCAAAAATCTAGAATTCTTAGCGTTGTGAAGTCATTTCAGATTTTAGGCAAAATTTTTGTTCAAGTCCTAGGTCGTAAACGACCTAAGTGATAAGTCGTGACCGACTTAAGTGGTTTAGGCGACCTAAGGAAGAGTAGTTGGCGACCTAAGTATTCTGGGGTTAGGTCGTGGGGTAGAGTTAGGTCGACAACGACCTAAGGAAACTATTGTGAGCGACCTAAGTGTAGGTGTTGGATAGTTAAGTCGTCTAGACGACTTAGTAGTTAGGTCGTATCCCAATTTGTTCGCGACTTATGTTAGGTCGCGTAGACGTTTAAGGGATTAGGTCGTAACTCTTTGGGTTGAGTTAAGTGATAGGTCGTTAAGGCGCGTCTTGGTTAAGTCGTAGACAGATGAGTTAGCTAAGTCGTAGGTCGGCTACCATGATGAGTCGTACCCTCTGTTAAGTCGTATCTTGGTTGGGTCGTAACTTTGCTAGGTCGGCGAAGCTGCTAAGTCGTTAGGTCGTATAGGCGCGTGTGTTAAGTTGTGACCAACTTAGGAGTTTGGCTGCTATATCGTTAAGTCGTAGGTCGTAGCCTATGTGTTAAGTCGCGAGCGACCTAGGAGTTAGGATGGTAAGTCGTATCTCGTTGAGACCTGGTTCGTTAAGTTGCGCGCATTGTTTAGGTCGAAGGGCTGTTAGGTCGTATAGGTTTTAGGTCGGCAAGGTGTTAGGTCGTAGTGGGCTGGTAGGTAGTAAGTCGTGATGGTCTTTAGGTCGGAGACGACCTAATAGTGGACGACCTAGGGAGGAAATCAGCCTATAAATAGGAGGGGTTTTCTTCATTTTTGGGATCCGGATTTCGAAGCGAAGAAGTGCTGCCATTTTGAGAGCTCGACTTCTACACTTCTTCACTTCTTTTCTCCACTCTAATCTAGTGATTCCTTCCATCCATATTGAAGATCAAATCGAAGATCGAAGAGCTTAGATTGAAGATCTACATTCTTCGAAGAGAGATTTCATCGTTTGAAGTGGATTTGTGATAGATCGAGTTAGATCCTTCGCTGTCCAGATCTGAAGCGTGTTGATTTGGGGTTGTTTAGGTGATTTGGTGAGTGGTGATTATCTCTCACACGGATCCAAAGGAGTATATCGGATCGTTGGCTTGATTTGGTGTGAAAATAGTGATTTCCATGCATTTTCCTAATCACATGTGTAGATCCGTATAGATTCATTATTCATGATGATTTGACATCCATCTTACTACATGTTAACCTATGCAAGTTCATTCATCAAGATTATAGAGATATTGTTCATGTTTTCATGCTTATTAGACTTTCAACTCATTAATTACGAAATTGCCATTATTGTGATAATTGTCTACTTAGATCATATTTAAATGCTTGATTGTTTGGATTAATGTTTGATTTGATTGATTGCTATGAATTAGATGATTGATGATTTGATTTAGACCGAAGATGATTCAAAAGCTAAGAGAAAGGCTCTTGAATTGGGAAAGCTGCTTGTGGCATATGTAGTGGATGATGAAGCTCTTATGCATAGATTTGATGATGATGATGTTGAGGTGAAACTTTGCGAGGATGTGATGAAGCGAAGCATGAGATGAGATAGTCTTGGTCTAATCCAGACGGGATCATTCCAAGCATGTTGTTAACTCGGTGATATGGTTCGAGTTAGAGGATAATGGTTGGCTCGAGAGGCGCTTGAGCTAGTATGGAAATAGTCGTCGAGGAGGATGACTAGAAGGCTGAGATCTCATTGTTGTTGAAGGTTCTAGCATGCTCAAAGCAAGAGTACGTTGGCCAGATTCGATAGTCCCTGAAGGCTAATGATTGATAGTCAAGTACTTTGGGCAGATTCGATAGTCCTAGGCACGGGTCACGATGACGTGCAGGAGTTATGTCTAGAACCGGGGTTTCCATTAGCCCTTGACGGACGGCTGAAAGAATGTGCCGGTCATTCAATTAATGGTGATATCAAAGCAATGATAACAGTGATAGCCAGAGTCATGGATGTTTGGTTGTATCGTCATTCGATCTCAAGAGCGGTATTTTCTGGGTGCTTATCTGATCTTGGTTTAGGCCTTGGGGGTTTGCACTTGGAAAACATCGCCCTTGACTCGAGTGATAATTGCTTTACTTTAAATTGTATGTTCTACTATGTTTGCTTCTGCTTAGTGTGTGTCTGGGGGCTATCACTGTAGAAAGAGGTTGGAGTGGGAGGGTTGTATTCCTATTCCTTTTTCCTTTGTACTCTTTTGGTATGTTGTTAGTTAATTTACTGCTCACTAAGACTGTTGTTTGACTCAAGGCTTTATGTTTTAACTCTTATTGCCTTGGGCTGTTCGTCCATTTTGGGACGGGCAGACTAGGTAGCAGGTGACAGGTGCTGATCATGCTTTCCACGGTGCTGATATCGAAGACGAGCTAGAGGGTTGCATATTATTTTCTTATTATATGTACTGGATGTTCCGCTGCTTTGTATTCTCTGAGTGATATGTAGTGAGGCTTGTTGTATTGACTATTCAGATGTTTGTATTCAACTATTATGAAGTTTTATTGATGAGATTCTATTCTGTGAAGCTTCACTATATATATGTTCTATTGTATTTTGTCCATGCGCTGTGAGTAATACGATAGATTCTGTTGTTTTAATTTACCTTGACAATCGTCCATGGATGCCTGGCACACTTTACAGCGCACTTTCTCTAGGTTCAGTGCATGGGTTATGTGCGGTCGTCACAACTTGGTTTTCAAAGCCGAGTTGCATTTGCAACTCAAAATTTTGAAACTGAGTTGCAAATGCAGCTCAATTTTCAACTGAGTTGCAAATTGCAACTCTAGTTTTGGAAAAATGAGTTGCAAATGCAACTCAGTTTGCAAACTAAGTTGCAAAACACTACTTAGTATAACATGTCATTGGAGGAGGGCATAAGGTTCCACTTCATTATTTGGCATCCTAATTATTCCCTTTACTTTTGATACATAGGCACACAAAACGTTGCTTTGCTATATGAAAGGTTTCTAGCTAAAATTGCTAATAAATGGTAAGTTTTTTTTGCATTAAAAAGATTTATTCTCATGGAGCATATTTTGTTGCATATGATATGAATCTGATCTTGTTTTAATCATATGAATATATATTGAACTGGGGTGTGCACGAAAGCACTAACCGCGCAAAAGAGACTAATTTTATGAAATCTGATAAGTTTATAAAAATTAACTAAGGTTTATAGAAATTAACTAAGTTGAATTTTTATAAAAATTAACCAAGTTTACAAAAATTAAAATTTTACAAAAAAAGGTTAAGCATATTTTATTAAAATTAAACACATTTATAAAGAAAAACTAAGTTCTAATTTTTTTAACTAAGTTAACTAACTTTTATAAAGAGATGACCAAGTTTATAAAAAACAATAAGTTTTATACAAATTTAACTAGATTAACTAAAAGTTTAAAAATCAACCAATTTTTATAAAATTTAACCGAGTTGATAAAAATTAACTAAGTTAACCAAGTTTTATAAAAATTAAAAATCTTCTAAATAGTAACCTAATTTATAAAAATTAAATAAATTTATAAACTAAGTTTTATAAATATTTAACTAAGTTAATTAAGTGAGTTTTATAAACATTAACTGAGTTATATAAAATTTAACGAAAATAATTTTTTAATTAAGTTAACCAAAGTTTATAAAAAATAATCGTGTTCATAAAAATTAAGTGAGTTTTATAAAAATCATGTTCTCTATTTTGAAATCTTTGTTAAATTGTCATAAAAATTGGCCAAGTTTTATAAAATATTTCTAATTTTACAAAAATTAACTAAGTTAACTAAGTTTTATAAAAATTAACTAAGTTTTATAATAATTAGTTAAGTTTATAAAAATTAACAAAGTTTATAATAATAATAATAAATTAACTAAGTTTAAAATAATTAAATAAGTTAATTAAGTTTTATAATAATTAAGTAAACTTTGAATTGCTTGTCTACTTTTAATTAGCCTTTGTGGATGTTTCTTAGTTATTTTGAGTGATTAATTCATAAAGTTTCTGTTTGAAACCATGTTGTTTAGTACTTATACATTCTACATTTATGACTAACATACCCACGTATGTGCTCTTTTCTGATAGGTATTGTATGACGCTTTTGAGGTTGCTACATGATGTCGCACTCTTTCTCCTTCAAATTGGTCATGCTTGTATTAATGTATTATCTATCGACGTTCATACATCATTGTCATTAGTATGTATCGTTTAGGTTAGCTACAGTTGTATGTATTGTTACTTTTGGTCACAAATATTTATATGCTTAATACTCTGTGTATGAAATATCATGGATATGTATATTTTTGTGGTTTGGCTTATGACTCAATTTGATTACGTACATTAAAATGTGATAAGTGTGGTTTTTTGAATTGTTATAATATATTAGTTGAAATCATTTTAGTAGAATTGAAAATTGCAAGCTTGAATGTATATGGCAACAAAAAAATGCATTGGAAATTTTTTTATAGCGTTTTAACTATGCTACGAAAAGAAAAATTGTTACAGCTTTCATATACTATAGCATTATGCTAGTGCTATACAAAATGTTCTGCAAGGATAAACAGTTTTCATAGCAAGAAAATAATGCTACAATAGATAGTAATGAATTTTCTATTGCATTTCATTGTGTAATAAAAGATTGACATAATATTTCCACAGCGTTTTTAGACGCTATAATAATATGGCATGTTAACATATTATAGCAGTTAAATGATGTCATAGTTATTAGTGTCATAAAACACAACTCTGTGTAAAAGTTCCATAGCAAGCTTCAAAACGCTATAGAAAAGTAGTTGTACCGATATGTCTAGTCTAAGATGACAACAAAAACACTGTTGAAAGTCCGTTTTCATTGCAATTTTGAAACGCTCTTGTATCTATCAGACTTTCTACAGCTTGTTGATTATGGCATTTATAGAAATGCTATAGAAGGCTTTAGTATCGGTTTTTAAAAGCTAAAAAAGGTTTGTTTGTTGTAGTATAATGAGCAATTTAGAGGCAAATTCACTTCCAATCATTCATATAAATCAACACAAAATTCATTTATAATCTCTCATTAAATTTTTAAGTAGAAATGATAAATGTGCTTATTGTAAGTATGATTTATTTGTGCTATTAATTAGTACGACTGAAATCGTGAAACTATAACACACCATTCAAACCCACTTATCAACACTCATGAAAATGACATGAAAATTAAAAATAAAATCTATTTTTAATATGATCTATTTACTCTGAATTAGTAACATAGACCATCAAAGTTTGATTCTAGCTTAACTTTCATCATCAAAATTACTTAAGCAAATGATCAAATAGTTTATATTTATATGGAGTTAAGCATAGCCTATTTGAGATGTCAACATAAGCTATCAAAATTCACTAAAAGAGAAACATAAACCACCATCATTCATAATTTCCATTAAGCACATAAAACGGATCTCAAATGAAATCATTACGTTAATTTAATATGATTTATGAGAGCTTCATTACCCCTAAATTGAAGGGGTTTAGCTACTCATATTTGAAAACATGTTAACAGAAAATGATTTCAACATAAACTAAAAGGAAAATGAGAGCTAAATACAAGAAAAGAGAGCTAACTACTTGCATGAAATAAAACAAAACTAATTACAATAACAAAATCTATGCTACTAACATGAAATAAAAGGAGCACGAAGTAAATAAGTGAGCATAGAATAAAATTAAGCATGAAATAAAAATGCAAGAAGGTAAAGAGCAAGGCTAAGAAGCCATTAAGGAAACATTTTATTTATCATTGATTTATGGCTACAATATTCCATGAAAAGAAGAAGATGATTACATGAAACATAAGAGGTATTTATACATGCTTAAAACCCTAATTCATATTTTAGGGGACTACCTAAAATGCCATTGAGAAAGTGTAACCTTCAAGTAATCATCAGGGAAATAATTAATCCCCACTAACATGCCTTCAAGTCTCCATTAACATGTGCATGTGCTTTTAATTATGGACCATATAGTAGTGCGTACATGGGCTCCTCCATGTTGCATGAATTCTTTTATTTTCCTTTCTTCATTAGCATTCAACATATGTGCATGCACTCATCCATGAAACCCCTTCATATTTGCACTTCTTTTCCTATAAATAAAAATAAAAACGTGCAAATAAAATTTCTCAAATTAAATAATACACAAAAGTACCATTTTTCCCCCAAATAAAGATGAATAAATGATGAGCTGAAAAAAAATTAAATTTTGATTTAAACATGTAAAATACTTTAATATGCTCATTTATTTAATTAAAAAAAGTTTAAATATGGAAGTAAAAATATTCACTTTTGCGCGCACATCATGAACAATTCGTCCAATGTCACAATATAGAGGCGAATTTGTTCAGAAGATGATTAATGATGTTAGATATTGGAAGAATAATAAAGAGAAGAAAATAATGGTAATCACTCTGCTTTTGCTTCAGAAATTTGATCCCAAGTACTATATAGATGAGATCATCAAAGGTTTTGGCATTATATGTGAATAGTTTTAGAGCGACCTTTTTTGCAGAAAATAAGAATATCGAACATAAAAGGTTTAATAGCCTAGTAAATTATCGACCTAAAAATCAACTGAATTTGGATCCCATGATTTGTACTGAAAAAATCATCAAAGGTTTGGGTACTATAAATAAAAAGTCAAGATAAAACAAAAATTAAAATATGTTTATTGAGAAATCAAACCCGTAATGTAGACAGCTAGTAGGGGAAATAGACACTACATCAAATGCAGAAAACTCCTTCCCCATGTCGAACAACCTAGAAACCCAAAAACCCTAAAAAAACTCCAATCAGAGATGGTGAATGCATACTGGACACATCAAGACCATGAAACGTGGGCGAACCCAGAGGTTTATGGAGAAAGGGCTGCATGGTGTGGTGAAATGCTGATATTTGAGATCATGAGGATGAGGTGTCCAAGGGAGGCACTGGCGAAGAGGATGATGGGGTCGATGGTGTAGTGCTACGATTGAGAGATGGGTTGGGGGCGAGGTAATCGGGATGGAGGAGAGTGTCGCCATTACTATGGGAAAGAGGGGCATATGATAATGTTATGTATTTGAGATGTAGAGGTGTAGGGAAAAAAATACTAATGAAAATGGGAAGAGGTGCCAAAAATTTTGGGTTCGGAGCCAAAATGTTTTATTGGAGCCAAAATAAAACTTGTGTCAAAATTGGGAGTTACAAAATAAAATTTTCATTTTATTATAAGTTTTATGAATAAATTTAAATTTATTTTAGAAAATTTCAAAATTGTCAAAATTCTAAATAATAATGTAATTATTAAATATTAAATACAAAATAATAAATATTATGCTTTTAATCATTAAATATTACTTTATTAAGTTATAGATTATTTAATATTATTCAATAGTAATTATTAATTACTAAAAATTATTCATTAAATATTATTTCTTATTTATTAATTATTGATTCTTAGTTATAATTGAATATAAATTATTAAATGTTAATTATTATGTGTATATTATTGATTATTAATCATCAGTGGTAATTATTAATTATTATATATCTAATACTGATTATTTAAATTATTTATTAACCGTAATTATTGATTATTAATTATTAAATAATTAACAATAATTAATAAATATTTATTATCAATTATTATTCATTTTGAAATTATCTAATAGTAATTATTTAGTAATAACTGATAATTTCTAAAAATTAATTATTAAATACGAAATATTGTTCTTTATTATTAATTTTCAATTATAATTATTAAATATATTTATTATTACTTTATTACTTATTACTTATTATTTTTATTTATTAATTATTACTTCTTATTTATTAGTTACTACTTATTACTTCTAATTGTAATTGAATATTAATTATTCAATAGTAATTTTTTAATATTAACTATTAATTATATTTATTTATTTTATTTTTAAAAAAATACCCTACTTTGGAGAGTAGAGCTAGGGAATTTAGCTGTCCGCCACACTGATCCCCCATTTCAGCTAGCCCAGCCCAGAGCATCAACATTCTACCAAGTTTTAGGTTTTATTGAGGATAACCGCTCCAAGCCTTACGGGAAACATATCTTGGATGTGGGACTCGAACCCGCAACCTCCAAGAACTTTGTTCCATGGTTGCAAGGTAGTCCTCAATCGACTGAGCTATGCTCGTGGACATATTTATTAATTATTAAATGTAACTTATAAATATTAACTATAATTTACTAATTATTAACAACTAATTATAATATATTATTAAATATAAAAATAATTATTGAATATAGATAATAATTAGTCATTTTTAATTATTTATTAATAATTATTGGTTATAAATTACAAAATATTACTATCTAAGTTTTCATTTATAAATTAGAAATTACGAACTATCATTTATAAATTTTTAAGTAAACATTAAATATTTTTTATTTATTATAAATTATAAATTATTATAATGTTTTAAGCAATACTAAAAATATTCAAAAAATTTAACATAAACCTATGCGTAAAACCTTTTAAAAAATGTTGTAAAAAAATGTCTAGTTGGAAAGAACAACGTTTTTACAACATTTTAAAACCGTTTTTAAAAGGTACCATGTAACGTTTTCAAAGACCATTGTTAAAAGGGTACTATAACAACGTTTTCAAAAACAGTTGTAAAAAGTAGTTTTTTACGATGTTTTTTGACAAAAAGCTTTAAAAAGCCATGTTTTACAGCGTTTTCTTAAAAAAACCTTGTTAAATCGATGTTTTTTACAACGTATTTTCAGAAAACGTTGTGAAAGGGATCTTTAACAATGTTCTTAGGACAAATGCTTTAAAACAAAAGTTGTAATAAGTTGCATTTATTGTAGTGGTTAAATCAAGAGAGTTTGCCCTGAGCTTGGAAAGTCAGGAGGGTATATCTTGTTGCCTTGAAATTAAGATTGTGTTCTGGTTTACTTGCCACTTGACTAAACTAGGTGTTGGAAAGGAAATCTGTACATACACCGTTAAACTAAAAATTGGCTCAACGCCCGAAATGTTTGCATAAGTTAATATTATTCAGAATGGTCCTACAATGCCTACGACTTTCAATATGGTCATGAAGTTGTTTAAAATTCGAGTTATATGTCTAAGGGTAAAATAGACAAGTCACGTAAATGTGCAATAGTATGTTAATTATTAGTTAATGGAAAAATTAGAGATTCACATAAGTCGCCATCCTTTGTTCATATATCAATAAGAACCATAGTTATTATGCAAATTAATGATTAATTTAGGCGAGCGCTTAAATAGTTAACTTATGTTTAAGTCCAAGTCCAAGTCAAAAAGCAGTCATATGCATGCTTATAATTCGATAATAGCCAAATATTCACAATTCAAGGGAAGTAGGCTATGCAAAATTATTCAAGTCCTCTGTTCGCATAAGTTTCAAAGATTACAATCGGTTCTTAGTTTCTCCAAATCAATTTAGGGTTTACAACTCTTTTATTTGAAAAGGAGGAAAAGAAATCATTCACCCCATTAGAATGTCCAAGGGGGTCTATTTATAGAGATGTCAACATGCAAGATGGTTGACAAGTGCCATGGGTTCAAATCGGAGGGTTCCAATATTCATATCTTAATTCTGCTTAAGTAATGCTTTTATTGTGACTCGACATCATATGTTGAAACTTGACAACCCATGCAATAATTGATTTCCGACACCCTATACTAAATAACCTTAATGTAGGAAACTTGTATGACTGACAATAATTGATATCTTTTATTGTTCGACGTCCATTGTTGATAGTAAAGTGCTTGGGCTTCTTTGCTGGTATTGTAGCTAATCATTCTCGTAAAAGTTCAGTATCATTTATTTCTTGAGCTGTTTTATAATGGCTAGGCTCAGCATCTAAGGCACGTTTTCAATAGGGACTTGGCATCCCTCCTTTGTTTCATGCGCTACAATATTACGTTGTAGAGGTTCGACATCATTTGGGCCACAGAGACTCGATATATCCTCTTGGTTACTAGGTGTTTGATCCTCCTTTACACTATGGCATCCTTTATAAATTCGACATCTTTTGGTAATGGATACAGTCTCACTATCTTCATGCTTGGCACACTTCCTGCTAACATGCTCGACATGCTTTCCCATTTATAAGTTTGGTATCTTCTAAAAATTCAATATCTATTTTGAACGTTATATGTTCAGTATCCCTAGAAAATTGATATCTTTCATTAATATTATATGTTCGGTATCCCCCTTACTTTGTTATATATTAAGGCGACATTCCTCATTGTAGTAGCTCGACATCTCTTCTGCTATTGGAGAAACTCACTCTCCACAAATTTTTTATAAGTTTTGACAACTTTATCATTTTATATACTCGATATCACCTCTTCGAAACTATTTTTATGTTCATAGGCTCAATACCATTTCATTAGGCTATAAAGTCTTGATATCTTTTTTGCCTTTAGATTTGATAACCTTTAAGACTTGATATATTCATGTTAGATGCTTGCTACATCATTGACTTGGAAGCCCAATATGTAATCATATATTTATTAACTCAACATGCATTTACAAGCTCGATTATGCTTTCTTTAGATACTCAACATAGGCATTTGTGGTAACACTATCTTCCATTGCTTCTATATCCTCTTGTTTATTTTCTTAACATAGTGGTCAGAAAATATATGGATAACATTTGCTCCCCTCCTTTTATAAAAGAAGCTTTTAACACTTTAGTGTAAAACCAAGTATCTTCTCACCTTTCCAATTTTCTATGAGATTTTCCCTTCAATCCAGTTCTTCTGAAAACCATTAAGAAATGATGACTTAATTATTTAATTTAAATTAAATTTTAGACAAACACTTTTGGATTTGGTAAAGACATGAATTAATTTACCTTTTTCTTCAATATAGGAACTTTTCGCATTTGAATGTAAATCCAAGTTTAATTAAGAAGACCGAAAATCTACTCGATAAGAAGTCCATAAGTTCATTGGATAAGAAAAATAGAAATCCTTTTAGAAAGAATCCCACAGATTCATTTGATAAGAAGTCCGGAAATTCAATTGATAATAGACCAGAAACCCATCTGGTTAGACATCCAGAAATCCATCTAACAGAAATTCATAAATTCTTTTAATAAGAAGGCCAGAAATCCATTTGATTAAAATAGAAGACCAAAAATCCATCTGATAATAGTGCCACAATTTTACTTGAACATAAGACTAGAAATTCATTTGGTGATAATATCTTAATTTTATTTGAATAGAAGACCAGAAATCCATCCGGTCTCAGCTAATAAGAGATTGGAAATTTGAGTAATAATGGAGATTCTCGTTATTTACTAGAATATCTCTGATCAAGAGATTCACAATTTTTTGAATGTCCATATTTTACGTTGAGATATTTAGTTTTGGATAATTAGATAGTTCTTGTCCCTTATTACCTTTTAGGTAATAATTTGAGCTTTGATTGGTCTCTTTCGCCCCTAACCACCTTATAGACGGTGATTTAGGCTTTAACTGATCTCCTTCGCCCCTTATCACCTTATAAGTGATTATATAGGCTGGTCGGTGCATTTAGTTAGCCATCTTAGGCAGAACCAAAGTTTTACCCATCCTCCCTTTAGGAAGTGTTCCAGTCAAGCTTTACAGGCGGAATCAAAGGCTAGTTGGTGCTTTGACTAGACCATTTTAGGTAGGACCAAAAGCTTGCTCATCCTATCTATAGGAGGCGTTCCGACCAGGCCATGTAGGCGGGACCAAGGGCTTGCAGTGCTTTGGCCAGACCATCTTAGTTGGGACCAAAGGTTTACTCTGACCTCCTTAGGAGGTGCTTTGACCATGCCTTTGTAGCGGGATCAAAGGCTTTACCTTCGCCCTTTATTACTTTATAGGTAATGATTTAGGCTTTGATTTCATTATAGTTCCTTTCTTCTATTTGATTATCAATTTAGTAGATATACTTGTCTCAGTCTCTTTATTCATCATTGTATGGAACTATGGTCTCAAATTTTGGCATTCCATGTTCTTGCTATTACATTACCATCGGGTCAGCATAGTCGATGGGTCCTTGGCGGGATTACTTTGTGGATAATAAGAGGTCCTTAGCAGTATTGTCCAAGTGGCACATCCGTTGAATTTTTGGCATTTGCCATGACCTTTTGGAGTACTAGGTTTTCTTTTTGGAATAATCTTTCCTTAACCTTGCAATTATAGTAGTTTGATATCCTTTATTGACATTCAACATCAGTATGGCCGCTTCATCCCTCATCAATTCATTAATCAGGTCCAAGGATTCTTTTCTTAGCTCTTGATTAGGAATAAAAGCTTATGGGATTCTTTGGTAAGATGGTATCTCGACTTCAATTGGAACCATTTTCTCACATCCATATGTCAAAGACAATGGAATATTGTGGGTTGCAGAATTATGGATCTTAAGGTTAATCAAATACTAAAGAGGAGTGAATAGTATTTTCTAACTTTTGTAAATCTTTATACATTTCTTTCAAGTTTAATATCAAATCATAGATTTTCAACGCAGAATTATATCAACAATTAATCACAGATGCAATCATAGATAAAATAAAAGCAACAGAGTAAAGTAGGGAGTTATAGAGATGACACCAAAGATTTTATACTGGTTCGGATTTCTCCTACATCTAGTCCTGTATAATTGCTTATATGTATTCCTTTTCAAAATGCCAGTCTTTAAATGGGCAGAAGGCATACATAATTACAATCTCGATTCAAGGCTATGAGACACATCCTCCTAATTTTCCAAGCTTAGGGAATATCCACTTGATTTAGACGGGCTACAAGCACACCCACTTGGATTTTTGGGCTACCAAACACACCCAATTGACTTGAACGGGCTACAATCACACCCAAGAAAAGACGAGTAGAGTTTGATGGTTTTTCCAAAGACAATTTCTTAAATTTTAGATACAATGGATCCCATAGCCATTTGGACAACACTTTTATCTTTAATTTAAGAGAGAGTTGATTTCAAAACAATAAGTAATATTGAATCAATACAAAGAAATTTGAATTGATTCTATTTGATTTTGAAGATAAAAGAGTATAATTTCAATGGAATTTTCAAAAGAGTGAGAAGAGGGAAGGAAATAAGATAATAACTAATTGAAAATTCTTATGAAACCTTCTATATATAGTGTATAAAAAGATGTGTCTAGTTGCGAAGGTTTACAATAAATAGACAATTCAATTCAATTGAAAAACTGATTTGCGGCATGTATGACATACCATTTGGGTATATGTCGACATATGCTTGTGAAATTTGAAAATTTTATTTCTTTTTAAAATATTATACTTCGAAAAATAATTTAATACTTTGTAAAAAAATATAGTTTATAAATATTTTAAACTTTGAAAATATTTTATAAAATATTTTTAAATATATTTGAAAATATGTTTTGTTTGAAAAATATAAAAGATAAGAAAATAGGAGATAGAGATTTACCAAGGACTTTAATAAAATTCTATGACTCTATACACTATATAATAGTCTTGATATCTTTAGTTCTTGGCCTTTATACTCATGAGTCTTCATGTCCATTTCTTGAGTCTTTGTATTGTATAGTATTCAATTCACACCTATATAATGTCCTCCACAATATACTACATAACTTGATAAAACATTAGTATATATATTTTGAATAAATGTATATTGTTGTTATCAAGATTGTAATCATCAAAAACAATTACTAAGGTATTAACAATCTCCCCCATTTTGATGATGACAACCATTAATTATTTATGTATATAAAATATGATATAACTCCTCCTAAGTTAGATAACTCCCCTTGAATGTATGCATATGTACATCTTATATTTTTCTTTCCCTTTGCCATAAAAAAGAAGGGTGAAAAAAAATAAAAACTCCCCCTAAATGGAATACATAGAAATTATAGAGTCAAAATCAATAACTAAGTACTGAAAATGATTAAGTATATAAAACATGATATATATGATGATTATGATATATATGATATACGATAATTATATGATATACTTAGAAACTATACTATCTTATACCAAACACAATACATGATGTAATAAGATAACACAACCATTTTTATTAATTTAAAACCAATTTTATACAATAAATCCAAACATTCTAAACACACAAATCCAAATGTAAGTTATAAACAATCCAAACTCAAGATAAACAAATCCTGTCCAAATGTACACACTAAACCAAACCAAATCCTAAAAAACTAAACTAATATGTACTAAACTTAAATCTATGGTTTTCTTTTGATTATGGAGGACTTATGGACGAGGCAAAAGGGACGGTGAAGATAAAAGTTTCCATTTTATACTATGAGATTTCCATCTCGATCTAAGCATACTTCGCCAACACATTTGCCTTCATCGTCAATCTTCGGCCTCATCTTGTTCTTGATCTTCTTCCTCCTCTTCCTCTTCCTTATTATCCACAGGATTGTGAATGAAAAGGTCAGGAGTATACTCTCCAATTATAATAGGATTTTCTTAATTGTTCAAAAGGTACTTCTGGAGATTGCAAAGAATACATCATTGCTTTTCTTGTTCTTTTAAGAGGCGTTATTGAATGACCTCTATTTCTGAAAGCATATTGAGTACATTCTTTAGATCATCTTTAATCTCGATTAATTTGGCCATGAAAGCGGTTTGTAAGAGGCTAAGAGTGGGGGTTTCGAAGGAAAATGATGCGGTCTCTCTCTTGGACGTTTGGAACTTAAGGAAGCCATTAATTTTATTTTATTTTGAAATTACAGAAATAAGAAGACATGTGAATGAGAAATAAATCGAAATTTGGTGGTTATAATCTTAGAGGGAAATCTATTTTTAGATTTACCAGTATAGGTCGACATATACAAAAGATGTATGTCGACATACGTGTGTAAATTTTGTATGTTTATTTTCTTTTTAAATATTCATTTTATGTTGTTATATTTTATATTTTAGAAAAGGAACATATTCTTACTAACTTCCAAGTTTAATAAAAGATGTTTGAATTAATGATTTTGTTAAAATATCGGCATTTGGTTTTCAGTATTTATTAATTCGAGTGAAATTATTTTTGTTAAAATGATGTATTATATCTCTATATTTGGTTCTAGCATGATGTGTTGGACTTTTAGATGGATTTATTTCACTAGTGTTATGATAGTATATTCGTGATCTAGTAAAATTTAAACCAAAATCTTTTAAAGTCTGCTGCATATATATTACTAGTGAACAGGCTATTGCTGTTGAAATATATTCTACTTCCCCTATAGACAGAAACACAGAATTGTGCTTTTTGCTAAACCAAAAAACAAGAGAATTTCCTAAAAAGTGACAAGTTCCACTTGTACTTTTCTGGTCCGATTTGCGTCTAACATAGTCAGCATCACTATATGAAATTAAATCGAAAGAATCTTCTTTTGGATAAAAGAGTCCATAGTCTAGTGTGTTGTTTACATATCGTAATATTCATTTTACTGATTTTTGGTCAGTTTCTTTAGGTTGAGATTGATATCTTGCACATAGATAGACATTATGCATCATATTTTGTTTGCACAAAAAATGGACAAACACCTCAAAGTTGTATGATTTAGTAGATCTTATGTTATTCTTAGTGATTTTGGAGGTTTATGCAAATATATGAAAAACAGGGGCTAAACTGTAAAAAGACACGCAGATTTATAGTGGTTCAGCCAGAATGTGCCTACGTCCACTTTATATGTTATTTCTCTTCTTTTGTTGTGATTACAAGTACAAAGCTTTGGTACAAGTAAAAGAAAGTTGTTTGAAAGTTCCTTCCGTGCTTGAGCTCTCAAAACTTGTTCCCATTGCTGTACCCCTGCCCCTCTATTTATAGAGTGAGGTTGGGAGCAGGGGTCTTGGACGTATATAGCTGCTGGTGGGCCTGGGCTGATGCAATCTGGCCTGGCACACCTTGGTTCGGCATCCCATGGTTCGGTGGTGGGAGTGCGATGGGTTGGACCGGTAATGCTTGGTCCGGTGGTTGGTTGGGTGAGGCCGGATGAAGGTTGGTCCGGTGGTTGGTTGGGTGAGGCCGGATGAAGGTTGGTCCGGTGGTTGGTTTGGTGAGGCCGGATGAAGGTTGGTCCGGTGGTTGGTTGTGTGAAGCCGGATGAAGGTTGGTCCGGTGGTTGGTTGTGTGAAGCCGGATGAAGGTTGGTCCGGTGGTTGGCTGTGTGAAGCCGGATGAAGGTTGGTCCGGTGGTGCTAATTTGCCCAACATTTGCCCCCCAAAGTGGGGTACGTGTGTTGTAAGTACTGCGCTTTGTTCCCCCCTTTTTTTTTTTTGGGTATGGCTCCAGTTGGTTCCAGGTGTTGATTCGGTCGTTCCGGCTATACCGTGTACTTCTATAAATAGAGGCTATACCTGCTTTGTTGTCCCTTACCGAATCAGAGAGAGCCGAGTGAGTTTGAGCGCCGAATCAAACAAGCACCGATCCAGACAAGGACCGAATCAAACTTCGCACTGACCCAGACGAGGACCGAATCAAACAAGCACCGATCCAGACAAAGACCGGACCAAACAAGCACCGATCCAGAAGGACCGAACCAAACAAGCACCGAACCAGGTACGTTTTCCTTCGCCGAACGGAGGCGACGATGTTGGGTGTTGAGCGCCGAATGAGATACGTGGTGCACCACCGAATGACCTCCGAAGCTTTCAACACCGAATGAAATTTAAACTTTTAATGCCGAATGGACTTTGAATCTTGAACAACTTCCTATGCTTATATATACTTGCTCGGTTATATTTCTGTATTTCTTGTTCTAACAATCATATCTTTCGCTTTCGTGCGCGCAGATAATGTCCCGAAGAGTCGAAACTCGATCAGATAAGAGGAGATCCGGGGGTGAAGGAGAGTCCTCGGCCGTGCCCCCAGCTCAATCAGGATCGGAGCGTCATGGGCCCGCCCCGAGGTCATTAGTGGGTGGATATGGTCCCCAGGAGTTGTTGGATTCCCCGCCTGACTGCTTTCCTAGCCTTCTCAAAGAGGAGAAACTCGATGTTATATCTCGTTCCTTTGGGATTGATAGAGCCCTCATGCTGCTGCCGGGTCCAGGAGTCTTGCCATACAGTCCTCCCGAAGGATACTTTGCTTATAGCAGGTACCATTGCATGTGTGGTGCTATCCCGCCTCTCAATGCTTGGATAGTCAGCTTCCTCACGTACCTGAAGGTGGCCCCATTTCAGCTTCAGCCCAACTCTTATGCCATATTGGTGAGTCTTTTCGTTATTTTTCGGAGGAAGTATGGTCGCGCTCCCTCCAACCGGGAGATCCGGTACTTGTACAATTTAAGGGGCTACAAGAAAGGGTCCCCATATATTAGCTTGGAATCTGCTGTGACCTTCAAGCCGGTCCTGGACCTTTACTCCAAATTCAGCATGTTCAAGAAAGAGTGGTTCTTTGTTAGGGACGACTCCGTCTCCATCCGGCGCTTTACCTCTGGATGTAAGTTGATGCTTTTACTTATAATTTCTATCCTGATTGCGATGCTTCTTCTCATACCTTCTCATTTTTGCTAGCGACAGGTGGCTTTCCGGTTGTGGAGACTGACCGCCTGGTTCAGACGGCGGCGGAGATAGAAGGCATTCTTGGGAAATACAGATCATCTGCCTACTTGATTAGAAATGCGATCCTTCTGGAATATAACTTGATCCTTCCGCAGCAGTCTGTAGTTAAGTTGAGGGAAACGGCGGAAGAGAGGGCGGCTGCTCAGGCCAAGGGAGGCGTTGCGGCAGAGGGTGGAAAGAGAAAACCATTCACGAAACCTCCAGCCGTTGGAGGTAAGAAACTTAAGAGGTCAGACGGTCCTTCTCCCAGCAATTGTCCACTTACTCAGGGGGAGATAGATGCGGAGGAAGAAAGAGGTGAGGCGGAGGGCGGAAGTGACGTTGAGCGTCTTGGTGATGATGGTGGCGATGGACAGGGTGGTGATGGTTCCAGGGCTCTATCTTCTGGGCAAGTAGGCGAAATGCAAGAGTGGACGGATGATGCTCTCCGCCAAGCTTTTGAGGGGTTGGATGATGATCCGACCTTGGTAGAGAAGACCGGGAAGGCGGACAAAGCCGGGACTGGTGCAAGTGAGTCTTCTCCGGCTATTCCGGCCAAGGTGGCTTTGACGACTCAAGGTGAACTCTTGACCCCTGCATGCTTCACTAATGATAGGGACTTAGGAATATTTTATGACCCGCTCCCGTCCTGGAATGAAATCCAGGACTTATTGCAGTATCCCACTCCTCCCCAGGGTTTGTACAACCACAGCTGTGTTTCCTTTTCTTTTCTAACTTGTAATCTACCGCGTTTCTTGAATCATATAGTAATGTAAGATCGTGACATTTGTTCTTTATACCAGGAGCAGGCAAGACGCCCAAAGCTTCAGACCTTCGACACAGGCTCGAGCAATATAAACTTTCCAAAATTTCTGCTAAGCCGAAGCCCTCAACCCAACGCTCCGGGGATGTAGTCGGATACCGTCCTCTTCTTGGGGTCATCGAAGAGGGTATTCAGCAGAGGAAGAGGAGTCGTCCTTTATCCGAAACTTCGCTCGGTCCTCAGCCTCCGGCTCAGCCTATTCATGATATTACTGAGGAGGGCAGCGAGTTTGTACCTTCTCCACACCCGTCCGGAAACCCTTCTGTTGTTCATATCGACCGTCCCGACCTGGCCCGTAATCCATTCGCAGGTCATCCTGATCTAGATCCGGGTTCTCATGATATTACTTTCGACGAAGTCACTGGTGAACACCTTCTCCCCCGTAACCCCATGGTACGAGTACTTGATGAAGCCAAGTCCTTAGATCTCGATCTACTCACTACTCGCATAGTCACTATGGGAGATGAGGCCAAAGCTAATATAGATCGGGTGGCAGAGGAGACCAAGAAGCTGATGGGGCATCATGCTCGGCTGGTTAAGGCCGGAGAGGAGATTGGGAGCGCCAATATTCGACTTCGATTGGTGGTTTCGGATCAGGCCAAGCAGCTTGCGGATCAGGCCATCCAGATTTCTCAGCATGAGGCTGCTACTGGGTGTTTGAGGAAAACCATGGAAGAGGCCAGTCGGGCCGAATTGCGGAAAATGGAAGCTGCTTGCAAAGAGCGGATTGACATGGCTATTGCCACGGTGGATGAGGTTCGGAGAGCGGATCTCGAGCAGGTGGAGGAATTGTCCGAGAAGCTTGAGGCTGCGGAGCTTGCCCAAGCTAAGTTGAGGGAAGAGATGGAGGTGATGCGGAGGTCCCTTCAGGCTGATTGCTCGAGATACAGACTGGAGAGAGATGCTGCCGTCGAAAGGTTGTCGGCCTCCGATGCCCGGATGAGGGAGTTTGAGGAGAACGAGGGAATGATGGATGACATGCTCCAGGACATGTATTTCCGGACTTGGAAGCAGGGCAATCTTTCTTGGATGGATGATTATCCCAGGGTCATGGCCAAGACCTATCTTCGGGCTTTGGAGGAGGCTAAGGCTAACGCAGATAAAGAGGGTGGAACGGTCTTCAGTATGGATGTGGTCACTGCCCAGTTCACCAAGGAGGAGAAAGTGGCGGTAAAGGAGGGTATGCGGCTGCTCGCTGCTGAAGAGGCAGGTGTGCAGGTTGAGGATGACGACCAGGACGGTCAAGAAGCGGGTACTGGTAAGTCTTCCTTTCTAGTCTTTCCGTTAACTTGGTTACTCATTACTAATGAATCCTTCTTATGACCGGACAGGCGGGCAAAAGAACAAGGACAAGACTTCGACGCAACCGGCTCCCTGATTGGACCTGGAAAATTCTTTTGGTAGGCTTGGCATTGTTATATCTGTTAGTCTTAAGACAGTAGAGTAACTTCTAAGTTGTAATTCTTGCTACTTGTAATAACATTATTCTTGACGTGTAATTTTTTAGCTTAAGCTGATTCTGTCGTTTCTTGAATATTTGTTGCCATTTCGACATATCGTATGAGAAATGTAGCTATGTATATTCTTGTAATTAAATTGTGTTTGATGTTAGATTCTGGTTTTAAATCATAATCTCATGACTTGCAATGTTAGCGTGTGGTGTGAAAAAATTAAATTATAGTCATGCATTTGTACATAAAGGAAGAAAATACCGCCTTTTATGTTCTGTTTGTAAATGGCAGTTTCGAATATCTTGTATGGCCAAGCATGGAAGGCAGCTGACTGCCCTGCCATCTGATTGTGAATCTCTGCATCCATTGGCGGGTATCTCTTACCCTGCATCCTGTTCTTTATGGTTTGTTATAGAGGATAGGAGGAAAGTTTTTTAAGTAAAATTGAGATATGTGAAATAGTAAAACTTCCAGTCACGGAAGGCCTTCGATGTGCTTAAGTTCGTGGCAAACGGGTTTTGTAGTCACTTTCCCTAGCTGTGGGTCTTGGAGACATTTGTCACCCATCTTACGCCTCCGCGGGGAGTTAATTCTTTTTTACCACAGCCGCACTTAAGACACACCGGAGCCGAGATCGCGCACAGTAACTACCCGGGCCATTATGGCCCGTACTCATGGGTATTATTCGACTTACTGTGGCCGGCTAGCGTGGGTGCCGATCGTCAACTGTGAACTGCCCCTGGCTGGCCACACCTTATGTTGGGGCTTATAATCGGTTCACAGTTGCCGGCGAGCCTAACGCCGTAATGAGCTGCCTCGGCTATAGTCGGCCTTCTCGGTGGCTTATAATCGGCTCATTACAGTTGGCTTTAAGGGCCGTCGCGAGCAATGAGTTAACCCGCAGCAGAGGGATGCTGGAGCAAAAGTGTCTCATTGGCGAGGGCATAGATTCGCATAGTACCTGTTGGGTCTTGTCCACGTGAAGTTGCATTGTGGAGTGCTTTGAATAGAAATGCTATATGCTCAGGATTTTGTTCAACAGAAAAGGATAAAGTTAACAAGCAGCCAAGATACAAAGGAACAAGTTAAAAAAGAGACAAGGCTTTTTTAAAGTGGTTCGGCACGAAAAAATGCCTACGTCCACTGATTCTCTTTGTTAATTCACTTCATATGGGCAATACAAGTTAAGAAAAGTATCGACGGAGGTGTTGGATGTTCCATGCCCTCTGGAACACCTCTCCGTCCACTGTTGACAAAATATAGGCTCCGTTGTGGAGATCTTTATGAATTACATATGGTCCATCCCAGATTGGGTCTAGTGCTCCGGGGCGAGGGAAGATTCGCTTGAGGACAAGATCCCCTTCTCGTAAGGTACGATGCTTGACTTTGGAGTTGTATTGTACCGCCACCTTTTGCTTGTGGGCTGCTGTTTTTAGGACTGCATCATTCCTTCTTTCCTCGACTAGATCCAAAGACATGTTGAGGAGCTCTTCGTTCTCTTCTGGGTTATAGTGGATCCTACGGTGGGAAGGCACAATAGTTTCAACTGGGAGCATAGCCTCCGATCCGTATGCCAAAGAGAAAGGAGTGTGCCCTGTTGATGTTCTGAAAGATGTGCGGTAGGCCCATAGTGCCGTAGGGAGTTCATCCACCCAAGCGCCCTTTGACTTTTCGAGTTTCTTTTTTATCAGAGTTTTCAGAATTTTGTTGACTGCTTCGACTTGCCCGTTTGCTTGGGGGTATGCTACGGATGAGAAGCTTTTGTGAATTCCGTGTTCTTGGCACCAGTTGGCGAATTCCTCACTGTCAAACTGAAGTCCATTGTCTGATATGATTTTTAGTGGGACTCCGTACCTGCACAGAACATTTTTGATTAAAAAGTTGATAACTTTCGCCGAAGATACTTTATTTAGAGGTTCTGCTTCCACCCATTTGGTGAAATAGTCGACTGCTACTATAGCATATTTGGCGCCGCCTCGACCCATTGGCAGTTCACCGATTAAGTCAATTCCCCATACTGCGAAGGGCCAAGGGCTGGTCATCTGAGTAATTTCGGTTGTTGGTAGCCGAGGGATCTTAGCAAATTTTTGGCATCTGTCACACTTCTTGACGAAGTCTAAGGCGTCCTTGCTTAAGGTGGGCCAGAAATATCCGTATCGGAGTATCTTTTTTGCTAACGTTTGCCCTCCAGTGTGATCTCCGCAGCTTCCTTGATGAATGTTGGATAAGATTTCCTCGGCTTCCCTTCCGGCGACACACCTTAACAATGGGTTAGAGAACCCGCGCCGATAGAGGATGTCTCCTTGTATCGTGTAGCGGGACGCTTTCCTCAAGATTTTCTTGACTTCGTTACGCCTGTCGGGTAGTGTGCCACTTTGTAGGTAGTCTCGGATGGGAGTCATCCAAGTTGCTTCTCCGGTTGCAGCTATCAGATTCACTTGCTCAAAACTTGGGATCGTTTGCTTTGAGACAGTTACTGCCCCGAAGATGGCGACGTCTCTCATACTTGCTTGCTTTGCCAATTCGTCGGCCTCTTGGTTCTCTTCCCGAGGGATGTGTTTGACTAAGTAGCGGTCCAATCGGTTGAGAAGCAACTTGGTCTTCTTTAGATATGCTATGAGTCGTTCTTCTCGAGCTTGGAATTCCCCTAGTATTTGATTAACAATAAGCTGAGAATCGCTGTGAAGGCACAAAGAATTGGCTCCGATCTCGATAGCAATTTCTAATCCGGCTATTACGGCTTCATATTCTGCATCGTTGTTGGTGGCAGCGAACTCCAACCTTATGGCATAGTGCAGTTTATTTCCCCTGGGAGTGATTATTACCACACCTGCCCCCGAGCCTTGTTCGTTAGATGCACCGTCCACAAAGAGATTCCACTTGATATCTTCTGTTATTTCCAGTTGCTCCTTATCCTCGTTGGTAGTGAATTCTGCAATGAAATCAGCCATGGCTTGTCCCTTGATGGCGGTGCGAGGGTGATAGGTGATATCATATTGACTCAGCTCAATACACCATTTAAGTAGTCGCCCGGAAGTGTCGGGACGATGGAGTACCTGCCTTAGTGGTTGATCGGTCAGAACCTGATGGAATGGGATTGGAAGTAGTGACGTAGCTTTCGTGAAGTGATTAGTAAACAGTACGCTAACTTTTCAAGCTTAGGATATCTGACTTCTGCCCTAGTAAACCTTTTGCTGACGAAGTAAACTGGTCGTTGCGTGCGGTTATCTTCCCTTACCAAGGCAGCGCTTAGAGCGTGAGATGACACAGCAAGGTATAGGTATAATTCTTCGCCTTCGCTTGGGGTCGAGAGTACCGGTGGTTTCTGGAGGTGTTCGATTAGGTTAAGGAAAGCGGTCAAGCATTCGTCCGTCCACTCGAACTTTCCTTTATCTTTCTTCAGAGCTTCGAAAAAGGGGACGCACTTGTCCGTTGCTTTGGAGATGAATCGGCTTAGGGCAGCCACTTTTCCATTTAGGCTTTGCATTTCCTTTCGGGTGGAAGGTATCTTGATGTCCCTTAATGCTCGGACTTGTTCAGGGTTTGCTTCTATCCCTCGGGCATGGACGATGAATCCTAAGAATTTTCCCGATGACACTCCGAAGGAGCACTTTAGTGGATTCAACTTCATTCCATACTGTCGAAGTACTTGGAACATTTCGCCCAGGTGGCTTACGTGATCCTTGGCTTTCCGTGACTTTACCAGCATGTCGTCTACATATACTTCCATTGTTCGTCCTATTAGCCCTGCGAACATCTTGTTGACGAGGCGCTGGTAGGTGGCTCCTGCATTTTTAAGTCCGAAGGGCATCACTTTGTAGCAGTACAAACCCCGGTCGGTGATGAAACTAGTGTGGTCTTGGTCGGGAGCATGCATGGGAATTTGGTTATATCCTGAGTATGCATCCATAAAAGACAGGAGTTCGTGTCCGGCTGTGCTGTCTACAAGTTGATCGATTCTGGGAAGCGGGAAGCAATCCTTTGGGCAGGCGTCGTTTAGGTTGGAGAAGTCAATGCAGGTCCGCCACTTCCCATTAGCCTTCTTTACTAGTACCGGGTTGGCGATCCATTCTGGGTAAATAGCTTCCCGTATGAAGTCATTGGCGAGTAGATTCTTTACTTCTTCATCGAGGGCTGCTGATCGCTCTGCCCCCATACTTCTCTTTTTTTGTTTTACAGGCGCCTTGGTAGGATCAATTTTTAATACGTGGCATGCTATGTTGGGGGAGATTCCGGTCATGTCAGCGTGTGACCAAGCGAACACATCCAAGTTGTGGCGGAGAAAATCAATGAGTTGTTCCTTCAATTCAGCTTTCAGCTGCGACCCAATTTTCAGTAGCCTACTTGAGTCGTGCTTGTCTACAGATATAAACTCCATAGCCTCTGCAGGCTCGGCGGTGGCCTCCTCCTCTTTGTCCCTAGGGTCTAATTCATTGAAAGGGTCGCTGGTGTATCGAAGAGGAGGGGCTCTCTTTAGTTGCTATGCTTCAAGGCTTTTTGTGCAGAGGGCAATCTCTACACCTTTCCCTTTATCTCTCCTGTGGTTGTTGCGAAGTTCGGTTACATAGCAGTCTCGTGCAATATCTTGGTCTCCTTCCACTTCCCCTACCCCATTGTCTGTTGGAAATTTCATTTTCAGGCACCACGGGGCTAGGACAATCTGGAAGTCAGATAGGGCTGGTCTTCCTAGGAAGGCGTTGTAGGCCGAATGGTTTTCTATTAGCACAAACGTCTGTTTCCTTACAACGGAGCGGGGATGGCTTCCAATTTCAACGAAGAGGTCCAGCTGCCCGATGGGCATTTTCGCGTCTCCAGTGAAACCGTGTAGCGGTTTATCGCAGGGAGATACATCCTTCATTGACAGCCTCATTTTGTCGAATGCGTGTTTGAACAGGATATTTACAGAGCTTCCAGTGTCTACCAGGATTCGGTAAACTTCGGCGGGACCGAGTCGGGCAGAGATAACCATGGGATCCATGTGAGGGTACTGTCTTCCTTCTAGGTCGCGTTTACTGAATGTGATGTCATCACTTTCTTTCCGCTTTGGGTGGCGCTCTTCTATAACCGTATTGACACAGTCTCTATTGTCTCTGAGCGACTTCCCATATCTTTCCATCTCTTTCCAACTTCTGTCTGCGATGTGTGGACCTCCTGAGATGGTATGGACCACTATCTTCTCTTGACTAGAGCTGCTAGCGTTGCGGTCGCCTCTGCCGGTCCCTGGTGAGGGTAGCCTTGGGTTTTCATTGGCAGGAGCTGGAGTCCTGTCTTGACTTTTTACATAGCGCTCCAGTTTCTTTCTTCTGATGTGTTCCTCAATCAGATCTCGGAGATGATGGCATTCGTTGGTATCATGTCCGTGGGATTCGTGGAAGCGGCAGAATTTTCCAGATTTCTGTGCGCTATCTGATTCCTTCTTGTATGGTGGGCATTTGTATCTAACTTCGCCTTGGGTGGCAAGGAAGATGTTTTCGACGGTCTCGTTCAAAGGGGTGTAAGAGTCGAATCTTGGTCCTGGCCGATATAGGCGTTTCTCTACTTTCTTGCCCCCAGCATTGTCTCTGGAATCATTTCTTCGAACGTCCCTTGCCACAGCAGGGGCGTTGCCATGGGTCGTCTTACTTTGCTGTCCTGACTGCCCCTCAATGGCAGCATCCTCAAGCCTCATATATTTCCCGGCTTCATGGAAGAAATCGGGTAAAGTAGCTGGTTTTTCTTTTGTCAATCTCCTAGCAAATTTAGTGTCCGGATGCACCCCACTGCAGAGGGCCATTAGGATAAGCTTCTCATCGGCATCTTGAACTGCGGCTGCTGCGGCGTTGAATCTGGTTAGGTATTGCTGCAGCTTTTCTCCAGGTTTCTGTTTGACGCTGGATAAGGAATAAGCGTCCTTAGGTTGCTCCACATGAATGCGGAACTGACTGATGAATTTTTCTTTCAACATTTCCCATGAGCTGATGGATCCTTGGGGTAGATGACAGAACCAGGAGGTAGCAAGATCTGCTAAGAAGAGCGGGAAGCATTTGCACAGCACTCCCTCTGTTGCTCCACTCATGAGCATATGCTGCGTGTACCTCTGTAAGTGTACAACGGGATCGGAGGTTCCTTTGTAGGGTTCCATTGTTGGCATCTTCCATTCTCGGGGGGTGATAGCAATTTCGATATTGCGGGCGAAAGGGCTGGTTACCCTAGCGCCTATCCCTCGATCTCTTTGCTCCCGTTGGACACACTCTCTGAATAAGCGTGCCATCCTTTCATCAGAATTTGGGGCTGATAGAAATGAGTTTGGTTCCGTTCTGTGGGGTTGATTCCGACCAGACAACCTGTAGGGATGGTATCGTCTATCATTCCTCATATTTTCCAGTGGCTGCCTTTGATCTTCTGGGAGCATGCTTGGGTCAGCTACAGTTGGCCCTTGCCTTGATCTTCCCCTGTTGGGTTCTGATCTAAGCACTTCCTCGGGTCCAACTTCGGGCTGAACTCTAGCTCGGCCCCGTTCACTGGTGTTTCTGTGGTTAGGCAGCATGACAGGCTCAGCTGCAGTTGACCTCCGCCCGGTACCTTCCCCGTTGGGTTCGGCACCAAACGTTTCCTCGGGCTTAACTTCGGGCTGAGCTCGGTCTCGGCTCCTACCACGGCTACTCCTGCCGTTAGCTCCTTCGAAGAGGGAAGATCTTTGCTGTCTCTGAGATCCTCCAGACTGGGACTCGCCCCATGATTCAGTGTTGCGGTTGGATTCTTCAGCGTCCCTCAAGCGTGACATGAGATGGTCCACCAAGGCTTCCTGCTGGGACGTGAAGCGGTTAGTTACTTCAACAACAACTCTGTCCAAATCTGCCCTAGTAATTGCTGCAGGCTGTTCTGTGGCAGGAGTGGCTGGGTTAGCCTGTCCTTCATTTGTTGCCGTTGCTGGAGGAGGACGATTTACTTGATTCGCGGCAGCTGGATCAGGAAGGCTGCTGGATGCGATGTTTTTTCCTTTGTTAACATCTTTTCTCTGTTTGGGAGGCATGTTTTCCAAGCGGCGGATGATGCTGTTAGGAAAACTTGTTAAGCGGATGAAGCTGAAGCTTCGAGCTTCTAGTTCTCAGTGAAAGCACCAAAAATGTTTGCACAAAAAATGGACAAACACCTCAAAGTTGTATGATTTAGTAGATCTTATGTTATTCTTAGTGATTTTGGAGGTTTATGCAAATATATGAAAAACAGGGGCTAAACTGTAAAAAGACACGCAGATTTATAGTGGTTCAGCCAGAATGTGCCTACGTCCACTTTATATGTTATTTCTCTTCTTTTGTTGTGATTACAAGTACAAAGCTTTGGTACAAGTAAAAGAAAGTTGTTTGAAAGTTCCTTCCGTGCTTGAGCTCTCAAAACTTGTTCCCATTGCTGTACCCCTGCCCCTCTATTTATAGAGTGAGGTTGGGAGCAGGGGTCTTGGACGTATATAGCTGCTGGTGGGCCTGGGCTGATGCAATCTGGCCTGGCACACCTTGGTTCGGCATCCCATGGTTCGGTGGTGGGAGTGCGATGGGTTGGACCGGTAATGCTTGGTCCGGTGGTTGGTTGGGTGAGGCCGGATGAAGGTTGGTCCGGTGGTTGGTTGGGTGAAGCCGGATGAAGGTTTGTCCGGTGGTTGGTTTGGTGAGGCCGGATGAAGGTTGGTCCGGTGGTTGGTTGTGTGAAGCCGGATGAAGGTTGGTCCGGTGGTTGGTTGTGTGAAGCCGGATGAAGGTTGGTCCGGTGGTTGGTTGTGTGAAGCCGGATGAAGGTTGGTCCAGTGGTTGGCTGTGTGAAGCCGGATGAAGGTTGGTCCGGTGGTGCTAATTTGCCCAACATATTTGGTATACTAGCAGTTATATAGAGTAATGATACTATCATACCTCTATATAATTTTTGATCTACATCTTTTGAGTTTTCTTCTTTATTTAATTTTTATTTGTTGCCATGGGTGTTGGATTTCCATTAGTTTTTGTCATACCAAATTTTTTAACTAAACCTTTAGCATATTTATCTTGACTTACAAAAATTCCATCATTTAGTTGTCTTATTTGTAATTCTAAAAAGAATGTAAGTTCTTCCATATGACTCATTTCCAATTCCTTAATCATTATACCAGAAAATTCTTTATTTAACTGTTCATCTATTGATCCAAAAATAATATCATCTACATATATTTGTATAAGTTGAATATCATTATTATTTCTTTTAATAAATAAAGTATTGTCTACTTTTCCTATTTTAAAATTAGATTATAATAAATAGGATTTATGTAACAACCCTGGTTTTGGAGATTACCTATTGATATTAAATTATAATGGTAGTTATAATTTAATATTGTGAATTAAAATAAATTTGAGAATTAACTTGTTTATTTGGAATAAACAATGAATTTTGGAAATAAAATGTGAAAATAAAGTTTTGGAAACTTTATTGTGTTTATTTGATAGAATAATGAATGAAATATGATTTTATTTAGAGAAAATGCAATAATTGTATTAATTATTGCCAATTACTTCTTTCAATTATTATTTTTTAAAAGAAGTATGTGATTTTTAAAGGTGTTTAATTAAATAAAAAGATGGATTTGGTTTAAAAATAAGTTCTAATTATAAATTTGAGTTTAAAGTGGTTTGATATATTTTTCTAAGTTCGAAAATAATTTTTGTTGAATTTTAGATGATAAAATATGGTTTACTGCAATTATTGGTGTAAATTGTGCCATTTTGTAAAATTAAGGGTTCTAATAATAAAACATTTTAAAAATTAAAATTAATCTTTTTATATGTTAGAAAATATTTATTTTATCATGTAAGTGTATTGTATAATCTAATGTAGAGAAAACTTGAAAGAAATATCATTTGTTTCATAACTTAGTGTGATTTAGTGTATATTTGTTAAGTGTTGTATTAATTTACTTAGGCCGATTTGATTTCTTTTATTTATTTTGGGTCCAAAGGCCCATTAGCCAAGTAATAGACCTAAATTTAGGAAGTGAGAAACATAATCTCATTCCCTATACGTACAAAATTAGTTTCCACCTTCTTCCTCTTCTGCCCGTAAAAGAAAAGCTCCATTTTCTTCAAACCAAGCTTTCAAATTCAAATCTTTTGCAAACAAATTGTTGTTTTTATAAAAATAGAAGAGATATTAAAAGGTAATCTCATTCCAAAACATTGTTATATCATCAAAATCTTGTTTTTAGAAGAGTTGTTTGTTAATTACTTTCTTTCCTGTTGCATGTTTCTGCCTTGAGTTCTTACAGGTTAGGGAAGCTCCTTCTTCCCAAAAGCAAGCTACTTTCCTCCAATTCTTCTTGTTTGATCTCTAAATGGAAAAAGTGAGTTTGTTAACTCACATTTCTAGCTGAAACGATGTTGCTAATGTAAAGATCTGGGTGATTTGTTGTTCACTGTAAACAAATTTTGTCACGTTTTCATTTACAATTTATACCTTGCTTCTTTGAAGGCTTGTATCTTATGATTTCGGCAACGAAATGCTACCGGATTTCTTTTAGATAGTAGTTTACATGTTGTATTTTGTCTCTGCAAAAATTCACTGCAAAATATGGTCATTTGCTATTCCGAACCGAAGCTTGAAAATCAAGTCGAGGCCGCGAAAAACAACTGGGCAATATCGTGCCCTAGGTCGACAGGCATGTCGACCTAGGGGTCGACCTTCATGCTATCTAGGTCGACTGTACAATCGACCTAGAGAGGAGTAAGGTCGATCTTGAGGTCGACCACGCGAGGCAAAATTTTTGCCTACTGCTTTTCCTTTGCGCTGTGCTTTTTCCTGATGTTTGTTCTATTGTTTTTCTTTCTATTTCACTTGATTTTTGGTGATGATTTTGTGTTGTTTTGAGAGCTATGATGCATATAAATAGGCTAGCTAAATTTTAAGAATTTGAAATTCAAATTTGAATTGATTTTGAGTTGAATTTGTATTGAATTCGAATTGAATTTGAGTTACCAGTTTTGAGGTATTTTCTTTGTTTTCGAGCAGGGTTTTCTCCAAACGATTTTCAAATAATTTTTAAAATAAATTGGTATTTTAAATAATTATTATATAATATTTTTAAATTATTTTTAATTTATAAAATCTGTTTATTTTCTATAATAAAGGAATTTCAAATATTGGTTTCAATAATCGTTTTCGGAAATAGTTTTAAAAGCTAGTTTTCTCTAATAAATTATTGTAAATATAAAATGCACGTTTTTGCACCATTCGAACGTATGGGAAAGAGAATTAAATGATTTAGTAAAACACGTGGTATGGGACACATGCATTTGCTTTTTCGGTTATTTCCGGACTTGTACGATCGAAGCTATTCGAAGTTATTAATTTCTAAGATGATATTTGAGATTTGCCATTCAATGGCGTGTTTTGAGATTTATAATTCCTATTTTTAAGAATTATCTAAAATGGCCAATATTTGGCGAGTTTTATGGTTTGACATCTCCTTTTCTAGGAGTATGGTCGATGAGGACCATCACGATGTATTTTTATACTTGCCGATGAAATGAGGCAAGTTAGATTGAGATTTCCTTTTTGGGAATTATGGTTTATCAAAAGCCATCATGATGTTTTTACTTGTCGATAAGATGAGACAAGTTACGATACTTACCGATGAGATGAGGCAAGTTATGATTTTCTAAGATTTATGATTTAATGATGTTTTCTAGTGTGGCATTGACTAGCGGTTAGTAAACCATTAAGTGCAAACGTGTGGTATGTGACGCATGTTAACACTCCTCGGATTCCTATCTGAGAGTTTGTGACACATTCATGATGTATACTAGTACTATAGACCATCATGTCATCACGATGTTCTACGACTTTGGTCGTCATGATGTTCTACGACTTCGGTCGTCACGATGTATTACGACTTTGGTTATCACAATGGGTACCTATTATATATATAGTACTGGTATGAGTTTGGCACGTGCAGCATTGCTTCGACATGCGATCAGGGATCTGGCCAGTCCGGATTTTATGAGTTTTCTATTTATATGATTTCATCATTTTAAGATGTTTTATTACATTGATAGCCTGGAGCTATATGAGATGTTATATATATGGTGATTTCATTTATGATGTTTTGAACTCTTATTGAGTTCCTTGAGTTATGAGTTTTGATGATTTCATGATTTTATAGGATATTCTAGGTTTTGCCATTTTGGCGAGTTGAGTTTGAGTTTTATCTATATTTATACCGATGAGATGAGGTATAATTGAGTTTGGAGATTCTTCTATATTTGAGATTTATATTTTCATTCCATGGCATTCTGAGATTTTTTTTATGCTGATGAGATGAGGCATATTTGAGTTTTAGGATTATCCTATTTTGCGTTTTGTGTTTGCTATTTTGGCAAGAGTTTGTATTGATGATTTTTCCTATTTAGGAGATATGGTTCATCGAAACTGTTATGGTTATTATTTAGATTTCATCGATGAGATGAGGCATGTTTGATTCCTAGTAGAGTATTATCATTGAGTTTTCTTCTTTTGAGATTAGATATACTTAAGTGATATTAGACCACTTGAGTTATGAGCATGTTCTTATTGTTTCTTCTCATTCGAGAAGAGCAATCATCCTTTCCTTATGTTAATTAGTATCATGCTCTTGGTATGGTATCTCCTTGCTCGAGGGGATACTCTACCCTTTACTTATGCTTTATATTGTAGTCTATCTTTGTTAAAATGATGTTTTGGCTAGACTGACCCGTGTATTTCATACTCGGGTCAGACCGAGTTTGTTTCAGGTTAGGCATTTACTTTTGGACTTAGCTTTTCCTTGAAGCTTCCGCTTGGATATTAGTTATTGCCTTTTTGAGTTATAGTCTTTTTGGAGTTATCCTTGAGTTGTATATTTCTTTGACTCCTTGTGTATAGTGTGGTCGTCATACCACATTGATGTATCATTTGTATTGTATTGAGATGTATCATTGTGTATATGTATATAAATATTTGTTTGATGTTCTGTGATGTGATGTCCATTTTTGTTGTATTTTGTTCTGATAGATCCGTTAGTCACCTATATATTTGTGTTAAGCATTTATTGGATATGTCGATCCACTCGAGATAAAAGGAAAAAAATATAATAGAGCACAAATCGACGTATTCAATAGATGTTTAAGACAAAGCTATAGATGGTCGCTCCTAACCAGCCCTATTCTTCGCATTAGCAGGCAGAATTACCCAGTAATTCTCTTTGTTAATGTGGGTCTCAGGGTGGGACGTCAAAATTTAAGTCTACCATACCATGCTATAAGAGCTTGTTTAGACCATATAAAGCTTAATTTAATTTACAAACGTGATTTGAAAGTTTTTCATCTCTAATAATTGGGGGATGTTCAACATAAACATCTTCATTGATAAATCCATTTAAAAGGGAACTTTTGACATCCATTTGAAATAATTTAAAATTATTATGATTTGCAAAAGTGAATAAAATTTTAAAAGCTTCTAAACTTGCTATAGGAGCAATGATTTTATCAAAATCTATACCTTCTTCCTCACTATAACCTTGAGCAACTAATCTTGCTTTATTTCTATTTGAATAACCAATAAAAATTGCATTATCTGATTAACATCAAATTTATCTGAATTATCTTTTGTTTTTAATATAAAACATTTACTATCAAAAACTCTAAAATAAGACACTTTAGGCTTTTTATTATAAAATAATTCATATAGAGTTTTCTTAGTTATAGGACATATTAAAATTCTACTTAAAATATAACATGCGTAGCAATTGCTTCAACCCAAAAGCTTTTAGATAATTCACTACCACACTGTTCTAGCACATTCTTGTATGGTTCTGTTTTTACATTATACTATTCCATTTTATTGTGGTGTTTTTGGAAATGAAATGTTATATGTAATTCCTTTCTTATTACAAAAGATTTGAAAATTATTATTTTCGAATTCTCCTTCATGATCGCTCCTAATCATTTTAATTTTAGTTGACATTTGATTTTGAATTCTTTCGGTAAAATTTTAAACATTTCAAAAGCTTCACTTTTATGTTTTAAGAAAATTATCCATGTAAATCTAGAGAAATAATCTCAATTACAAAGACATATCTATTATGATTTATTGATTGTATTTGCGAATGTACCAAAAGATCTAGGTGAAGAAGTTCAAGAGGATGACAAGTAGAAATCACATCTATAGATTTAAAAGAACTTTTATGAAGTTTTCCTAATTGACAAGCATTAAATAAAGTATTGACATTAAAACTCATTTTAGGAAGATCCTTAACAAGTTCATATCTAGCAACCTTAGATAGGTATTTACAATTTAAACTACCAAATCTTTTGTGCCAGATCCAAGGATCATTAGATTCAACCAAAAGACATATTGAACACTTTCATACTTAAAATATAAATGTTACATTTCCTAATATCTTTGAAGATAATGTTTTAATCTTCGATATGACAATTATCTTTGTCAAGCTTAATTTAAAATTCCTTATCACACAATTGACTAATACTGAGCAAGTTAAATTTAGATTTCTAACTAGCAAAACACTGGAAATTGTTGGAATTCTAGAGTTACCGACATTCCCGATGTCTGTCAGATATCCTTTTCAGTTATCTCCGAAGTTAACCGATCCTCTATCTTTGTAGACAATATCCTTCAAGATCACCAGATTTCTAATCATATGTCTTGAGCTTCCACTATCCAATATCCACTTGTCGATTTGTGATGTTTTATTTTCAAGTGTATGTTCATCATTAGCCATATAACAAGCTTTTTCGTACAATTCAAAATCATAAATTTCAAAGAAATTAAGTGACATTTCAAAACAATTAGTTTCTAATAACAATTTGGTTTCACAAAATTGTTTTTCTGAAAAAGTGTTAGAAATATCATTAACCAATTAAACTTATTAAAAATCAAATTATGATTTTTTGAAACCTAGTGCTCCGATACCAAATGTGGGTTACAGAATTATAGAACTTAAGGCTAATTAAACACTAGAGGGGGTGAATAATGTTTTCTAACTTTTGTAAATCTTTTAAAATTTCTTTCAATTTTAACATTAGACTATAGATTTTCAACATAAAATTATATCAACAATCAATTACAGATGCAATCATAGATAAAATAAAAGCGATAAAATAAAAGCAATAAAATAAAGTACATGGTTAGAGAGATGACACCAAGGATTTTATACTGATTCGGATTTCTCCTACATCCAGTCCTGTACGATTGCTTGTACAGATTTCTTTTCAAATTCCAATCTTTAAACGGGCAAAGACAAACCCAATTACAATCTCGATTCTGAGGCTACGAGGCACAACCTCTTGATTTTTCAGGCTCAGGATACACCCACTTGATTTGGACAGGCTACAAGCATACCCACTTGAATTTTCGGGCTACTAAGCACACCCAACTGATTTGAACATGCTACAATCACACTCAAGAAAATACAAATAGAGTTTGATGGTTTTTCCAAAAACAATTTCTTGAACTTTAAACACAATGGATCCTATAGCCTCTTCGAAAAAACTTTGATCTTTGATTTTAAAGAGATGATTTCAAAATAGTCAGAAAGTAATACTGAATCAATACAAAGAAGTTTGAATTGATTCTATTTGATTTTGAAGGGAAAAGAGTATAATTTCAATGGAGTTTTCAAGAGAGTAAGAGGAGGGAAGAAAATAAGATCATAATTGATTAAAAATTCTTTTGAAACCGCATATATATAGTGTATAAATAGATGTGTATGTTCGTGAAGAGTTGCACAAATAGAAACTTCAATTCAAAATTTGAAAAACTGATTTGCGGCATGTACGTCGACATATCATCTGGGTATATGTTGACATATGCTTATGAAATCTGAAACTCCTTTCTTTTTAAAACATTTTGAAATTACTATACTTTGTAAAACAATTTGATACTTTGGAAAATAATTTGAATATAGTTTATAAACATTTTAAACTTTGAAAATATTTTATAAAATATTTTGAAAATATATTTTGTTTGAAAAATATAAAAGATAATAAAATAGGTGATAGGGATAAAAAATTAGTACCATGGATTTTAACAAAATTCTATGACTCTATACACTATATTATAACCTTGCTATCTTTATATCTTGGTCTTTATACTCATGAGTCTTCATGTCCCTTTCTTGAGTCTTTATATTATACAATCTTTGATTCAACACTCGTATAATATCCTGCACTATATACTATATAACTTGGAAAAACATTAGTATCCATATTCTATATAAATGTATATTGTTGTTATCAAGATTATTATCATCAAAATCAATAACTGATGTACTAACTAGTATGTCCCGTTATTGTTTAGTAGAAGTTTGGTATGCCCAATGTACGAGTGGTAATTCTTCTATCCAATTCCCTTTTTCTTTATTAAATCGTTTCTTAAGGATAGTCTTAGTAGTTTTTTTCGCAACTTCAATGACCCCAATAGCCTTAGAAAAAGCTACAGACAATTTTTTATTATTATTCTGTTCTTGTTCCAGAATTTGATGAATTTGTCACTTTCAAGCGGAGTTCCATTATCAGATATTATCTTTTATGGTATTCCAAATTGGATGACTATGTTTTTAATCACAAACTTTAGCACTTTTCGTGATGTTATATTTGGTAGTGGCTCTGCTTCTACCCATTTGGTAAAGTAATCAATGACATTACCACATACTTAGCTTAACTTTTGGATATAAGCAATAGTCCGATTAAGTCAATTCCCCATATATCAAAAGGCCATGGGCTTGATATGGGGGTTAATTGACTTGGTGGCATATGTGGAATAGTTGAAAATATTTGATATTTCTCACATCTCTTTACATAATTCAACGCATTATTGGTCATGTAGGGCCAACATAAACTTGTCTCATAACCTTTTTGGCCAATTTTATGCCAATGGAATGGTCTTCACATAATCCTTCATGGATTCTCTCAACAATTTGGTGCCATTTTCTGAACTAAAACATCTCAAGTATGGGAGTGAATATCCTTTTTAGTAAAGTTTCCCCTCCGCCATAACAAAAGTTGGAGCTTGGTGTCTTATCCTTCTAGCTTCCCTTCTATCCTCCGATAGTTTTTCTTCTACTAGGTACTTAACAATAGGTGTCATCCAGTTATTCTCATATTGGTTGCTTATTTCTATATGAATGGTTCCTTCTTGGACGACATCACGTCCACCACCTATTTCTTTCCCTTTTTCCCATATGCATGAGAGATTAGGAACTAGTCAATACCATTTCCTTAGTTTTTGGCTTGGGGGCTTTTTCTTCAATACTAGGACTTTGTTGGAAGCCTACTGGCACAATTCGAGTCTTTAGTGCTCCTTGTGAACTAGCCAGCTTGGCCAAAGAATCGGCTTGGGAATTTTTCTATTTAGGTACTTGGTGTATTAAAAATCTTCAAATTGATTTAACATCTTTAGCACCTTTTTGACCTAAAGGATCAATTTGGCATCTTTCATTTAATATGTTTAATTAGTTGATTAATCGTCAACTGAAGGGCTAAGGTAAGTCCTGCCACCATTGATTCATACTCGGCTACATTATTGGTAGTGGGAAAACCTAACTTCATTACGTAATGGAATCGGTGTCCATCAGGAGTAAAGATTACGTAACCTGTGCCGGCCCCTTGTTCATTCGAGGCCCCATCAACAAACAATTATCATTTAGGCTTTAAATCCTTCCCCTTTTTAGTTGTTTTTTAATGAACCCTTTGAATTCATTAACAAAATCGGCCAGGGCCTATCCTTAGTTCACCACTCAAGGTTGGAACTGGATATCATATTGGCTAAGGCATGTCCCTCATTTTACCAGTCCTTCTGATGCCTTAGGTTTGCTGAAAACCTTTTTAAGTGGAAAATTGGTTAAGTCTTGTTGGGTGTGCTTGAAACTAGGCACTTAACTTTCGTGTAGTGATAATTAAATAGTATGCCAACTTCTCTATAACTGGATATCTAACCTATGCATCTTTAAGACTTTTAATAGTATTATATACCGGAAATTGAGTTATGATCTCCTCTCTTACTAAGACCGAACTTACTACATGTTTGGAGACCACAATGTAGAGATATAAATTATCCCCTTCTGTAGGGCTAGATAGGATCAGAGGTTTTTCAAGATGATCCTACAATTCTTTGAAGGCCCTTTGGCAATTTTCTCCTCATATATAGTTCTTTTTCCGGATCACATCAAAGAAAGGGATGCCTTATCGATGGCTTTTGAGATAAATTTGTTAGAGCTACCACTCTTCCATTTTGGCTCATCACATCTTTGCTTATTTTTGGCTCCGCCATGTCCTTAATTGCATGGATTTGGTCAGGACTGGTCTTAATTTTTCGAGCACTAATAACGTATCTTAGAAATTTCCTGGATTGTATTCCAAAAGAACATTTCTGTGGATTGAGCTTCATTTGTTACTTTCTTAATACCCCAAACATTTCTTCAAGATCATTTAAGTGGTTATTTTCCTTTTGGGACTTGGCCAACATATCATCCACATGCACTTACATATTTTGTCTTATTTGTTCTATAAACATTCTGTTTACCAGAAGTAGCCCCTACATTCTTTAGTCCCAAAGGCATGACCTTGTAGTAGTAAGTTCCCCAATCTATTATGAAACTTATGTTTTCTTCGTCTAGTTTGAACATAGGGATTTGGTTATAACCTGAGTATGTGTCTATAAAGGATAAGAGCTTATGTCCGCTTATGATATATACCGACTGATCTATTCTGGACAAGGGGTATCAATCTTCGAGACATTCCTTATTCAGGTTTGTATAGTCAATGCACATTCTACATTTTCCGTTAGATTTATTAACTAGTACATGATAGCTAACAACTTAGGATAGAGTACCTCTCAAATAAATCCGTTCTCAAGTAGTCTTGTGACTTCTTCTTACAATCTATTAGTCCAGAATTTATCGAATTGCCTCTTCTTTTGTTGAATAGGAGCAATATTTGAATCCATGTTTAGAGTGTGGCTCATGATCGTTGGGTCTATTCTGACCATGTTCAAGTAGGTCTAGGCAGACACATCCTTACTTGACTGAAGAAATTGGATAAGTTCCCATCTGAGCTTGTCGTCTAACTCTTTTTCAATTTACACCGTTTTTGTTGGGTCAAGTGTATCTAAGGTACCACATCTAAGTCTTCTGTAGACTTTATTCTTTCTTGCTCATTTCTAAAATCTAATTCAATAACGATCTATTCACCATCTGTTTCGTTATCTACCTGGTTTGCCTCCTTTTCTTTTCTTTTCTTTTCTTTTCCTCTCAGAAAAGTTAAATATTTTCAACACATTCTTGGCCTTTTTAGCTATACTTGTCTTTTTATTTGCCTTGGATATTCAACTTAAAGGAATATTGTCCAAGGGCTTCTCAATTTCAGTTTTACTAAATTCACTTCTCTTTGAACCATAACAATAAACACCATTTCTTTTGAATTACTTAAGTGTAGCGAAATACGGTTTTGGAAGCTAAATGGATCCCCTATTATTATCCCCCAACCATTCTTAGTTAGAAACTTTAACATTAGATATTTTGATGATACAAATGCATCCACTTCATCCAAGACCGACCTCCCAAAGAAAGCATTGTAATATGAGAAGGTTATTCCATTATAACGAACAGGGTCTCAAAAGTCCTAGAATGTGGTGGAATTCTCATCTGCACCAGGAGCTTGATCTGTCGTATTAAAGTAGGCCCTTTATTGTTGAATCTAAAGATTTGCTCAAAGCTTGGCTCCAACTTCTCCTTTGGAATACCCATTTGATCGAGAGCATGCTTAACGATGATGTTTACTGCACTTCCGTTATCCACTAAGATCTTTGTTACCATAGAGAGTCCAATTTATAAAGTTATCATCAGTGGATTATTATGCAAGTGACATACCCCCCTCAGCTCCTGTGGGGTTATAGTTAAGTTGGGCATTTGAAGTTGATATTTGCGATTTTTGAGTGGTGACTCCTCCTGAATAGAAAAGACTCCATCTCTTACCTCCCTCGCATATCTTCTCTTAGCTTCTTTGATGCTTCCAGTGGGATGGGGACCTCCATGGATGATATATACACGGTTGATCAGAGGAATGAAGTCTAGATGAGAATTATTCACTATGAAATTTATAGTATTTCTTGGGGCCTCTGATTGTTCCTTTTAGGATTGGAGGGTTTTTTATTCTACTTCACAAACTCTATCAAATATCCGGATCTAATCATGTTCTGGATTATTCCAGCCAAAACATGGTATTCGTCGGTCTCATGTCTGCTCGCCTTATGATAAGCGCAATAATCTCCCCTTTCTTCGGTTTTGGATTGTTCATTGCCTTGTAGAAAGTAGGGAAGTTTCCTTCATCTTTAGCCATGGAAAAAATATAGGAAACGGGTTTATTCAAAGCCATATAGTTAGATTTAGGGACCTTCTCCCATCTTCTTCTTCTATTTTCATCCCATCTTGGCTTTTGTTTGGGTGATCATAACCAAATTTTCCTCCTTCCTTCTTTGGTCGGGATTTCTTCTTAGCATGGTACATTTTATCCATACGGATAAACTTATCAGCTTGGAAATGAAAATATTGAAGATCCCTACATCCATGGACATAGAGTTTCTGCCAGAAGAGAGTCTGGTCAATTAACCCTAACTGTTGCCATGAGGTTTTCTCTATCAGTCCCGTTTTCCATCTTTATTGCCTCAGTGTTGAATCTCTTTAGACATTCACCGAGAAACTATCTTGTTCTTTGTTTGACATTTGCCAGTACACTGGAGTCAATAGTAGTATCTTTGCATATGTAGAATTGGGCCGAAAACTCATAAGAAAATTGTTTCCAAGAGTAAATAGTTTTCTCTCTATAATGTATGTACCATTTTCCAGCTGCTCCTTGAATAGTTGTAGGAAAGAGTCTGCAATGTACTGCTACGGAAGCATTGTGCTAATCCATTTAGCTCTCAAAATCCAAAAGATGGTCATCGGGGTTAGTGTACTTCTATGATGCGTTTTAACGTGCCATGAGTTTTAACATACATTATTTCCTCTGTGAATGGAGATTCACGAGGATTATTATTTACCTTAGGGTCAAGGGTCCTCTTCCCTTTAAGATCAAGCATGTATTTCACTATTTTTTTGCCATGTCTTTCAGGTATACTTAGTCATCATGATAATTCCTTTTGTAGGGCCTATACTGTTTGCCAAAAAACGAGAAGCCTGACTGCTCGGAAGATCTCTTATTCTCCTTTCATGGCTTTCTTTTTTATAACTAATCATAATTTTGTTGTCCTACAAGTTGAATGTGGCTCTTCATTTTGAGTTACTTTCTTTCTTTGAGGACCCATGATGCCTTTTCCCTTATTATTGCTTTTGAATAGAGAGGTGTTTAGATTCCTCCTTGGAGATTTCAATTCTTCTCCTCCATCAGTAAGCTTTGTTGTTTTAGAAGACTTCTAAGAAATAACCTTCTCAAGGAGTTCCAGCATCACTATAAGAGGTTGTGTTAAATCTTGAATCTTAGCCTCAATGTTTGTTGGCTTCACTAGTGTCGAAGGCTGCCTAGTTTCCACATTCTCTGAATTGAGGTTTGAAGTGATATTTTCCTCGAAGACTTGTTCGTTGCACAATCTCTTCATTTAGAACATTGACTTTTTTTAGCTCTCACCATTTTCCTACAACAAAACATTACATAATTTATTTCTAAGTTAGAGAATAATGGATTGGAGGTTCAAGTCCTCCTTCTAGCGTCAAAAATATTAAATCAAAAATTGGCTCAACACCCGAAATGTTTGGATAAGTTAATATATTCAAAATGGCCTTACAATACCTATAGACTTTTAGTATGGCCATGAAGTTGTTAAAAAATCCAAGTCGTATATCCAAGGGTAAAATAGGCAAGTCACTTATATGTGCAGTATTCCATTAAGTATTTGTTAATGGACAAAATGATGATTCACATAAGTCACTGACCATTGTTCATATATCAATAGGCATGATTGTCATTATGCAAATTAATCTTTAATTTTACCAAGGGCTTAAATAGCCTTGACTTGTGTGTAAGTCCAAGTCCAAGTAAAAAATCAACCATTCGCATATTCATAATTCGATAATAGTCAAATATGCACAATTCAAGGGAGTAGACTATGCAAAATTATTCAAGTCCTTTGTTCCCATAAGTTTCAAAGATTAAAATTGGTTTTAATTTCCCCAAATCAATTTAGAGTTTATAATTATTTAATTTGAGAAAGAGGAAAAGAAATCATTTTCCCCTATTTGAATGGCAAGGGGATCTATTTATAGAGATGTCAACCACATGGATGGTTAACACATGTCATAGGTTCAAATCAAGGGGTTCCACTATTCATATCTTGATTCCGCTTCAGTAGTGCTTTTGTTGTGACTCGACATCATATGTAGGAACTCCGCAACCCATGTAACATTTGATATTCGATACCTTGCACTAAATAACCTCAATGTAGGCAATTTGTACTGACAATACTCCATATCTTTTATCATTTGACATCCATTGTTGCTTATAAAGTGCTTGGGCTTCTTTGCTGGTTTTGTAGCTCATCGTTCTTGTAAAAATTCGGGTCATTTATTGCGTGAGATGTTTTATAATGGCTAGGCTCGACACTGAGACATGTTTTCGATTGGTACTCAACACACCTCCTTTATTTTGTGCTCTATAACATTATGTTGTAGAGGCTTGACATCATCTGGGCCATAGAGACTCGATATATCCTCTTTGTTACTAGGTGTTTGATCCTCCTTGATAGTGCGACATCCTTTAAAAATTCGACATCTCTTAGTAATGGATATAGGCTTAACATCTTCATGCTTGGCACACATCTTGCTTACATGCTTGCCCATTTATAAGTTTCGGTATCCCTAAGAAAATTTGTATCTTCGCTTGATATTATATTTTCGGTATCCCCTTTAATTTGTTATACATTAGGCAATGTTTCTTGTTGTAGTAGCGTGACATACCTTCTTCCATTATTGAAGCTCACTATCCCCACTTCTTTATAAGCTTGACGAGTTTATTATTTTATAGACTCGATAACATCTCTTCAAAACTATTTCTATGTTCATAAGTTCGATACCATTTCTTTAGGCTATAAATTCTCGATATCTATTTTTTCTTTAGATTTGGTAACCATTATGGCTTGATATCTTCATTTTAGATGCTTACTACTCATTGGCTTGGAAGCTCCATATGTAATCATAGATTTATTAACTTGACATGCATTTATATGCTCGATTATTCTTTCTTTATATACTCAATATATGTATTTGTAGTAACACTATCTTCCATTGCTTCCATATCCTATTTTTTATTTTGTTGAGGTAGTAGTCAGAAAATATATGGATAACACACACCGTATAGGGCTAGATGTAGGATTAGTTGATCCAAACCAGTGTAAAACTTCTGGTGTCATCTCTATTTCTTTTATTTTATTTTTACTGCATTTTTTAATATCTGTGACTGCTTGTTAATGTATATCCATGTTGATTATCCGTGTTTTGATTTAAATCTTGAAACTATTTAGAAAAGCTTTATATAAGTTAAAACACTATTCACCTCCCCCTCTAGTGTTAAAGTAGCCTTAAGATCCATTCACACTATAATAATTTATATTACACCATTTCCCACATTTGGTATCAGAGCCTTAGTTCTTTAAAAACTCATTATTTGATCTTTGAAAAGTATAAGTGGCTAATAACTCTGGTAGTATAATTTTTAATACTTTTAAGGAAAACAAATTGTATAATTCTTATGTTGCCCTCAAATAGATTGGCAACTAATGATATTGAAAACTCACTTGATTATTTGAATATGTATTGTGTAAATTTGTAGGAACAAGTATGTTATATGGTACATAGCGAACATACACATGATAATCATACATCACAAATAAGGAAGTAGAAATGGATACTAGGCAATGATGCTCAAGACACATGATTGGAAATTGGGAGGATTAAAGGGCATCATTTATAAAGATGGAGGAACAAATAACTTTGAAGATGACCCAAAAGGATAGATCATCGGCATCTGCAATGTCGGTAACTTTAAAACTCCTATTAGTTCTAATGTTTTGCTATTTATAAATTCAAAACATAATGTGTTAAGTATTAGTCAATTATGTGATAAGGGCTTCAAAATTAAGTTTGAAAAGGACATCTGCCACATCGAGGATAATGAGTCTAGAATTATTTTTGACGGTGAAGGAAATGTAACATTTACATCTTAAGTGTTAAAGTGTCTAATGATAATATCTCTCTTTTGGCCGGATCTGGTGATTCTTGGATTTGGCATAAAATATTTGGTCATTTAAATTTTAAACATTTATCCAAAGTAGCCAGATATGAACTCATTAGAGGAAATTTGAAAATGAGTTTTAGTGCCAATTACCCAAGTGATGCTTGTCAATGAGGAAAACGTCAAAAAAGTGCATTTAAATCAAAAGACATGATTTTGACTACACATCCCTTTGAACTTCTTCACATAGACCTTTTTGGACCATCACAAATAAAATTAATAAATCATAATAGGTATTTTTTTGTTATAGCAGATGACCTTTCAAGATATATTTGGACAATGTTTCTAAAAAATAAGACCGATGCATTTGAAAAGTTTAAAATCTTCACTAAGAATACTCAAATCAAAAGTCAATTAAAATTAAAACAATACAGAGTGATCATGGAGGCGAATTCGAAAATTAAAATTTTGAAAACTTTTGTAATAACAAAGGAATTACACATATTTTTTCTAGAACTCCTCAATAAAATGGAATTGTAGAACGCAAAAATAGAACCATATAAGAATTTGCTGGGACTGTGGTAAATGGTAGCGATTTGCCTAAAAAAATTTGGTTGACACAGTTACTACATGTTTGAACCAAAAATGGCACATAGACCCAAGAGTTATAGTAAAGGATGAAAAAATGAAGAATTAAATAAAAATGAGCAAGAGAGAACGAAAAACAATTTATAGTGGTTTGAAAAATCAAGGCCTATGTCCACTTTATAGTTTTATTGCTTATATTTTGGCTTGGAGGCAAAAGTTCTTCTAGGTCGATACAACTCCAACCCTTAGATTTCAAATTACAAGAATATATAGTAGAGTAGAACTAGATCCAAAAGATACTAAAAAATAAGACCTATCCCTCTATTATAGAGTAGGAAGCCTAAAATCTTGTGCAAAATATCTCTAGGTCGTTACTCAAGATTCAGACCAATTCTCCTAATTACTCAAGATTCTAACCAATTCTCCTACCAAAGTAGGTGCCATATCATTATGAAGTAAGGGTCTATATCGATCCGTAAGTTAGCCCAAATGGCTGCCCTCGTTTCTTCATTTTGGCTCGCCTTATTGTTAGCTTCTTGATTCTGTAGTTGTTTGCTCCAGTATTAGCTTGTTTTCGAGTCCAAATGATGGAGTTATGGAAGAAAAGAGTTGCAGCTTCAAGTTTTCATACAGATCAATATAGAATTGCATTGAATCAATAAATCGACATTGGAAATAGGTTTTTGGTATCGAGCAAGGCATGTTGGTAGAAAATGTGGCCCATTTAAGGTGGAAATAAGACTCGGTATAGACCTATAGAGTAGGGTTGGTACCGACCCCTAACTTGGGTGAATTCTTTGTTGCCATGGTTTGGGTTGATCCTGTATTGGACTTGTGATCCTGTCTGGGCTTGGTTTCTAGACTCCTGCGGTATCTCTCTGAGCTTCCCGCCTCGATAACTCCGAATTTGATCCCTTTAGTTTGTCCCGAACATTGCATGGTCAAAATGCTAGAGAATATTTTCTCCCCAAAGTATATCTCATTTCCAATGTGATGTGCTTTGAATCGAGACAAGTAGGAATTGTCATGAAGGAGTCCACTCTGTGTTTTGAATGGTCGGTATCGTTCCTGTAAATCGATTCCATGAAAAGTTATGTCCATAATCATCCACCGCAATGCTCCACTAGTAACTGAAATTATAAATTTGGAACGCAATATCATAACCTATCATTTTGGGCTTGACAATTTTGAGTTGGTTCCTTCTATCGGCCATTCAGGTTTGAATTCAATTTCCCTTTGACTCTGGTCATCGGATATTGGATATGCACACACACATTCCATCACTCGTGCATACATGTCCAAACACATTACATATGTTTACACATACACACACACACATATATATATATAATTATTGTAATTATATTTATTATTATTTAGGGCTCGATACCAAACCATAGCTTAGGGGTCGGTACCGACTTGGGACTTGGAGCTTTCCTAAGTTTTATTGCAAAAAATTTGGTTTCGACGTGGGTATATAACCCATGTTTTTTTCACATCTTCCCTCACTTGCTCATTTGCCTTCAAGTTGAAATTTTTGAATTAAAATAACTTTGATGCCCCATGCCCAAACCTTGTCATCAGTCATCTTAGTGACATCGTCACCTCTTCTCACCTGAATATGACCTCGATCACCCTTCCTTTGTCAGACATACCTCCACCAACTCAAACCCTATCTTGCATAGAACCAATCCAAAGCCTAAATTTCCATCTTGCAAATAGACTGATTATAGGTAGGTGTTGGAATAGGCATGCAGATTGATTTGGACGGGCCATTGTGGATGGTCGTGAATGTGGATATAGTTGCCGTGGTTGGTCATGATTTTGGAGTCGATGAGGATTAAGGAAGAAGATGAGATTTCTTCCAAGTGTTGGAATCATAGAACTCCCGCACATAGGCAGGTTTCAAAAATTTTGGTTCACATATGAATCCTAACTTGTGAACCAATATCTCCTTCCTATCTTTGAATCCTTTTAAAACCATGGCCAATGACGTGAAATTGTTGGGAAGGTTAGCGATGACGGTCACGTCGAGCGATATCCAGAACTTAAAAATGAACCATTAAATAATATGGAAAACTTGAACTGGACATCACTGCAAAACACTGTACTAGGATCCACATTAGCACTAGAGTATAGCTAATAATTAATGTAATGTTGATTGACTATCGAGTTTTTTTTATAGAAATTGATCAAAGACATTCCAAAAGTCTTGCTGTCTAAGCCACAGGTTCATCAATCTCCAAGTATATTGAATCTGGTGCTGAATCGAGTTCGACTGCAACACCACAAGCCCAGGAAACTCCGATTGAGCATTTTCCAAAAAAATACCTTATGAATTATTTTTTGATGAAAAGACAAAAAGTATCTTATGTTCATGTTTTTATTAGTAAATGTTTTAAGCCATATACAAAAGATAATTTAGAAAATTTTAATGCTAAATCAGATAAAGGATGGTTATTCAAATAAAAGTAAGGCTTATAAAATTTTTAATACTAGAACTAACACTATTGAAGAAACTTTACATGTTCCATTTGATAAAAATTTTAAAGTAACCAATATTCGAAATGATGAGGAAGAAAACCTTAATCTAGTGAGAATAATGAAATTACAATTAATGAAACTACCAATATTAAGATTAATAATATTGATACTTCAAATTCAAATAAAAGAAAGACATTTTTTAAAGCCCATCCTAACAACGATTCAACCCTCCATTAAGCAAATGAACCAATAAGGGAAGTGGTTGAAGGAAATGATAACTCAAAATATTGCTCTTAGGCCAAATTATCCTCCATCATTCATGGCCCACCGCCATCACTCACCGACCGCACCGATTGCGCAGCGGGTAAATGATAGCTGCACTCTTTGAAGTGAGAACGGTGAAGCTTACCCACATTAAATCCGAGCCATCAAACATTGTTCCACTACTATTAAAAAATGAGCTCAATCTGCTCTCAATGATGCCAACGCTACCTCATTTTACAATGAGAACTCATCCCAGATGTCTTCAAAATGGAAGAAAATAAGTCAGGTCTCAAGCGTCAATCCTCTCATCACTAACCAAACAAGCAGCGAAGGCTCAGCAACCCAGACGATCCTATAGGTCCTCATGATGGTACTACAAGGGAGAAGGAAGGGAAAAATGCATAGAGCTTTCTTGAATGTAGATGATTGGTTGATCCGGTTCTTATTGCTCTAACATTTCAGCGCGGTTCCAGTTATTTAAATGAAACGGTTCCCCTAGAACAAAATATGTTTGGCAATGATGCCTCATGGAATCAAGTTGAACAACTATGACCATTCAATTATTATCCTCCTTAATGAATTAATGACCATAAGTTAGAAAAAATACACAGATATTTGGTGAATTAGGTAATGATTTTGATTATGACAAGAAACCAAGTATAGAGCTGGAATATGAGAACCCCATTTATTGTGCTAAAAGGAGCCAAAAAAGCTCTTACTGTGGTCAAGTTGTTAAGGACATTTGTATGTTCTACTCGGAAACCGAGAGATTCAATTGCTGTGATTTTAATCCCGACCGATGTCTTGGTTAAACAACAAGCTAAAGCGATTGAGATGCATATCGATTTGAATGATTTTTTACCATCTTAAGTTGAAACCAAATCTTACCGATCGTGTCAGGATTTTTGATGCTTCTCTATTTAATACAGAAAGCTTAAGCAATAGAAGTACCAATATCAGAAATGAAAGCCGAGATAAAAACACTTATGAATCTTCTGGGGAAATTAAATTTGAAGAATTTACCGTGATTGTGAAGAAAAATGTTTAATACAACGCCCGGGATCTCAGGCCTCATTTTGAACGATCTATATCACTTATGTACTAAACGTTGGAATTATTATGAAAAAATAGGAATATAATGAACTGGACATAGGAATATTCGATGGCTCAAACTAGTGTAAAAATATCCGTGTTAACTCTTTTGACATAGCTAAATAATCATGTTGGACGTAGGGATATTAGAAGGCCCGAACCGGCTATCAAAACTGCACACAACATCGATCGGGTTTTCCAGCCAATTAACTGAACTTAGGGATATTGGATGGCCCAAACCAATATAAGAAACCCACTATGTAATCATGTTAACATAGTCACGATGGACGTATTGATATTAGAAGGCCCGAACTAGCTATCAAAACAAAACAGCGCAAATGCAGCCCAATATTTTAGCCAAACTACCGAACTGATGTAGGGATATTGAATGGTCCAAACCAGTATAAAACCCTCTCTATTTTAATACTGTTAACACAACCACACTGGATGTAAGAATATTAGACAGCATGAACCAGTACAAAAAACCATGCGTATGAATTAAGAAGGTTGTAAATACGTGACCCGACTTCACAGTCAAATATATGTCTGCCCTCAAATAACGGAGTGGATCGTGATGAGCACGCGAATATGAAACTACACACATACTGTAACGACCCGGCTTTCTTTGCCCAGAAAGACGCATCGTTATAAAGAAAGAAAGGGATAGAAGAAGAAAAGAAAAGAAGAAAGAACAACAACACATCAGAGATCTCACAGCGGAACGAGAAATATATTATATCACATAAGATATTACATAGTATCATATACATCAGAGTATACAATTTATACAACATAGAATAGACAGTTATAAACTTCTGTCTATTATACATCACAAATACATCAGTACAATACAACATACACAGCGGAAACTCTATATATCTACATGCTGAAGCCTCCTGCTCCTCAGCTCCTCCAGTATTCGTCAAGACTAACCTGAATCCCTCGACTACTCAATACAATATTGAGTACCCAAGAGTTTAATAAAACAGAAAATAAACACTTGGGTCAGACATGGGTCTGGTGTGAGTAAACGGTTTAAATTGCTTAACTTTGAAAACCTTTGAAAACAAAAGTATCACGTAAGACTCCCCACACATAAACATGGGTAAGTTTTTACCTTACGCTAACTAAAACATTTGATAGGAAATCCAGTTATATTATAATAGGGTCTAGGGTTTCCAAGTAAAATACAGAAATAGCTGAAATGCTTACATCTCACATTCCAACATAGTTGGGCACAACTAATACGTATGGCACTTATTGGAGTTTGGATTCCATACAATGGCAGGGCTACTGGGGTATCGCCCGTCATAGTACGTGGCCTAGATCACCGTACCGAGGAGTACGCCCGCTCCCCTGCAACACAAAGCCGGAACCATCCCTTACTGGATAATCCCGAACAAGATAATCCCGTAGTTGGCGCGACCAACCACACACTAAGCCGAATAAAAGAAAAGGGACCTCTAGACAGGGATCTATCTTGCTCTCAGTGGGTGCTACCCACGAAGCCTTGCTGCACCTCCCCTGTTTTAGCCATTCTCGGTTGATGAGGCTTGAGGTTACGATTACCTTTAATCAGAACATATCACTTAGAATGCTCATCGTCCGCCTGACGATGTGCTGAAAGCATTCAATCCATACAAGTTCGTTCCGGGTTCGAACGAAACCGAAGGCATTATCTCGTTACACTCGTTTTGGAATCACCCTCAGAGTTAACGACAATAACCCTTGCACTCTAAATCTTCATCTTCACTTGAGATTCACGACCTATCGTTAATTTGGATCGATGTGGTATTCGGGTCTCCAGACCTGGAATTCCGGTATACGGAAACCCGATCCCGGTCTCATCGAAATCCAAAACGTATCTTTTAAGGCCAAGTTGTTTTAAGGTTAAAACAATTCAATTCTTATCTATATACACAAAGATAGATAATTCAATAGATAATCTACATTATCATCCCAAACAGATAATTCACATTATCATTATAATTCAACCAAACATCCATATCATATATCAATCATATCTCATCAAAGATATCAAACAATGAAATACATTCAATCTCATTCATCCATCCTTAAGCAATGATTTATATCATCTAATTAATTTAAAGTGAATTAAACTAATTACTTCATTCTATAAATCCTGCTTACTTAATTATTAATTAAACCAATTAATTAATCATTATTCTAAGTATCCATCTTAATTAATCATTCCTGATTAATTATAATTACTTTTAATTACTTTAAGTAATTAATACTTAATTAATTTCACAAATTAATTATCTTAAACCATTCAGTAATTAATCTTTAATTACTTCATTAATTAATTAATTATACTTAATTATCTTAATCCTTAATTAATTACAATTAATTAATTACTTTAATCACTTATTATTTATTTATTTATCTTAATTAATCAATTCTTAATTACATCATTAATTAATTATAAACTAATGATCCGTAATTACATCTTTAATTATTTTATTAATTACATTAAGTAATTATTCTTAATTAATCCATAATTATTAATCACCTTTGATTAATATAATCCAGTAATTAACTTCCATTAATTACTTTTATTAATTAATTATTTTTTTATTTAATTACCTTAACAAATAATTAATTACCTTATTAATTATCCTTAATCCTTTAATTAACTTTATTAACTAAATTATTTAATTAATAACACTAAGTAATTTACTCTTAATCACTTTCTATTTAATTACTTTCATAAAATAATTATCCTCTAATTACTTTATTAAATAATTTACCTTTATTTAATTACATTCGATAATTATTCCTTAATTACTTCATCAAGTAATTACTTAATTAATTTATAAGTGTTTATCTTTAGTTAATCACCAATTAATTACTTAGTTAATCATTAAATTAATTATTTAACTAATTAAATAATTTCTTAACTATTTATACTTAAAGATCTTAATTAAGAAAATCATTATCTTAATTAAATAAATTAAATTGACCAACAATTTAATTATCTCCCCATATTAATTATCTTTAACTAATTAAATCTCTTAATTACTTAAGATAAATCCTTATTATAATTGATTTACCAAAACCATATTATTTAAACTTTATTTAAAATAAATCATTTTTTAGAAATCAATTAAGATTAAAGCATTATAATCTTTTACTCGACTTTCAAAATCTTTAAAACTTCCAAAGATATTAAATTAATTTTAATACAAAAAGTATTTTGAAAATCTATTTATCTACCTTAAAATAAACTTATCTATTAAATATTAAAACTTGTTAAAACAAATTTCTAGAAAACAAATTTGTTTAATTAGGTAAAATCTTGTTTTATCTTTTGTTTTACAACTTAGAAACATTACAAAACAATTTTTCTTTTGTTTTAAAAACTTAAAACAAAACCTTTAAAAATCTTTAAGCCTATCTCTTCCCTAACCCGAGAAAACTCGTGGAAAACTCGAAGCAACACTCGCGTATCCCCACTACTTCCCTGCTTCGAGTAAAACTCGAATATACTCGAATGAAACCCGAGACAAGCTTTCTTCCCCAAATCAGATTGCCAGATGCACACGAACGTGCTCGTGTACGTGCACGCTACGGCTGGACGTCGATGATCTCCGTTCTGATCTCCGGCAAGTCGCCTTTCATCACTACATCGCGATCGACCATCCAAACTCCCACGATTCGATCGAGAATCGAATTCGACCATTTAACCCATCAGCTCGAAGAACACCATCACCAGAAAACCATCCTCCACGGCAACCAAAGCTTCGAAACTCCTTGCCATCTTAACCCCAGCTCCGCCTCACTGCCCCGAGCCTCCAGAACCATATGCGATCAACTCCGATCACCTCTCGACATCACGAAACCCATTAGAACAACAACGTAAAAACAGCGTCTAAAACCCTACTCCAATGATCTCCGGCCATCACGATTAACGATAAATCACTCCACTATTTTTCCGAGGAACTCCATCATCCCCTCTACCTTCAAACTCAACCCCGACTTCCAGTTCGTCACGAATCGCCTCAGATTGGTCAATATGTCCAAAACAGTTTAACCCAAAATTCTCTTAAATTACCAAACTAGAAATCATGATTCATATCTCAAAATTCATGATTTAGCATTATGAATTCAATTATGCAATTCAAACTTAAAATTAAATTGATAAAATTTAGACCCAATTTACATTTTACTGCTATTTATAAATTTCCAGACAATAAGTTATAAAAATTTCCAGAACTTATTTTTATTAGTAATATTACATGATTCCACACATCTTTTATTTACGATTCATAAGTTATCAGAGATTAAATGATGAGATGTAGATATTTAAAAAGAAAATCAAACTCTGTAAACATACAGAGCCTATATTCAAACATAACTAGTTATTCATAAGCAACAATACTTGTATACATGCATGCATCCATTCAATTCAAATATTAAAGCTAACATATGAATTTTATTCATATAACAAAGTGAAAACAAGATTTAAAACTGTTTTTAAAACTTAAGTTTACTCACCTATATCAAAGAGCAGAGAACAGAAAACAGAAGACAGGGTTGTTTCCAGGTTTATTCCAGACTTTATTTCTCTGATTGCATTTTGAACTTGCTTTTCCATTTGCTTGTTGAATTATAATCTTGCTGTTTGATTTCCATTTAGCTGCTGATCTCATGTTATTTGTTGATAGATTTGCCTTGACTGATTTGTATTTGAGAATTCCAGATTTCATTTTGCTTCTTTGAATTTTGATTTCTAAGTTCTTTTGATTTTCAGGTTTCCATTCTTCCTTTGAATTTAGATTTCAGGTTGCATTTGAAGATCTGAAACTTCTTATTGAATTTGCCTTTGATCTCCTTTTGCTTAGCATTTGAATTTCCAGTTTTATCTTTCTTAAATTTCCAGGTTTTTATCTTCTTTAGATTTGATTCGAATTGTATTTTTTTTTTTAGTAGAGAAAGAAGAAAGATGAATTCGGCTGATAGTAAAATAAATTTCCTTCTTCATATTAATTTTTATTTATTTTAAAACTTTAATTAAGATATAGCCACTTGTCTTTTAAGTATTAATTTGCTTACACCTATGCTTACATTTTTACAAATGTCACTAAACCACCTTAATAAGCTTACAAGTGTTAATCTTGTTTTTAATTAATTTACAAGTATTAATTCCTTTTTATTTTGATTTATTTAAATCCTACATGTATTTAAAAAATATCTATATGTATAAAAATGTATTTATCCTTTTATAAATAAGCTTTAAGATTTCTATATAAATATACAAATGTGAAAAACTATTATTTATAATAACTTATACTTTGATCAAATAAATATAACATATTCATATATGCTTGAGAAATTGAGTTTAACTCTATATATATATTTTTACAAACCTATTTTGACTTATATTTGAATTTTAAAAATGAAAGAATCTTAAAACCAATTAACTTCTTATTTTAAATCTTATTAAAAAAATTAAGCTAAAATATATCTTTATAATAAATAAGAAATTATCCTTGTTATTTAAATCTCAAATATCATTTTCAAAAGTATTAAGTCAAATTACAAATTTCCAAATTACAAATTATATATATCTATTAAAGTTTGAAAATACTTTATTAAATTCAAATCCAATATTCTTTCCATTCCAATATATACATATATATATTCTAAATGAAAAATATTTTTAACAATAGCTTGATAATTATCCTATTGAATTTTAATACATAACTTCAAATAACAATATATATATATACATATATATTATAATTTGAAAACATAGTTTTATTAAATTAAAAGATTCCCTATTCATAATATATATACCAATATATATATACATTATAAATATGAAACATTTATATAAGTTTTAGAAAGATAAATCTTCTCAATTTAAAATTGTTAGAAAAGATATTGCCAAATTAGTTATTATTAGCTTTTTAAAATGAATAAACTTGTCAATTTATAAAATAAATCAACAAATCAATTTAATTATTAATAAAGATTATTAAATTGATATTGCCAAATTTCCGGGATATCACATTCCTCCCCCCTTAAAATAATTTCATCCCCGAAATTTAAAAGCAAAGATAATTTAATAACCCAGCAAAATTTTATTTTAAACAGCAACCATAGATATCAATCATATTCTAACAACCATAGCAAACAATTTAATCAAACAAATTTAACTATCCAGTCAAAATCTGGATAGAATTTACTCGAGTTTCCCCAAGTATATATATATATATACCGGGAGACTCGTTCTACAGGATCTAAACTAACTATCTACAATAATCTAGAAGTCCTTCCTTTCTAGATCACAAATCTGAACAAGATATCAGACTAACTCAAAACCATCCCAACTATCCTTCTGAACTGCTGATTCCATCACTCGATGAATCATACACATATTCCTCAGAGATATGTGAAATAAAATGAATTCCAGTTATCCGAACTGGCAACTCAATCCTGGGGATCAAAATCTAATCTCCAAAGAACACAGAAAAATCTCATAATACTTCCGGAGCTTACTCTCCAGTCTTACCAAATCTTATATCTCCTTTGATCGGAGAAAAACTTAAACAATATCCAATTTTAACATCAATTTCCAAATTCCATCAATTCTTAACTGCATAACTCCTTTGACGATCCTGAGTCACTTCATTCTTCCTGATCAGCTTAACCCTTGCTGATGCTTCTTGAAACAGATTAGACCAACATCAAACCAATTTCCGGATCCTACTCAACAAAATGGTTTCTCAAAAATATGCCGAAATCCAAAACACAACTCTACTCTACAAACATTAGAGAACTTCGAACTACCTCTCCTATCTGAAATAGTCAAAACAGTTGCACTTGACAACTTTACCTCCAAATCCCGAAAATTTCTTCACACTTAGAGATACACTTGAATTTCCTATAGAAATCCTCTACTCGAAGAAAATTACAACTCTCGGTTGCTTCCACTCTAGAATAGCTGCTATCTTGCTTTCGCTGCACAATTCTGATCTTGAACAGATGAGAATGCCATCGGAGAACTCGAGCACAAACTTGACCATCCATACATAGTTCACCATATCCATAAAATCTTAGTGAACCATTCCACTTGGTCAAAAACACCTCAGCAGAATCTTAATTAGAAAACTAGGTGTGATCAATCCCTCTCCAAAGAATCCTGAGCTGTTTCACCAAATTCTTCTCTAGGAGACATCCTTCTATCAAGCTAAACCACAGGTAACTCCATTAACCAAGTTGATACGGAATCTCAATCTCCAATAACCCAAAAGAACACTCAAACTATCGCAAGTCACTTTTGCGATCAACTCACCTAATTTCCAAAGATATTGTTCTCTCTTTACTAATCAGAACAGCTTATACTTGACTAACCAATCCATCGAAGAAATGGATCCACTCTGCTGCTTCTGGACTCCACCTTCAGAAAAACTACCCAGCCAGAAACCTCCTGCCAACACACAGAACACTCCGAGTCGCATTGCTGCCACAAACCAAAGACTTCTTATCCGAAACTCCTCGAGAAACTCGGACCTCAAAGCAAATAGAAACACCCCACTGGACTCAGCCACAACACCGAAACAGACTCACTTCTTCAAACTTGTTCCAGAAGAAACATCTTCAGAAACGTCCATAGCCACCGTGTCTCATCACACAGCTACAACTTCCTGAGGTTACCAAAATACCATCACTCTCTTCAGCTCATCCAATAGATCTACTCTATTCATCCAACTTCAAAGATAAACTCCGAACCTTAACAGTTCCTTCGGAGATTGATGAAATCTTTACACCATAACAAAGTTCACTCGAGACAGTATTAGATCTACAGTCTCGACAGATACACTTCCAATCTCAACACTCAAACTCTAACCATTGGTAGTCGTGTTACATACACCACCCCTTATCTACCTTTATAACTCATATTGGAAAACCCGAACAGGTAACCCAACAAATAGGTAGAAATACATATATATATATATATATATATATATATATTTAAAATGATACTTTTTATATAGAAATTATTTCTGGGTAAAATTATTTCATTTACCTCTTTAAAACAATATTGTGTCCGTTGGCCTGGTTCAAGTGTTTAGAGATCCCTATCAATAACGTTAGCTACTCGTATTGACCAGAATCCATATACCACTCAACCGATCAATTAACACAATATAAAACCATTTTTATATAATTAACAATTACGCGCTCTCAAGATAGACACCACTTCAGAGCCTAGGTATTCACTCAACCTACAGCTCTGATACCAAATGTAACGACCCGGCTTTCTTTGCCCAGAAAGACGCATCGTTATAAAGAAAGAAAGGGATAGAAGAAGAAAAGAAAAGAAGAAAGAACAACAACACATCAGAGATCTCACAGCGGAACGAGAAATATATTATATCACATAAGATATTACATAGTATCATATACATCAGAGTATACAATTTATACAACATAGAATAGACAGTTATAAACTTCTGTCTATTATACATCACAAATACATCAGTACAATACAACATACACAGCGGAAACTCTATATATCTACACGCTGAAGCCTCCTGCTCCTCAGCTCCTCCAGTATTCGTCAAGACTAACCTGAATCCCTCGACTACTCAATACAATATTGAGTACCCAAGAGTTTAATAAAACAGAAAATAAACACTTGGGTCAGACATGGGTCTGGTGTGAGTAAACGGTTTAAATTGCTTAACTTTGAAAACCTTTGAAAACAAAAGTATCACGTAAGACTCCCCACACATAAACATGGGTAAGTTTTTACCTTACGCTAACTAAAACATTTGATAGGAAATCCAGTTATATTATAATAGGGTCTAGGGTTTCCAAGTAAAATACAGAAATAGCTGAAATGCTTACATCTCACATTCCAACATAGTTGGGCACAACTAATACGTACGGCACTTATTGGAGTTTGGATTCCATACAATGGCAGGGCTACTGGGGTATCGCCCGTCATAGTACGTGGCCTAGATCACCGTACCGAGGAGTACGCCCGCTCCCCTGCAACACAAAGCCGGAACCATCCCTTACTGGATAATCCCGAACAAGATAATCCCGTAGTTGGCGCGACCAACCACACACTAAGCCGAATAAAAGAAAAGGGACCTCTAGACAGGGATCTATCTTGCTCTCAGTGGGTGCTACCCACGAAGCCTTGCTGCACCTCCCCTGTTTTAGCCATTCCCGGTTGATGAGGCTTGAGGTTACGATTACCTTTAATCAGAACATATCACTTAGAATGCTCATCGTCCGCCTGACGATGTGCTGAAAGCATTCAATCCATACAAGTTCGTTCCGGGTTCGAACGAAACCGAAGGCATTATCTCGTTACACTCGTTTTGGAATCACCCTCAGAGTTAACGACAATAACCCTTGCACTCTAAATCTTCATCTTCACTTGAGATTCACGACCTATCGTTAATTTGGATCGATGTGGTATTCGGGTCTCCAGACCTGGAATTCCGGTATACGGAAACCCGATCCCGGTCTCATCGAAATCCAAAACGTATCTTTTAAGGCCAAGTTGTTTTATGGTTAAAACAATTCAATTCTTATCTATATACACAAAGATAGATAATTCAATAGATAATCTACATTATCATCCCAAACAGATAATTCACATTATCATTATAATTCAACCAAACATCCATATCATATATCAATCATATCTCATCAAAGATATCAAACAATGAAATACATTCAATCTCATTCATCCATCCTTAAGCAATGATTTATATCATCTAATTAATTTAAAGTGAATTAAACTAATTACTTCATTCTATAAATCCTGCTTACTTAATTATTAATTAAACCAATTAATTAATCATTATTCTAAGTATCCATCTTAATTAATCATTCCTGATTAATTATAATTACTTTTAATTACTTTAAGTAATTAATACTTAATTAATTTCACAAATTAATTATCTTAAACCATTCAGTAATTAATCTTTAATTACTTCTTTAATTAATTAATTATACTTAATTATCTTAATCCTTAATTAATTACAATTAATTAATTACTTTAATCACTTATTATTTATTTATTTATCTTAATTAATCAATTCTTAATTACATCATTAATTAATTATAAACTAATGATCCGTAATTACATCTTTAATTATTTTATTAATTACATTAAGTAATTATTCTTAATTAATCCATAATTATTAATCACCTTTGATTAATATAATCCAGTAATTAACTTCCATTAATTACTTTTATTAATTAATTATTTTTTTATTTAATTACCTTAACAAATAATTAATTACCTTATTAATTATCCTTAATCCTTTAATTAACTTTATTAACTAAATTATTTAATTAATAACACTAAGTAATTTACTCTTAATCACTTTCTATTTAATTACTTTCATAAAATAATTATCCTCTAATTACTTTATTAAATAATTTACCTTTATTTAATTACATTCGATAATTATTCCTTAATTACTTCATCAAGTAATTACTTAATTAATTTATAAGTGTTTATCTTTAGTTAATCACCAATTAATTACTTAGTTAATCATTAAATTAATTATTTAACTAATTAAATAATTTCTTAACTATTTATACTTAAAGATCTTAATTAAGAAAATCATTATCTTAATTAAATAAATTAAATTGACCAACAATTTAATTATCTCCCCATATTAATTATCTTTAACTAATTAAATCTCTTAATTACTTAAGATAAATCCTTATTGTAATTGATTTACCAAAACCATATTATTTAAACTTTATTTAAAATAAATCATTTTTTAGAAATCAACTAAGATTAAAGCATTATAATCTTTTACTCGACTTTCAAAATCTTTAAAACTTCCAAAGATATTAAATTAATTTTAATACAAAAAGTATTTTGAAAATCTATTTATCTACCTTAAAATAAACTTATCTATTAAATATTAAAACTTGTTAAAACAAATTTCTAGAAAACAAATTTGTTTAATTAGGTAAAATCTTGTTTTATCTTTTGTTTTACAACTTAGAAACATTACAAAACAATTTTTCTTTTGTTTTAAAAACTTAAAACAAAACCTTTAAAAATCTTTAAGCCTATCTCTTCCCTAACCCGAGAAAACTCGTGGAAAACTCGAAGCAACACTCGCGTATCCCCACTACTTCCCTGCTTCGAGTAAAACTCGAATATACTCGAATGAAACCCGAGACAAGCTTTCTTCCCCAAATCAGATTGCCAGATGCACACGAACGTGCTCGTGTACGTGCACGCTACGGCTGGACGTCGATGATCTCCGTTCTGATCTCCGGCAAGTCGCCTTTCATCACTACATCGCGATCGACCATCCAAACTCCCACGATTCGATCGAGAATCGAATTCGACCATTTAACCCATCAGCTCGAAGAACACCATCACCAGAAAACCATCCTCCACGGCAACCAAAGCTTCGAAACTCCTCGCCATCTTAACCCCAGCTCCGCCTCACTGCCCCGAGCCTCCAGAACCATATGCGATCAACTCCGATCACCTCTCGACATCACGAAACCCATTAGAACAACAACGTAAAAACAGCGTCTAAAACCCTACTCCAATGATCTCCGGCCATCACGATTAACGATAAATCACTCCACTATTTTTCCGAGGAACTCCATCATCCCCTCTACCTTCAAACTCAACCCCGACTTCCAGTTCGTCACGAATCGCCTCAGATTGGTCAATATGTCCAAAACAGTTTAACCCAAAATTCTCTTAAATTACCAAACTAGAAATCATGATTCATATCTCAAAATTCATGATTTAGCATTATGAATTCAATTATGCAATTCAAACTTAAAATTAAATTGATAAAATTTAGACCCAATTTACATTTTACTGCTATTTATAAATTTCCAGACAATAAGTTATAAAAATTTCCAGAACTTATTTTTATTAGTAATATTACATGATTCCACACATCTTTTATTTACGATTCATAAGTTATCAGAGATTAAATGATGAGATGTAGATATTTAAAAAGAAAATCAAACTCTGTAAACATACAGAGCCTATATTCAAACATAACTAGTTATTCATAAGCAACAATACTTGTATACATGCATGCATCCATTCAATTCAAATATTAAAGCTAACATATGAATTTTATTCATATAACAAAGTGAAAACAAGATTTAAAACTGTTTTTAAAACTTAAGTTTACTCACCTATATCAAAGAGCAGAGAACAGAAAACAGAAGACAGGGTTGTTTCCAGGTTTATTCCAGACTTTATTTCTCTGATTGCATTTTGAACTTGTTTTTCCATTTGCTTGTTGAATTATAATCTTGCTGTTTGATTTCCATTTAGCTGCTGATCTCATGTTATTTGTTGATAGATTTGCCTTGACTGATTTGTATTTGAGAATTCCAGATTTCATTTTGCTTCTTTGAATTTTGATTTCTAAGTTCTTTTGATTTTCAGGTTTCCATTCTTCCTTTGAATTTAGATTTCAGGTTGCATTTGAAGATCTGAAACTTCTTATTGAATTTGCCTTTGATCTCCTTTTGCTTAGCATTTGAATTTCCAGTTTTATCTTTCTTTAATTTCCAGGTTTTTATCTTCTTTAGATTTGATTCGAATTGTTTTTTTTTTTTAGTAGAGAAAGAAGAAAGATGAATTCGGCTGATAGTAAAATAAATTTCCTTCTTCATATTAATTTTTATTTATTTTAAAACTTTAATTAAGATATAGCCACTTGTCTTTTAAGTATTAATTTGCTTACACCTATGCTTACATTTTTACAAATGTCACTAAACCACCTTAATAAGCTTACAAGTGTTAATCTTGTTTTTAATTAATTTACAAGTATTAATTCCTTTTTATTTTGATTTATTTAAATCCTACATGTATTTAAAAAATATCTATATGTATAAAAATGTATTTATCCTTTTATAAATAAGCTTTAAGATTTCTATATAAATATACAAATGTGAAAAACTATTATTTATAATAACTTATACTTTGATCAAATAAATATAACATATTCATATATGCTTGAGAAATTGAGTTTAACTCTATATATATATTTTTACAAACCTATTTTGACTTATATTTGAATTTTAAAAATGAAAGAATCTTAAAACCAATTAACTTCTTATTTTAAATCTTATTTAAAAAATTAAGCTAAAATATATCTTTATAATAAATAAGAAATTATCCTTGTTATTTAAATCTCAAATATCATTTTCAAAAGTATTAAGTCAAATTACAAATTTCCAAATTACAAATTATATATATCTATTAAAGTTTGAAAATACTTTATTAAATTCAAATCCAATATTCTTTCCATTCCAATATATACATATATATATTCTAAATGAAAAATATTTTTAACAATAGCTTGATAATTATCCTATTGAATTTTAATACATAACTTCAAATAACAATATATATATATATACATATATATTATAATTTGAAAACATAGTTTTATTAAATTAAAAGATTCCCTATTCATAATATATATACCAATATATATATACATTATAAATATGAAACATTTATATAAGTTTTAGAAAGATAAATCTTCTCAATTTAAAATTGTTAGAAAAGATATTGCCAAATTAGTTATTATTAGCTTTTTAAAATGAATAAACTTGTCAATTTATAAAATAAATCAACAAATCAATTTAATTATTAATAAAGATTATTAAATTGATATTGCCAAATTTCCGGGATATCACACATACAATGGGGCAGGTCATGCCAAACATACAACCAAACATGTATGCTAAAAATTAAGTTCAACATCTGTGAACCGCACAAGAAGTTAATTCAGGAAATGGCAAGGAAAGGCGACGCATGGAATATACTACAACCTACAAATCAAATATAATTCTAGAAGCTTATAATATCCCCTATTTTGAAGTCTGAAACTAAGCGCTACGGATGCTGCAGTCATCCATAGTATTAATATCCAGTGACAAAATGCGGTTATGTTAATCATATTAATAACATCAAAAGCACATGAATATGAAACTTTTCAAACATAATTTAATAATAACTTTAATATTTCGTTTCACAAGTAAGATTTCATATACATTACATAATCTCATTCGATCCCACGTTCAAAGAAAATATAATTATTACAAAATAATCCAAGAGCGACATATGAAGATGCCCCCATGGTTGATCAGAGTCTAATACTTAACAGTTTTAACTTTTATCATTCATCCATCCAAACAGATAAAAGAACACAACATAAAGTAAAAGCTCCATGTAATAGCTAGCTTGCCTCCTGCACATCTTCGGAAGCTTATTCACCTAACTGGAAACCAGAAAACCCTATTCTCGGCATAATCAATTGAGCATCCAGGAGTTTAAGAGGAAAAAAATTTCGGATCAGACAATTAGTCCAGAGTGAAAAACCCACCCTCTCAAACCAAAATAGATATCTCACTAGACCATGCCGTTGAGTGGAACAGGTTTTCCCCTCACTTGTATCTTAACCAAAACATATCAACCATATAATATGCTCCTTCATCCACAATGGTTAGAAAATAATAAATAAACATTTGCAATCATGCTACATACAGTGGACTACCTGTACTAATTTACTTGACTATCCATCTCAAATTCATCTGACGGTCTGCCTTATCAAATGACTATCCATCTTATATTTATGTGGACTACCCATCTCATATGTGTACAATATATGGATTATCTATCCCCAATCATATAGACTACCTATCACATATGGTTTAACTATCTAAAATTATGTGGACTATCCATCACCCATGTTTCATTCATTTTAAACTATGTGGACTATCGGTTGCACATATCATAGTTTTCCTAGGACTACTATGAACCCTCCACTAATCATATAGAGACTATCCATCTCAAGCTTATGTGGACTATCTATCACGCATTCCATAATTTTCCTAGGATAATTATGAACCTATTACTTATCAATTTAATTCACAGTTAATCTTATTTACCCAATGCCAAACCTATCTCTATGGGTATCCCCAACTAGGTTGATAACTGATTAAACTGATTGCACATCGTAATAACACACATTGGAATCGCCAATATATAAATAAATCATAAAATAAATAGCAAGTCGAATATAATATACATTGGCATCCCTAATGAATATGTCAAATTCATAAACTTATGGTATATAGAAATATAAAACATTGATATCCCCAATGAATAATGTCAAATCATGAAGCATATGGATTACCGCCATTAATATAACAAAATAGAAAACTTATGGCATTCATGCCGTTAAAAAATAAAAAAACCTCTATCTAAGATTTGAAAACGAAATTATGATTTTATAACTCATAAGGCTAATTGCCGAAATCATAAGGTCATCGACTTTCTTAATACATAGGCTATCTCATATTATTTTTTAAACATACTTCTAGTAGGCATAAAATAAGGCCTCACCGGCATCGAAATAGAGAGTAGGGGCATCAATGTTGCATGGCATTGTTGATGAAACTATTAAATAAAGAATACCGACTTTGATATACCACGACATCAATTCCTTGAGCCAAAATCAATTACTTACGGCATCATTATAAGAATGTCGAAATTATTATACTTCGGCTATTATGCCATATACATAGAAAAAATTAGTGGCATCGTTGCTGCAGAATAGACTGACACCGAAATTGATAACTCGCGGCATTAACTTTAGAATGTCGAAAACTGTTGGCACTAATATCTCATGACATCAATATCTCATATACCCACGAGATGTGGTATTCCCATAACGACAATGTCGGATGTATGTCCCAATGCTTGATATGCTTACAATATAAATATCACATGTATCGCTTCATGTCAATGTCGCCTACTGTTTATGTCGAACATCTTGTAAATGTCGCATATTGGTGGCATTATCGTAATTATTATAAAAATATTTTATTTCCGTTAAAAGCAATTTCTTTTTACCAACTTTTGTTTCTTGTTAAATTTCTATTGGTTGATAACAAACTATACGAATTTCTTTTTCAGAAAACTACCGCAACTTAGTTTTATACTTCCAAAAACATTACTTAATTAATTAATACCCTTAATTAATATTAATTTAAATGCTTTTCTAGAATAATAAATTCATAGAAATTCATTATCACTTGGGGAAATCCCTAAATTCACCAAAAATCAGAATTAATATATTCTTTAATCTATAAAAATTGCGAGGCCAAAATAATTATCTAATTATTTTTAATAATTAAAACATGAAATAAACACTATTTCCTCTTTAGGAAATTCATAAAATATTATCTTAGCTTGGAAAATTATAAAATTAAAAACCCACCTCCAGAACAACATTGTACACCACATACCAGAAAATAAAATCAGTTGAATATTAAAAATATAGGTTTTTCCCTTAAAGCCAATCTAAATAATTTCATAAAAATTACATAAATCGTTATTCTATCTAAATAATGCCATAAACAAACTTAACATGATAATATCATCCTAATCAGTTCGAAAATCATCCATAACCGAAATCAAACACAAGTAATAGAGATGGTTAATTATTATTCACCTTAAATTAGATGATGGAGTTAAGATATGATGGAGTTTAGTTTCCCTAAGCTTTGCCTTTTGAATCCCTTGGTTTTCCCTTTAATTTCCTCTTCTCTACCTTGGCTAGTGGTTGGCCTCTCTAATGTTTTCCTTTGATTGTTTGTAATTATAAAAATGAAAAATGAATGAGAGGAGAGAGTTTGAAGGATTCCTATTTTGACCTTCTCATTTATTCTTTCCTATATTAAGTTTAAAACAATCTTATTAGTTAATTAATTAAGGCCCAACCTAATCATATCTCATCCTCATGTCCTACTACATTATTCTATTTAATCTATCCAATCAATTCTCCTAAATAATATTAAACTAAAATTAGGGGTGTTACAGGCTCCCCTCCCTAAAGAATTTTATCCTCGAAATTCAATAAGGACTACGCAATAATTACATCAAACATGAAAACAAATGTAACAAATAATGCTAGTATATCCTACCAATTGCCTATATAACAACTATTGAATATACCATCATAACAACTCAGGTTAAGTACCCTTAATCATGTCCTCTATCTCAAGTACAGTCTTTCTCGTTTTCACTCCATTGGACTGTCACTAATCTAGCTGTCTTGTTTCTTGGCTTCTTCTCATTTCTTGCTCCAATACGAACTAGTCGTCTCACAAAAGTCAGATCTGGTTCCACTACTAAATCTTCTAATGCAGTTGGAGCAATATTAGTCTCTGGATAATAGGGAACCGTCCAACATATCTAGGTGCCAGTTTCCTTGGCTTTCCAAATCGTATCACACCTTTCATTGGTGATACCTTAATGAAAATATGATCTCCAACTTAGAACTCTAGACTTTTATGCCTCTTATTTGTGTAACTTTTCTGCCTAGACTGAGCCTCCTTCATTCGTGCTCAGATCAACTCAATCTTTTTCATGGTTTCTCTCACTATAACTGGACCAAGATCCAGTATATCTTTGGTCTCCAACCAATATGCTAGTGATTTGCATAGCCTTCCATACAAGGCTTCAAAATGCATCATTCCAATACTAGTCTAATAACTATTAAAATAGGAAAACTCAACTAAGTGCAAATGGTCTTCCCATGACCCACTAAAATCTAGTACATAAGCTCTTAGCAAATCTTCAAGTACCTTATTGACTCTCTCTATCTACCCAACCATATGTGGGTGATAAGCGGTACTCATCTTAAGCTTGGTACCTAAAACCTCTTGTAAACTCTTCTAGAATTCACTGTCATTGACTATATCATTAAGAATTCCATGCAGTAACAATATTCTTCGAAACAATTTAGCCAATACAGGTGTTCTCCTTGTCGACTTAACAAGAATGAAGTGTGCACTCTTGGTCAGTCTATCCACTACAACTTAGATACCTCATTCCCCTTATTTGACCTTGGCAACTGTTTAATAAAGTCCATGGATATAGAATCCCATTTCCAAGATGGTACATCTAAAGGATGAAGCAAGCTACTTAGCTTCTGATGCTTGGCTTTCACTTGCTGGCAATTCAAATAATGCTTTACCCATAAACCTACATCCCTTTAAATACATTCTCGGAAGAAACTTTTCTTCATATCCTTATACATCTTAGTTCCTCGAAGATGAACAGTAAATTTTGGTCAATGACATTCCCTAAGAACTTTCTTCCTTAGGTCACCAGCATCTTGAATACACAATCGTCCCTTCTTTCGTAACTATTCATTCTGGTTAGGACTAAAATCCTTTAAATAATCAATCCCAGTTCCACCTTTTAATCTTTGCATCCCTTCAACTAGTAATGGATCATCTTTTTGTTTGGAAGTAGTCCTTTCAATTAATACTAGTCGAACTTCTAAGCAAGAAAACATAGCAGTATTCTGACTAGAACCAGCAGTCGATCCAAACTGCACGCTACAAGTAGTTAATGCCTCTAGATCCTTCAATTCTACCAACATAGATAAAACCACATTTTGATGTTTTTTGCTAAGTATATTAGCCAGTTTATTTCCTTTACCTGGCGTATACTCAATATCAAAATCATATGCTGCTAAATACTCTAGCCATCTCTGATATCTCTTATCCAACTCTTTCTACAAGAATAAATACCTCAATGACTTATAATCCATAAACAAATCGAATCTTTCTCCTAAGAGGTAGTGTCTCCATACCTTCAAACCGAAGATCACTACTACCAACTCCAAATCATGAGTTGGATACCTAACTTGTGCGGCCTGAGCTGTCAAGAAGCATAGGCAATCATTTTACCTCTCTACATCAACATAGCTCCTAATCTGAATCCACATGCATCCATATACACTACTAAATCCTGATTACCATCTGGCCAACAAACATAGGTGCATTGATCAATAAATATTTTAGCTTTTGGAAATCTTTCTTTTATTTACCAGACCCAATAAACTTAATGTTCTTTCTGGTTAGTTTAGTGAAGGGTGCTGCTATCCAAGAGAAATCCTTGACGAATCTTCGATAATAGCCAGCTAATAAAAAAAACTCTTTATCCTAGTCACCATCTCAAATCTCTTCCAATAATTCACTGCTTCAATCTTAGCTAGATCCACAGATAATTCTTCTTCTAAAAGTAAATGACCAAGAAACCTCATTTCAAAAACTTCGCTTTTAGTTGACGCTACCTTAACGTCTTAAGCACTATTCCAAGATGAATCTCATGATCTCTTTTATCCTTAAAATATATCAAAATGTCATCAATAAACACATAAATCTATCCAAGTGCTCTCAAAAAATTTGGTTCATCGAGTCTTCAAAGAAAGTAGGCACATTAGTCAACTCGAGTGGCATTACTAACCACTCATACAAACCATATTTTGTTCGAAACATCGTCAAAGGAATACTATCCTCCCCCACCTTCAATTGATGGAAAACTGTTGCCAAATCCAACTGGAAAAATACTTTAGCTCCACTCAACCGATCAAATAAATCATTGATTCTCGACGAAGGATATCTATTTTTTATCATCTCTTCATTCAATTTACAATAGTCATACATAACCTCAATGACCCATCCGGTTTCTTTACGAACACCGTGGACGCTTCCCAAGGCGAACTGCTTGGTCTAATAAAATTCTTTCCTTTTAAGTCCATTTGCTACACCTTTAAATCCTTCATCTTGGTAGGTACCATTCTATTAGGTGGTCCATTTACAGTTTCAGACGTAGGCACAAGATCTATACGAAACTTGATAGCTCGTTTCGGTGGTAGTCCTATAATAGGTTCGAAGATGTCTGTAAATTCTCTTACAACTAAAACCTGATTCAACTCATCTTCCATTTCAGTTGCACCCAATAAAGCACAAACTTATAAACTCGAATTTTCAGTCGAGTATATAATTTGGTCACTACTATTAGGATGCTTAACGATATTTTCCAATTATGGCAAAATACCCTAGCATCATATTTTCTCAACCAATCCATTCCCAAAATAATCCCAAAGCCCACAAAATCAAACATAAACAACATGCAGGCAAAATTATGACCTAACAACTCAAATTCTAAATGATCACATCTCATCCCAAGAGTTGCGTACCCCTCCTATTAGAATCTAACCCTTAAGGAAGTAAAAAGGTATGATGGTTTTAAATCAAACCTATCTACCAAACACCGAGAGATAAAAGAATGTGATGCACTATTATCAAATAACACTTTAATAGGTATCCCATGAATAAAAAGCATAAATCCCTCACAGCCTTTCCGTTCTCTTTTGCTGTTGACCTAGAAGATAATGGCTCTAAAGCATAGACCTTCCTTTTTTTTCACCTTGGCTGGTTCTAGACATTTATTCTTATAATGCGACACATGCTCGCACTTGAAGCACTTCACATTCTTCTTTTCCACAACCGTCTTGCCATCACCAAATCGACACTCATTAGCATAGTGCCCCTACTTATGACACTTATAACAGATAATTTCAGCTTTTCCTTTCGTTCCTTATTAACATATCCATCATTACATTTAATGGATCCCTGAGATGTAGCATAGTCATCCTAGAAATTCCCGGCCTCAACCCTTGGATAAACTTTTCATTACTCTTGGTCACGGTATCAATGATGGTATATCCATACCTGGACAACTCATCAAACTTAGTAGCATAATCCAGTATGGACATTTCTCCTTGCACCAAATCAGCAATATTTCTAAGCAGGGTTGACTGGGTTACTTCAAATAAGAACCTCTCCTCAAACCTACTATGAAATTCAGCCTAAGTTAATTTCTCTTTCAATAGGCCTACGGTCACCCCGTTCCACCAGTACAATACTGCTCCTTGCAAGTCTTGATGCCAATCTCTTTTTCTGCTCATCATTCAACCCTAGATTAGCAAAAATCCTCTCACAGTGCAATAGCCAGTTTTCCACTTCAATATCATCCTCAATTCTACGAAAAGGCTTTCCTCCAGGACTTGTATAATTACGGTTTAGCTTGGCATAGTTATTGTCAACTAGCACCACATGATTAGCTCCCCCGCACTAGCAACATTCCCACCCGCCAAACTAGCAACAACTCCAACTTGCATCGTGTTGACACAGAGCTGATAAATAATCGTCATATCTACTGATGGAGTTCTAACACCTACAGTAGTATTTGCATTTTGGTTAGCATTTTGCTGTTGACCTTGGTTCCTTCTGATATTGGGTCGAACATTTCCATTGGTTGTAGTGCTTCCTCCACATAGATTCACTCTTCTGTTTCTTGCTTCTATATCTTGCTTTCTCGTAATCTACATACGAGCCTTAATAAGATATAGGAGAACGGTCTAAGAGAGAGGGGAGAATACATACTTATATATAGCAAATACAAGTACGTTACTATAGCGTTATCCATTACCCCGATCTTATTCTCTGATTCATTTGGATTATATTTTCAAAGCTCTTTTAACCTTTCAAATTTTACATGAATTATGCTTCGATACCAAATTATAACATCCCCATTTTGAGGCTCGAAACTAAACAGTACGTATGCTACAGTCATCCATAGTATTAATTTTAGGTGACAAAATGCGGCTATGTTAATCATATCAATCACACTAGTAGCGCATGAGTATGAAACTTTTCAAACAGAATTCAATAGTTAACTTTCATATTTCATTTACAATTAAGATATCATATTCATTACGTAATCCTATTCGATCTGGGGTTTAGAGAAAATATAATTATTACAAAATACTCCAAGAGCGAAGTATGAAAATGCCATCTTAGTTGATCAGAGTCTAATAATTGATAGTTATAAATTCTGTCATTGCATCCATTCAAACGGATAAAATGACACAGCAGAAAATAAAAGCTCCTAATAATAGCTAGCTTGCCTTATGTATGTCTTTGGAAACTTATTCATCTATAGAAACCTGAAAACCCTATTGTCGGCCTACTCAAATGGGCACTCGATATTTTAAGGGGAAAATTTTTTTAGGTCAAACAAACAGTCTGGTGTGGATAATAACCTACCCTCTTGAACCAAAACAGATATCTAATGAGACCGCATAGCTGAGTGGAACGGGTCTTCCCCTCACTAGTATCTTAACCAAAGCATATCAACCATATATTATGCTTCTGCATCCACAATGGTTAGAACTAAATAAGCATTTGCAATCATTCTGTATACAATGGCTCATAAATTATTTCACTATCCATCTCAATTTCATCTAACAATCTATCTTAACTTCAGATGACCATCCATCTATTTATATACACTACTCATCTCACATGTGTATAATATATGGATTATCCATCTCCTACCATATGGACTACCCGCCACATATAGTTTAACTAGCTAAAATTATGTGGATTATTCATCACCCATGTTTCATTCATTTTAAACTATGTGGACTGTCCACCCTACATATCATTGTTTTCCTAAGAAGACTATGAACCCTTCATTAACCATATACAGACTATCTACCTCAGGCATTATGTGGATTATCCATCATATATTCCATAGTTTTCCTAAGATGACTATGAACCCATCACTTATCAATTTAATTCTTAATTAATCTTATTTACGCAATGCCCAAACTATCCCTATTGGTATCCCCAATTAGGTTAACAACCACTTAAATTTGTAGCATGTCGTAATAACACACATTAGTATCCCAAATATATGTAACACCAAAATCATAAAATAAATGGTAAGTCAGACATAATATACATTGGTGTCCTCAATAAATATTGTCAAATTCATAAACATGGCATATAGAAATATAAAACATTGGTATCCTCAATGAATAACGTCGAAATCATGAAGCATATGGTTACCGCCACTAATATAGCAAAATAAAGACTTATGGCATTCCTACCATTAAAATAATAACAAACTCTATCTAAGATTCGAAAATTAAATTCTGATTTTATAACTCATAAGGTTAACTGCCGAAATCATAAGGTCATCGACTTTCTTAAAACATAGGCTATATTGCCTTTCTAGAAAAATACTTCTAGTTAGCATAAAACAAGGCCTCATCAGCATCGAAATAGAGAGTTATGACATTAATGCTGCATGGCATAGTTGTTGAAATAATTAAATAAAGAATGCCCATAATGACAATGTTTGATGCATGACCCAATTCATCGCATACTTAATGTATAAATATCACATGCTTTGCTTCATGTCAATGCCGCCTATTTCAATATCACTTACAGCTGTAAAGTGATACCTCCTATTGTTAACATCGAACATCATAGAAATACCGCATATCAGTGGCATTATCTTAATTATTATACAAACTGTTTTATTTCTATTAAACACAATTTCTTTTTACCAACCTTTATTCCTTGTTAAATTTCTATTGGTTGAAAACAAACTTCACCAATTTCTTTTTACAAAACCGCCGCTAGTTTGTTTTATACTTCCAAAAACATTAATCAACTTAATTAATTAATACCCTAAAGTAATATTAATTTAAATGCTTTTCTAGCATAATAAATTCATAGAGATTCATAATCACTTAGGAAAAATCCCTAAAATTCACAAAAAATCTGAATTAATATATTCTTTCATCCATAAACATTTCAAGGACAAAATAATTATTTAATAATTTTTAATAATTAAAACCTAAACTAAACACTGTTTCCTCCTTAGTAAATTCGTAATAATATTTATCTTAGCTTGGAAATTATGAAATTAAAAACCCATCTCTAAAACAATGTTTTACACCACATACCAGAAAATTAAATTAATTGGAGACCAAAAACATAGGTTTTACCCTTAAAATTAATTTAAATAATTTTATAAAAATTCCATAAATCATTATTCTATCCAAATAATGCCATAAACAGTCATAACATGATAATATCATCATAATTATTTCAAAAATTATCCATAGCGGAAATCAAACATAGGTAATAGAGATGGTTAGTTATTATTCACCATATATTGGATTTGATGGAGTTTAGTTTCCCTAAGCTTTTCCTTTTAAATCCCTTAGTTTCTCGTTTGATTTCCTCTTCTCTACCCTGGTCAATAGCCGACCTCTCTAATGCTTTCTTTTGATTGTTTATAATTGTAAAAATGAGAAAATAAATGAGAGGGTGACTCAGACTTGGAGGAAGAACTAGTTATAATCTCTCTTCAGTGATATGACTTATGGGAATGCGATGTTAAGCGTCAAAGAGAACTACCTTCAAGTTGAAGTGCAGAGGATGGATTGCTCAATTCAGTAATCACAACTAATGAAAGACCGGGGCGGCGTTGCCATAAGCAGTACGAGGATTGTAATTGGTGCCGACCCAAGCGTCACCATAGTCCTGCGGGTTAAATCCATGATCTACATGATTATATAAGAAGGTTAGATCAGGCCCTACCCAAAAGCAAGTGAAACTGTCCATTGGATACTTCATATTGATCTCATCGATGACCCTTCTTACCTTCTTATTAGGAAGCTGCTCTAACAAGGAAGCCCTAGCTAACCAATCTTGAGAAGTAGCAGCAGCATTAAAGCGGCTCTCAAACTCAAAAAAGAAAATTTTGTTTTCAAGGCCACTAAAACGTCCAATAGCTATAATCCTAACTTGTTCAATCCCTTTCCAAAGTTGATTCATTGGTTTCCTAGTTGTTCTAGAGTAGAGCCCAAAAAGCTCTAGCGCAGTAGAGACATAAGACGAGCCGCCACTGCTAGTAGTTTCCAACCCTTTTTATAATGATCTTTTAGCTCAGCAAGTTTGGCCTCGAGATAATTTTTCAATTCATGCTTCCGTGTAAGAATGACATTAGGATCTGCCCCAGGATGGAGAGTAGGAGCATCATCAAAACTTATTACTTATTTACTCTGCAATATGCTCATCTAATTCTTCAACTTTGCATTCTAAGGCCTTAATTTCATTCGTATATATGACCCTATATATGCCTTAAGCATTCCCTAACAAACCTTCCAATTCCACAAACCTAGCCAACCTTGAATCGACTTTAAGAGCAGCCTGTACTAGGTCCTGATAAAAAGAAATATATTGAAAGTCTAAGAAGCCCATGCAGAGAAAAATCAAAGAAAGCATAGCTAAATAAAGTGAGTACTACATATCCACAAACTTAGCAAATAAATATTAATTTTCAATAATATATGTATAACCCAAAAGAACTTTTCAATATTAATTTGAACATAAATTGATTTAACCCTTTAAATCATACTTAAACAAGGAAAATATACATTTTGCTTTACTCAAATATCTTTACTATGATATATGCTTTACATAAAACAATGTCGATGAAAACCTAAATCAATAGATTATCTATCCCTTTAAAACAATTTGAGGCCCTTCTTTAACTTAGAAAACATTAGGCGTTAAATCTAAGATATCACCTTCGAAACCCTTGTTTAAAAACTTTAAATGGTCCCTTTCAAATCCTTTGAAAGTACCCCTTTCAAAATAGGTTAACTACTTTACCTTGAAATACTAGGCTGAAAGGCCAAAACTTACCTTTTGAAACATTTTTAAAAATAGACCTTTCAAAATCATTGAAAGCGTCCCTTCGAAAGCTGTATAAAACCTTCGATGTCCTCTTTTCAAAACACTTTAAACTTGCCTTTCGAAAGCATTGGAAACCTTCCATTCAAATAATAAAAGCAGACCTTTCAAAAACATTGGGGAATCTCCCCTTCGAAACCTTCATTATATATATTTCGAAAGCATTAAAGTCCTTAACTTAAAACATACCTTTCGAAAGCACTGGGTTCAAGTAAAATATGTGGAACATAGCTTCGAAACAATTCAACACTATTCCTTTCGAAACTTCTGGGTTTAACTTTCAATATATATAAGGGTCTCAAAAGAACTGGGACGAAAGCATTACTTTCGAAAGCATTATTCCTAAGTAAAAGAAAGTGGACAGTTTCGAAACCAACCCTTTCAGATGCATGGAGAAGTGGCTTCAAAGTTTAAGGCAAAAGAACCCCTTTCGAAGGCATTGATTCGAAAGGTTGAATGCGACAGCAGGGGTTACCCCTTCGAAAGTTTATTTTAAAACAAAAGGCGGCAACCCATTCGAAAGCCCTTTCTTCATATAAACAGAAGCAAGTTGGTTACCGATAGCTCCAACCCCTTTGAAATCCTTGTTTGTAATCAAAATAGTTCCAAGTTTATAAGAGCTACTTCTACCCCTTCGAAAGCATGTTTCGACTCTATCCGCCTAACTCTAATCCACTACACGCCAAGGCATTGATGCTATAAGTATTGGTTTCGACTTGGTTAGGGCGGGCGTATAGTGTCGAAAGGTTGCTACTATAAGTGGTGAAGCAGTAATCCTTTATAAAACTGATTTTTAGCTTTTTAAAATAATATCTTTCCAACTAGCTTGCCTTATTTATCAACATATAATTGGTTGCCAATTCTTTTACAAAACCTTTTTCTAAATGTGCCGTCGAATTCAATAATTAACAATTTTTAAACATTTAACAAATTGCCTCTTTTCCTTTTATAAGCATATAAAACATTTAGGTCTAACACCTTAAATAATTTTACATCTTTAATAAAATACTTAGGAAAATTCTCCAAAAATTCTCATAAATCATTTTAATATGTTTTCTAGTATATTTAAATTTCTGACACAAAGCTAACATATAATAGATGAAAATAATTTAAACCCAATTTAGCCATTTTTACTAGAAAATTCATAATAAATCCTCATTAGCTTAGAAAATTATGAAGCTTGAAACCCTTCTAAAATAATGTTTATGACCTTATATCAAAAACGCAAGTCATTTGAATGCCATCTAATAGTTTTTTCAAATCAAATGTGATCATAAAAGCTATATGAAACAACATAAATCATCAACAAGTATATATATCTATTTAAACAGTCAAATCATGGCATTTTACTTACAAAATAAATTCGGATCTCATCTACAAACCGAAAGCAATAAAAATGAAATGTAATCTATTATTCACCTTAGTTTTTTGTTTAGCAGTTTGAGATTTGCCCTTGAATTAATTTGATTAAGTTTCCTACTTGAATCCTTGCTTATCTTCCTCTTGTTTTATTCTAATAGTGGCCGACCAAGCTGTAGGTTTAGTTTTTTTTGTGAATGTTGGAAATGAGAATGGGATAAGGGTTTAGGGTAATAGAATATAACCTATTCCTATTTTGCCATTATCTTATTACCTTTACTTACTTCATTTTAGATTTCCATTTGTTTATTCATTACTTAAGGCACGGCTACCCTATAATTATACAAATCTCAGTCTCTTAAGCAATTTAATCTTTATATTATTCTATTTATTTATCTAATTAAATCTCCTGAATAATATTAATCAAAATTAGGGTAGTTATAGACTCCCCTCGTTAAAGAATTTTGTCCTCGAAAGTACAATAAGGTACTCATAAAATCAATCATAAAGGTAAAACATACCATGAAAAAATCGGGATAAGTATCTCTAATCACGCTCTCAGTTTCCCAAGGACGCTCTCTCTCGTCATCACTCCGCTGGACTTTGACTAATCTGACTGTATTTTTCTTTAGTGTCTTCTCGTCTCTCGCGACTATAAAAACTGGCTTTCTAACTATAGTCAATTTCGGTTCCATTACTAAATCATCTAACACGGTTGGTGCTATAGTAGTCTTTGGATCTCGAATACACTTCCTTAGATGAGAAATATGGAAAACATTGTGGACTCCTATCAAGCTACTTGGTAACTCCACTCTATACGCTAGTTTCCCAATCCTTTCTATGATAGGAATAGTCCGACAGATCTTGGTACAAATTTTCCCGATTTTCCGAATCTGATTACACCTCTTTATTGGTGATACCTTGATGAAAACATTATCTCCAACCGAGAACTCTTAGTCTTTCCATCTCTTGTTAGCAGAACTCTTAGCCTAGACTGTGCTTCCTTTATTCTAGTCAAATTAACTCAATCTTTCTGCAGCTTCCCTAACCAAATCCGGACCAAGAACTAACCTATCCTCGATCTCTAACCAACAAAAGGTCTATATGGCCTTCCATACAAAGCTTAAAATGGTGCCATCCCTATACTAGCCCGATAACTGTTGCTATACAAAAACTAGACTAAGTGTAGATGGTCTTCCCATGATCCCCTAAAATCTAGCACACAAGCTCGCAACAAATCTTCTAAGACTTTGTTAACTCTTTCTGTTTGCCAATTTTTCTACGGATGGTAAGGGTACTCATCTTGAGCTTGGTACCCAAAGTCTCCTATAGACTCTTCCAGAACTCACTAGTGAATAAGGAATCCCTATCACCTACTACTAGGAATTCCATGAAGTCTAACTATATTCTTCATAAACAACTTAGCTAAAACATGTGCCGTCTTAGTTGATTTTATTGGAATGAAATGGTCACTCTTGGTTAATCTGTCCACTATAAGCCATATTCTTTCATTTCCCCTATTTGACCTTGGCAACCCATCTACAAAATCCAATGAGATAGAATCCCATTTCCAAACTGGAACCTCTAAAGGTTGAAGTAACCCACTTGGTTTCTGATGTTCGGCTTTTACCTATTTACAGTTCAAACACTGCTTCACCCATAAGCCTACATCCCTCTTCATGCCTTCCCAGAAGAAACTTTTTTTCATGTCCAAATACATCTTAGTTCCTCCCGGATGAATGGTGAACTTCGAACGATGGCATTCTCCAAGAACTTTCTTCCTAATGTTTCCCACATTTAGAACATAGCCTTCCTTTCTTCCTTAACCACCCATTTTGGTCAAGACTGAAACCTATTAAGTCCTCGCTCTCCATTCCATCCCTTAACATTCTGATTCATTCAACTGATAATGAATCCTCCCTTGCTTAGAAGTAATCCTTTCGACCATCGTTGGTTGAACTTCTAAACATGACAACGTAACAGTTTCCTCATTATATCTTGCTTCAAATCCCATTGTATTCTGCATGTAATCAATGCTTCCAAATCTTTCCATTCAGCTATCATTGCTAATACTGCATTCTGATGTTTCCTTCTAAGCACATCTGCAACCTTATTGCCTTTTCACGGTGTGTACTCAATACCAATGTCATAAGCGGCTAAAAACTCTAACCACCTCTACTATCTCATAGTCAACTCCTCCAAAGATAATAAATATCTCAGTGACTTATGATCCGTATACAACTCGAATATCCCAACAGGTAATGTCTCCACACCATCAATGTGAAAATTTCTGCAGCTAATTCCAAATCATGAGTTAGATATCTAACCTCATGGGGTCTGAGCTGTCGAGAAGCATAGGCAATCACTTTACCTCTTTGCATTAACACAACTCTAATCCTATTCCACATACGTCCATATATATTACTAAGCCTTGATTCCCTTCTGGAACAACTAACATAGGTGCATTTTTCAATAAGTGTCTCAGCCTCTCGAATGCTTCCTCACACTTATCAGTCCAGACAAACTTCACATCTTTCCGAGTTAGCTTAGTCATCGATGCCGCTATCTACGAAAAATCCTTGATTAATCTCTGATAGTAACCAGCTAATCCAAGAAAACTCTTTAACCAAGTCCCTGTCTCGAGTCTCTTCTAACTATTCACTTCCTCGATCTTAGTTGGATCTACTAATAATCTTTTCTCTGAGACAACATAACCAAGGAACTTCACTTAATTCTTTCAGAAAAGATGCTTCAAAAATTTCGCTTTAAGTTGATGTTGCCTCAACATCTCCAGCACCACTCTAAGATGAACTTCATGCTCTATTTCATCTTTAGAGTATAACAAAATATCATCTATAAAAACCAACATAAACCTATCCAAGTGTTCTTCGAAAACTCGGTTCATCAAATCTACGAATAATGATGGTGCATTATTTAGTCTGAACGGCATTACTAACCATTCGTATGATCCATAGGTTCTAAACGCCGTCAAAGGAATACTATCCTCCGCCACTCTAAGCTAATGGAATCCTATTGCCAAATCCAATCAGGAAAATACTTTGGATCCACTCAACTGGCCGAACAAATCGTTAATTCTAGGTAATAAATATCGATTCTTTATCGTCTTCTCATTCCACTAATGATAATCGATATAAAACCTTAATGATCCATTTGGTTTCCTTGAAAACACTACGGATGCTCCCCATGGTGAACTGCTCGATCTGATAAAGTTATTATTTTCCAAATCCACCAACTGCACCTTCAGCTCCCTTATCTCGGTAAGTGTCATTCTGCTTTGTGGTTTACTCACTGGTTCTGCTCCTGGTACTAAATTTATCCGAAACTCAATAGCTCATATTGGTGGCAGTCCTACTACAGGCTCAAAGACATCTGCGAATTCTCTAACAACAAAAACTCGATTTAACTCGTCTTTTGCCTCCACGGCATCCAACTAGCATCACCCTCAAAACTAGGGTTTTCTACAGAGTATATAATCTGATCACTATAGTCAGGGTGTCTAAGTGATATTTTCCTACCATAGAAAAATATCCTAGCATCATATTTACTTCCATATCCAAAATAATTCTGAACCCTACGAAGTCAAATACATGCAAACTGCAAACAAATGAATGACTTAACAATTCAAACTCTGATTGGTCACACTTCATCCCAAGTGTCGCATATCCTTCTGTCAGATTCGCAACCCTTAAGGAAGTAACTAGGTATGAGGATTCTAGGTTAAGCTTATCTACCAAACAATGAGATATAAAAGAATGTGATGCACCAGCATCAAATCGAACTCTAAATGATACACCATGTATCAGAAGTGTACCTCCCAACACCACTTTTCCCTTTTCCTCTATTGTTGGTCTCGAGGTAGCTGGCTCCAATGCAAACACTTTGCCTTTTCCCTCCTTAGCTGACTCCTTCACTGGTTCTTATAATGTCCAATTTGAACACAGTTGAAACATCTTACTCCTTTCTTGTCAGCAGCTTTCTTCCCTTTGCCTGTCTGACACTCATACGCATAGTGTCTCTTCTTATCACACTTATAAAAGATAACTTCTGTCTTTCCCTTCTTGACAGCTCCACTCTTCTGAGCGCCCTTATTATGGAAAAACTTCTTCTTCTGGTTCTGTAATCCTTAAGCTCCTCCTGCCTAGTTACCCATAAGATAAGCAAGCATCTCTTCTTACCTTAAAGCCATCTTGACAACTACATCACATGGATCTCTAATATACAATAATGTGGCCTTAGCAAGCTCAGGCTTCAACCCATGGATAAAATTCTCATTGCTTTTGATAAGGGTATCAACCGTAGCATATCCGTATCTCGATAGCTCCTCAAATCTGCTTGCATACTCAAGCACTGTCATATCTCCCTGCTCCAACTTAGTAAACTTCCTGAGAAAAATTGACTTCACAATATCCAACATTAACCTCTCTTTAAACCTTCTTCTAACTCAGCCTAAATCATAGTCTCCTCATTGACTCCAACTGTAACACTATTCCACCAGTACAGTGTTGCTCCCTATAACTTCCTAGAAGCGAGTCTCCTTCTCTGCTCATCATTAAGTCCCAAATCAGCAAAAATCCTCTGGTAATGAAGTAATCAATTCCCCCTTCAATTGCATCCTTAGTCTCGATAAACGGTTTTCCTCCCAGCCTAGCATAATCTCTACTCAATACAGCATAATTATTGACCATTGTGGTTCCCACATTTCCTCCTTCAACATTTCCTCTAACTAAACCCGTTGCAACTCCAGCCTAGATCATGTTAATGAAGAACTGGTACATAGCTCCCATATCAACTTGCGGCATTCCAGCACCCACATCAGCAGCTTGTGCCCAACCTGGATTCCTCCTAGTGTTTGGTCTGGCATTCCCATTAGTTGTGGTGCTTCCCTCACCAATGTTAAATCTACCACTTCAAGCATCCATAACTTACATCCGTAAAATTTGCATTTGAGTCTTTGTGAGATATAGAAGAATAGCCTAAGAGAGATGAGAGAATAAAGATGAAGCGTATACTTATATATAGCAAATACAAGTACATAACTATAGTGTTATCCCATACCCTAATCTTTTCTTCAATTCCTTAGGATTATGTTTTTGAAAACCACTTTAAGTTTGAAACTTCTTTTAATTTTTTCATAAACCTATGCTCTGATACCAAGTTGTAATATACCCTATCATAAGGCCCGAAGCTAAGCGCTACAGATGCTACAGTCATCGAAAGTATTAACTTCTAATGACAAAATTTGGTAATGTTAATGGTATCCATAATATCAAAAGCACATGAATATGAAACAAAAGTCAACAAAGATTAAAAAAAACTTTTGTGATTACATTTCAAATCAATATTTCATATTTAGATACATAATCCCAAAACAGTTCCCAGGTTTTGATCAAATACAATTATTACGAATTACGCCAAGAGCGACATATGAAGATGCCCACTTGGTTGATCAGAGTACTAAATAGACATATTTGTCATCATACATCATTGGGGAAATAAAACTAAATAGCTCGTAACTTTGCCTCTTGCATGTCTTCGGAAGCTTATTCGTCCAACCTACTAAATCTGTAAGGCTTAACTCTTAATCTACTCAAATTAAATTTTGAGCACCCGTGAGTTTAAGGGGAAAAAACATAAACTTCGAGTCAGACATAAAGCCCTGCGTAAATAATACTATTACTTCTCGGTTTTCTGATATTTAGTGAGACCATGCCACTTAGAGGAACCGGTTCCCCCTCAATAATATCCCTTTTAAAACATATCTTTTGCAAATCAGAATCCTGCAATCAAACTGATTAAAGCAATAATAGCAATATCATATTTGCATATAAATTAGGTAATCAATGGACTATATGTCCGAACAATGTAGTTTTTGTTTGGCTGACTCGGGTCTACCAGAAAAAATAACTAATCTAACTTCTATTAGACACACTTTTGGATGGTCTGTCCTTAACTTACTTCTCCCAGGGTCAACTGATCCTGATGGTTTTGCGGGCTTACAAAAACCCTATCTTTCTCTGTATATTCCTTTCTGTGTGTAACATCATTTTAGTCTTACCTGTGACAAAGCCCTACATAGTGGAATTTTGGACTTATATTAGCGAAGGGCTACAACTAAAATATAGGGCATGACCCTATACTAGTCTCATCTAGTATTCTAATATCCGAGTCATGTACTTAGGGTTAACTACCTCATCAAATTATCCTTGAAAACATTTCTTTTAAATTGATCTAACCCTTTAAATCATAATTAAACAAGGAAAAAATACTTTTTGTTTTACTCAAATATCTTTGACATGATATATGATTTACAAAAACAATGTTTATGAAAACCTAAATCAATAGGGTTAAAATAAGTTAAAGCCCTTCTTTAACTTAGAAAACATTAGGTTTTAAATCCAAGCTATCAGCTTTGAAACCCTTGTTTAAGAACTTTAAATAGTCCCTTTCGAATCCATTGACAGTACCCCCTTTCAAAATAGGTTAACACTTTACCTTGAAACACTAGGCCAAAAGGCCAAAACATACCTTTCGAAACCTTTTTAAAAATAGACCTTTCGAAATCATTGAAAGCGTCCCTTGGAAAGCTTTATAAAACCTTAGATATCCTCTTTTTGAAACACTTTAAACTTGCCTTTCGAAAGCATTGGAAACCATCCATTCAGATACTAATGGGGAATCTCACCTTCGAAACCTTTGTTAGATATCTTTCGAAAGCATTAAAGTTTGTTACTTAAAACAAACCTTTCAAAAGCACTGGGTTCAAGTAAAAGTTCATGGAACATAGCTTCAAAACTATTTAAAACTATTCCTTTCGAAACCTTTGGTTTTAACTTTCAATATATCTAAGGGTCTTAAAAGAACTGGGGCAAAAGCATTGCTTTCAAAAGTATTATTCCTAAGTAAAAGAAAGTGGATGGTTTCGAAACCAACTCGAAAGCATGGAGAAGAAGCTTCAAAGATTAAGGCAAAATAACCCCTTTCAGAGGCATTGATTCGAAAGGTTGAATGAGGCAGCAGGGGTTTCGACCCCTTCGAAAGTTTGTTTTAAACACTAGAGGCGACAACCCATTCGAAAGCCATGTCTTTATATAAACAGAAGCGTTCTGGTTAAGTCGAAAGCTCCAACCCCTTCAAAAGCCTTTTTTGTAATAAAAATAGTTCTAAGTTTATAAGAGCTACTTCTACCCCTTCGAAAGCATGTTTCGACTTTATACTTTCCCCCTAACTCCAATCCATTACAACCAAGGCACCGATACCATGTGTATAGGTTTCGACTTGGTTTGGGGTGGATGTATGGTGTCGAAAGGTGGCTGCTATAAGAGGCGAAGCAGCAATCCTTTACAAAACTGATTTTTAACTTTTAAAAGTAGTATTTTTCCAACTAACTCGCCTTATTTATCAATATATAATTGGTTGATAATACTTTTACAATACCTTATTATAAAAGTGCTGCCGAATTCAATAATTAACTGTTTTAAAACATATAACAAATTACCCCTTCTTCTTTTATAAGCATATAAAACATTTAAGTCCCATACCTTAAATAATTTTATATTTTTAATAAAACCCTTAGGAAAATTCTCCAAAATTTTCATAAATCACTTTAATATGTTTTCTAACATATTTAAATTTATGACCCAAAGCTAACATATAATAGTCGAAAATAATTTATACCCAATTCAACCATTTTCTTTCCTAGAAAATTCATAATAAATCCACATTAACTTAGAAAATTATGAAACTTGAAAACCATCTCTAAAATAATGTTTTTGACCTTATATCAAAAATTCAAGCCATTTGGATGTCATTTAATAAGTTTTTCAAATCAAATCTTATCATAAAATCTATATTAAACAACATAAATCATCAATAAGTATATATATCTATCTAAGCAATCAAATAATGGCATTTTACTTGGAAAATAAATTGGGATCTCATCTAGAAACCGAAAGCAATAAAAATGAGATGTAATCTATTATTCACCTTAGCTTGTTGTTAAGGAGTTTGAGATTTGCCCTTGGATTGGTTTGATTAAGTTTCCTACGTAAATCCTTGCTTATCTGCCTCTTGTTTTCTTCTAATGGTGGTCGGCTAAGCTCTAGGTTTAGTTTTTTTGTTTGTGAATGTTGGAAATGAGAATGGGATAAGGGTTTAGGGTACAAGAATATAACATATTCCAATTTTTCCCTTATCTTATTACCTTTACTTACTTCATTTTAGATTTCCATTTATTTATTCATTACTTAAGGTACGACTACCCTATAATTATACATATCCCAATCTCCACTTTAATCTTTATATTATTCTACTTAATTTATCTAAAATCTACTGAATAAAATTAGTCAAAATTTGGGTCGTTATACAAAGCACCTCACAAGTAGATATAACAATTCTCAGCATAGAGAATAAAGTGGCGATCATAAGAGAGTATGAGGGAGGAGCGATCTGGGCAGGAAGGTGATCAATGGCAGTTCGCTATTGATGAAGGATTTGATTCCAAGGAAGATAAAGCCCACATCGTATGTGTTCAAGAGTAAGGGGCATGGACACATTTGGGGGAGTGTTAATATGCTAGTAGGGTTCAGGAACCTAACCTCATAACCCGTGAACCCAAATTGGTCTAAAATACCCTCGGCGTCTTTTAGAGAGTAATCTTGAAGGGCAAAGACCAAGAGAGAGAAGAAGTGGCCATTTCGGGATTTTGAAATAAAAAATAGAATGCTAAAGTAAGAAAGGAGGTTGCAAAATACGAGATCCTTATTTCAATTTAAAAGAAGGTTTAAACTCAGGAATGTACTCAATTTAGCGAGTAGCAATTTTCTCGCCACTTTATTAAATAAAAGAAAAAAGAAAGAATAAGAAGAAGAAGAGGAAAATATGTACATACCTTAATTTGAACATTAGCCACATAATTGAAATGATTAGAAAATTTGGAAAGACATCGATCAATTAACAAATACTAAAATTGAGACAAATTCACCTTGAAAAACAAAATGGAAATGTGGCAACAATTCATAAAATTGTCCAAGATGGGAATTACACATATGCAAGAGCATTAAATGTGAAACAGCTATTAGGACATTTTCTGTTGGTGAAAGAAAGAAAGGAATTGACAAAAGTGATGGGATGCGAAGGCCAAGTATGGATAGAAAAATGTCTACATCGATCTACGACCGCTGCAGACTTGGGAGGCAATTGTTACACCCATATTCCTCGAACCATGTCGAAGGCAAGATGATGTAAACATGACGCCCTCACAATAAAATTTGAACTACAAAGAGGCAAAGAAAAGAGTAAAGCGTAGTCAAGAGAATACTGCACTCACAAAATTCAAGACAAAGAAAAAAATTCAAACTGCGCTGGTCCTCCAATTTCAGTGTTATAATGTGATACCGAGCCCAAAACCAGACATATTCATACGATGAAGAAAACGGTCTCCAACTATAATAACAATAACTATAGCGTCACCAAGATATGACAATTGGGTGGTGATGATGCACTATGATACCAGAATCCGTATTAGCAATGTCAGAGTACAAAACATTTCGCTTAAAAAAGCTATATGTAAATGGAAATGTCCTACACCCATAAATCAGTGTGCAAAGTTAACGGGTCTACATTTGTAATCTTATATTTGAAATCCAACAAAGAGGGGCGCTGCCATCAGAATAGGCCAACGAAGGAGTGCTCCGCCATAAGGATAGTCTAATAAAGAAGAGCGTCGCCATGAGGACATCGTAAAAACAGGGACAAAAAGAAAGGGACAAAAGAAGAAAACCGCCTACAACCAAAAAAGGATTTCTACTCAAAAGTTAGTGAACCGTATCAGGTATTCCATATCCATCCAATAACCCCGAACCCGAATGAGACAAACTGCGATGAACAGTTACCAATGCTTGGCTTAGGTCGGGACACACCAAACTACGCTCGGTCAGTGTAGTTACCCACTAGCTAAAACCCACAAAAGGAAAAACCACATGGAACCCTTAGAAAAATATTCCCCACTCAAATCCATGATATGTCTAGCCTCCTAAAACTGTAGGCTAACCAAGTACTGGACCTGTGCAAATATTGCATGTTTGCGCCAAAAATGGTCACAAACCCTAGGTATTGTGAAAGCTCCAGTGTTTGAATACAAATCAGCAATATTCAAACACAAATCTCAGATCTAAGCTAGCAACAAACAGCAATCCATAAATAATGAACAGTTACACACAATTTATAGTGGTTCGGCTATCTTCGGCATACGTCCACTTTAAGATTTTTATCTTTTATTGATGTTCTTTGCTGGTTACAAATGATTGCAGCAGATACAATGAATAAATTCGAGTATAACAGCGATGGAAAGAAGTAGAATTGAATCCGGCAGAGTCTGGACGTTGAATGGCCAAAAGATCCCCCTTTCTGCAGACTTCAGGGGGCTATTTATAGGCGTAGGAGGCTGAGATCGCGCCCAAACTTCGAGAGACTTCTTCTGGCACGTGAGGGGGCCCACGCGACCGACCCCACCAAGTTTCGGCTCGATCTACGATCGATACGAAGCAATTTCGTATTCATCAAGAAATGATCCAATCAAGCTGAAACTTGGCAGTATTGTTCTTTACCTTGTACGCAAGCTGCTGTGAAAATTTCGTTGCATTTGGATCAACGGTTTGTGAGATATGATCGATGCAAGATTGTGTAATCCGTTGGCTGCTGTCTTCGAATCCATGCCATTGCATCCATCCTCTTCGAATCGATCAGGAACACGCGCGCATCGACTACGTGGCGTTATTTCCAAGGCCGGATCCGTTCTTCTTGCCACGTTGAACGCTTCTTTCCTGGAGACGTGGGTATTCTTCGCTCGCATCCGTATTTCGTGCTCGTTCATATTCATAACGTTGTGTTCCTTCTTTGCATCGATTCCAGGAGTACACTTTGCATCGATCCCTTGCATTGATCGATACGAAGTGACCATAGGAGTCATCGATACGAAGTGGTTGTGATGAGGATGGGTACAAAGTCTACCCTTATGATGGATATGAACAAGACCATAGCTAGCGGATGCGAACGAAGCATTATCCGATGGATGCAAACAGTATTCTACCTGGTGGATACGAACAAAGCCTCACCTGCCTGCTTACCTGATCGATACGAAGTCATTGAGCCAAGTCCATGCTGAATGATACGAACGATGCCGATTCGAAGTCCACCACTACGCCCTGTACCTGATCGATACGAATCGTATCGACTCGAAACACCATCTGCTGATCGATGCGAGGTGCATCGATACGAACCAGTTTTCCCATAATTTGACCCATCCATATCTTGAACATACGGACTCCGATTGTATTGAAAATTGAAACATAGCCTCTCCTAACCTTGATTATTGTTCCAAATCGATTCTGCTTCGATCGGAGCTTGGCTAAATTTTGACGACGTCGATCACAACCTTGTTTCTAATTGATCCCCAATCCTGATATCCATCCTTTCTTGCCAATTTGTTTGATATTCTAGCTTTGACCAAAAGGTGGGATAACATTGCACACAAGCCAAAACCTACCCTTGATCCATTCCAAGCAAACCCTAAGTGAAAAATCCATATGTCAAATGATCCGATAAACCCAACTAGTATTCCTAAAAGCTAATGCAATGTTAACACTTTCAATTTCAGATCTGCACTATGCTTACTAAGGAATATCTGAGTAGTACCACAAGTAATCCAAAGCATTCCAAGGGTTGCACATGAGGTTACCCAAATAGCGCACCTTTGCAGCTACTCATTTGTTAGGAAACAACAAATTCACAAGCGACCCATATCAAGCAACTTGCACATATCAACATCAAGGGAAGCTCGGATCACATTCACACATACATTAAGCTAACACCATAGGTTGGGGCAAAGCAACTTAACTCGATTTATCCTCAGCATATGGTCAAACTAACATTGCAGAATGAATAAGACAACTCAATTATAGCCACTTTCTTAGCAGTACTACATAGAATCAAGAGCATTCCAAAGGCTGCATGTTGGGTCTCTCAAACAAGTGCCTCGGCATGGACCCACACTTACAAGTAAATAGTGAGGTTATAGGTATCCTTTGATAAGAACTTGCAAATCCCAATACCAGAGGCAGCTTGCGACAAATTCACCTAAGTATTAAGCAAGCTACATAGTACAATACAGACGTTATGCACCAAACAACACAGCTTCGGTCCAAATATGTCAGCAGCACCTCAAAACAAAAGACTAGCTCTTAATATCCCCTGAGGCAAATACACAAGCCATTCACTTCATTAGATCAACAATGCATGATCCACTTGAAACTGAGTTTCCTGCCCCAATTTCAGATGTTTCTGCTTTACTTTCAAAATCCCCACCAAAGCCTAAAATTCAACCGCTCATATCATGGTTTCCTGCCAAAGATATGTTAGCAATTTGTGCATGTCAAATGAATTATATAAATGCATGGCACATAGCATGATCCAAAGGTGGAAATCAGAATAGCATATGAGGGATTGCATCAATCCACGCACATCTTCACATTATAAATAGAAGAGACACTATAATGATGGGGGAATCCTTTTTTGAGAACATAGAAAATTGTATCTTTTATTTCTTCCATTAAAAGCTTATATCGACAGGAAATAAATAAACAAAGATTTTACTCATGGACATAGGATACGAAGGGATCTGAACCACATAAAATTACCATGTCTTTTATTTTCATGCATTGTTATTTACTTTCTTTACATAAAATCCTTATTCATTTCATTTGTTAATTGAATATGAGTTCGATTTTACATTTTAGCAAATAGTTAAAGTGCAACTACCTAATTGTGTAAGCTCCTAGCGACATAATTACTACTTAAGGGCAAACTTAATATTACTTAAGTTTGTTGATTCAAATTCGTTAAAGTATGCTTTTATTGCTTTCTTGACCATTGAGGTGCCGTGAGACAAAATATCTCATCAAAATTTTTAGGGCTAAAAGGACGGCATGAACCTCCATTTTCCCTTTTCCAAATCTTCGGCATGTCTACCTAACCTCCATTTCCAGTTTCCTATTTTTAGTAAACTCTACCTATATCCCCTTTACAAGCAATGGATCCCACCGATTCATCTATTCCCTTACTCAAGAACAGTTACTCCAAGCCTTGAAAATCATGAAGAACTTGGTTATAACCTCAAAAGCCCAATCGAGATGGAAGCCTCGATTGAAGCCCCCATATTCCCCATCGTGAAAATGATTCAACCCTCCACTAAGCAAATTCACCAATAGGTGAAGAGGTTAAAGGAAACGATAACTCAAAATACTACTCTTAGGCTAACCCACCATTCATGGCTCACCGCCATCACTCACCAACTGCGCTTATTGCGCAACGGGTAAGTGATAGTGGCAATCTTAGAAATGAGAATGGTGAAGCTGGCCTATAAATCAATCCAAGCCATATAGCATTGACCCGCTACTACTTAAAAAAATGAGCTCAGTCTACTCACAATGATTACAACATTACCTTATTTTACAAGGATAACTCATCCTAGGTGTTTTTGAAATGGAAGAAAACAAGCCGAGTCTCGAATAGCTTTCCTCATCGTCACTAAGCAAACAAGCAGCAAAGGCTCGACAGCCAAGATGATCCTATAGGGCCTCATAATGGTATTGCAATAGAGAAGGAAGGGAAAAATACACAGAGCTTATTTGAATGCACAAGATTGGTTGATCAAGTTATTACTGCTCCGCCACTTCAGTGCAGTTCTAATGATTCAAATGAATTGGTTCCCCTATAAGAAAATATGTTTGAAAGCGGTGTTGCATGAAATAAATTTGAAGAGCTACGATGATTTTATTATTATCCTCCTTTATTTATCAATGACCACAAGTTGGACAAAAAATACAGAGGTATTTGTTGCTTTGGACAATGATTTCGATTATGGGAGAAACTAAGTCTAGAGTTGGAATCTGAGAACCCCCTTTGTTGTGCTAAATGGAGCTGAGAAAACTTTTATTGCGGTCATTTTGTTAAGGACTTTTAAATGTTCTGCTTAGAAACCAGGAGATTCAATTGCCGTGATTTTAATGCTGATCGATGTCTTGGTTAAACAACAAGCTGAAGTGACTGAGATGCACACTGATTTGAGAGATTTTTCACTATCCTCGGTTGAAATCAAATCCTACCGATTGTGCTAGGTCTTTTGATGCTTCTCTATTTAATACAAAAGGCTCTAGCAAGAGAAGCACCAATGTTAGAAAAGTAGCCGAGATCAGAAACCTTATGAATCGTTTAGAGGAAATAAAGTTGAAGCAATTACTATAACGATAAAGACAAATGTTCAATGTTGCACCAGGGATCTCAGGCCTCATTTAAATGATCAACATCACTCATATACTAAACATTGTAATTATATGAAAACTAGTAATACTAGGAACTAGATGGAGGGAAATTTGATGGCCCGAATAAGTTAAAAATATATTCGTGTTAATTGTTTGATGTCGCTAAATAATCATGCTAGATGTAAGGATATTAGACGACTCGAAACTAGCTATCAAAACTGAACCAATGCAGATAAGCTTTTTCAGCTAATTAACTGGATGTAGGGATATTGGACGTCCCGAACCAGTATAAAAAACTCACTATGTTAATTATGTTAACATAGTCACACTGGACGTAGGGATATTAGACGGCTCAAAGGAGCTATTAAAAAAAACTATGCAAATGCAGCCTAGCTTTTCAGCCAAACTACCAAACTGGACGTAGGGATACTGGACGGCCCGAACCAGTATAAAACCTCTCTATGCTAATACTGTTAATAATACCACATTACATGTAAGGATATTAGACACTTGAACTAATAGAAAAAACATGCACATGAATTAAAAAGGTTCTAAAAACACGACCTAACTTCACAATCAAATATCAGTCCGCCCCAAGATAGCAGAGCGACCATGCCAAGCGCACGAATATGAAACTGCACCCATATAATGGGGCAGGTCATACCAAGCATGCAGCCAAACATGTGTGCTAAAAATTAAGTTCAAAATATGTGAATTGCATAAGAAGTTAATTCAAGAAATGGCAAGGAAAGGCAATGCATGGAATGTACTACAACTTATTGATCAGGTACAATACTAGAAGCTACTTAAAGCTTGCCATGTAAACATAAAAGCCAAGGACTTCCTTGTATTTATTTAAGTCCTGTTAGTATACACTAAATACTGCACTCATACGTACATGACTCATACTTCTACGAACATTTAAAAAAGTGCAAAGGAAAAACGACACATTATAATAAAATAGAATAGAGCTACAAGTTTAATTCAGACATAAAGGAAGAACTAGTTATAATCACTCTTCAATGATATGACCTGCAGGAATGCGGTAATAAACGTCAAAGAGAACAACCCTCAAGTTAAAGTGTAGGGGACAAATCATACAATTCATTAACGAAAACCGATGGAAGATTAAGGGCAGCATGGCCGTAAGTAGTACGAGGATTGTAGTAGCACCATCCCAAATGTCACTATAGTCCTACGAATCAAATCCATGATCCGCACGATTGTTTTAGAAGGACGGATCAAGCCCTGGCCAAAAGCGAGTGAAAACATTAATTGCACACTTCACACCGATATCACCCATAACGCTTCTTACCTTCTCTTTACAAAGCTGCTCCAACAAGAAAGCCATGTTTAACCCTCCTCGAGAAGTAGCAGCAACTTCAAAGCGAGCATGAGACTCTAACTTGATATTTTTGTTTTCAAAGATATTAACATGTCCTATAGCTACGTTCCTAATTCGTTCAATATCTTTCCAAAGTTGATCAAACGTTTTCCTAGCCATTCTAAAGTAGGGCCTAAAAAAATCTTTCGTAGTAGAGAAGTAAGGCGAGCTGCCACTGTCGGTAGTTTATAACCCCTTTTTATAATGATCTTTTAGCTTAACAAGTTTGGCCTTGAAATAATTTTTCAATTCATCCTTCCACGTAAGAATGACTTTAGGATCTGCCCAGGAGCATCCTCAAAATTTATTTTCCTTGCAATATGCTCATCTAATTCTTTGTCTTTGTGCTCTAAGGCCTTAATTTCATTCGTATATACGATCCTATGTATGTATTTAGCATCCTCTAACAAACCTTCCAATTCTACATCCCCAACCGAAGCAAAAATGAGCTTCCCTTTAAGTGCAGCCACTGTCGGGTCCTAATAAAAAGAAATAGGAAAATTGTGAAACAAGCCCATGTGAAACAAAATCAAAGGGAGGTACAACTAAATAAAGCAAGTACAAGAAATTCACAAACTTTACAAAAAAATATTAATTTGCAATAACTTATGTACAACCCAAAATAAATATATAACAATATAAAGTTACAAAGTCATTCATGTTCATAAGTCTACTACACTGAAAATACCTAAGATGCACTGGCCAAAGACAGAGCTAAATTAACGGGAAATGTCTTCTGGGTCATAGCAAGCGCCCACCCAATGATCCATTGGCACATCCATGTCCACTTTGAAGCCTGCAATAGTTGAAACCCCAGATTGTGTATAGGATAAAAATACTAAAAAACGTCCATGGCACGCCGCAAGAAAGCCTGCCCCGTCATGCTGTTAACCTTTTATCATCTAAGTTTTTTGGAAAAGGAAGCAATCTTTCCTCGAGCTTCACTCAAATAATCCTCATGCTCATAAATTTTGAGCACGACTTCCTTTATTGTGTTTTCCAAAGTGATAATTAGTTGAGCCTTAGTTTTCTTGGTATTCCCAACAAAGCCAGCAAAATACCTTATAAAGCCGGTTCTCCATCCTTCCCCCCCATAGATAGGAAAGCATTCTTGACTCCCTCTTCTTCTTCTTCCACTCGTTTGCCCGAGAAGGATTCATGCCCATAGGAAGTGTAAGAAACAAATCTGAACCAGAGCCCTTTATCACTCTCCTTTCTTCAACACCTTCCTTTTCCTTAACTTGACGAGCAAGTTCAACAACTAGATCTTCTATTGTATTATTCAATTTCTTTTCTCTGCTTCATAAACGGTCCCATATGCTTCTCACCATCTCTAATAACTGCCATGTTTTGTTTAACTTTAACTTAGCATCAAGCCTAATATGCAACGTGGTATTAAATTGATGTTGTCAGTTCAGCGCATCTTTTACCTCCTCAGGCTCCTTGTTAGCCTCCATCAAGTCTTTTTCAAGCCTTTCATTGGCAATTATAAGACGAATAAGTTCCTCTACTAAGACCGAAGCGGTGGACTTCACTTCAACCTCAAATTCAGGCACATTAGTGACATCAAGGCCATGAACGATAGGGGCAGAAGGGATATTGGATTCAAGGACTTTGTTAAACTCATATGAAAGCCCATGAAGACTAAACTAGTATATAATGATTAAAAACTCGACTCAAAGAATATCCAAATGCACCAAAGTGAAATCAAATAAGAATATGTATTATTAACTACATCGTTGTACGACAAGACTTAGCAAATCCATATACAAAAAATAACATAAAATAACCAGATCTTAATCCTTATGTAAATCTCTAAGCCTATGCCTAAACCACTTCAAATAAGGGTTATCTAGTGAGAAGGAACAACTTTCTAAGGTGTATTGCCATTGACGTAGTACAAAGGTAATGAGTTCCTCCTTTTCTTTAACTACTTGATCAATCTAAGAAAACAACACTTACGTTTTGGTACTAGGTTTTGTAAAAGACTCATCTAATTATTTCTCATGCTTATTGATAGCCACAACACTAAGACCAAGATGATCTAGAGTTTTAGTTTTAAACTTGTCTTCACTTTCCCTTAGAAGTTCAGTAAGCATAACATCTTCAGAAGACTAAAACAAATGAAGCCTTAAAACATGATGCAACCATTCACAAGACAATAACGAAATAAGCTAAAAATAGAGGAAAGTGGTCACAACAAAACAATAATAACATACCAAATTCATCGCATATAGAAGAAATCTTAAAATCCACTTATAAAAAGTTTTAAGTAATTACATTAGGATGTAAAGTGACCTCGGTCATTTTTCGCTACACCGGTATCCTTAGACGCCTCATCATTTCGAGGCAACTTATCCCTAACTTGTTGCACACAAACAAAATGAGTGGCATTCTCTGCAATTGCCTCCTTGTCATACTTAGCTCGGTAGTAAGAAAAAGCTTTGTCGACCCTGGCTAGGTCCCTTAGAAAGTCAAGCTTGATCTCTTCACCAAAATGATGTCGAGCCTAGGTATACATGTTATGGACCACATTGTAAGTGCTTACCTTAATTTTTTGCCTTAACGTCGGAAGTTCCACATCTTTCTCCTTGAGCTCACTATCCGCAAAGACCCCCTTCGCCTCAATACGATACAAATCTAAATCTCCCATAACATTAGCCTTCTCATAAACAACCGAATTAAGGTTTGTTAAAGTTCAGCAATGAGCTAAAGGCACGATCTACTCTTCCCCATTTCTTCCAAGCCTCGCTTATCATGCACAAAGCTTAAAAAGGTAAGTAAAAATTAAATATAACAAAAAAAGAGGGGAAAAGAAAGGGAGGATAAGAAAGGAATATCACTTATGTAGGACCAGGACTTGTTCACCTCCATCATGAGCTTAGAAGAAGAAAGCTCAGGAAATGGAAGGGGAAGAATAGAAGGGAGAGACAAAGCATTACTAGAAAAATTATCTATTGCGATATTTCTTACCCTTTCGGTAAGTTCAGACATGACACACTCAGGTAAAGATAGATACCGAGTGTGCGGGTCAAGATAAGAATGCAAAAGAGGAACATGGAGAGCCATTAAAGAAGGGAGAGGAGTGGATACGGCCAGTTTCTTCGAAGTTTGGTTAGAATCTTTATCTACATCATGTCGTCTCCTCTTGATGTCCTTTCTTGTTAGTTGACTAGTGCAACAAATGCATTTAAGGGATCATCACTATCCATCTTACCTATATATAAAAGGGACTTCGAGGTCAGAAAATATTTTCCTAAGGGTCAAAAAGATAAAATAGTTAATCATATTTTTATTGAATTATATCTTTAGGCTCATCCAAAACTAGAGAAAGCTTAAAAATAACATGAGAGAATTTGTGATCTATGCTCAAAAATCCATGCTTTACCAGCATCTCTTTATTAAAAAAACAATTGTATTCTCTTCTCTTCCGCACTTAATTCTAGAATTTGGCTCCTATAGGACTCATACAACTTTGTGGCATCATCAGAGAAAACAGGCCGAGTAGGGCATGGGCGGAAGGAAAAAGGGAAATTATTAGAATTTGAAATAAAGAAATATAAATTAACCCATCTCAGAGTCTTGCGGGAGACAAACATCAAGATCGCCATCTTAGCTTGAGCATAGTAAAATCTAGCATCTCTGGCTAAAGGGCTCTTATTAATATCAAACATGAATCGAAGTTCCTCATAAGTAGGAATATAACCATTCTTAGCATAGAGATTAAAAGTGGTGATCACAATAGACTATGAGAGAGGTGCGAGTTGGAAAAGAACAAGATTAATGGTGGTTAGCTATTGATGAAGGAAGATAAAGACCACATTATATGTGTTCAGGAGTAAGGGACATGAACCTGTTAGGGGGAGTTTTAATAAGCTCGTTGGGTTCAGGAACCATAACCTCGTAACCCATAAATCCAAATTGTTCTAAATACTCATGGCATTTTTCAAATGAGTAATCTTGGAAGGCAAAGACAAACATGGAGAAATAGAAGAGGCCATTCTGGGATCACAAAAAAATATGATGCTAAAGTAAAAAAGGGGGTTGCAAAATACGAGATCCTTACTTCAATTTAAAAGAAGGTCTGAATTCGGGAACATGATTAATTTAGCGAGTAGCAATTTTTTCACCTCTTTCTTTCTCTTCCTTCAATAAAAGCATTGAAAAAATACAGAAAGAAAAAAAGAAAAATATATACATACATTAATTTGAATGCTAGCCATATAATCGGAATGATGATAAAATTTGTAGAGACATCAATCAATTAATAGATACTAAAATCAAGACAAATTCACCTTGAAAAATGAAGGGGTAATGTAACAACGATTCATAGAATTGATCAAGTAGGGATTGACACGTGTGCAAGAGCATTAAAAGTGAAACAACTATCAAGGGTCAAAAAAGGAATAGAAGGAAATGATAGGATGTGAAGACCAAGTATGGATAAAGACAAGTCACATCGATCTACGATCGCCGCAGACTTGAGGGTCAAGTTTCACACCCACATTTACCGAAACCCGTCGAAGACAAGACGATGTAAACACCAAGCTCAAAATAGGATGCCTTCACAATAAGAGTTTGACTACAAAAGGGGAAACCATAGAGTAATGTGAAGTCAAGAGCATACCACACTCATAAATTTTTAGATAAAGATTCATACTGCATTGATCCCCCAATTTCAGTGTTATATTATGATACTGAGCCCAAAATATGACACAGTCACAGGATGAAGAAAACAGTCTACAACAATAATACATGAAACTACAGCATCACCAACATATGACAACAGGGTGGGGATGCTAAACTGCGATACCAGTAGCTATATTTGTAATGTCAAAATACAACACATTACGCTTAAAAAAGCTATATGCATATGGAGAATCGATGCACTCATAAAGCAATGTGCAAAGATAATGGGTCTGCATTTACAATCTTAAATCCAAAAGCCAACGAAGTAGAAGAGCACCACCATCATAATAGGCCAACGAAGGAGTGCACCGCTATAGGGATGGGCTAATAAAGAAGAGTACCTCCATCAGGATGTCCTAAACATTGGGGCACAAAGAAAGGGATAAAAGAAGAGAACGCGCTCCATCCAAAAAAGGAGTTCTGCTCAAAAGTTAGTGAACTATGTCAGGCATATCACATCCTTCCGACAACCCTGAACCCAGATGAGAAAAACCGCGAAGAACAACTACTAATGCTTGGCCAAGATCACGACACACAAAACTGCGCTCGATCAGCGTAGTTACCCACTAGCTAAAAGCCACATAAGGTAGAATCACCTAGAACACCTATCAGTATATTCCCTACTTAAGGCTATGACAAGTTTGGCCTTCTAACACTATATGTTAACCAAGTACAGGACTTGTGCAAATACTGCAGGCAACCCTTCCCAAAAATCTACCCTTGATCCATTCCACACAATCCTAAATGAACAATCCACGTCTCAAACGACCCGATAAAACAAACTACTATTCTTAAAAGCTAATGCGCTGCGAACACTTTCAAGTTCAGAATTGCACTGTGCTTACTAAGGAATCTCTAAGCAGTACCACATGGAATCCAAAACATTCTAAGGGCTGCATATGAGGTTGCCTAAATAATGCACCATCGCAGCTACGCATTTGTTAGGAAACAACAAAGTCACAAATGGCCCTTATCAAGAAACTTGCACATATCAACATCAAGGGCAACTCAGATTACATTCGTAAATACATTAATCTAACATTACATGTTGGGGCAAAACAACTCAACTCCATCAATCCTCAGCACAAGGTCAAACGAACATTGCAGGCTGGGTAAGACAATTCATACACAGCCACTCCCTAAGCAGTAACATATGGCATCAAAAGCATTCCAAAGACCGCACGTAGGGCTACACAAACAAGTACCCCGGCGTGGATCCATAATTATAGGTAAACAGTGAGGATGCATGTATCCTTTGATAGCAACTTGCACATCCTAATGCCAAAGGCAGCTCGAGACAATTCACCTAAGTATTAAGCAAGCACCGTAGTACCATGTAGACTTGCACATCAAACAACACATCTCCACTCTAGATATGTCAGCAACACCCTAAAACAAAAGAATGACTCTCAACATCCCCCTGCTGCAGTACCCAAGTCATTCACTTCATTAAATCAACAACATAGGATCCATTTGAAATGGAGTTTCTGACAGCAATTTTAGATGTTCCTGCTTTATTTTCAAATTCTTGTCAAAATCCAAAATTTAACTACTCAAATTATGGTTTCCCGCCAAGGAAAACATCAGCAATCTATGCGAGTCAAATGAACAATACAGATGCATGACACATGGCATGATCCAAAGGCGGAAATAAGAATAGCAGATGAGGGATTATGGCAATCCATGTGCATCTCCACATTATAAATAGGAGAGACACTGTAATGATAAGGGGATCCTTTTTGGGAATTTAGAAAATTGTATCTTTTATTTCTTCCACTAAAAACTTGTACTAAGAGGAAATATATAAATAGAGATTTGACCTATGGATGTAGGATTCGAAGGAATCCGAACCGTGTAAAATTCCCGTGTCTTTTATTTTCATGTATTGTTATTTACTTTCTTTACATCGGATCCTTATCCATCTCAGTCTCAATCGAATACGAGTTTGATTTGACATTTTAACAGATAGTTAATGTGTAACTACCTAATTATATAAGCTCCCAACGACTTAATTAGTACTTAAGGGCAAACTTAATATTACATAAGTTTGTTGATTCAAATTCATGGAAGTGCACTGATTTTGCTTTCGTCACCCATCGAGGTGTTGTGAGACAAAAAATCTCATCAAAAACTAACAATGAAAATTATAATATCAATAATTCAAATTCAAATAAAAAACAACATTTTTTCAAGATCATCCAAAGGAAAATATTATAGGAAGTATAAAAACAGTTGTAAAAACTAGAAATCAACTAAATAAGATGAGTAATATAGCATTATCTCAGCCAACAAACCCAAAATCCAAAAGAAGCATCATTATATGATTCATGGATTTTTGCCATGCAAGAAAAATTGAATAAATTAACTCAAAATGATGTTTGGTAATTAGTTGCATGATTGGAAAATCAATATGTAATTGGAATTAATTAGGTTTATTAGAAATAAATTGAATGAATAAGGAGAAGTCATAAGAAATAAAGCACATTTTGTTGCACAAGGATATAGCCAAGAAGAAGAATAGACTTTGATGAAACCTTTACCCCTGTAGTTAGATTAGAAGCCATAAGAATTCTACTAGCTTTTGCAAACCATATTGATTTAAATTATTTCAAATGGATACCAAAAGTTCATTTTTAAATGGTTTTATTAAACAAGGTGTACATATTGAACAACCCCCACTTTTTTAAGATGAAATTTTTTTCTAATCATGTTTACAAATTAAAAAAAGGCATTATATGGTTTAAAATAAGCACCTAAAGCTTAGTATGAAAGACTTAAATCATACTTACTATAATCTAATTTTGAATAGGTAAAGTAAATACAATTTATTTAAAAAGAGTAAACAATGATATTCAACTAAATATATATAGACGATGTTATTTTTGAGTCAACAATGAATAACTAAATTAAGAATTTGCTGATATAATGACTAAAGAATTTGAAGTGAGTCACATCGGAGAATTAACATTATTTCTAGGTTTACAAATTAGAAAATAAAACAATGGAATATTTATAAGTCAAGAAAAGTACGCTAAAGAATAGTTAAGAAATATGGAAGATAAACTAGCACCAATGGAAACTAGTGAGAAACTTAACAAAGAAGACAATTCAAAAGACGTTGATCAAAAACTATATAGAGTTATGTCATGATCTTTACTTCGTATCATAGCTAGTAGACCCGATATCATGCATAATGTGTATCTATGTGCAAGATATCAGTCATAACCTTTGGAGACACATCTTAAAGTTGTAATGCATCGTAAGTGTAAGGACCGGTATTTTATGGCTGTAGGATCGTAAAATATTTTTATTTTATTTGTATGAGGTCGTATGATTCTAAAATTTTGAATATGACTCTTAGGGACATTTTACACAAATTTGATTTTTTTTTTGAATTTCTATGTGACAAATTTGACCCTAGAAATCTTATTTGGTGTATAAATTTTTATAGAAGTCGAATTAGGGTCTCAAACTAGCTCCATTACTTCAGGATGATGGTTTCCCATTTCGTAGAATGATCATAATAGAAAAACAGACTTACAATTTGAAATTTATGCATGTTTTAAGTTTCTAAAGTTTCTGGCCAAAATTAGTGTGTAATTAATGAAGCTATTTAGTTGGCTCAGTAGTCTATATAGAGAATACTATATATAGAGGGCCAAAGAGTTAAGTTAAAAAAATTCTCTCTCATTCTAAATCAGGTCTAAACCCTAATTACTCTATATCCATCCTAATTTCATCTAAAATCATCTAAATTGATATTTAAATCAAACTAGATTGCAGATTAGAGATTAGTCATCAACTAGAATAAAGAGATCATTGTTTTGCTTGATTTGAAGTGCATTCCATTGCTGTTCTGATTGGATTAACATTCATATTGGTTGAATTTGGTAATTGGTGAATGGTTTTTGCCTTCTTACTATACTATGCATTTATATGGTAGAATCAGAAGATTTAACTTGTTTTAAATTGATTTTTAGCCATAAAATAGTTTCCATTAATTACATGTTAAACTATGTATATGATTTAGATAGATTAGAAATAACTGTTGCTCATGCTCATATATTCATGCTAAATGTAGATCTATGCTAGAAATTGACTTGTCTGACTTATTTTGATCGATTGCATATTTGATTGGTTGAAATTGTTTGTTATTTTATGTTCGATGATATGATTTGATATTGTTTGTTAGTGTTGTGATTCCATAGAAAGTTAGGTCAGAGAATTGATCAAACAAAAGGCAAAGTTGGTCGGAATTGGACAAAGGCATGCTCTAGCTTATTGGAAGAGCTTGTGGTTCAAGGCACAAGTTCCAATTCATTTACTACACAAGGCATCGAGTTGAGAGGTCAACACTGACATATGTAGTTTAGTCCATGGTGGTGGCGATTTTGGGGAGAATAAGGACTTTGCTCGTAGAGGTTGCCTAAAGTAATGGATATGTGATTAGCTAAGTGTTGGAGGTTATGACGACTTGTTTCTAGGATATGAAGTAGGGTGCTTTTAAGAGATAACTTGTTCTATGATGACTTGATTTGTGTTTATAAGTCGGGGTCAAATCATTTGGGCATGGAGTACAAGAAGCAGCGAAGGAGTGGAATAAAACTTAGCCATGGATTTTCTAAGCATAGATCTCCGAGCCAACATAAGAGGTCAGTACCAACTTCTTGGGTTAGATCCAGATGGGATGAAACTTCTGGGAGGTGAAGTAGAGGCCTTGTAGATCATGCTGGCGGTTTTTGGCTCGTTCATATCAGGTTGGATGATGATATAACAACATGATGAAAAGTTACGGTCTTTGGATGCTGGCTCGTGTTAGGAGTAGGTTCCAAAGATAGCGGCTCACAAAGGGGGTGGACTGTTGGATTGGGGAATATTAAAGGGTTCCTCATGAACAATTGAAACTAGATAGAGCAAGAAGGGTTCGGAGGAGCAAAGGATGGCTCGAGTGTATGTTCTAAGGAATCATTGATGCTCGAAGTGTTTTTTGTTGTACTCGAAGCAGTAGTATTGTAAGTAGGGACATCTATGGGTCAATAAAGGGACTTGTTTACCCTAGACCTATGGTTTGGGTCTAGTGTCCAGCTTTAGGTTGTGAGATATGTATCCAACTTTGGGCTGCGAGATACGAGAGTACAACAGAAAATCGAGATTTCCATTAATCCTTGGTAGAAAGGAGGCCATACTAGCTATCATATATTCAGAGAACATGGAGTGATCGTTAGGATGTTCGATGGACTTTATGGATGATATGGTTGCTTTAGTTTCTCTCTTTAGTAAGCTATCACTCGTAGGGGAAATAGGTATAGGATATAGGAATACCTGGAAGACCGATATCCTTTGTCTTGTTTGTTGTATATCTTTATGATATTGTAGAGTAGCATATTATAGTGTTATACGCTAACTCTTTAGTTGTAGGGATAGGTCAGGTATGGTTTGTGTACTCTTGTTCCTTACAATATTTACCTATTTAATATTTTGAGACTTATTTACTGCTCACGTTAGACTGTTGTTTGACCCAAGGATTTACGCTTTGCCTTTTTTTAATCTTGGTTACCCTTAAATAAGTAGACTAGATAATAAGTCTAGGTGATGCGGTAATTGTTCGGAGGACGAGTTAGATGGAGCTATCTCATATTATATACATACATGGAGTCTACGCTTATTCCACTAAGCAACACTATGGATCCCATGACAGTGCTTGCTTAATGCTATTTGTATTAGAGACAGTTATTGAGTTCGTTTCCGTTTTTTAAACTCTACTATTGATGTATAACTATATTGATATTATACTCAGATGATGATGGTCTATTCATATTGTTATTATTGTCTCTTCTGTTATATCTATGATATTATATTTTATCCATGCTTTATGAGATATGACAGGTTATATGCTATGTTGGTTCATTCTAAATCCCAATGATCGTCCTATATCGGTCGAGCACGACAGCAACACACTATTTATATACTATTGGTGCCAGTGATATAGGGCTATCATCACATTTGGTATTAGAGCTTTGGTCAAATGATTAACTAGAGTTGATACCATGTTCCAGTAGAGATAGAGAAGGTGTTATCACTTTAGACTGGATCGAGAGAGAGAGTGTGTGTGTATACACACACGAAAGAGTGCGCACTTGTTATAAGTTTGGTTTTCAAAACTACATAGTAATATATTATATAGTATAGTCTCATGCACATGAGCACTATAGACATAGTTTGCTTTATGAGAGATTGATCATTCTTTTTACAAATATGAATGAGCCGACATACAAGGAATGCTATGAATAATTCTGCTTCAGGAGTAAAGGAAGAAGCGAGATCAGGAGCTACTACACCTGATGTCCAAGACATGTTCAATGATATGATGGCTAATATGATGAGGAATGCTCCTGGAGGGGTGTTGGGAAGAGGTGCTCCAATACAAGTGCCTAGGGATGATTTTGCCAAGCTGATCAAGGAATAAGGATTACTCTACCCTTTAAGGAAAGCCGTTTCACAGGAAGGAGTCAGCCATAGAATTGCAGGACTGGTTAGATATTTGTGAGCACATCTTCGATGATGTGGAGGTGGAGGATACTATGAAGAGAAAGTTAGCTTTGAGGCAATTTCAGGGCCGAGCCATGAATTAGTGGAATGTTGTTACTATTGCTACTCCATAGGACCAGTTTAAGGTAAGGTTTAAGGAGAATTTTATTCTGACTGCTCAGATGTTGGTTCTATTCAGAAGATTTGCCAATCTAAACAGGGAGAGATGACAGTTTCCGAATATGTGGCAGAATTTGAAGCTTTGTCTAATTATGAGATGTCGTTCATCAACATTCCATTAAAGAAGAATGAGAAACTGATCATTGATTTAGATGACTACTTGGAGGAAAAGCTAATGCACCAAATAGATGAGTCGTTGGAGAAGTTCGTAGAGATGGCGCTTTGCCATGAGAGCTTCTACCTAAGGCTATGACTATTATTGTTGTTTCAGCTTAGAAAGAGGAGCCAAAGCTGCAACAAGGCGGTGAAGGCAAGAAGAAGTGGAATGGGAAGAGGAAGAAATCTTAGGGTAATTGTGGTAAGAAGAAGGGTAAATGGGAACCTGTTTGCTTCAGATACAGCGATAATGGTAATTTAATTAAAGACTACTAGACGAGTGAGAAGAAGAAATGTTGCAATTATGACAAGCCTAGGCATTTGAAGAGGAATTATCCAGAACTGACGATGGATAAGCAGGTGGTAAAGGCATATGCTTTAGACACAATCCTGGCTTCGACGATTTCTCCATTGGCAAAGGAGAATGGAAAGGGTGACATCATTCAATATATTCTTTCTATTGGTGATGTTCATCTTCGAGTTTTGTTTGATACTAGCGCTTCTCATTCATTCATTTGTTGTGATCTAATAGATAGATTGAGATTGGAACCCGAGATAGTAGACGGACCCTAAATTGTGACGAACCCTATCGAAGGCTCTATTAGTCTTTGCATGGTTTATTGTGGCCTAGATTTATCTAGTTATGGATGTTCTTTGGTTAATGATTTCTTTGTTTTGAACTTTGTTAGGTTCGAGGTTATCTTGGTATGGACTGGCTTAGGAAATATGCGAGCATAGTGGATTGCAGGAAGCTATGGTGATAGTCGGAGAAGTGGATGAGCAAACGGTAGTGCTTAGTTGCCTACCAAAGGATGGGGTGATGGTTAACTTTCTATATTCAATTGAGCTTCCACATGAGGGATTGTTCTCTGTACCTATCGCTAGAGAGCATCCATTTGTTTTGAGGAAGTGACTGGATTGTCGTCGCATAGAGAGAACGAGTTTCAGGTAGACTTGGTGAAGGAAACCAGACAGATAGTTATGCCTTTGAGGCATATGGAACCTAGAGCGCAGAAAGAATTTTAGGTGTAAGTGAATGACCTGTTAAAAAAATGGTTCATTCGGAGAAGCAAATTCGAGTGGGGCACACTTGTAGTATTCGCAATGAAGGAGGATGGCTTTTTGAGGTTATGTGTGTCTTATCGTGAGCTGAATAAAGTGACAAGGAAGAACAAATATCCACTCCCGCACATCGATGACTTGTTCGATCAACTGCAAGGTGCAAAGGTGCTCTCCTAAATGGATTTAGCAACCGAATTTCACTAGTTGAAAGTAGCGAAGGGTAGTGTGCATATTACTACATTTCGTACGTCGTTGGGTTTCTATGAGTGGTTGGAGATGCCATTTGGATTGACCAATGCCCCAACATACTTTTTAGATCTCTTAAATTGGGTTTTCAGAAACCAGTTGAATAAGTTCATGCTTGTGTTCATTGGTGATTCTCTGATCTACTCCAGGACTAAAGAAGAGCACAATGCACATTTGAGGATTCTACTAGAGATATTAAGAGAGCATAAGTTAAGAGCAAATTTCTATAAGTGTTACTTCTGGAGAGAAGAAATGAGATTCTTAGGTCACAACATTTTGGGATAGGGTATAGAAGTGTATCTTGTGAAGTTGGCAGTGGCCTAAGATTGGAATCAGCCCAAGAACGCTATGGATGTGAGAAGTTTTCAAGGATTAGTGGATACTACAGATGCTTCGTAAAAGACTTCTCGAAGGTAGCAGCACCTTTTAGCAATTTGACGAAGAAGAATAAGACCTTTGTATGCGATGCGTAGTGTGAGCATGCATTTGTGAGTCTGAAAGAGAGGTTGACAAATGCACCAGTGTTGACCATTCCAAATGGAAATGAAGAGTTGACAGTATACATTGATGCTTGTGGTACTGGATTGGATGCGGTGTTAATGCGGAAGGAAGGGTTTTGCTTATGCGAGTCCACATGTAAAGCCACACAAAAGGAATTACCAAACTCATGATTTGGAATTGGCAGCAATAGGTTTTGTTTTGAAGATGTGGAGGCACTATTTGTTGGGAGAAAAGTTTCAGCTATTCACGGACCATAAATCCTTGAAGTACCTTTTCTCTTAGAATGATCTCAACCTTCATTAGAAATGGTAGTTGGAATTTTTGGCCTCTTATGATTATGTATTTCCTACACTCTAGGAAAAGGGAATGCAGTTGCTGATGCATTGAGTAGAAGACATGTAGGATTAGGAGTAATGTTCTTGGAATGGAAATGATAGAATATATAGCTAGATTTGATTTCAGGCCTGAGTACGAGTTAGTACTTGAAATGTTGGTAAGTTTATCGATTAGATCTACTCTACCCAAAAGTATCGGTAGTAGTCAGAAGCAGGATGCTAAGCTCATAGAGATCATAGAAAAGAAAGAAGAAGGAGTAGAGTCTAAATACATGAAGCAATGCAAGCTCGACCGAGAAGGTTGGCTTCGTAATGATGAAAGGTTATTAGTTCCCGATATTGATGGATTGAGATGTACTAAGAGAGTGTCATCATTCTAAATTGACTATTTATCCCGTGGTAACAAGATGGGCTGAGATATGAAGTGAACATACTACTGGGAAGGATGAAGAGGGATGTTGGGGCATTCATATCAAAGTGTATAAACTGTCAATTGGTAAAGGCAGAGCAGAAGAAACCTAGTGGATTATTGCAACCATTAGAGATTCCTGAATGGAAATGAGAATAAGTATTGATGGATTGCTAAGGACACGAGCAGGGTATGATGACATCTGGGTCACAGTAGATCGGTTGACCAAGAGTGCAAGATTTATACCCGTCAAGTCAAGTAAAATGACATCCAAGTTGGCGAAGTTGTATGTAAAGTGGACGGTACAATTTCACGGTTCCAAAGCGCATTGTGAGTAACCGACTTCATAAATCACCAATAATTAAAACAAAACATTAATTTATATTTTAGGCGTGCCGCGTGTATATATATTACTTTTGTTTGTTTGTTTAGTTTGAACTTACAGGATTGTTTGCGTCTGATTGGGTGGTTCAGTTTGTATGTAAATGGTCTTTTACACTATATGATTGACTTGGTTTGATAACAAAGTTTGGTTTGTTCTAAATAAATTGTGAGATATGGATGGTATGTTTTGAGTGTATAGTTGAAACGATATGTAATTATAATTATACATACATACATTCATACATATATATATATAGTTATTTCTTAGAAATAATATTTCACAATTAATATTGATTTTGATTCCATATACAACATTATACATTTCATAATATTTAATATGTCACTTTAGGGGAAGTTTATTTTTCTTTACCCATTATTGTTGAGGACAAAGGAAGGGAAATATATATATATATATAATATATGCATATGCTAAGGTGGATTTAACCAATTTAGAAGGAGTTACATCATATTTTATAATTAATATATTTGCATGGTTTTCATCATCAATTAGGGAGATTATTAATACCATAGTTATTGATTGTGATGACAACAACCATATAAATATAGGTACCAATGTTTTCCTAAGTTGTATAGGATATTTTGCAAGATATTATATAGGTTTATACAAGTACAACATAATTGAGTTTGAAAACTGACCGGTACAAAACTAGAGGTCAAGATTCAGAGATGATCATGATATTTAATGGTTCATGAGTTTAGAGACAAAGACTGAAAGAGTTTGAGACTAGATTTTATAGTTAGTATGCATTAGATTAATTTTTTAAAGTCCTTGAATATTAACTTTCTTTTCTTTGAATACTCTCTTATAAAAGTATTTATTTATTTACCAAAATATTTAATTTATTTTCAAAATATATTCTACAAATATTTTATAAGAATCTTATATATTAAACTATTTAAAAACTATGTTTAAATGATTTTACAAAATATTAGAATTTTATAACACTTTAAATGTTATTTTTTTCAAAATAAACATGGGTATGTCGACATATGTACCATTGAAGATGCGTCTTTTGAATTTTAAATAGTTTTTCATTTTTGCTTACATATCTTCGTAAATAGAGACGTCCCTTCAAACATATAAAGGGGACCGGAGAATGAATTTTTACAACTACTTTCCTATATTCTTCTTACTCCAAATTCTTATTATATATTTCACAAAATTTGTTTCTATATTCTTCAAAATCATTCAAATTCAATCTCCACTTTACTAAATCCATTTTCTACAATCTAATCGTTGATTTGAAAGTATTCCCTCTTCAATTCAAAGATTAAAGTGTTTTCAATGGGTTATAGAATATTCTGTATCCAAAGTACAACTATTTGCATTAGGACTCAACAATCTCAACTACTATTTGTGTAGGTGTGCTTGTTTCCTATTCAAATCCAAAGGGTGCCTTTAGTTGCCCATTCAAATCAAGTGGGTGTGCTCTTTGCCCTTTTATATAAAGTGGGTGATCTTATTGCCCAGTTAAATCAAGAGAGTCTACCCTAAGATCAAAAAGTCAGGGGGTATATCTTGTTGCATTGAAATTATGATTGTAATTTGCTTGCAACCTGATTTAAGTAGGCATTGGAAAGAACATTGTACAGGACTAGACGTAGGATTGATTAATCAGAAATAGTATAAAACTCCGGGTGTCATCTCTCTTACTTTTACTTTATTTTTACTGTATTTATTTGTATCTTTAATCACCTGTTAATATATATATATATATATCAGTGTTGATTATATATGTTTTGATTTAAATCTTGAAACTATTTAGAAAAGCTTTATGTAAGTTATAAAATACTGTTCACCACCCTCTAGTGTTAAAGTAGCTTTAAGGTCTGTTTACACTAGTATAATTTATACTACACCATTTCCCACAATGAAATGCTGCCGAATCGAAATACAATGGAAACTTCATTGTATATCAGTTAAACTCCAACATTCATTCATAAACTTCACAATTTTCTATGTTCTTTCTCTTTTAAATCATCCAATCTTTATTATAATCTAGAAGTATAAAATATTGAAGCGAATATACATCTTCATTTACCCAAACCATGGTTAAAAAAATGGTGTTTCTTCTTCTTTACTTTGTATTTCTATTTTATGTTATTGACTGTTTACTATCTTTTCAATTGTGTTCCCATTTTTATATTGATTTTCAAGAGATTAAATTCCTCTCAACTAATAACCGTTGTTCGAGCGGTTCTCTTTAAAATCTATTTGAGATTTTGCCTTGAAATTGTATAAACATTTTTGGTGTTTTCATTAGGAAAACATCCGAGGAAAATCATTTAACTTGATCGAGGTTGTTGAATTAGCCAATTGAAATATCATGTGTTTGAAGAAGGCGACTACAAGGCAGCAAGTAAGGCGGTAGATGATGTGAGAGAAATTGAACATGAAGTAAGTATTGAAGGAGCTTCCAATCCACCATTACTAGTGAATATTATCACATGGAATGAATTAGCACACCATTTGACGATAATGGAGATGAAGTATATTGTCCATCAATAATCTATGATAGAGGAAGTGTTGGGAAGTTTGGATTAGCGAGATCCAATGATACAAAACAAAGAAAATCATTAGAGATCCCACTCTAGGGTCAAGATTGAAGGAGAAATTTTGAAATTGGTAGAAGGCTAGATTATGATAAAACCAGGAGAGATGCAAGATCTAATAGTATAATATCTACTTTACTGTTAAACCAAGTCGGTTTGATACAGAGCCGACTCAAATTGGTATCAAATTGATAGATACTGCTGAATTCTTCATCAAAATGTAACTCGTTTAGGGTTTATATAGAATTCCAAGGTGAATGCTCAGATGGGTGGAGAGCATTCTAAATGATTAGTCGGGTAGACAGTCCAATCAGTATGAAAGAGAATGTAGAAGGCATTTTCTAATCGTGAATGACACGGAGGTCAACCGATCATTCTCTCATGACGAAGGCTTTCATGGTTGGCCTTATGATCGCGAGCAATGATATGAATCTAACTGTAATTATGCTTTTAGAAAGATGCCAATTTTTGAACAGCGTGACTTTGGTGCATTAGTTTTAAGAGCTTATCGATGAATAGCTTATCGGTGTAATAACCTCTCCCTTCTAGCTCTTATTTGAAGTGATCCATTCACAATGAGAAAGCATAGGCTCCTAGGGTTTGAATATCTTTACTTCCCGTTTCTTCAAAATTATTAGAAGAAAATAAAATCAACAAAATAATAGTCAACTAAAACTTGATCTAATGATAGGACCCTTATGCTTTTTTGACTTCTAATATTATGCCATTGCAAATATGAGTAAGTTGTGTGGGAGTTTAATAAAGATTAAGGAAGTAGGTTTCAAGAAGGTAAGGGTAAAGGAATAATGTGGGTAAAGAAAAGATGGGTTTCAGGCAAAGGAAGAAATTTCTTTAACAGTTTCTAGAAGATGAAGAAGAGATGTAAGAAAGAGATAATGCGGTAGAATGAAAGAAAATAAATAATATAAGAAAATTAGGCTTTATTTGGAAATTCACTCATGCATCTTCATGCACTCTCCCTCTCTCTCTCTATATACACACATAAAAACAAATACAACGGCCATAAATCCCAGTCAAACTTAACTCAAACTAACCCTAACTCCAAATAGGGTTATTGTGATGACTGCCCTACACCTATAACACCTAATATACTTGAGAAGTACGTTGCTATGGTGCCCAGCCAAGGTAGGATGATTGTCAAGAGAAAAAGAAGAGAAAACCATCACAGAACATGTCGTATATATCACAATGCATCGAATAAAATATAATAACCATAATAGATTTTAAACAGGTGAGACATTAATAACTAAATGAACCATAAATATCAGAGTGTGCGGGTTCATAGAGATATACAAAATAGCAGTGGAATTTATACAACTAGAAATAAACTAAAGATAACTATCTCTAAATAAAATAGCTAACACTGTCTAGGCTCCACAGTGTCGCATAACGGAATAAGTAATAGCAAGCCACATATAAATACGAGAAAGCATCATCTCCTGCTTGTCCATCTATATAGCACTACGTATCACCAAAACATTCTATTTAGTCTATTCATTTAAGAGTACTCGGGATAATAAGAAGTGAAGCATAAAATCTCGAGTGAGGCAACAGTCTAGTATGAGTGATAAACAATCTCAAAATGCTATACAAGTCAATACAGTAAGGAACAAAGGTATAAGAATCATATGTGACATGTTCTTGCATCTAAAGAGTTAGAACATAAGAATTATATATGTTACTCTACTCCCATCATCATAAAGTATACAAACTTCCAATACACTATCGGTTGTCTAGGAATCAATCTTTTGGATATCTATGTCATGTGACATCCCTAAAGCGACAAACGACAACTATAACAATTATGGAAAATATAACATCTATCAATCAATCCTCAGTATCACTCTATGTGCCTTGGATATGATAACTCATATGACCATTCCTCTACCAAAGATTAATGAAAAAATCTAGGTTTACTGTGTACCCAAACATAGCCTATAGCTGATACTATATCACTTCCTCGATCCAGGGTATACGGATCCCTTAAAGGATCTGGGGTAGCCAACGAAGGACCCAATGAGCATCATCACAATAACCTAGTTTACAACTACACCAGATTTCCATTCCTCATAATAGAACCCTTTCCGTTCTATTTTTCCATGATAGAACCATTCAATGTTCTATCCACGAACCTACCTCGGTGGATCATCCTCATCACAGCTTCATTAACATCGAGCTACCATCATCGAAACACTTCTAGACGTCCACATCAATTGTAGAATCAACATACTAAAGTTCTGAAGCCATCATGTTAAAGCATTGCACTTTTGCCTCATCATTTTATCATCGATCTTTATCACATTTCTATTATCAAAATTGAATGATAAACGATCGAACAAACACACATTCACCTACATCAAAAGACAATGCACATGCTCCTAGAGCCACATCTTAATTTATCAACCTATGATGTGATTGGTACCGACCCTTTTTATGGTCGATATCGACCATGTAGGTCGACCCAAAACTTGGCCAGGTATTTGCACACTTCACCTCACCTTGTTGCCATCTCGAAGTTCTATGCATCAGAAGATTAAAAAATCGATCACTTTCCTTGAAGCAGCTTTGATTGGTATCGATCCCATTCTCCCATCAAAATTTTGGCTAATTCTTAAATTTCACTTCCTCCGCCTTCTAGTGCTTATCTCGAAGAGAAGAATCAAAGCACTTGCCTCTTTACTCCGGTTTGCCCGATGCCGATGCTAACTCCTTCCATTAAAATTTGGCTAAGTACCCAGAACTCCTTCGCCGCTTTTCCCCAAGCCTAACCTGAAGAACACTAGCCAGAAACCCCAAGTAACCCTTGTTTGGACTCGAGGCATCACCGACCCTGACCAATTTTGGTATTCACCGATCAAAATTTGATTCCCACCGATCTATCTTGATGACCAAATTTTGATGCTCCAAATTAACTTAACACCCCGTAAAATTAATAGAAAATTACTTAATAGGAATTAATTGATTAATAACAGAGCTAAAAAGGGAAATTGAGCTAATATCAGAATTTGGCTACAAAACTTACAGCATTATGTTCATGACAATCTTCAATTGATCAGAGTTCGAATAAAGATGTTAGCAACATTTGAAAATTTATGATCTAAAATAATTCAAACGAATTAGAATAATATATATAATTAATAAATGTTAATGATAAACATTAGCTTCATTTGGTCGGGACCCACCAATCAACCCTCTCTATGGGTCGGTCGTCCGCTCATAGCGACCAATCGACCGGTCGACTAGTCTAATGGTGGCAACTAGGGTTTTCTTTAGCCAAAATGGCCCAGATTTGAAAATATTAAAATGTTCTGAATTCGATGGTCCTGGTACATCCAAGAAACTATCAATAAAAGGCTAGCCCCTCTTTTTTCCTCATATAAGTCTAAAACTGGTGACGAGATTCTGCCTAATTTTCTTCCCCACGAAAATTTCTTAAACTCAACTTCAAAAATAAATATATGCATTCAAGGATTAGGAGAAGGATTAAAGGAATCAAGCTAAACAAAAAGTTATTGAGTTATATATATATAAACTTCCTTAATCTATTATTTCTAAATCTAAAACACACAAACAAATTTGTTATACACTATATAATAAAAAGCAGATAAATCGAAAGAAGAAATGGGAAATGGCATGGAAGCAAATCCAAGAAGGTTTCAGTAGGTATTATATGCGAGTGGAAATTTCATAATATAGTTTATGTAGTTTGTTTTCGGATTTGTATTGTGCCTTGGAAAATTTTGTATACAAAAATTTATCAATTTAAAACACCAAAATTTCCCAATAATATGTAAACTATGAAATTAGTTGGAATTCTAGTTGTTTTATTTTAATATAGTTGAATTGGATTCTTTTATTATTTACAATATGAATAATTTGTATTCCGTTTGGTTTCACTTCTTAAATTATGACTGTAATTACAAAGAATCACAAAATAAGGAAAATAGAAATATGTGTGGAAGGTAGGGAAAATAGGTTTCCCCTTATATGTGGTTTGCACTACCTATTTTGATAATTAAAATAAGGACAAATTTTGGTTTTAGGCCCCAAAAAACATATTTCAACTTAAGGCCTCAAATAAAACTTATCACAAAAATTGAATGATACCTTTGTATGATACATCCTAAAATTGTTGATCTATTTAAAATTGTGTGAAATTAAAAGAGCGGTATTTTCACTATTCACAAACTCTAAGTCAAACAAACAGTTATCCGGTTCTTAACCCAACAGAATCCAACAGATGTTGGAACAACTTGATCGAGTCAAAATAACTCAAAAGCCAACCGAAAGGACTAAAACAAGGATCCAAAAGGAGTGAGGAAAAAAGGAAGAAAAATACTCTAAGGGTAAGGATCGCTAGAAATCCATTGCCTATGGATCTCTGGCTATCCATGCTATTAGCTCGAGAGTTCAGGAACAACGTCGATGCAAGACAACAAAAGCTATTCAGAAGGCAAAGTCCAAAATTAGGCTATGTATATTAATCGTTAGTGATCCATATACCATGGATTGCTCGTGATCCATACTATTGCGCCAGTCATCTGCGATCCTCATGGAGCAAGGCGAGGGGAGAATGCTAAGTTATTGGCTCGCCTTTGAATCACTCCTATGGATCACTAGTGTTCTACAACCAATGGATCGCTAGCGATCCATCCTTTTAGCTCGGGTCGCGGCATGACCTCCGGTATTCCATCCTATGTTGATCTGCAAGCATGTGGTGAGCAGGCTTGGCCCAGTAGCACTCCAACCTCTATAAACACAATCCTACCTGTAACATAAACAGTGTCTTCCGGACTGGTTGTTGAAACTCTGCAGGAAACTCCTCTCATTCCTCACAACAGTCATACAAAGGGTTCACTGTGATTATCCAATAAACTATGACACTGGGGACTTGATCTAACTAAGGATATTCAAGAGATTTGTAATCCAGCTAACTCTGTAACAATAACCAATAAATAATAAAAACTATAAAGTGAATGTAGGCTTCATTAACAGCATAACCACTATAAAAATCTTCTTATCTTCTTTCTATTTCTGCTCTTTTACATTTATTCTCTATATTATTGCTCTGTAAGAATAGGGCTAGTGCTTTCACACTCAATCCAGGGCGTTGATCCATTTTTTAGGTTAACATCTCGGTGCCTTCATTGAAAATCCAACTCAGGGTTCAGATCTAGCTATCTACTTTGGATCAGATAGGTCCAAAAGTTAGATCCTTAATCTTTGCTTGAAGAATCTACTGCTTGGAATCAATGGCTCCAAAAAGAAAGAAAACTACCTCTGGAAGATCCATAGGGGCAGTAATAATTGGAGAAGATATGAATCATTAGCAAATTAAAGTAAATGGTGCCAACATGGGAGATCAGGTGCCAACATCTTCCAATCAACACAAAGTCGTTACAAGAGAAGGGTTGAAAAAAATGGTTGACGAAATCAACCAAAAAATGGAAAGCGGACAGAGAGCTCTGATGGATAAGTTCAATGCTCTCTTAAACTTATAGTCAAATCCTAATCTAAGAACTATGGCTGAACCCACGACTATCATAGAGTAGGAAAATTCTTCCATTTCTGGCCTAAACAGAAGAAACGGGAAGCAGCCGCAAGGAAGGGTGACGGTAGGAACTATGGAAACCAACGCAGAAGGAAATAAAAATACTCCACTCGCCGTAAGGCAGCCAACTTTGAACTTGATTCAAGGTGCGAAAACCCCATGAAAGGAAATAGCCATGGACCTCTCCAACTCAGAAGATGGAGAACAATTCAATGATGATAAGTTGGAAGAAAATGCCAATGCATTCGATAATGCTAAAAATGTCAAAACCGCCCCAGTAAGGCGAACCGCAAGCCTATGGGATCCCGAGGGAGTAGTTCTCCCAAAGACAGGAGAGCCTAGGCTTCAGCCCACTTGCCAAGACATTTTGCAAAGCCAAACACTTGTTGTAGTGGCAGATAGCCATCCCCAGGACTAACGGACATCAAAGGCATTTATCGTGGATATGGTTAAGCGAATGACGGACGAAAATAAAAATAGAAGAGATGATGAATGGGGATCTGCACCAAGTCAGACTCCCTTTACTAATAAGATCTTAAATGAGCAATATCTGGGAAAGTTCACGATGCCAACTATTCCATCCTATGACGGGACAAAAGACCCAGAACCCCATTTGTACAAGTATATGTGGTACATGGACAGAGCAAATGCTTCGGAGGATATTCAATGTAGATGTTTTCCCATCTTTCTGGAAGGAATTGCTTCCATGTAGTTCGTTAGGCTTCCGCTGAGATCCACCTCCACTTTCGACCAACTAGCAACATGATTTCTCGATTAGTTTAGGCTCCATACCGCACAACCTAAAGATGTGATGTCCATGTTCGGACTATTCCATGGATGAAATGAACCGTTAAAGTCTTTTATGAACAGGTTTAATACCGCAGTGACAGAGGTGAGCAATCTAAATGAGAACATGGTTTTCATGGCTTTGGTCCAAGCCATTCATCCGGAACAGAATTTGGAAAGTGGATCAAAATGAAGCAGCCCACTACAACAAAGGACTTTAATCGTAAAGCAAGCCAATACTTGAGATTGGAGGAGGCACATGAGCTAGAGAGAAAGTCTACTGGCATGTAACCAATGAACGTTGAGCAGAGTGATATGGAGACAAATTAGAATACAAACGCTTCCGAGAATGCTGAAGGAACCATGGGGAAAGATGGAAATCAAAAGAGGAAGAATCAAAATTCTAATAAAAGAAGGAAACAATAAATGCCTTAAAGGCTTCAGGCCTGAAGATTACACCTCTCTCAACGATGCACCGAAGAACATTTATCTTGCAACATAGGGGACTGAGGAATATAGAAAACCCCCTAAAAAGGAAGCAACTGAGCAACAAAAGCACTTAGGGAGTTCTGCCGCTTCCATGAGACGCATGGTCATAACACAAATGAATGCTGCAACCTAAAGAACTTGACTGAAGAGCTGATTCGAGAAGACAAGCTTCAACTGTACATGAGAAAATCGCAAAATTCTGACCATCCCACGGCCCCTCAAGCTCCCAGAGACCAAAGAAACCAAACCGGAACCAGGGAAGAGGGATTAAAGCGAACTGGCCAGAGACTCATTACTGGAACGATATCCCGAGGCCCACATCCTGCATAGAGTAGTTGGGGAGATATGGAACAGTATGCAAGTTCATTAAAGCATGCTTCGAAAGAATCTTGTCTCACATTGAAGATGGGGCTCCGACCAAGCCATAGAAAACTTGAGTGACGATATTGTATTCAAAAACCGAGATACTGAAAGGATCGAAGCTCCGACCCTTGATCATATGGTGGTCACAATATGAATCGAAACCCCTGTGGTCCAACGATTATTGGTCGAAAACGCCAGCTTTGACAATATTCTTTTCAAACTTCCTTTGATCAAATGAAGATCGGCATGAAAAGCGTATGTGCATGTTAAACAAAAATCCAAGGGTTTACTAGCGAACCAAAACACCTGTAGGGACGATTGACTTGCCGGTGGAACTAGGAGAGGGTGATCGAAGAGTCACCTTCATTCAGACTTTCATAATTGTGGATGAAACTTCTGCATATAACGCCTTCTTGTGATGGCCCACCCAAGCAGATTTCAGAGTTGCTCTAGCTCAGTGGTGCCTTACCATGAAGTTCCCAACAACCAATGGAATCGGGGTGGTTAGAGGAGACCAATGCACCGCCAAAGAATGTTATACTACAGAGTTACACGAATCTAAAAAAGGAAATGAGGAAGGATGTGGGGAGAAATCTCCACATTCGTGAACCTTCTGAATCGCAACTACAAAGCCACCCCTAGCTCGGGGACCATAGCCAATTCGACTAAGCTTTGGACTCTAGAAAGAAGAGTTCATGGGAGGATCGGGTAGCACCGGCAGAACTGATGGTGTTTGTCCCAATCGATATGGATGACCCAACAAGAGTCTTGAAAATTGGATCGCACCTTGGAAACAAGATGTGATTGGAAGTTACTAAATTACTTCAAGCCACTTGGATATGTTCACTTGGACGCATTTCGATATGTTTGCAGTGTCACCATAAATTGCATGTCACGTGCTCAACATTGACCCCAAGTTCACACCAGTAAAGCAAAAGAGGCGCAGCATGGTTCTGAACGATCCAAGGCGTTAAGAGAAGAGGTGGACAAACTAATGGCTAACGGCTTTATCCGTGATGCAACTTATCCTGAATGGGTATCTAACCCGGTCTTAATTAAAAAATCCAATGTGAAGTGACAAACCTGTATCGACTACTTGGACTTAAAACAAAGCTTGCCCGAAGATAGGCAACGTTGAGTAATATAAAAAGCCGCATGTCCCATAAGTCATGCACTAACTCTTCGAGCCATAAAATCATGCTCTTAAAACATAAACTCCTCACATTGCCCGAAGATAGGCAACGTTAAGAAGTATAAAAAGCCGCATGTCCCATAAGCCGTGCACTAACTCTTCGAGCCATAAAACTATGCTCTTAAAACATAAACTCCTCACATTGCCTGAAGATAGGCAACGTTGAGAAGTATAAATAGCCACGCATCACATAAGCCATGCACCAATGTTTTAAGCTGTGAAATCACACTTCTAAAATATAAACTCCTAGTGTTGCCCGAAGATAGGCAACATTGAGAAGTTTAAAAATCCACGCATCCTATAAGCCGTGCACTAACTTTTCGAGCCGTGAAATCGCGCTCTTAAAACATAAACTCCTCACGTTGCCCGAAGATAGGCAACATTGAGAAGTACCGAAATTGCCCCGGACATACTGGGAAACTTATCCATCACAACAAGGATCAACTCACTTCCATTATCAGGAGTAATGGCCATGAATCCAACAAAAATGAAGTGCTACAAACATGTAAAAACTCCAGTTGCTAACAACTCCAATTGCCGACGCCCAATGGTTAAATATAAAATTTTATGTGAATAACATTTAGCTATCAATAGTTAACTCATACAATGTGCATGCTTTAAGCAATGAAGCGCGTGTTTGAAGATTGCAAATGTGCATAAGTATTTACTCACATTCGTGAGGAGCGATAAGTGGTTTAACTTCCAAAATTTGCAAAGATTATTCATTTACGCAAAGAGTGTTTTTGAATTCTTTAATAGTTAATCTGATAACTATATACCCTACACTCAAGTTACATTTTTATGCATATTTCCAACATACATATGTTACACACCGTAGACTGTACACTAAAGTTGTGAAACTTTCAAAAATCAGATCGTTACTTAGTTTTATTCCAAGTTTTGGTATCTAGACTATTCAAACCAAAAGTTACCAGTCGCTTGTCAAGTGTTTGAAGTAAACAACCCTATGAACTGAGGGGAATACACTGGTACTCAAATAGAAACACACAAAACAAAAAATACTTCACAAGTTCTATTACTTCAAACAAAGAATTTTGTCAGTAATCACAGGACTAGATAAAATAAAATATAAGTAAGCAAAGTAGACATAAGTACATAGATAAGCAGATAAGAAAAGTTACAGTCAAAATATCATAAGTTTATTACTTATAACATTTTTTTGTACGAGTTCAAAATGAGAGGGCCGTACACACACAATACCGGTCAATAAAAGGAAAAAAGTATAGACGACGCAACAAAAATAGTGAGTGCAGATTCTGAACTTGAGCAAAACAACAAAAAATGACTCAGAATCAGATTAACCACCATCTAAGTTTCTTAATGCCTTTTTCCGCCACTCCCCTTCCCAGTTTTTGTCTGAAGTTTCTGCTTCGCCTCGGGAGTAGTATCGCTACCGGTAATGTCGAATATTTCATTGATCTGATGTCTTCTTCCTGCTCTTTAACTTTCTTGAAAGCTTCCCCTTTAGTCTTGCGCTTCGGAGATCTGCGGGAGCTCTTATAGGACTTTATCACTTCAACTTTATCCTTCTTGATGGCAACTAATTGTCCTTGAGATTTGTACGGCTTCTCTATCTGAGTCTCCTGCTACCGAACTTCAGCCGCCATGAAGTCACCCTCCAAAGATACGGAAGGATCATCCAAGCCATAAATGTGGCAATTTTCTTGGACTCTGGCCCTGCTGCGAGCCAAAGATGGATACAGCAACCTGAGAAGCTACAGAGATGAGTACGAAAGTAGTTGAAATAGCGACAGGTCCATGCACTAAGGAAGCCGGTGGATCGACGGATAAGGAAGACGAAACTATAAGATCAAAAATGAAAGCGCTAAGTTTGCCCTGCTCTTGCGGCGTGAGGTGAAAGTTCTAGAACCTGGGGAAAAAAGGAGATTACCTGCACTAGAGAAGTGACCTAGAATGTCAACCTCGTATTCACCGCCCTCTCCCTCCTTAGACGGTTCCACAACCCGTGGAGAAGTTTCAAGCCCAGAACTCATCGGTGGATCAGAGGGCTGCCTCAAAGATTCCCCGGGACCAGAAATAAAAGGCTCCGGTAATGCTTCGACAGTCGTGTCGTAGCAGCATTAGCAGCCTACTTCTCCCTCTTAGTTCACAAAATCTCCCGGCCTTCTGGCAATGCTTTCTTTTATTCTTCATTGAGATAAGCGTTCTCTAGCTCTAGCTCTCGCTCGGTATAAACATCCCTGCTATCATGGAAACGGGTCAAGATTTCCTCACAAACCATGGTGAGAGTGCACGAGAATTTAGGGCCCAAGTAACCGAGACTCCCTTAGTGCAACGGGGAGTTGACATAAAAGTTTAAGATGGTCTCATCCATCTTCTTCATATTTCTCTCGAAGGCGTTCTGAAGCTCCAAATAATCCGTCGTAACGACGGCCTTTTCAACTTCGACACGAGCTTTATCGGGGCTAAGCTGCGCAACTCAATCTTGGAGCAATGCAGTTTTCTTAGCCTAGTCGTACATGGTTTTATCGTGCGATTTCATGACTTCTTCATATTCCGCAATCGTTTTATTATGCCCCTTTGTGATAAGGTCGTGGTTAGGAAATGGTCTTCTTTTGGGCCTCAATTGTTGCGCTGCAAGCTGCCACCTCCTCTTTCAACTTGGCTTCTTTTGCATGAGCCTTCTTAATTTCATCCTTGTAGACGATCTCTATTCTCTCATGAGCCACTTTTAACTCTTTCAGCAAGCCAGCACTGTTCTTGCTTTCTCGAAGCGTCGCATCCCTTTCTTCATCCATTCGTTTGAATTTGGCTTCGCGTTCCGCCAATGCTTTTTCGAAGTTATCCTTCTCCGACTCAAAGGAGTGGATTTCTTGATAGTTATTGCGATTCGTGTCCCCAGTTGTTTGCACAATTTGTCCCACCCCTCAGCCTGCTCTAAATCATTCTAGATTGCGTGAAAGGTGGGGCATGTATATATCTTTGCTAAACTGGATGAATATCGCGATCAAATTTAACTCCCCATAAAAACCAAACGGGGAGTGCAGCTTCAAGCCTGAGAGGACCAGACGGAAGAACACAGGCAGATCTCTGGTGCGGACGCGAAGAACCAGATGCAAGTGCCACATAAGGTAAGGGAACTTGAGATGAAGATGGAACAAGGACAGAAGTGGCTCGGGTTGAAGCGGGTGCTGGAGCAAAGGCCTGTTGCTTCGAAGAATGAGAACCATGATCAACTTTTGCATTTATCGACAGCTCCTCTCGCTTATCGAAATCTTTCTTTTCTCATATCCGCCTCTGTATACTCCACCTCATTCCCTATCGTCTTGGAGATGAGCTTCAGCCTATGAATCTTTTCTTCTTCTCCATTCCTCCTCTGTTTCGCGAGGCTGGTGACGGCCAGAAGATCGTTTCGACCAACGTTGAGAGTTGGTAAATTCCTCAAGATCATCGTAAAGGCCACATCCTCTCATGTACTTGAAATGAAGAATAAATAAAGAGCCTTAGTAATAGAGAATAAGCATGAAAATTATGTGTATAAGTGAGTGTAACCCTAGTGAACGCGTAATGTATTTAGCAGAGAGCCTAAAACGATGTCACAAACTAGATCGGGCAGACGTCATGGGAGGAAACATACTAACTTCGGACGCAACATGGCAAGGGCTATGAGACACCACCTCAAATTGGAAGTCTTCCCCCATGAGCCTGTTAATGTCGACGTAAACATTGCTCAAATCCTTGAAGCCTACGCCAGCACCTTTAATCGGAGAACCCCCACGTCGTCTGTCTTCTGGAACATCACCTTTACCATTCATGTCTGGAGGAGGCAAGCTTGGAATAATGGGACTCATCCCCGAAATCTCGTCGCGTGATTATAAATCCTCATCATCGGATTCTACGGAGAAATCATCATCGTCACTGGAGGAGGACTCATCGATACTACTCTCAATCTCACCCTCCTCATTTTCTATGTCTATCATGGCCTTGCCTTCTCTTTGATTAAACTCCTCTTCCTCTTCTTCCGAAATCAGGGGCATTCTAGCCGAGCAACTGGCTTCAGTCACCGCGTCTTTTCCCCCATGAATCTCTTCAGTTGACTTACCGGATAGGCCTTCCCTCTCTTGAAAAACACCTCTTTGGAACCTTGAGACGAAGAAGTGGATCGCGGATGTATCCTGGAGCGAGAAGGGGATGAGACCTCAACTACGATTGCAAATCTCCCTACATGCAACAGCCCATACCGAAGCAGCTTTTCGTCTGTAAACAAGAATTTAACCGATCTCTCCTTGGCATCAATAACCTTACGGGTTCGGAAAGTTTCAACAATAAATAAGTCCTTGTTCGACCTCAGAATAGCAGTAGAAAGTATTTTACTCGTTAGAAATTCTATAGCAACATATCGGAGCTCTATAAGTGAGAAAAAGAACTTACCCACTGTTGTCCAAAGATGATTGAATCCTTCAGGACACCTAACAAAGAAGTATTGAGTCTTGAATTGAAATAAATTGATCTGCAGTCACAACATAATTTTACGATTTCTCCGGGCCTCAATCACAACCAAGGATGGACACTCATCACTTCTTTGAACGAGAGAAAATATCTTAACTTGTTGAACCTTGGGGCATGATTGAGATTCCGCATGAAAAGAATGTGCAGGCAGGTTAGAATAGCACATCCATTAAGATGAATATAAAATAGAGCAATTCCCAAGTTCGAGTGGGTTTCTCTCAAAAAGCCATTAAAGGGGGCCACTGCTCCGTTCATGCACATATCCCGATGATAAGCAGTATATCCAGGAGGTAGCATATGAGAAAATTCATCTTTCTCTAGGAAGCGCACATCTTCCTTTGGAATGCCATGCTACAGGCAAACATTATGCAAGACTTTAGCAGAAATCACTGAAGTGGCTCTCTCAGGTGGATTGAGAAGAACTCTAAAGTTAGGAGGAGTTTGATCAAAGACCAGACAGCTAGCTGGCCATATTCAGCCTATCGAGCAGAAGAAGGAGGGGCGACAGACGATGACTCAACCATAGAAAGTGCTTGTCTTCCCCTGCTAGATTTACGGTGAGAAGACGGATACTTCATTCTAAACAATAGGACTTGCATCTAAAACAGTTAGATAATACAACTCTAAACTAAAATTCCCCTTTACTACACTTGAATTCCAAAGAAATATTGGTTCATGCTGACGTGTCGGATTTCAAGTATGTACCGGGGTGAGTGTTGTGTGTTACCTATCGGTGTTGGGTTCGATGTACTGAACAATACAAACACTCTATCCCGTGTAGATAGTATGCTCGCAGCCGAAAGGGAAAAGGACTTCCCGTATCGCTTTCTTTTTATTACTTCTTTTACAATTACCCATTATCGATTAACGATCGATAATGGATCCGTTGTCCAAAACGGCGTGGAAGGTTCCTTCTAGTACATATACACTGTGATGCAAAAGAAAGCAAAACTGATGCGAATCCTCCGAAAGGTCGAAACCAATTCACGATATGTCATGCGGTATTGGCAATGGGACCTAGCACAAGTCAATTATGATTCAATGGACGAAGATAGCAAAACATGTCATGCACCCGGGCAAGGCCCGAATGTCATTTTGTGAAGAACTCAAGACTCAATTTACTATCTTCCTCCATTAAACCACAATCGACTTGGACTTTTCACGACAAACATCATGAATACAACTCCATCACCAAATCGATAAACGAACACCATAATCAGTAAACCCACCTTGAATCGATTATCGAAATACGAAGACGGTCAAAGTTTTTAGACCGACGAGCTAAGTGCGTTGCATCATCAGTGATCCAAGGGGATAACATAAGAAACTAGGGTTTGGTGTGGCAGCGGTCTCTGGAGTCGACGGCAAGGTGACATCGGCGGCGTCCATGGAAGCTTGGTTGAAGTGGATCGGGTTGTTGCAAATAGGGGATCAAATCATAGAAGATGGCTCAAATCGCTGAAAGTCGTTAGGGTGTTTAATAAGGGTGAACGAACGTAATGCAAGAAATCCTAAGTCATTGGATCACCGGCGATCCATAAGATGGATCGCTAATGATCCATAGAGCCGCATGCGATCGATTTCAAACTTGTCTGGCGAAAATCATATGCTACATCAAGGCATGCTCGGAAGATATAGAGTAAAGTTTGGTCCGTTACGACAAACAATGGCAATCCAAGTAAAAACTTAGCAAGCGACGGTCTAATATAGTTCAAATTTGCATGGCCCTAATACGACTACTTGAAATTCAACAAGCAGAAACTGGAAAGCGATTATTTCTAGAGCACGCCTTGTTTTCGACGAAGACATACTCTTAGGGGAAAATGTTATTCGGCTTAAGAACCCAACATAATCCAGTAGAAGTAGGAACAACTTGATTAAGTCAGAATAGCTCAAAAGCCAAACGAAAGGACTAGAATCAAGAGCCAAAAGGAGTCAGGAAAAAAGAAAGAAAAATACTCTAAGGGCATGGATCGCTAGCGATCCATCGCCTATGGGTCACTGGCAATCCATGCTATTAGCTCAGGAGTTCAGAACAATGTCGATGTAAGACAACGAAAGATATTCAGAAGGAAAAGTCCAAAACTAGGATAAGTATATGGTTCGCTAGCGATCCATACTATTGCGCCAGTCATCTGTGATCCTCATGGAGCAAGGCGAGGGGAGAATGTTAAGTCATTGGCTCGCCTTCGAACCAAATCCTATGAATCACTAGGGATCCATGCCATTGAATCACTAGCGATCCATCCTTTTAGCTTGGGTCATCGCGTTACCTCCAGTATGCCTTCCTGTGTTGATCTATAAGCATGTGGCGAGCAGGCTTGGCCCAGTATCTCTCCAACCTCTATTAATACAATCCTACCTGCAACGTAAACATGATCTTCCAGACTAGCTGCCAAAACTCTATGGAGAGCTTTCTTCACTCCTTTCCTTCCTCACAACGGTTATCCAAAAGGTTCACTGTGATTCTCCGACGAACTCTGACATTGGAGATTTGATCTAACCACGGATATTAAAGAGCTTTGTAATCCAATTAACTCTGTAACAGCAATCAGTCAATAATAAAAAGTATAAAGTGGAAGTAGGCTTCATTAACAGCCGAACCACTATAAAAAACTTCTTGTCTTCTTTTCATTTTCGCTCTTTTACATTTATTCTCTATATTATTGCTCTGTAAGAATAGGGCTGGTGCTTTCACACTCAATCCAGGGTGTTTATCCATTTTTTGGGTTAACACCAACTTATACATAGGTTATTTTTTGTTGATACATTACCTTAACATGTTTCTTATAGTGACTTCTAACTACATCAGTACTATAAAAATCATGTCAAGTTTTAATAGATGCTCCTGCCCTACGTGCCTATTACACGTACCAAGCTTTGCCTACGTAGTACTTGTAATTGTTCGCCAAGAAAAAAATCAAGCAAAGTCCTTATTTTCATGCCTTAGAAATCATAAAATCATGTACCTGATATAATATGAAGGTATATCTGATCAATATTTGTGCAAACTATAAAGTGTTGTATCCTTATAAAGCAATTGAAGATAATCGAAACCTTGGGGAGAAGAATAGTTGTAACAACCCTGTTTTTAGAGCCGTAATATTATACAAATTTAATTAAAACAAAAATGTCCATATTTTATTTTTGATAACTATAACTTGAAATTCACTTTTTACTTAATTAGAGTCTATTTAATAATAGATTTTGGTTTTAACAAATTGAATTAATTAATAAGTTCTTTCAGAAATGTATTAAACTAGATAAAATAATACTGTTAAATATAGAATATTGTAAATTGATAATAATATTTTGTCTTTGAAATAGTAAGAAAATAAATTCAATTGTGTTAATATATTGAATCATTAAATTGAGTAAAACATTGTTGTTGAATTAAATGGAATTGTGAAGTTATTGAAATATCTTATGTGAAATGAAATATAGATCAAATAAATTGAATTAAATTAAAATTATTCACAAAATAAAAGAAATTTTAAATTGAATTAAGGCCCAACCCATTCTCCATCATCAAGCCCATACCCTATTTCCAATAAATATCCATTATTTACCCTTAATCTCCAAACCTGTTCACTTTTCCTCAAATTCCCAAATCTAGATATCGTTCAAAAATCAAAAATAAGCAAATAAAATAGACCCTAACCGAATCGCGTTCATGAAGAAGGGCATCATCTCAAAAGCTAATCGGCGATGGCATAGTACTAAGGAGCATGCACGATTGTTGAGGGAGTCGTGACCAGGCGAGGCGGCTAAGAGCATCGCACGACTTCAAGCGTCGAGTCCGACTTTAAGGCATGGCGGTTGGTGATTTGGAAGATTGCGTACAAGTTCAAGCCGAAGATGAAAGAGGATATGGAGTTGCAGGACACAACGTCGTTGATGCAGGTAGTGATAGAGTGGATTTCTGGAAATGACAATGGTGTGAAGACAGTTGATGGATCGACGTCGATGAATGGCATTCAACCGAGACAAAAACAAGTGTTTTAACAGGCAAACAGTTTAGGTGAGTTATTTTTAACTCACACTTTTATATCTATCAATATGAATTCCTTTCATCATCCTTGATATGGTTGATTATGTTATAATAACCGGGTGTTAATAATTAAATTGAATGACATATGGTTGCATACTTATGTTTTATTGATTGTTTGGTGATATATAGATTGTTATGTGGTTGAAAGAGGTTAATTTTCAAATGGAATGTTGTTCGATTGCAAATGAATTATGTTAACTTATATAAAGCACATACATTATTTGTGTGATCGGAATTGTCGAAAAGCAATCCGGGTCGCTAAATAATTCCATATTATGGAATTATATTTTATAGAGCGATGGTTCCAGAAGTTGTACTTTTGATGGGTTTACTGTTTGAATTGTTAAATGTTTTTAAAAGATTCTAAAAATGAATTTTATCTATTTTGATCCTTATTGAAATTTAATTTACAGTATATAGTTAAATTATATTGTAATCTTAATTTATTTCCTATCTCAAAATTTCCACTCAAAGCTTTTAAAATGAGTAATATTTAATTATTAAACTTTTTAAATTTACTATTCTAAGTATATAATCTTGGAAATATTTTAGAGGCAAAAGAAAAAATATAGTATTATTTTAAAAACGTGATTATGAAAGTAATAATCATAATTTCAAGTGGTTTTGTTATAAAGAAGGTTTGAATGATTTTGAATCCAAAAGTTTTTGTAAATAAGCAACTCTTCTTTAAAATGAGTTTATGGAATTAAAAGTGATTTTGGAAAATTATATAAAAAATTAATTTAAAACTCATTTATTTTATTTATCATCGATTTAGGATTTTAATGAGATTTCATGCTTTTCTATGAAACAAGGAATTTTAATAAACAATTGAATTGTCGAATTGGTATAGAACTTTCCATACAATTCTCTCGCTTTTTATTATAATTTGTTAAATAGAGTTTGAGTGGAAATTACTAGCTTTTAGTAAATACTCGAATTTAATTAATGGTATGGGAGAGTTAATTAAATTCTAGTGATTACTAAAGCGAAAGTGATCTACCTTTAGAGTTGCAGTATCTTAGGGTGTTCGGATTTCGGGCCGATAGATCCCCGAGAGATGATGACTCATTTTTCATCAACCTAAGAGTCGATATTTGAGTAGCGCTTGAAAAAACCACTTAAGGAGGTGTTAGCGACATGTCATTTGGGGAAAAATTGCTTAGACAGGTGTTAGCGACCTTATCATTTAGGGTGAAACTGCCTAGTGAGGTATTAGCAACTTTGTCATGGCCAACGAAACTGTTTAGAGACGTGTTAGCGACCTTGTCATTCAAGGTGAAACTACTTGATGAGGTGTTAGCGACCTTGTTAGGGCCAACAAAACTGCTTGAGGAGGTATTAGCAACCTTGTTAAGGCTATCATAATCTTTTCCGTATCCGAGATTATGATTATTTATTAGTGATGATTATTTCATCAGAGATTTTTGTATGGATATTAGAATCTTTTAGCTCTGGAGAATTTTGAATTGTCATTATACTTTTGATGATAGTCCATTGGAGACTTGATATGGATTTATGAAGTGGTGATTTGGTTTGATATGCCTAGTTATGGTTAATTGGTTTTAGGCCCATTTTTAGATGACTTAGTTTATGGTTAAATCATAAATGGATTTATGAATGGTGATTTTAATTGATATTCCTTATTATGATCATTTGTCCTAGCATATTTTTATTATGGATTATTTATTATTAAGTCATATATTTAGGATATCAATATCTCACCTTTCTATTAGATATAGTATGACCCGTTTATTTTATAGTACTCGGGTCATGCTAAGACTCTATAGGTACATGGACTCGTTGATGTTTGGATTTTTTGATAGCACTAGAGTAGACTAGTTTGACCATCTCAGTTTACTTCATTATTGTATATATTAACGTTTAGGAGTATATGTCATGTATTTTATCTAGTAGTCACTGTGTACCTGATATAGTATTTTTAATATGATGTATATCTTATGTGGGTCTAGCATTGATATTTTGTAGACTCACATTTTATTATGTATATGATGTATATTATTCCACCACGATCTATGACTTTGATTCTAATTTATCTATATTATACATGTTCTGAATATTTTAATCGTGTGTTTATTACTTCGTATTAATAGTGTACGCGACAAAATTTTCAATTCAGATCCTCAAAAGGTAATAAAGACGTGTCAGTGTCAGTACAAAGATATATTCATATTCGATTGCCCTTAGACAACCGTATTCTTCATGTTATTGGACTACATTACTTGTAATGTTTTTTAATAATATGGGTATAGCGGTGGGGTCGTTACAACAGCAACCATGGATAAGCCAGTGAAAGGGTAGAGCATACTTAATGTGAAAGGGGAAGTGATGGATTAAGATTTGAAGTGTGCAAGAAGGTAAAGCTAGACTCTGGTTATGGTAGGTTGGATGAGCACGTAACTTGATATAAAATCCAGAAGTGTTAGAAGTGGTACAAAGAAGCTTAAATACACTAGTTTTTCATGTGGTAACTCGGGATAGTTTGATAGTGGAAAGTAGGCCTATTTGGACAAGTTTACTTAGCACTTTATGAGTCTTTAGTGGTACCTTTTGTTGCAATATATTTTTGATTGGTAAAGTAGACTTTTGTTAATTAAGCATGCAATGTGGTTAAGTAGGGGTTTCCTTGTACGAACTAGGAAGTTCCATCAAGCATTTATAGCTGAGAAAAGAAGCATAATATAAGGTTACCTCCTATCATTCTATCTAGAATATTATGGCTGCACCAATCTAGAATTTCGAAAACTTCGTATTTAAATATATGAACTATTTAAATCTTGGATTTAATGTTATTAAAATGATTTAATAAGCTTTTGAAACCCCTTTTAAATCATAAGTAATGATGGTAAATTTATTTTGGAAAAATGTTACAAAAATAAATACTTTGAAAAAATATCGATAATGTGACTGAAAATGTTTTATCGATAAACAGCCTTTTAACACTCAAAAGTTGTTCAGATCTTTTTACATACACTTGCTGCCATATGAAGTTAAATGAATGAAATAAAAAAAATTTGTCATTTATGGAAATAAACCTTTTGAATGACATCATGGGTGATGTCATCAAAGATATTTAGGAAATGAGCATAATCGAATTTCCTAAATAAAGTAAATGAAATAAACCTTTTGAATGAAGTCGTGAGTGATGTCATAGGTGATGTCATCAAAGATATTTAGGAAATTAGCATAATCAAAGATACTTAGGAAATAAACATAAGTATGAAGTATTAACAATATATATACTTGTAACTATATAAATATGTTTAAATCATTTATAAAATATATTAAATATACATAAAAAGTTATTGTAAGGACGAAAGCATTAGTTGTATAAATATAATTTTTTTAATATATATGTAATACTTATATATATGTATAATAATAAATATATTATGTATACAAATTAAATATAAAATAATTTATATCAAATATATAACTATTAGCGGCAAAAATTGGTGGCCAATACCTAATTATGTAAAAGCACCAACATCCAATCACAAACCTTAGATTGTATCTAATGTAGATAATATAATATAAAGAACAAACAAATTAAAAATGAAAGCAGGTAAAAAAAGACAAGATTTATAGTTGCTCGAAGCTGATATCCAAATCCATGACTTATCCAGGTCCTTGCCAAGCACAATCGATACTCGATGTCCAAGTAAGCCGATCATGTCGCTCTCCAACGAAGCGGCGTTATTTCCTGTACTCTGGTTTTGTGTCCTTGAAAGTCAAGTGGTGTCTTGGATTAAGTCCTAGGCCGACAGTGGTCTCTCCGGACCCTTGCCAAGCATAATCCATACCAAATGACCTGGGTAGGCTGATCATGTCGCTCTCTGGTGAAGTGACCTGCTCCTTGCCATGCATAATCCATGCCTGACGTCCTATTGGATTTTATTCTCCGACCTCGACTCTCCAATCGAGGACTTAATCTATATATCAGTCCATTATGTTTCTCTTCGATGAAGGGACTCGCGCCTTACGGTTACCGCCCCATCACTCCGATCGGGAAAATAATCGTGTCCTACTTCATCCATCGTTGTAATGCAGATTATAAATAACCTGATATATAAGAGTTCGTATATCTAGAAATCCAAAAAACTAAAATAACAAAATGGGTGCCTCTCCGGGTAGACGATTCATCATCCTCTCAAAGCATGCCTAGGGACTGTCCTTGTTAACCCAAAAAATGAATCAACACCCTTGATTGAGTGTGAAAGCACCATCCCTATTCTTACAGCGCAATAATATAGAGAATAAATGTAAAAAGAGCGGAAATAGTAAAAAGACAAGAAAATTTTTATAGTGGTTCAACTATTAATGAAACCTACGTCCACTTTATAACTTTCTATTAACTGATAGTTGTTACAAATTGAATCAGATTACAATTTGATTGAATCCTCTAAATGAGATCAGGACACAAGTACAAGAGTTCACTATAAATCACAACGAACCCTTATACGAGTATTGTGTGGGAGGAGAAGAGTGAAGAATAATCTCTGCATAGTTTCAACAGCCAGTCTAGAAGATCCCCTTTATGTTGTAGGCAGGATTGTATTTATAGGGGTTGGAGAGCTATTGGGCTAGGCCTACATTGCTAAAAGCCTGCACATGATGGCATGATGGAGCTTGGAAAGTTTGAAGACGACCCGAGCCAATCAGATGGATCGCTAGCGATCCAATTACTTGGAATATTTTTTTTTCTTTTTTGAAAATGTCATAACAATCCAACATAATTCCATGGATCACCAGCAATCCATAGGGCATGAATCGCTAGTGATCGATGTACTTAAAGTGATTTTTGAGTGATCTCCATTTGGTTGTCTTCCTATCTTCTATTTGAGTGCTTTTTCCAAATATTAAGTCGTTTAGAGTTTGTTTGATCATCCGTCTTCATGGGTCATTTGGTCTAGAAGAATCCTCCATAATTCGCTCAAAACATATCGAAACCAGACGAAACTTTGCAGGTACACACTACATGGTATCAGGGACGTACCATAAAAATTTTAGGTGGTGGGGCCTAATCTACATGGGTCGCTAGCGATCCATCTAGTTAGATCGCTAACGATACATCAATTCAACTCCAAATGATCTCATTTTTCTATAAGCCTTTTATTATGCCTTCTAAGTGTTCTCCCAAAATTTCAAGTCAATCCAACTTCGTATGAGTTCTGTAGGTCCATTTTAAGTTAGATGCTTTTGGTCAAACATCTTGAACCAGATGAGTCTTCACTTCTCGAGCTAGATTGTTTGGCATGCTATGAAACTTGGTAAATATTCTAAGAAGAGATAATAGATCATTATGCAAGAGTTTAGGTTAACTCACAACGCATCCTTATGGATCGCTAGCAATCCATCTCCTTTGCTTAGTCTTGGCTAAATTTCCTGGAATGTTATTGGTTTGTTCCTTTGGATGCTTTATTCAAGTTTCAAGTCATTTTGGCATAGTATGGGTGTTCTAACTCCTATTGAATTTTGCTAAGCCAAAAATCCATTTAAAATTTTCCCTCCAGAGTATGCTTTTGTTAGAAACAAAGTGTGCTCTGGAACCAGACTAGTTTTGGATTACTACTCTGTGATTTTCAGCGAATCGTCGGAGTCCATCTCAAGATGTTATTTTCAATTGACTAACTTCTGATAGCCGTTCATTTTTTGGCTTCGATCTAAATTTCAATTCCTAGTATTGACGATGTTATCTTTGCTTCGTAGTTTACACAAGGGTTTATGTCGGTAAGTGGGTGCATGACGTAGGTTTGGAGTCGACTTATATAGTTTTAACTCGACCAACGGTGAAGCTAAGTTTTGCCTCGAACAATTTTACGTCGTTCTGGAGCGAAGTCTTGCTCTTTGTCTTTAACAGTTTCTTTTCGAGGACTTGATTAAGTTTTCTGTCACCGTTTTGAATTCTAATGCATTCCAAAATTAGGTATAGAGGTTGATTCAATCGTATCGCTCTTCCTGTCTTTGTGCTCCGATGATCCTTAAAAGAAAAGCTTCCCACGTCGCTTCGGACCAAGGTTTTAAATCTCCCCGAGATCAGCCGAGATGAAAATCCGAGATATTAGCCAAAATCCGAGATTTGGCAGCTTGGTTAGTTATAAGTCTTTTAAATATCGCCCGAGACTGCCGAGATATTTGCCCGAGATATTGGCCAAAATCCGAGATTTGAAACCTTGCTTCGGACAGCGACTTCATTACCAATCATTGCACGATAACGGGGCAAGCTATCTATGCTGGATTATTCATTTGCAATATTCGGGATACTGGACTCTTCTCATGTAGATAACACGTTACATCTGCCCCGGTCAATGCTCAGAACCCGACAGGTCAACATACGCCGACTTCCATTGGATTCTGGGCGTTGATTATACGAGGATATTATTAAAGTAAAATATACCCGACAGGGAAGAATGCTAAGTTTTATTGTTGAAAATTACTTTCCGGTCATCTAATCTTTAGTCTGGCGGAGGGACTTCCACTGCTCTAGAAGTTGAGTCCTTCACGACTTAGGCTTCGCTTATTATTCCAGTTATATTGGGTTGACTGGTTATAGTTAAGTTACAAGGCTGGGCTGCTCTTGTAGAGTTTTAGTTGAATTTCGATCGGGCATAATTTCAGTCTTTGGAATCTAGCGCATGACTTGTTCGATTGTGATTATCCTTCCTTTACATTTTTCGAAATTCAACCTGCACACCAGCCTCCGGGATTATTGGTTTAATTGCTCGATTTCGAGCATTGCTTTTTCTCACTGTTGCACCTCTTGTGATCATATGCAGCATACTTGTTTACTTTAATTCTATACATGTAAATGATAATTCTGTGGTCATTTCGGCACAATCTATTCCATAGCTTTGTTCAAAACTAGGAGGTAGCTTGGTCTAGCCAATTCTGCAGCTAATCCCTACTTATGCTCAATTGAGTTCGTTTCAACAAAAAGTTGTTGTATCTACCCTAGTCCAGAGGGCTAATTTTTCTGAACACTAATTCTATATGTCCAGAGGTCTCCTAGGTAATACATTTGATTACCCCAGTTTGATTGACATTATAGATCCTATCTCCAAGATCTAAGGACTTTGCTACTTGATTCCTAGCTCTGATTTTTTTCAACGACGCCTGTTTCCTGACTGTAATTGAATTCCTCTAAGTTGACATCGTCATCTAATGTCATTCTAGGTACATGTGTTATAAAGAAGCGTTGTCATCATCTTTTGCTAGAGTGAATTCTTCCAAGTCTAGTGTCGAGACACTAAACATGTATCAGTTTCTATCTCTAGAAACTCGTGTGCAGATGAACCAACTTTGTGGATTTTTCCTTGATGTTGTGAATCTTCAGATAGCATGAGATGCCAAAAGGTAGGGCTGAAGATTCAATCAAACTCTTGCTTCTATTTCCAAAAGTCGATGTATCGATAGTTTCATTTTGGGGGTTTGCTTTTAGCATCACCAAACTTCGGGCAATGGCATATTCCTGCAAATTGGAACCAAATGATCTAGTTAGACCATGAGTAGGTCATCAATCCTTCTTGTCATTGCTAGATTGCGGGTGATGGTTTATTTTTGAATGATAAATCCTTCATTTCCTTTGTTGGTGATTTTGTTGTTAGAATGCTCTGTTTTGTGATACAGAACCGTTGTCTAACCAACCTTATGGTTAATCGTTTTTGGACTTTGCAACATTTCTTTCGATCAAGTATCTATGCGTCTATCCTCACTTGAGGGACTAGCTATTTCGAACGCCTATATTTGGGCGATTGTGAGAGGTAGAGATGTTTGGGACGAATGATTCGATTGCCCTTGATTTGGCTCTTAATCCTATTATAGGATTGAGAAATTACGATCGTTTTAGTTCCGACCTTCCACGATTCTCCCTACATGTCCTTAGTTATGCATGCTTTGCTTGATTGCTGTCATGGAATTTCTATTCATATGCTAATTCCTGTCTTTGGGAATTGATAACCTAGCTGCTTTGTTCCAAGCAACATTTCCTCGAGGCTGCATTTCTTTTGGTCGTATCTAAATTCTTTTTGAGTTAAATTTAGAAAAATTGGTTGTGCACTAGCTTTCATCCCTAGAAATTAGCGCACGAACAATTCAATCCTAGGATTTCCTTTTGGCACTACTTTATTCCCATGTAGTGGCTGATTCCTACGATGAAAGGTTGAACCATCTGGCTGACCTATGAAAGGTTATGCCTTCCTGTTGTCGATCATTTTCGAGCAACGATAGTTTTTTGAAGACAAGGGTAGAAACTCAGTTGAGGACCAACCTCTATCTCCGGAAGCTAGTGTATTGATGGTTCACTACGATGAGTGTTTTACATCGACCCTGTAGAACAAAGTTTTCTGGGCATTGTCGGGGTAATACCAGTACTTAGTGAGTAGAAATTTTCCCAACGTTGCCGGGGCAACACCGGTACTTATGAAATAGAAAGTTACCCAACCTTGCAGGGGCAACACATGGTACTTAGGAAATAGAAAATTTTCTCGGCATTGCTAGGGCAACACCAGTAGAAAATGAGAGAAGGCCTTGGCATTATCGGGGAAACACTGATACTCAGGAGGTTGGGATTGACTTTTCCTACCGATTCGGTGGTACTTTTAGTCCAGTTGGGTACTAATTTTGATCTTCGAAAACTAGCACTTCGATGATTCGATTTTGAAAGTATTTTCTTAGTGCTGCCTATCTTCGAGTATTGTTAAAGTTATATTGGTGAGATTGAATCATTCATCTGATCCCGTAGAGTTGAGTAGATTCCTTTTAACCCAATGTGGTTGTTTTCTCAACGTTGCTTAACTTTGGGATACACCATTTTATCGAAAGATGAGAGTCTCAGGCATTTTCATTGCCTAGCTTTGTTTATAATCATCAAGTATTACCCTTGTAGATGCAAGGCTGTTGCTTAACCAATTCCATAGTTATTCTTATTCATGAAAAATCGAATTTCCTCCAACCGACTTTTGTTATGTTCTGACGACTACCTACGAAACCCTTCATTTCCAGGTGCCAAATTTCAGGCTCTTATAGAAAATTAGAAGCTGTGGAGAAAGTCATCACATTGCCTTTAGTACGATCACGCTCATCCCTATCCAGATCGCGGACCTGTAGATTGATACTGTTTGTCTTGAATTTGTGATACTTAACCTTAGCTTGTTTCAAGCCGTATGTGTTATGCTGGGCCGATAGCATTGTTGCGGAACCTTATTCGTTGGTTCCAATCTTCGAGAACTAATAGTTTAGCTGCTCAATTTTCAGCGTTCTCTCCTTGCTGTTGTCTGCCTTTGGATAACAGCTGGTTTTCTACAAGTTAGGGTTTGAGACCTCAATCGAGCACCTGTTTCTATCTTTGGAAACTGGTGCGTCGATGATTTGATTCTGGAAATGCCTTCCGTCGTCGTCTATCTCTGGACGATGGTAAGTTCCTTCTTTTATTGCAAGTTGGAGCGATATTTTTCTTGACCAAGTTTTACTATGTTATGTGCCTCTTAATCCATAGAGTTGATTATTCTGAACAATGATGAGAGACTTGATGTTCTGGGCGGCTCCTTGGATGCCCCCAGTCAAAGATGTGTCACATCTCTTTTCTCTATGAACTTGTGACTTGGATGTCTTAAATTTAGACTTTTTATACATTAACTTTGGTCAAAGATTAGAATTTTTACCGACTTCTTGGTTTGCGAACTTTGCGCACTACCAGAGGAACGTCGGTCCTTTCAAGTAGTAGGAGTTGATCCCTGTTAATACTGCAATAGATAAGTTTCCCGGTGTTGTCGGGACAACACCGGGACTTAGAAAATTTTAACAGTTCGTTAATGATGCCAGAGCAACATCAAGCAATGTTTGCGCGGCTTATGAAAATGCATGGCTTACGAAATGTGCGGCTTTTGGAAGTGCGCAGCTTACGAAATGAATGGCTTGTGGGATCGATACGACCCTCAATCTGGAATGATTTGGAACTTCTTCGTGTTGCCAATCTTCGGGTAACTTGAGGAGTTCATCCTTCAAGAGTGTGATTCCACAGCTCAAGAAGTGATGAACGACTTATGGGAGTGCACGGCTTATAAGATCGATATGATCCATCGATCTGAAATGGTTTGGAACTTCTTGACGTTGCCAATATTCGGGTAACGTGAGGAAGTCGTGCTTCGAGAGTGTGATTGCATAGCTCAAGGAGTAATGCATGGCATATGGAAGTGCGCGGCTTATGGGATGCACACAATAGTTTGGTCCTTCCCAGTGCTGGACGAGCAATACCATTTCTTAGAAGGCAAAGATCGAGTTTTCCCATCAATTCGGCGATTTGACTTCACTGGAACGCGATTCCATTAGTTCTAAGAGATAATTGGTTTTTTGATCGAGTAACCATGGCTTGGACGATCCTCCCATATTTTGGGAAGATGTGCACGACCAAGCAGATAAGGTTGCCATGGTCGAGAGATTTGCAGCCGACCGCATGGAGATGGTTAGGAAGAAAGAACTTATGGGAGTTCAGGGGAAGAATCTCAGTTTTTGGTCCAAACCGCCTTTAGGGAATTGGTCTTCAAGTGGCATACAGTCTAAGAGGAAAAGGAACTGGTCACCAAGGGAGGTAAAGGAGGAGTTGGGAAAAGTAAGCAAGTATTATGCTTCTATTTCGTTTGTTGCACTAGCTAGGCCATTAAGTCCAAGTTGTCAGAATGCCAGAATTTTTGATCGGGCATAACAGACTGTGGTATAATTAGTCTTGACCATCCTTATGGCTATTCAAGTGTGTGTGGTGCCCCCATGCCACAGGGTTGTTGGCGCACTTGAACTGTACCCAAGGTTTCTCCACAACTCATCTGGTTGCCCCCAGTCCAGTGGGTGTGGTTCTCCCGCTAAGTCTTAGCTTGATTTGAGTCAGCCTCTGATTAACCACAAGATCGGTTTAGTTTTGGCTTAGTTCCTTTGAGCGACTTTGAAGCTCTATAGTTCAGCACTGTTTGTTTCATCGGTCATTGGAAGTGATTCCGTTAATTATGCGGAGTGACTGGTATAATTGTTGATTTGTGGCCCTAGAGCAAGACCTAATTGACTTCAGGGGGCTCTGGATTAGATGACTGCGGATCTTCTAGTTCACCTTCGCGGATATCAGTCGTAATCAAATTTCGCTGATCTACCGGTTCATCTTCATGATGCTTTAGTTCGTGAAAGACCTTATCGTTCGTGAAGGGTTTTTTAGAACAGATGACCGTTGATCTACCGGTTTACCTTCATGATGCTTTAGTTCGTGAAAGACCTTCACGTTCGCAAAGGGTTTTTTGGATCAGATGAGCATTGATCTACCGGTTCACCTTCGTGATGCTTCAGTTCATGGAGGACCTTCACATTTGCGAATGATTTTTTGGATCAGATGACTGCTGATCCACCGGTTTGCCTTCATGATGCTTTAGTTTGTGAAAGACCTTCACGTTTGCGAGGGGTTTTTGGATCAGATGACCATTGATCTACCGATTTACCTTCACAATGCTTTGATTCGTAAAGCTTCATGTTCGTGAAGGGTTTTTTGGATCAGATGACCATTGATCCACCGGTTCGCCTTCACGATGCATTAGTTCGTGAAAGACCTTCATGTTCGTGAAGGGTTTTTTGGATCAGATGACTGTTGATCTACCGCTTCGCCTTCACGATGCTTTAGTTCATGAAAGACCTTCATGTTCATGAAGGGTTTTTTGGATTAGATGACCGATGATCTACCAGTTCACCTTCACGATGTTTTTGTTCGTAAAAGACCTTCATATTCGTGAAGGGCTTTTTGGATCAGATGACCATTGATCTACCAGTTTGCCTTCACGGCGCTTTAAATTTTTGAAGGAGTTTCTGCGGTTGGATGTCCGGCAACCAGACGACATGGTTGCGATAATTCATTGAGTCCAAGAAGAGTTTTGGGTCGTGTGTTTGATGGCCCGGCGATCTTAATGCGATGATTCATCGACTTCAATAGAAATATTTGGGATTCACCTTGCGGAAACACGGTTTTATCGGTTCCTGGAGACTAAGGGGTTGGATCTGTATGTTCGATGATCCTTTGGGCAAGAGTTCTCGACGCTACCAGAGCAATGCCATTCTCAGAAGGGGGATCGACATGACTCATAGAGTTCATAGAAGCACTTCTTTTGCCGTGCTATTTGCAATGCCCCTGGTGTACTGGTATGGCTCGTTGGGAAAAGGAAAGTAGACAAAGATAGATGAGAAGGCATTATTTTAGTTTGTTGTCCCACTCCTTAGTTGCTGGCTGGCTAGCTAGAGTGTTATTTGATAATCATCCTTTCATCTGATTTCGTTAGTTAGATGGGGAGCTTTTCTACTGGTTTTAGCAACCTTGCTTGGGCAGAAGGTCCCTAATGTCTTGTAGCTCCTTCATCGTTTCGTATATTCTTTGGCAAATTTTCGGGTTTGCCTTCTGCCAATTGCACTAATTCTAATCTTAAAACAGGTTTGCCTTTCCATAGAACTCTTCTAGGGTAGTAGTTTGTTTCATCCTTTAATGACTCCTAAGGGCCTCATAGTAGACTGCATCTACGCCCTCGCTTCGTCCATATGCTAGTCATACCTGTAAAAGAAGCAATTTCGAATTAGTTGTATAGTTGTACAAAAGGTATAGTTGGCATGATAGACTTCTTTGGATATTTTTCATGTTGAACGGCTTTGGTGAATGGATTTCGATTGGGGAAGATGCTCTAATCGTAGTCAGATCGGTTCGTTTTCAAGTTACGGCAGTTTATAATGCTTGAGAATGATATATGCATGATTGTCTATGCTTGAATGATTGGAATTGCCAATTGAATGACAAATTACTTATGATGGGGTCATGGATCAGTGATGATCCCCAAAAAAATTCAAACTAGGTGAGATCGGTCTGGAGTGAAAAAAGGCCCCATAGGTTGCATTCCAAATTTCAACGTATTTGGAGTTCACATGTTCGAGTTATGGGGAAAAGAAGATGGACCGGCATTGATGGATCAGTGGTATTTCACTTTGAGTCCGACCCGAGAAAATTTACCATTTGCTTGGAGTCACAGAATTTGAAGTGCTGGATTGGTGACAAACATTGATTGGAGTCATTTGCACGTTTACTTGGAGAAAATCTTGGTTTTACCCAAGTCTTATTTCGGGCCAGCATTTCCTAGGTTTACTTCGAGTCAAATGGGTGATTACCCTGGTTTTAATTCAAGTAAGGATTGAAGTGAGTTTTTCAACGACCATTTTAACGGTTTTTGATGATTTTCGACGATGACCATTCGCGATTCGACGATGAGAGCTCGATGATGGGATTGGAAGCTAGTCAGTTGGGAGTGGTCACAATATACCATGGGAGCTTGGCTTTGTAATCGATCTCGGTTTGTATCATATCTTCTTAGTTCTCCTGCCTCTAGGAGTACCGTTTGAGTAGTGGTTCCTCGTCCACTGCTTAGCACTGTGCTACGACATGGGTTTTAGAGCTTCTTCTAGCGTATTGCATGTTGGCATATTCATCCAATTTGTCTTTCTCAAATTGTTTGTCATCTTCAGAGTCGGCAAGAGCCATCGTTATATCCTCCCATGGGGTTTTCACCCTTAAGTTCGGGTTTGCTGTAGGTGCTTTTGTAGTAGGCGGAGTGTAAACGTTTTCTTCCATCATGATTCTTGGAGTTCCAACCATTGCTTTCTTTTGCTTTTGCCTTCTGTTTCTTTCATTCGAGCCAGAAATAGAAAAATGCTTTTGCTCCATAGCAGCCACGACTTATGGCACCATTCTGGGAGTAGTTAATGATTGAAGCGCTAAGTGAGCATCTACCTTTTCCATAAGAGCCTTTTGACTGTTTGCCATTTTATGGTTAATTTCGTCAACTACCTTGTTCAATTCTCCCTTAGTCTTGACTTCATGCTATGTGGAGGATCCAAGAACCTAATTTCCGGAGTTGGCTCCAAACAACAGGTTGTTGGGGTTGTTGACTCTAATTTGCCGAGGTTTTGTTTCTTCTCCAGAAATGGTAGCTCTTATGGATCTTCCGAAGGTAGTTCTCTTTCTTCCTGGTTCCATTGATTCTCAATAGAAAATCTTCTAAGCAGAGATTAAGGATCTAACTTCTGAACCTATCTGATCCAAAGTAGATAGTTAAATCTAAGAATGAGTTGGGTACTCATTGAAAGCACCAAAATGTTAACCCAAAAATTGAATCAACACCCTGGACTGAGTGTGAAAGCACCAGCCCTTACTGAGCAGTAATAAAGAGAATAAATGTAAAAACAGCTGAAATTGTAAAAAGATAGGAAGATTTTTATAGTGGTTGAGCTGTTAATGAAGCCAACATCCACTTTATAACTTTTTATTAACTGACAGCTGCTACAAATTGAATCAGATTACGATATGATTGAATCTTTTAAGTTAGATCAAGACATGAGTACAAGAGTTCGCTAGAGAATCCCAATGAAACCATATATGACTATTGTAGGTAGGATTGTATTTATAGGGGTTAGAGAGCTATTGGTCTAGGCCTGATTTACTAGAAGCCCGCACATGTTGCCATGAAGGAGCTTAAATTGTTTGAAGGCGACCCGAGCCAACCTGATGGATCACTAGCGATCCATAGGTGATGGATCGCTAGCGATCAAATTACTTGGAATATTTTTGCTTCATCCTTTCTAAAAATGTCATAACAATCTAACATAATTCCATGGATCGCCAGCGATCCATAGGGCATCGATTGCTAGTGATCCATATACTTAAGCGATTTTTGGTGATCTCCATTTGGTTATCTTCCTATCTTCTATTTGAATGTCTTGTCCAAATATCAAGTCGTTTGGAGTTTGTTTGATCATTCGTCTTTATTGGTCATCTGGTCCAGAAGAATCATCCATAACTCGCTCAAAACATAATGAAATCAGATGAAACTTTGCAGGTACACTCTAGAGGGTGTCAGGGACCTACCATAAGAATTTCAGGTGGTGAGGCCCACTCTACATGGGTTGCTAGCGATCCATCTAGTTAGGTCGCTAGCGATCCCTCAAACCCACTCCAAATGACCTCATTTTTTCTATGAGCCAGCCTTCTATTATGTCTTCTAATTGTTCTCCCAAATTTTCAAGTCCATCTGACTTCGTATGAGTTTTGCAAGCCCATTTTAAGTTAGCTGCTTTTGGTCAAACGGTTTGAATCAGATGAGTCTTCACTTCTCGAGCTAGATTGTTTGGCATGCTATGAAACTTGATAAATATTCTTAGAAGAGGTAGTAGATCATTATGCAAGAGGTAGATCATCAAGTCATTCTGGCATATTCTGGGTGTTCTAACTCCTATTGAATTCTACTGAGCCAAGAATCCAGTTAACAGCCCTCTTTCCTTTACATGTGTAAGTGACTTAGCCACCTTATTATAGAGTTTATTATTATTATTATTATTATTATTATTGTTATTATTATTATTATTATTATTGTTGTTATTATGGCCGGAGTCCAAGTTCTGAACTCGGCCTTTATCATCATGATTAATTGATGACGATCCGTGATTCCGATCCAGGGCCATTCCTGTTTCCATTCGATGCAGACAGTGAATGCTCATATTCCATCACCATTGCTCAATTCCTCATATGCTATGATAGACTGCCATTCCTGACATGCTCCTCAATCATATCCTTTAACTGCATGCATTCATCTATGGTATTCCTGTTCAATTCGTGGAACATGCAGTACTTTCTAGACATACTCTTCCACTCCATGGGAACCCTCTTTTCCAGTTTCCAATAGGGGAGTTGCCCTATAGTGTCCAGATAATTCCGTTCTAGGTTTTCCATCAAATCCGATTAGAAGGAGAATTTCAGCTCCCGCTCTTTCCATCGCCCTTTTGTCCCATCATACCCATCATCCAGTTTCTATTTGCCTTTATCATTCATTTTTGCATCTCTTGATGATCCTTTGTTTTGCACAGTGTTCACCTCCGGTTTGTCAGCTCGTGCGTCTTCCTACCGCAGGAACCTTTTTGCTTCACAATAAAACTCCATAGATCCATATGTGGATCATGCGCCAATGAATCCTTGAAATCCATGCCATCGGCAATTCCTGATACAGCTACCATAAAAACCATGGATAGATCTGGTTGATCCATCGATGCAGCGACGACATTAGATCATGTTAGAAAACTCTTTAGAGACTCTTCCGTCCTCTGTTTCAGTGCTGCCAATGTCATAACATTCTTGGGTCTTGTGATGTGGACACGAAACTGTCTCATGAAACGATCTGCCAATTCGCTTCATGTCCTTATTGAGCCATTCTTCAGCTGCTTAAACTAGAGTGCAGCTAACTCCATTAAATAAAGTGGAAAGAACCTTGCCATGACCTCCTCCGATGCCCCTAGTACTTGCGTATGATGTATATATCTCATCATGTGCACGGTTGGGTCCAACTTTCCAGCATATACTTCTAGTGTCGATAGTTTAAACTCTGGTGGATTTCTAGCATTCTTGAAATTAGGAGTGAACAGACTTCTATTTACATCCTCTAGATCTCTATCCACAAATCCTCCATGCATAGCTCGCTTGATCATCTCTGCAAACCTGTCATTATCATCCAACCGCGTTCTCCTATCATCATTTCCAAACTGCCCCCATGTCCACGAGGGAACTCCATAATGTACTCCTTCAGACGAGCATCAAAATTCCAATTTGCACCAAGGTCCATAGAATTAGCCGCTAGTCCTCCAGCTTCTCGATCAACCAGACCATAAGTCATGCCCCCTAGCCTTTGGGGATCGAGGCCAATCCCTTTCAAGGGATCGAGGTCGATCCCTCTAATATGGCTGGGGACTTCCCCCGGTTGTTTTGTTCCATTCCTTTGTCCCATAGCTCCATCTCCATGTTCCCGGTTCTAATTTCCTGCGATTCATGCTGCTTCAACTCCTTGATCTAAGTTGTCATTAGCTCCTGCTAATCTATTCCCTTGGTTCTGCACTTCAGCTTTTCCAATCTGTCGGAGTAAATTCTACATCATCTCCTCTTATCTTTTTAGCATCCTTTCCTGCATAGTATTCATCATCGTTTCCATTTCATCCCTGGTAATGTAGATATATGCTTGATTAGCTCTTCCTCTTGAGGAAGCCTCCTGACTCACTCCATGGTGGCTCCTTTCTGGTAGCACTCACCTTGTTGATTGTTTCACCATTGCTCCAAATCTAAGCTCTAGATCTTTTCCAAGCTTTGAATTAGAATTCCAAATCTGTGGGGTCTAACTTTCTCAGTGAAAGCACCAAAAAGTTGGCGGCAAAAATTGGCCACCAACACCCATTTATGTGAAAGCAACAATATCCAATCACAGATCTCGGATAATATCTAATGTAGAGAATATAATATGAAGACACAAATAAATTAAAAATGAAAGCATGTAAAAAGAGACAAGATTTATAGTGGTTTGGATAACTCCGACCTACATCCACTCTAGAATAATTCTTTTTATTATAATATTGTTTGTTTACAATTACAGTCCGAAATCTAAAAATAAAACTGGTAGAGTGTAGCCTAGGTTGAAGATAAAGAGATTCAGAAAGAAGATCCTTTTTCTAATGCCATTCTTGCTATATTTATAGGGGAAGACGTGCAAGGAATGGGCTGAAATTTCGGTAAAAGAACCTACAGGCCATGACGAGGCCACACAAGAATTTTTTGACCCATTGTGGCCCATAATAGGGATTGATCCTGGTACCTACTTTGATACCCAATTGGGGTGTGATCCCTCTGCGGGGTTCCCTATGATGTTAGCTAATTTCCTCTAAATTTCGTGTCATTCTGGCTTACGGTTTGTGAGATATCGCGTTTTCCATGAAGTGGTGTCGCATGTATTCTGATTTCAACCAATCCCTTTGGAGAGATTGGGGCCAATCTCTACAAATTACCCCATTTGATTTGCGATCCCTATGGGGTATTTCACATGTCGTAGTAAGCTTGTGCTCTACATGTCAATTGGATGGGTAGATGTTGAGATATTGGTCGATCTTTGCTATAAATTTGGGTTTAGTCGATCCCTAAGAGGAAAGAGGGCCGATCCCTATTGAGGGACATTGGCTGATCCCTGCGAATCTCTCTAAATGCAATACGATCCCAAGGGTAGGCTCCCCTCTTCTTGTTTTCAAAGTTTCACTTCAATCCACCTTGTGGTTGTTGAGTAATGAAGCGATCATCGTTGACATGTGTTGTATGCATCCTGTTTAATCCAATCCCTATTCTAATCCATATATTCCGATCCCACTTCTAGGGGAGGTATTAGTTCTATACTTAGACATATTTTGAGTGCCTTCCATCTGAATCCATTTTACTATGTCCATAGTTTCAAATATAATCGATCTCCAATCCCGGTAGCCGTCTCTCCGGGCTTTCTGCCTTGATGATCATAAAGTCTGTTAGGTTAAATCCACCTATATACTGCCTTGCCAAAAGGTTAGTTAACAATAACTATGCATGTCTCTGTTTTTTGAATTTCAAAATTTAATATATATATATATATATTATAATAAAACCGTGTAAAAATTACTAAAAGTACTAAAATAATTATTTTTTCGAATCTAAATTTGATTTTTAAATTTCCAATAAATTTTAGATGATAATTTTATAATTTGAAATTTTATTATATAATTTTATAATTTAATAAAATTTAAAACAATTTAGAAAATCTATTTTTTTTAATTTTTTATATTTAAATATCTTAAAAAAATATAAAAATTCATATTTTAGTTGTTTCCGTGAGTATAATGTATATTAATCTAATTTTATAAAACATAAAACACAATCTATAATATATATATATATGTATTTATACAATTATGTATATGAACAACCGATTTAAATATTATTTAAAAATAATATATAAATATATAAAATATTTTGTTACAGCCGAAATTAATATACTTATTAAACATTATGATAAAATTATATTTCCATACTTTACGTAAGTATAAAGTGGTATTTAAATTATAAATTATATATGTATATATAAATATTATATACTAAAATATAAAAAAATATTTTTTAAAAAGTTGAGTTGTGATGCATATAGGATTATATACATGAACTTTTTAATTTTAACATAAAACATATATATACATACAATCAATCAAAATTGTGACAATTTGTTTATATCCTGGAATCGTCACCTAAATAACAATATAATATATGTAATAGATATTATGTATATAGATTAATATTTATAAACATGCTAGGAAAACCTTATAACCAAAGTTAGTAAGTACACCTTGAAACAATGAGATCTGATCCTCAAACTGATTTACTATCCAGAAGAGTATTAGTCCCTAAACCATTGACCACTAGCTATCGAATAACACTTAATTTGATTTGATATGCACTTGAATTGATCGGGGATGGAAGGTATATAGCTCGGCTAGAAATGAATGAGAATGGAGGCTTCCAAAAAACTTCGAAGGCTGAAGGCAGAGATGCGTATACAGAGGAATATTAAGAGATATTTTAGGATCAAGATCGTACATCGTCTCTTATCCATTCTCTTCCATCTTAGCCCTCCATCTCAAGACCTCTCTAACACCATCAGGTGGTCGCCTATATCCCCTATTAGAGTGGAACAAACCAGCATCCCTTATGGGCTTCAAATCTATTTATAGCCGAAACAAATATTTTGTATTTAAATTTAATTTAAACTCGTATCAATATCGTATAACGATTAATATATTTATAACTAGTATAAATATATTTAATAATATTTTTTATCAAATAAAAATCAAATTATAACTAATATTTCATAAATATTAATTTATTTCATTTACAATAATTACAAATTAATTAAATCATTTGGTCAAAGAAGAATTCATCATTTCGGTTGTGTGACTCGTCAGGTGTAAATTGGGTTAGCGATTAATATCGAATTATTCGAATATAACATTCACACATCACTTAGCAAGTGTTGTGCCATTTTGACCAAATTAATTGCTTATTTTGATTCGTTAAAATCCAATTTTACTTTGTTAAGCATTATTCGATTGTGACTATTATTTATTCCAATTCTCTTAATCAAAACTATATCACTTTGGATTTGTGGAATTTGGTAATGGTCAAAACTCCAATATCATCCACATTCGACTCTATAGTCCGAATACAAAGTCCTTGGTTCAATAATAACCATTGTTATCAACCGACATGCTCTAGCAAGAGACTTTGAGTTGATCTCAGTTGACCATGATACTAACCTCATATAACTAAGGAGACAAATCATCTCTTGAATATTGTTTCACTTCCATTGTTTCCATCCGACCCAACTATAGTTGTTCGACGGATGTTGTGCCATGATTTAAGTATAATCAAAGCAAATCTTCCACATTGAAGATCAATAGTATTTTAAAGTAAAGAGCTATGTAATTTTGTCACATTAATAATTTATGTTTGGCCTTAGTTATATTAACCAACAGGAACTATCAAGTGAGTCATTCCATGGTTATCCAAAAACTATTAGTACGTAACCCCTTGGTGCCCCCAACCATCAAGGGTAATACATTACCCAATATTTGGAGAGCGTTACATACTCTAGTCTCAATGGATGTATCAATATCCACTCTCAGTACATCTTGACTAGGAATAATTAAAATGGGTTATTTATTTTCACTGTGATAAATTACTCACGTTTGCAACACTTTATAACTAATGCCACAAAGATGTACCATTTATGGATTTTCTACTAAATAAACTTTTAATTAAATTATTTAATTAATACAGCACATTATATTAAGTATATAATAGAAAGAAAACACCTTTTATTTTGAACAAGATTGGTTATCGAGTTAGATATATGTAACAAATTACATAATATCCCCTAAGGTACCCTTAACTCTATTAGACAACATCCCATGTCACCGCACATATGGTGGGGCATGAAGTTAGGAAGCTTCAAAACAAAAAGGATTAGGCTGGTCTAAATACAATGGGCAAATAATCCGATGAAAAGCACTTGAGAAACAGAAAAGAAAAATCTTGAGCTTTTCTCTAGTAAATTTTCTCTACCTAGATTTAGAGTTATATAGGTTCTGGTCGCATTGTGGTTGCTAGATTGGAGTTAGAGAATGGTTGCTATACTTTTCTATGTTGTTTTTGCACTCATGTGGAATTTTATGCATATGTAGGTCATTGCATACATGCATATACGTCATGATCTTGCATTCACACTAGGGTTGAGCTCACCTATAGATATATTGCATGCATAATTAAATTACACTATTAATCGAGTAGATGGCTATGTAGATAACTCGATTGTACAACATGGTTGTAGAGTTCATGGTACACTATCTGTCTCTTAGGAAGTTCGAGGATGAAATTATTTTAAAGGAGGAGAATGTAACAGCCTGCAAAATTGACAGGAAATTAATTAAAATTAATGAATGAATTAATAATAAAGCTAAAAATGGAAATCGAGAAAATTTTAGAATTTGGCTATGAAACTTCCACCACTATGGTCATGGCGATCTTCCGAGCAACATATATAAAGCTTCGCGATCGAAGTTCAAACAAAGAAGTTACCGATGTTTGAAAATTTTGGACCGAAAATAATTCAAACGAATTAAAATAATTAGTATAAATAAGTAAACATTAAGGTTAAACATTAATGTTATTTGTTTGGGACCTACCAATCGACCTCCTTTCTGGGTTAGTTGACTGCTAGCAGATTCATTTTTATGTAACTAATTAGCAGTCAACAGCTCGTAGCGGCTGGTCCACCAGTCGAATGATGGCAGCTAGGATTTTCTTTGACATAAACGGCCTAGAATTGAAAATATTAAAAGGTTTTGAATCTGACGGTCCTTCCACATCTAAGAAACTATAAATAAGAGGCTAGTTCCCTTATTACTTCACACAGATTTAAAACTAGTAATGAGATTCCACCTAATTCTCCTCCTCCAAAGAAATTTCTTAAACACAAATTTGAAAATAAATATATACATTCAAGGATTAGAGGAAGGATATATAAAAATATACACATATATATTCTAAGTTTTTGATTTTGAAACAGACAAATAAATTTGTTATAAATTATACAATAAAAAGGAGATATATTAGAGGAAGAGATAGGCAATAGCATAGTAGCAAATCCAAGAAAATTTCAATGGGGATTATCTGTGAGTGGAAATTTTGTTTTTTCCATAATAGTAATTTGTGCAGTTTGTTTTTGGATTTTTATTATGCCTTGGGAAATTTTATATGTGAAAATTTATCAATTTAAAACCCCAAAATTTCCTCGTAATATGTGAATTGTGAAATTAGTTGAAATTATAGTTGTTATATTTTAATATTGTAGAATTGGATTCGTTATTATTTGCGATATGAATAATCTGTGTTCCATCTAATTGTATTTCTGAAATTATGATTATAATGACAAAAAATCCAAAATAAGGAAAATAGAAATGGGGTGTGCAAGGTAGGGAAAAAGGGTTTTTCCTCTTATCTGTTGTTTACAACGCTTATTTCGACAATTAAAATAAATATGATTTCTTAGTCATTTTCAACACAATACATTTAAAAGGTTGAATGGAATATAATATGATTGAAATTGTAAATTTACTTCTTCGGAAAGAGAGGCCATGATACTACTGTATTAACATAAAATGAATTGTTTGGTTTGGATTCCATTTCAAACACATACAAGTCTATTTAGCATAGCAGATTTTTTCATGATATTAGCTACTATGAAATTTACTATATTGAATTGGGACTTGTATAGAAATTGCAATTGTTGACACCTTAAAGTTATATATCGCCTCGAATAAGAAACATAAAAATTACTTAAATACATATAAAACTAATTAGTCACAATTTAATATTAGACATAAATGTAATAATAACATATTCTTTAAATTTTGAAATTGACCAATTATAATTACAAATTTTTGTAACGTATGCAATAAATAAGGCATTAAATAAAGAAACCAATAATTTAAAAAGGAGACTTTGCAAATAAATAATAATTAGCGATCAACGGTAAATCTAATATTGTGGGTTAAGAATAATTATGGAATTTAATCCATAAATAAACGCGAAATAAGGAGTTTATCTTATAAGGCCTTTTAATGCGTAAATACGGCTAGTGTATGTATATATGTTATATATATATATACACACGTTATACACACACACACATGTTGGCATAGTTCAATATTATGTTGGAAAGTGGAAATATGCTAAGTTGTAAGGATGCAAGGTCAGTTAAATGCACAAAGAAGTCTATCAGTTAATTTGGCTACCAATAGTGTGATTTTTGTAACTAGTGTGGAACATCACCTATAATAAGTACCTATCGTGGACGTGAGGTTGGTCCCAGTTTTGTAGGCTAAACCTAACCAACTAATCTACCTACTAGCACCTACAAATAGTTGGACTAATATAAGACGTCACATTTGGGTTATGGGTCATAAGGACGAGGAAATTCAAGGAGGAGTCGGCTTCGAGGTTGAGCTATTAAATGGATGGTTTAGGATATGCCTCCTCCACATTAATAAGTATTAAACGACTTAGGGAATTTATCGTAAATAATGTTTACTGATCCTAGGATGGGCCTGCTTTGGGGTTGAAGTATTAAATGGTCATTAGGGTTCGCCTCTTTCCTATTTAAGAAGTATTAAATGGTTGGGATTTCCTTTAAAATGACGTGGACAATTCCAAAGATGGGTCTGCTTTGAGATTGAGGTATTAATAGGATATTGGGGTTTACGCCTTCCTAATTTATGAAGTATTAGATGGTCAGAATTATCTTTTTGGTGCATTAGTGGAAATCTCTTATGAGGGGCCTGCTTAGGGTTGAGGTAATAAATGGCTGGAGTGCTTGCCTCTTCCCTATCTAAGAAATACTAAGTAGCCTTAAGAGATTTTCTGTGATGTCAGCTAGGAAGCACTAGGAGGGGTTCGCCTTGGAGTCTAGGTATTAAATAGTTAGAGAGTCTGCTTATTCCATATTTAAAAGGTCTTAAGTGACCTTGGTACTCTCTCACACATTGTTAAAATATGATTGGATATAAGATAGGTTGTTGAACCCAATATACTCCTTAGTTGTGTTGCATCTGCATTTATAGTCATGGACTTAGACTTGTAGAGCCATTATCCTATAGTTAGAAATATACTTAGAGAAGTATAATACATACGTAAGACATAATGCTTATCTGAATGCTTATTACCCATATACTATTATTGTGAAATTTGAGGTTTTCGTTCACCAGACGTCGTTGTTCCAAACTCCCTCCTCATTACAACCTACATGTTAAGTACAACGATGCATGTGGAGAAGATGGTGGAGACTTACCCGGCCATTATCATTACAATTATATATTTATGTCATTACACCATACCCACACTATGTACCGGACATGATTTATGCACTATTATGACATTGCACTTCTGTGTTAGGTTTTATGTGATGGTACTTTATATTATTATTATTTTTCATTCCATCCACTATGAGTGCTTGAAAGATAGATAGATAGCTCTTTATATTGTTTTCTTAAACTAATCATACCAACCGACTGCCAGCTTTGAAATGGACCTAAGGTTCGAAGGGTTTTATTGGGTCGAAAATTAGACCCGCTATAGAGAGGGCTGTTAGATAACTTCAAATTGCTCGAAATTTTCTAAGTAGACTCCCCACAGCCTCCAACATATCATATCCATGTTTCATCGTATTTCAAGCACTTTGGTTTGCACCAACCAACATGTCATAATCCTTACTATCTAAACGAACTATAATATATCAAAACAATTCATCCAAAATCAACCATCATTCCATAACATCCAAACAACATATTCAAATCATCCAAACATAACTTCATAGCATAAATATCCCAAGATCTAGTTTCTAGAAAATAACAATTACGATAGGCAAATGGTGTAAATCATATCAAAATTCAAAACTATCTTTTAAACTTGATCATTAGGTGTTGTTAATGTGAGATCTAACTTTTAAAGGTCATTTAGTTTCAAAAATCAAGTTAAAAATCGTAATTTGCTATATTGATATGTATAAATAGTTAGAGAAGTAATATCACTCACCTAGCACCTAAATTACCCAATAATCCCTTCAAATCCGATACGAACAGTAGTGGCATGATTTCCTTGGCAGTCAAATAGTAGATCTAGAGATTCCCTTTGCTAATTTCCTTTAAACGATGATTTGGCTAACTAAATTATGTAAAAGAGAAGGTTTTGGATGAAAATGGGTTAATGAAGGTTAATACTTGTTTTGGGAAGTGGGAAAAATGATTGGATCTATTTCATCATCTCCTATTAGGCACAAATCTCAAAATGGGTTCACATCTTAGATTTAAACCTAATTAATTACCCACTAATCTGGCCAGCAACTGTCTAAACTTAAAACAGCCATATCTCCTAAACATTAAATCTGTTTTCCCCCTTATAACTACTCTACGAAAAGAGAAACCATCATCCTGATTTAATGAAAGTGGTTCCAAACCCCAGTTCATCTCCTATCAAAAGTTAAATACTTCATAAGATTTACCGAGTTAAAACCGTCCGATAAAAATTTTAAAAATGGAAAATGTCCCTATTAGTCATTTCCCAAAGTGATAGAGTCATACGACCTCAAATGAATTAAATAACAATATTTTACGACCCCTGGTACGTAAAATATTGCCCGTCACACTCTCTCTCCTCCTTAGGAATTTCACCATCGAAATTCCTATACAAATCAAGGAATAGTCGACCATAGTTATCCCGCATGCCTAACAATCATAAAAAACCGACAAACATTCAAATATGTAGCCATGCAATCAATAATACAGATACACCGATCTTATTATGCGAGATACTAAACTATCCTACATGATATCAAAAGTGAAACTAAATATGTTAAACAGTAGGCCTTACTGCATAAAGAGCTCTGGACATGCAACCCTCATACTCTTCTTGGTTTCCACGTGCAATCACCTTCACTTTCACCCATTGAACTTTCACTAACTCCACTATCTTCTCTTAAGCTACTTCGTATCACGTCCAAAGTTATGAATCAGCCTACGAGGGCTAAAAGCTTTTGATTCAATTTTGATATTGTCAAGTTGATATGGTGAAATCGTTATGCATGAGTCATGCATAGACTTCTGTTAGTGAGAGACATGGGATACATTGTACATGCCAACCATCTTCCGAGGCAAGTTGACCCTATATGCCAGGATCCTAATCCTCTCTACTATCGGAAAAGGACTTATGAATCACAGTCCCAACTTCCACTTATTACCAAATCAAACATTATTGTTTAGCAGAGAAATCTTGAAAAATACCAAATTATCGACAAAGAAATCTAATCTGTACGTCTCTTACTAGTGTAGCTCTTCTATCTTTCCTAAGAAGCCTTTATTTGTTGTCGAATGATTTCAATCTTCTTCGATGTCTCTCTGACCATATCTAGCCCAAGTATCAGTTTCTCGCCAGCTTCCCATCAGCCAGAAGGATAGTTACATGGTCGACCATAGAGTGCTTCGAACGGTGTCGTACCTAAACTGATAACTATTATTGTATGCAAGCTCCACCAAATGCAATTGATCATCCCACGAGCCTTTGAAATAATTGTGCAAGCTCGTAAGAGATCCTTCAATATATGATTCACCTTCTCGGTCTGCCCATCGTTTGGGGTGATAAGCCGTACTGTTATGTAGCGCTATCCTCGACGACTCTTGTAAGTTTTTTCCAAAACCCACTAGTGAATATAGGGTCTCAATCACTCATAATGCTCTTTGACAGAACGTGGGATCTCACCACCCTTTTCTCATATAACTTAACCAATTAAGTTGTCATTTTATAAGACTTAATGGGTATGAATTAAGCACTCTTCAACAAATATTGGCTATGACCTAAATGCTATCGTACTCACTTCTAGTCCTCGATAATCCGATGAAATCCATCGGTACTTGTTCACTCTTCCACTTGAGAATTTCAAGCGGTTGCATCGATCCACTTGGCTTCTCTACTCTTCCTTTACCAACTTCTAGTTCGCACACATTGAGTTGAATACCCGTACATCCTTTTTTATCTTCACCTAATAGTATGTCTACTTCATATCATGGTATATCTTATCACCGCCAGGATGTATAGTCAATCTAGCATGATGACAATCTCGTAGTACCCCATCTATAATCTATCAACGTCGGGAAAAATCTCCTATCCTTATGGAGCCAACTGTTTCCGTCGAGCTTGTACCACGTTATCTCATCATACTTTACTCCTTTTAACTTTTCTATGATCTCTACTAGTCCAATGTCTTACCTCTAACTAGTGCCAATCATTTCGATCAAAGTCGGTCTAGTAGTCAAACCTACCAATATCTCTGGTTGTAACTCGCAACGAGTTCTGGAGTCATAACCAGCAGTATACACCAATAGCCTCCAATCTAGAAACATAGCTCCTAAACTGTCTTGTCTTCTACTTAAAGCATCAATGAATGCATTTCCCTTACCAGGCGTTTAAGAGATGCTAAAATCATAAGAGGCTAAAAATTCCAACCATCGCTTTTGATGAAGGTTGAGATCCTTTTGGAAGAAATGGTATTTCAAGGATTTATGGTCCGTAAACAACTCGAACCTTATTCCAAGTAGATAATGCCTCTATAACTTCAAAGCGAGCATTATCGCCGCCAACTCCAAATTGTGGGTCCAGTACATCCTCTCATGTGGTTTCAGTTGTCGGCTAGCGTAAGCAGCAACTTTACCTCCATTATCAGTACCGCTACTACCGCACCTAATCCAGTACCACATGCATACGTGTATACCACATCTCCTTATTCCCACTCTGAATGACCAATGTTGGTGCACTTGTCAACCTCTCCTTTAGATTCACGAACGCACACTCATAATTTGCATCCTAAATAAAGGACTAATTCTTCTTTGTTAAATTAGTCAACTCTGCTGCTACCATTGAGAAGTCTTGATAAAACGTCTGTAATATCCCCCCAATCCAAGGAAACTCCTCATATCTATAGCTTTCTTGGGCCAGTTCCAACCTTGAACCTCTGTCTCCTTCATAAAATCGACCAAGGTATCCTACTTAGAGATAACATGGCCTAAGAGTCGCACTTCTCTCCTATAAAAGTAACAGTCCAAAAAAATTTCTTTCAACTTGTGCTTCCTCAACATTTCAACCATAATTCTCAAATGTTTCTTTTGTTCTTCCTCCATCCTAGAATAGACCAGAATATCATTCATAAAAGCTAGCACAAACTTATTTAATTGATCCCTTAAGACACGGTTTATTAGATCAATAAAGTATGATGTGTATTGGTTAGCTCGAATGGGATAACCAACTACTTATGGAATCCTAATGGCGTAAAAAATGTAGTGATTGACACACTCTCCTTTGCTACACTCAATTGGTGAAATCCCATCACAAGATCCAACTGAGAGAGCACCTTCGTGTTATGGAGCTGATCGAACAAGTCGTCAATGAGCGGGAGTGGATACCTATTCTTTCTCGTTACCTTATTCAACTCACAGTAATCAACACATAACCTCAGAGAGTGATCTACTTCAATAACAAATACAATAGGTGCTCCCCACTCAGATATACTCCTGTAAATGAATCCTCACCTCAACAGGTCATTCACTTGCACTTCCAACTCCTTTTGCTCTTTGGGTGACTTATGCCCTAAAGGCATAACTATCAATCTGCTTTTTTCACTCAGTCTATGCGGAACTCAATCCCTCAGTGTGCCTGTCACCTCCTTGAATACGTCCGGACACTCTCTAAAGATAACCATCGTTGGCAACTCATCATGTGGGACCTTTAGCGAATATAGAAAGCTAATCATAAACTCGTCCTCTGGTAGGCTGCCTATCTCTACCTTCCACCGCTCCTCAGCCTTAGCTGTCACCAACAGCTACTCGCAATCCACCAGTACCACATACTTCCTTGGCCAATCCATCCCCAAGATAATGCTGAATCAAATTAAACCTGAAAACAATCACAAACAAAAGAGCATCCATGACTTGATAAGACAAAATCATGACAACCATACAAATACTAGAGGGGCATCCAATAAGGTTGTCACTACTAATGGTCATTCACCAATTCTAGGTCTCAATCCCAATCTATCTACTAGGTTAGTATATATAAAGGAATGTGAAGCCTCGTTAGTGAACAAAACATATATGGAAACACATAAATAGAAAGCAACTTGAATAGTGACACCATTCCCTTTCTCTTTCACCGAGGGAGCACTCGACAAAGCCGGAACAACGTCCAAAGTGTATGCCTTCACCATCTGCCTCAACTTCACTTGTTTTAGGCAATGTTCTACAAACATCCTATCATATTATATTTATAACACTTCTTTCGTATAGCCTTACAATCCCTACTTAAATGGCCACAATCACAACAGCTATAGCAAACATGATTCTATTTTGCTTTCTTCTGAGCCTCCTTCCTCTAGGACCGCTTCCTCTTCCCATTCCATTTCATTATGCTCCACCGCCTTGCTTTTACTTTAGCTCTTCCTTAATAGCAACACTAGTTTCACTACACCAAACAACCCATTTTGTAACATTTTTCCGCTTTCAATTTGTAATGGTAATAACTGTTACCAATTTCTAACAGATATTTCCATTATAAATGTTTTTCATGGTTATTACCGTGACTAAATCTGGTAATTTCGTAAATAGTTAAAAATAATACGGTTAGGGTTGTAATTTTATATTATATTATTACTTCTCTTGCTTCTCATAGATAACATTTCATCCTTCATTTTATTTCCTCTTTCATATCAGGTTACCGCCGCCTCCACCGTTCTATGACCACCTCCGCCATTCTGCAAACACCTCAACCATTCTGCTGCCACCTCTTGCCAGTGCCTCCGTCGTTCTACCACTGCCTCCGTTGTTTATTTTCCACCAATTTGATGAATACAAAGGAAGATTAGGGCTTGTGCTCTATGTTGGAAATCGATTGCAACCTAATTTTCAATTTCAAATTAGGTAATCACTTCAACTTTAACTTATTTTTCAGTATTAGGTATTGTGTGCTACTAATCAGTTCAGAATTATTATTTTTAATGACACCGTATTTTACATTCTCTGCCTTTATTGGTATTAATTGTATATGAAATACTAGTTATATATGAAATAACCAATTTGATTAAGGTACTTGTTTTAAAATGCAGTCATGCTAAGGTTTTGTTTTGAAGTATAATTATTTGGTGATTCTTGTCAATAGTTTGAACTTGAACTACGGGAAAAATGATCTAATTTAAGTTTTTGAGCTAAGAATAGATATAAAGTGTTTGTTTATATGGTTCATTAGCTTATTTTCTGGTTAATAGAATACAATAGTCAAATTGACCTACTTGCAGTTGTAGGAGCTCATGCATGCTGCTGATATGACGATTATAGTTAAAATGATCATCATTAATGATTTATTTTCTTTAAGACAGTATTTATTGTTGAGCAAGTGTGTTGCTATCAGATGTTATGTTCTTTTAGTATGTGATTGTCAACTATATTTTTAGGTTGCTTCTTATATGTGTATATGTAGTCTGAGTGCCCTTTTATGCTCATGGTGCCCTTGTAGAATCAACAGTTAAAGAGGTTTTTGTGCTAAACTAATCTGTTGCACACAGTCTTCCCAAATAAACAATGAGAAAATAAAGTGAACATAATATGCGAAGGTATAGGGATTACTTTGTTAGTGATTGTCGGAAAGGTGATAAAATGTTGTTGCTGTTTCATTTTCAGCAGCAATAAAGTTATTGCTTTTAATCTATCCAGTATTTTTCCTTGAAATTTGTTGCTATAATTATGGACTTACATTGAAAGGATTTTTATGTGATGCATATACATGTCACATATTAACATTGATGAAATAAAGAAAAGCGGGTATATTTGAGCTTTGATCATTCATTTAAATTATGTAATCTAGATAGAGTTTGTTGTGTAAAACTGAACAAAGTAGCTATAGCATTATGATCGTTATTTGCAGTCTCATACTTCAGTACGCATCTTTCGATTTAGGCTTAATTTGAGGCTTTGAGCAGCTAGTTAGTCTATTTTGCATTATTCTTAAGGTATGGTGACCATGAAATATGATTTTATTTTTCAGGATAAATATTATTTTCTTAAAGTATGCAATTATCTCCTATGTAAATCATGCACTCAGTTGAAGTCATTAACAAATAACAAACGTTCATAAAATGTGATCCTTTACAGCAAGCCTAACTACCTCAGTCACATGTATACTTGTGTTTTCCATATTAGGCTTACCAATTGGTACTTGTTAATTGGTAAGGTATTGAATATAATTCATGAGAACAAACATAGAAGAGAAAGCAAAAGCAACTTATTTTATTGATACCAATACAATTGGTTTACAAGGAGAGGTGTTTATATATACACACCAAATAGTTAAAACAGGAAAGTTTATAATAGGAAAGGTAATCAACGGAAATAAGTAAATAAGGAAAGGTAAGGGAAAATGGTAAATATAGAGTAAATCATCCTATATTTAACACTCCCCCTCAAGTTGGAGCATAGATGTTAATCATGCCCAACTTGTTACACAAGTAATCAATTCTAACTCCATTCAAAGCTTTGGTGAAGATATCTACAACCTGCTCTTCAGTCTCCATATACTCTGTAGATATTAGGCCATCTTGAATTTTATCCCGAACAAAATGACAGTCGACCTCTATGTGCTTGGTTCATTCATGGAACACATGATTAGATGCAATATAAATAGAAGCTTTGTTATCACACCATAATTTAGCTGGAATAATAGTTTTCAGTCCTACTTCATTCAAAAGTTGATATATCCAAACTATCTCACATATAGATTTTGCCATAGCTCGATACTCTGATTCTGCACTTGAACGTGAGACAACATTTTGCTTCTTACTTTTCCATGAAATTAAGTTTCCTCCAACAAAAACACAAAACCCTGTTGTAGAACTTCTATCTATCTTAGAACCTGCCCAATCAGCATCTGAAAAGCATTCAACCTGGTTATGCCCATGATTTGTATATACAATACCAAGCCCAACTGTTCCTTTTAAGTAGCATAAAATCTGTTCTAAAGCAGTCCAATGGTGAACTGTTGGAGATGACATGAATTGACTTACAACACTAACAGAATATGCAATGTCTGGACGAGTAACAGTAAGATAATTCAATTTTCCCACCAATCTTCTATACATTTCTGGATTTTCAAATAATTTTCCTTCTTTTGTTAGTTGCATATTTGGAATCATTGGAGTACTACATGGTTTTGATCCTAGCTTTCCTGTTTCTTTTAGTAAGTCAAGCACATACTTTCTTTGAGATAAGAGTACCTTTGTTACTCCTTATAACCTCAACACCTAAAAAATATTTTAGTTCTCCCAAATCTGTTGTGTGAAACTGAGTATGAATAAATTGTTTAAGAGACCCAATCCCTATTTTGTTGCTTCCTGTAATAACAATATCATCCACATAAACAACTAGCAAAATAATTCCATTCTCTGAATTTTTATAGAACACCGAGTGATCTGCTTTTTTTTCTTCAAACCAAAATTCTCAATAGCTTGACTTAATTTTCCAAACCAAGCACGAGGACTTTGTTTTAGTCCATATAAATTTTTTTAAGACGACATACTAAACCATTCTCCCCCTGAGCAACAAAGGCAGGTGGTTGCTCCATATATACTTCCTCTTTAAGGTCGCCATGAAGAAAAGCATTTTTAATATCAAGTTGATGTAAAGACCAGTCATATGTACCAGCAAGAGAAATAAATAATCGTATCAACATTAATTTTGCAACAGGAGAAAATGTTTCAGACTAATCCACTCCATAAGTTTGAGCAAATCCTTTCACAACTAATCGAGCTTTTAAACGAGCAACTGATCCATTTGAATTAACTTTCATAGAGAATACCCATTTGCATCCTATAGCTTTCTTACCAATAGGTAATTTTACTAAATCCCATGTATTATTAAACTCCAAAGCATTCATTTCATCAATCATTGCTTTTCGCCAACCAGGAATAGATAGGGCTTTAGTAATAGATTTAGGAATCAAAATTGAGTTAAGAGAAGTAATAAACAAATATAAAGAAGTGGATAAGTTATTATATGAGACAAACGATGAGATAGGGAAGGTACATTTGCGTTTTCCTTTTCTCAAAGCAATTGGGAGATCTAAATCAGAGGAAGTGATTATTTTTGTTCAGTAATGGGATCAACTGGAGGAGATATATTAGAGATATCGGTATTTTGGTCAGAAGATGTTTCAAAGTTTTGGGTGGATGAGTCAATAGGAACAGTCTGAGTAAGATATATAAGAAAATCATCACTGTCTTGAATAGGAGAAGTGGTAGAATCGGATTTTGAAAAGAAAGGTGTATTTTCAAAAAAGTTGACATCAATGGAGACTATATACTTATTAAGACTAGGACAAAAACAACGATATCCTTTTTGAAGTCGTGAATAGCCAACAAAAATACATTTCAAAGATTTTGGATCAAGTTTAGTTATTTGTGGCCTTACATCTCTAATAAAGCAAGTACTACCAAAAATTTTAGGACTAACAGAGAATAAAGGTTTGTTGGGGAACAAAACTTTATATGGAATTTCCCAATTAAGTATGGAAGATGGCATACGATTTATGAGAAAGCAGGCTGTAGAAACTGCATCGGCCCAAAAATATTTAGGAACATTCATTGAAAATAAAAGAGCACGTGTAGTTTCAAGAAGATGACTATTTTTTCTTTCTGCCACACCATTTTGTGATGGAGTGTCAACACACGATGTTTCATGAAGTATTCCATGTTGAGTCATATAAGAGTGAAATATAGCAGATGTATATTCTTTAGCATTATCACTTCGTAATGTACGAATGCAAGTATTAAATTGATTTTTGATTTCAGCACAGAAGCCAGAGAATATAGAAAATAATTCAGATCGATTTTTCATAAGATAAAGCAAAGTTGTACGAGAATAATCGTCTACAAATGTAATAAAATATCTGAATCCAGATTTAGACAAAATTGAGCAAGGGCCCCAAATATCATAATATACAAGTTCAAAAGGAGCACTAGCACGTTTATTAATTCTAAGACTTCTACCATGACGATGATGTTTAGTAAACTGACATGCTTCATAATCTAGTGTAGACAAAAAACTGTATTGAGGACAAAGCTTCTTGAGAAGAGAAAGAGATGGGTGGCCTAACTGAAAATGAGTATTGAGGGCGGAGGTGATACTTGAACAAGTTATGGAAGGTGACGAATCAAGAATATACAGCCCTCCAGACTCATGCCCCTTACCAATAATCTGCTTCGTTGTTAGATCCTGAAAAACACAATGATTTGAAAAAAAAGATATGGAACAATTTAGATTATGAGTGATCTGACTAACGGAAAGTAAATTGAAAGATAATGATGGCAAATGTAAGACAGAGGGTAAAGAGAGAGTAGGAGTAGGATTAACAACCCCGATCCCTTGGACATAAGAAAGAGATCCATCGGCTAAAATAACTGAACGATTGGAAGTGTTTGAATGATACTTCGAAAAGAGTGAGGAATTACCTGTCATATGATCAGTAGCACCTGAATCAATGACCCATCTATTTCCTGAATTAGCTAGAGCAGTTACTGATAAGGAATCCTTTGAAGTTTCTTGATGTTTTAGGAATTTAGCAAACTCATCGATATAATCATGCATTGTCTTATTACCAGAGGTTCTAGGGATATTGAAATCATTAGTTCCCAAAATTTGACTAGCCCCAATATTTGTTTGTCCAGCGTTAAACAAACCCAAGTTATTACCACCAATGCCTGCAAAATTTGAATTTGCAATTTGCCTACTGCCTCCAAACTACCCTGTTCCAAACTGACTAGAACCAAACTGACCAGTGCCACTTCCATTATGAATACCATATTGCCTCTGCATATTTTTATACTGAAGTTTTCTGCATTCCAATTTGGTATACCCAGTTTTTTTACAGTAGTTACATACAACATTTCGAGAATCAGTTTTGCTCAAGTTCTGATTATTCCAATTCATATTCCTAGAGACAAGAGCATTATTGTGAACAGAGTTATTACTCGAAGAAGCCAAGTTCTCTGCTCGAAGAAGTCGACTAAACACATCTTGTAACGAAGACATATCACTTCCAGACAGGATTTGAGCTTTAGCAGAATCAAAATCAGAAGCCAATCCACCAAGGAAACTCATGATCGCCATCTGCTCGTGCTGCTTTTGTTGGATCTTTACGTCTGAACTTAAGGGCAAAAGCAAGTTAAACTCTTCATAGGTCTTCTTGAAATTCATGAAGTATGTCATCAATGATTGTTCATTCTTTTTAACACGGTAGAAAGATTTGCAGACCTCGTACATTCGAGACAGATTTCCTTTCCCAAAGTATAAAAATTCCAAATAATCTAATAACTCTTTAACGAATTCGCAGTGGTTAACTAAGCCAATTACCTCATTATCAATCGAATTTCGAATTTTAAGAAAGAGGCGAGCATCGTCACAAAGCCAATTCAGATGATCTTTCTCAGTTGAATCTGGTCGCGGTGGGTTGTCACTCAGATGATTATCTTTCTCAATGCTCCTGAGATAAATGTGCACAGTTTTGCTCTAGTCTAGGTATTTGGCGGCTCCGTTTAACTTGTGGTCAATAATTTTTGATAATATCGGCACCACGTCCATCACCGTCGATACTTTTTCTTCACCCATTTAAGCCAAGAAGAAAACCAAAAACTTGATAAGAAATCCCCAAAATTGACGCAGAGAAGAACACCAAGGTTTCAGAAACAAAGATCGAATTTTTTGAGAGGAAACTTCGGATAATTTTGAAGCAGATTGAATACGAGGTTTTAAAAAAAGGAAGGAAAGCCTTGGTTTGATTAATTTTCTGATTTGAGATACGAGATTGAATACGATATTCAATACCTAACTTTGAATTGATTTGAGATAATTTTCTGAGACTGACTCTGGTACCATGTTAATTGGTAAGGTATTGAATATAATTCATGAGAACAAACATAGAAGAGAAAGCAAAAGCAACTTATTTTATTGATACCAATACAATTCATTTATAAGGAGAGGTGTTTATATATACACACCAAATAGTTAAAACAGGAAAGTTTATAATAGGAAAGGTAATCAATGGAAATAAGTAAATAAGGAAAGGTAAGGGAAAATGGTAAATATAGAGTAAATCACCCTATATTTAACAGTACTCGTAGAGTGCTTCTTTCCGGTAAACTGTAGCCTAACCAACCCAAGCTCAAAGCTAGAACTTTAGTTAGTTGAAAAGGAAAGAAGCAAATAAAAATTCAAGGCCCATATTAGTTGTATAATACAATTGAGCACCGTTCAAGGAAATAAATATTAATTGTATATGAAATACACCGTTCTTAATATAAAGCACCAATTGTGTTTCTGAGAATTAATTGTGGAGTAATTTCATATACAATTAGTATTTATTAGCCTTTAGCTGAAGTTGTCTCACCTGCATTTTTGAATTAGTGGGCTCTTTTATGTGTTTCAAGTACGTTTTTTCGTGTTCGATGTTTAAGAATTAATCTTGTATGTAAGTCTTCTTTAATAGCTTTACGTAGTAACCTTATACATCTTCTTGGCTATTCTAGCCTTCTATTGCTATTTCTTAATTGACTTACCTGTATTTTTGATGATATTTTATAGGTTTATTATTGTTTTTTATTTGGATATTTGAAACCATTATTTGGTTGTTTAATACATAATATTTTTACCATTGTTTCTCTTTGTTACCTATTGTTGTATGGTTCTTGTAGGATCTAGATTAACCCTAGAGGGGGGGTGAATAGGGTTATCGCAATCTTCTCGAATTAAACACGTAATCAAACTGCAGATAAATAAATATGCAGAAAAGTAAATCACACACAGAATTTACCCAGCTTCGGCAACCCCTGCCTACTGCTGCATTCCCAGATTTCTATTAGAATTAAACAGTATCCCGCTTACAAACACTCCTACAGACTCGCACACCCTACTCCGCCTATAGAGTTTCGTAAACTCGCACACCCTGCTCACTGAACTAACCCTAACTAGACAATCTGACACTACCTAAACCCTAGGTGGTGATTTACCCTTACTTGACTTGAAAAAAAGTAAAAACTGAAAACTAAAAACACAGGTTAAAACCAGGGCAAAATTTAAATTGAAAATTTAAAATAATTTTTGCCCTCAAATAATAAATAACCCTAGAAAACAAGACTGGCCCACAAATTTAAAACTAAACCCTAAGTAATAAACTAGCCCGGCCCATTCTTTATTTTCTTTAGACAAATGTCGGCTTGCTTCAATTCCCGTTCGATCCCCTTTATCTGATGAAAGAAATTTGGCGATTAGAAAAGTAGGGCTCCGTTCTTCTTTATGGCGATTCTGGAATTGTTAGCTTCGCCTTCTTGAATCTCTATTGTATCTGGAATCAAGGTTACGACTTCTATTTGCTTGCTCCTGGAATTAGGGCTTTGTGGATCTTTTCGAAGCCACGCCTTTGTTGATCGATTAATGGATATTTGCGTGTTGATTTGTCGATCGTTCGTCTCCTTGTAGCTTGCTTCGGCTGCTTCGATGTTTGATCGAGTTCGACTTTGGTATGTGATTATTTGCCTTTTGTTTCTTCTGGTTTGCTTGCTTGAACTCGATGCTTTAAATGCCAGTGATGATTGGGCTTTTATAGGGTTTAAATCCCTGTATATTCGTTCGTATAATATAATTTGAATTTGTCAAGTGAATTGCTCTGGCCGCTGATTTTTGTTTCGATGCTTGAGATATTCTTGACTTGTTCAATAATCGTATATATTTTCTGGTAGCTTGATTAACACGGTTTTGCTTGTTTTCGTGATGACCACGGCTTTGAATTTACTGCTTCGTGAATTTCTTGTTTTGATTTGTTCGACTCATGACTTCGATCATTTTGAACTTGTCTGTATATCATTACTTTGAAACTGTTTCGACTTGATCATTTAACATCACCTGACTAACTTCTCTGACCTTCACTGATATAGTTTGTGTGAATTGTTACTTCATGTATGAACTGTAGCCCTTTATGAAGCAGTCAGCATTTGATTTTGTTATTTACTATCATGTACATTCTCTGTTGCACTGTTTGTCACTTGAACTTCGAGTTACATTCTAACCTGACTTTGACATGCTTTCTGTCATCACCTTACTTTGATCTTATCTAACTATTGTTTGGTGATGATCACTATTTTGATCTGGTCATTTGAACTATAGCTTTTGTGTAGTCTGGTATCACCTGTGACTTGAGTTCATTGCTATGTCTTTTGTGCATTAGTCACTTGAACTTGTTTCTTTGACTTGTAGCCTCTGTACATTCATGTAGTATGGTTTCACATGCATACTGCCTATACATGCTTGGTTCTTGATTTCTGGATTGATGTACATGTGTTCACTTGATCATGGTTTCATTGTGATAGCTTCACTGTTGTATGTTTCAGTGCTGTTGACATTGTGTACATGTTTATTTGATACTGCTGAAACAGTGGCATTGATATTGAGACCTGAGTTGAATCCGATGGATTTGACCTTGTGCTGAAGTCGATATTTTATTTATATTGCACCTGAGTTGAACCCATCTTTTTATTTGGGTTTGACCTTGTGCTGATTGTCGAGACTTTATTTATATTGCACCTGAGTTGAACCCGTCTTTTTATTTGGGTTTGACCTTGTGCTCACCTGTCCTTGTAAATTTATCAAGTGTATATACATATATCGGTGTGCACGGCTTTGTGGCATGTACAGTGATACACTGTGCATGTCACAAGTTGTTCGTGTGTGACAGATTCAGAATTAAATGATGACGAACAATCCAAATAACTGAGGCAAATAATATTTTCAAAATCCATATTTTGTTTTATACTGCAGAAACATTTTATTTTCAATTTTACTGCGTCAATGTATATTTCTGCAGATTGCTCAGATGCTGGACTCACATCAGAATGAAGTTGAAGATAAATACGAGTGTGAGTGATATGTAGTGAGGAACTGATGTAACTATGAAATTGTGATGTAATTGTATTGTGACTGAAATTGTATAGTTATAGTGAGAGCTTGAAATTGTACTATCAAAATTGTAATAAATATTTGTTTGAATAAAATATTCGTTTGAATTCCAATTCTGTGTTATTTATTTTATTCAGCAAATATTTATTTTATCTGTGAAAAATAAAATAGTACAATATCAAATACATTTAAATGAATGTATATATGTTTATTATCATCAAACAAAAAACATATACATGCATATTCCACAATCTCCCCCTTTTGATGATAACAAACATATATTTAAGATTTTGACTATTGTAAATGTATTTGATTATTCAATTTGCTCCCCCTATTTAAATGCTCTCTTTCTACACAATACTCCCCCTACATATATGCATAAGAATAAAATATGCAATATGAATCTATATGCAAATAGAAAATATGTGAATTTTATTTTCCAAAATCTTAACCTTTCTCTCCCCCTTTTGTTATCAGCAAAAGAACAATAGTAATAGAAAAAATAGAGATATAGTGATAGACATTAATACAATATTAAAGCTCAATCGAGTGTAAATATTAATTTCAATAAGAAAATCAAACAAAAATCATAAATACTTTAATTGACGCATATTCCACTTTAGAATGATAAGATGATATCATCAAGTAAAACCATATAGTTGTGTCTTTTTGTGGTATATCTATTTCAGGAAATTTGAATATCTACTAACCATGCATAACCGTTAGGACTTTTAAATGCGATTAGTAGTATTCCCAATTTTTATTTTTATTTTAAAAATGAATTCAAGTATCTTCTAACCACGCATAACCGTGAGGACTTTTAAATGGGATTAGAATCAACTTGTCTATTTAATCAATTAATTTTGATATGCGTTCCATACATGCATAACCGTGAGGACTTTTAAATGAGCATGGAAGCACATAATCAAAAAAAATCCAAGTAATTCACCCATGCATAACCGTGAGGACTTTTAAATGAGAGTGAATATTTTGGATATTTTAATTTATTGTTAGAAATATAATAAAATTGAAGCACAAATGATTTCCCGTTTAAACTACCACATATTGACATACTATATTGTCTTTTGATGTGTGATGGTTGATAGAAAAATGATAGAAATAGAAATGATCATGGAATTTTTGTCCACAAAATTTTTTATAACTCTTGTTTAAATTTCTAAAGAAATTTTATAATTATACTTTCTTAAGTCATAATATATGATTAATATCAACACTCATCTTATTTTCAATCACTATATATCTTTTTAGACAATTATTAGGGGATCAGATTAGTTTAAAATCAATTTCAAAAATAATTATAAAATCAAATAATTAATCTGAAAAGAGTGGTTAACAGAAATTATTTTCTAGAAGAGGTTTAAGAAAAAAAATTCTGCTAAATTGAAAAATTATTTCAAGTGAAAAATGTGCATATATTTTCTTTGAAAAATGATGCAGCTAATGAAAGTCAATAAATAATCACATTTCACTAGTAATTTTTCTAACAACTACATTGCCAGTGAAATCTGCATCTGATTTTTACTTTCACTCAGTAATCACTCGTTTGAAGTCATAGACCAGATTATGAAATTTCAACAAACTCTTTCAGAAAAATGTTCAACAATGAAATTCTCTTGAAATTGAATTGAAGTCGTGTAAACAATCAAACAAACATTATAGTGTCAATTTCAAAAACCGTAGAATAAACAACTATATTCATGAGAAGTCAACAGTTATTTAAAACATCATTATTATTTCAAAGCAAATTCTTGAAATTTCACCAATTTCATAAAGTTTCAACAATTTCCACAATTTCTTAAAAACCTTTTCATAGCATGAGTAATCAGTAATCAATCAACATCATAATTTGACCAAACATATTAAATTCAATGATGAAGAAAAAATGGTTGGTCAACTTTTAAGCACAAATCAAAGTCATAGATAAGAGCAAGTCATGTAAGATCATATCAAGTAAATTAGAATCTGTCAACCATCATAATTACTTCGAGTAAATCTTTTTAAAGATGATTGAAAAAAAAAACAGAATTAATCATCATCAATCATTTCACATAACTGGCTGATTTAATTCAGATTATGGTGCAAATTTTCACATTTTATCTATCGTTTGAAAATAAATACAATTACCTGTTATACCTGTACGATAATCTTTCGTTGTTTGCCCATTGTGAATCTGTCACCTTTATACTAGGCTAAGGAACGTTGATTTGTCGCCTGTTGTGTATCTGGAACAGCCAGAATCCAGATAACACTAATGTTGTTCCTTAGCCTGCCACCACACCTACACGGTTAAAGATTTATGTGACCTATTTGTTTTTATAGGTCCATGGTTGTTAGTGGCAGAATAATTGTGAATAAACAATCCCTTTGGAACCCAAATTTGTTTTGTTCTTTCATTCTTGTTCCAATAGACATGAAATTTATTTGTAGAATTTTTAGAAACCCAAACTTGTATAAATTTTGTGTTCTTGTTCTTATGACTATGATGTCCATTTATTTCACATCCAGTAAAGACACTCTTTCCTTTAGCACTATCAACTTGTGTTTTTCCAAAACCTATTCCTTTTCTATTGTTAGCAAACAATTGATTTCCCAATAACATATTGAATGATTTTTCTCCTCTTGAAAAGTTATTCAGAGTTTTCTCAAGATTTTGGACTTTGGTTTTTAGTGTTGTGTTTTCAGTCACAAGTGAGGTGCATCTATTTATAAAATCCTTTCTCCTAGTGTCAATGGTTTCCTTAAGATTCAAGTTTTCTTTTTCAAGATTCTCAAAGTTATTCTTCAGTTTTGATAATTCTGAATCTAAAGTTTTACAGTTTTTACAGTCTAGGTTTTGAATATTTTCAAGTTCAGTGTCTAACCTAAAATTTTCACGGGCAAGTTCTCTCCTATCAGATTTCAGTTTTTCAATTTTAGAATCTAGAGCATCAACTGTTTTAGTAAGATCAAGGCACATAAAGACAAGTTCTTTATAAGAATAGTTCTTTACCTCACTAGATTCCTCTGAGCTTGCTTCTGAATCTGATCTTGTCATAAGACACAAATCAGCCTCCTCTGAGCTATTATTCGAAACTTCCTCTCCTTTTTCATCATCCCAAGTTGCTGCAAAGGCCTTCTTCTTCTTTTTCTTTCCTTTGTTGTTTTTGAGAGACAGTTTTGTTTGAAGTGGCCAGGCTTATTGCAGTTATAACAAGTCACTTAATTATCGGAATTGTCAGAATCTTTTGACCTATTACCATTTGTTTTCTTCTTGCATGGCCCGAATCTTGACCATTTTCTAAGATTATTGACAGCCATTGCAAGCTCTTCAATTGGATCTTCTTCTTCTTCATCGCTCTCTTCTTTGCTCTTTAAGGCAATCGTCTTCTTCTTTGATTCGGAGTTGTTGCGTTTCTCCTTTGTTTTTAGCTCAAGCTCATATGTCATCAAGTTGCCGATCAACTCCTCCATGCTTAGTTTACTCAGATCTTTCGATTCTTGTATTGTCGTGACTTTTGCCTCAAAGTTCATCGATAAGACTCGTAGTATCTTCCTCACTAGCTCTACCTCAGAGAATACCTTTCCAAGCGCTCTAGCATTGTACACCAAGGTTGAGAAGCGTCCAAACATGTCCTTTATAATCTCGCCTTTGTCCATCACAAAATTCTCGTATTCATTGCTGAACAGGGCTAGACGAGACTCCTTGACTTGAGAAGTTCCTTCGTGTGTCACCTCCAAAGTATGCCAAATTTCCTGTGCTGTTTGACAATGAGAAATTCTATTAAATTCAGTTTTATCAAGAGCACAGATCAAAGCATTCATGGCTTTAGCATTCGTAGTTTTTAATTTCTTATCATTAGCATCCCACCTCTCCTTAGGTTTAGGAATTTTAGTATTACCAATAGTTATAGTGGGAGATTGATAGCCAGATTCAATAATATCCCAAACATCATAATCAACAGAACTAAGATAAATACCCATCCTAACCTTCCAGTAAGCATAATCATTCCCATTAAACATAGGTGGCATAGCAATAGATTGCCCCTTAGAAAAAGCATTATTTGATGGATTCATGACTCTAGAGTTAAAGAAAAAATACCAGGCTCTGATACCACTTGTAGGATCTAGATTAACCCTAGAGGGGGGGTGAATAGGGTTATCGCAATCTTCTCGAATTAAACACGTAATCAAACTGCAGATAAATAAATATGCAGAAAAGTAAATCACACACAGAATTTACCCAGCTTCGACAACCCCTGCCTACTGCTGCATTCCTAGATTTCTATTAGAATTAAACAGTATCCCGCTTACAAACACTCCTACAGACTCGCACACCCTGCTCCGCCTATAGAGTTTCGTAAACTCGCACACCCTGCTCACTGAACTAACCCTAACTAGACAATCTGACACTACCTAAACTCTAGGTGGTGATTTACCCTTACTTGACTTGAAAAAAAAGTAAAAACTGAAAACTAAAAACACAGGTTAAAACCAGGGCAAAATTTAAAATAATTTTTGCCCTCAAATAATAAATAACCCTAGAAAACAAGACCGGCCCACAAATTTAAAACTAAACCCTAATTAATAAACTAGCCCGACCCATTCTTTATTTTCTTTAGACAAATGTCGGCTTGCTTCAATTCCCGTTCGATCCCCTTTATCTGATGAAAGAAATTTGGCGATTAGAAAAGTAGGGCTCCATTCTTCTTTATGGCGATTCTGGAATTGTTAGCTTCGCCTTCTTGAATCTCTGTTGTATCTGGAATCGAGGTTACGACTTCTATTTGCTTGCTCTTGGAATTAGGGCTTTGTGGATCTTTTCGAAGCCGTGCCTTTGTTGATCGATTAACGGATATTTGCATGTTGATTTGTCGATCGTTCGTCTCCTTGTAGCTTGCTTCGGCTGCTTCGATGTTTGATCGAGTTCGACTTTGGTATGTGATTATTTGCCTTTTGTTTCTTCTGGTTTGCTTGCTTGAACTCGATGCTTTAAATGCCAGTGATGATTGGGCTTTTATAGGGTTTAAATCCCTGTATATTCGTTCGTATAATATAATTTGAATTTGTCAAGTGAATTGCTCTGGCCGCTGATTTTCGTTTCGATGCTTGAGATATTCTTGACTTGTTCAATAATCGTATATATTTTCTGGTAGCTTGATTAACACGGTTTTGCTTGTTTTTGTGATGACCACGGCTTTGAATTTACTGCTCCGTGAATTTCTTGTTTTGATTTGTTCGACTCACGACTTCGATCATTTTGAACTTGTTTGTATATCATTACTTTGAAACTGTTTCGACTTGATCATTTAACATCACCTGACTAACTTCTCTGACCTTCACTGATATAGTTTGCGTGAATTGTTACTTCATGTATGAACTGTAGCCCTTTATGAAGCAGTCAGCATTTGATTTTGTTATTTACTATCATGTACATTCTCTGTTGCACTGTTTTTCACTTGAACTTCGAGTTACATTCTAACCTGACTTTGACATGCTTTCTGTCATCACCTTACTTTGATCTTATCTGACTATTGTTTGGTGATGATCACTATTTTGATCTGGTCATTTGAACTGTAGCTTTTGTGTAGTCTGGTAACACCTGTGACTTGAGTTCATTGCTATGTCTTTTGTGCATTAGTCACTTGAACTTGTTTCTCTGACTTGTAGCCTCTGTACATTCATGTAGTATGGTTTCACATGCATACTGCCTATACATGCTTGGTTCTTGATTTTTGGATTGATGTACATGTGTTCACTTGATCATGGTTTCATTGTGATAGCTTCACTGTTGTATGTTTCAGTGCTGTTGACATTGTGTACATGTTTATTTGATACTGCTGAAACAGTGACATTGATATTGAAACCTGAGTTGAATCCGATGGATTTGACCTTGTGCTGAAGTCGATATTTTATTTATATTGCACCTGAGTTGAACCCGTCTTTTTATTTGGGTTTGACCTTGTGCTGATTGTCGAGACTTTATTTATATTGCACCTGAGTTGAACCCGTCTTTTTATTTGGGTTTGACCTTGTGCTCACTTGTCCCTGTAAATTTATCAAGTGTATAGACATATATCGGTGTGCACGGCCTTGTGGCATGTACAGTGATACACTGTGCATGTCACAAGTTGTTCGTGTGTGACAGATTCAGAATTAAATGATGACGAACAATCCAAATAACTGAGGCAAATAATATTTTCAAAATCCATGTTTTGTTTTATACTGCAGAAACATATTATTTTCAATTTTACTGCGTCAATGTATATTTCTGCAGATTGCTTAGATGCTGGACTCACATTGGAATGAAGTTGAAGATAAATACGAGTGTGAGTGATATGTAGTGAGGAACTGATGTAACTATGAAATTGTGATGTAATTGTATTGTGACTGAAATTGTATAGTTATAGTGAGAGCTTGAAATTGTACTATCAAAATTGTAATAAATATTTGTTTGAATAAAATATTCGTTTGAATTCCAATTCTGTGTTATTTATTTTATTCAGCAAATATTTATTTTATCTGTGAAAAATAAAATAGTACAATATCAAATACATTTAAATGAATGTATATATGTTTATTATCATCAAACAAAAAACATATACATGCATATTCCACAGTTCTATACGGCAAATTTTTGTAAGTTAAAATTTTGTTGCTTTGATTCAACATTTGAATCCTTTAGATTTTCAGAGTTTAGGTAAAGTTTATAGTTTGTGTATGTTTGATTTTTTGATCATTTTGGTGTTTCTCTTTGTTACCTATTGTTGTATGGTTCTTTAAGGTAAAGTTTTGTAAGTTAAAATTTTGTTGCTTTGATTCAACATTCGAATCCTTTAGATTTTCAGAGTTTAGGTAAAGTTTATATCCAGTGTATGTTTGATTGTTTGATCATTTTGACTACTAGAACTGCTAAGCATTTCATTTAGGAATCATTTGATTACTTGACAAAGAATTTCTATGATTTCTTATAATTTAAAAGTAAACAATGTAGCAGCTAGCAAAGGATTTCTATTTGTCTATGGTTTGACATCTACACTATGTAGCAGCCTTTCTTGGCTAGTTGTTTTTACATGTTGATTTCAGTGAATTTCACTGTCATATAAATAAATGACCTCATGATACAACTACACTAAGGTTATCTTTGATGAAGACTACATTTATTACATAGGGTTGTCAACTAATCACCATATATAAAGATCTAGTTTACTAAGCAGGATACGATACAATATAGTTTCAAAAGTTATATATATAAATCATGGACATTGAATTTTTTGCAAACCTGTACAGTTATCTTGAGTGTATTAAACTATCATGGTAATTTGATTCAACATCGTTTCTGTTACTTAATTTGTACAACATGTTAAATTTTAACAGTTTATGGAGCTAATAATTTGTTATATTATTTATGTGAAACAAATCATGCTAGACCACATGGGGAGTATTATTTAATAGGTCCACTAAATCAACTAGTTGATAATTTATCTGAATTTTGGTTTTAACCAGTGGTAAGTGCATAGTCATTGTAAAGTCTTTTGTCCATGTATAGTGGGTCTTTAAGAGTGAATTCCACATATCATCTGTGGCTTATTTGTTCGGTGACCACACTTAAACTTCTACCTACCAATCTAACAGTCAATACAATATTGTATAGGAGCAGATTTCTTCAAATATAACAAAAGATAAGTATATGAGTATTGCTCAGATTACTCATGAAAGGCAAATATATACACATATATGTAAACTTCTTAGACGATTCATTTTTAATTAATTATAAAATTTTATAATCATTTTATTTTAGTTCAGTGCTGTAAAATAATACGTGAAACTAATCTGTTGTTAAGGAGCTGCTGCATGTATAGACTACAACATTTCATAATAATTTGAATCATTTGACAACTTCTTTTTTCTAACCAATCTTCTTAATTCTTTCTTCGAGCTTTTTCTAAAACTTTTTCAGAAGATGAGCTGATATATCTAAGATCATAATATAATTTATTAGAACCAAATGGAGATGGACACATATCTTTTGAAATTTTTGAAAAGTTAGTAGGAAATCATGTTTTCTTTGCCCCCTTATGTTCTATGTGTAGACAATTAGGTACACAAAATTTATTTTGAAAATGTTATTAATCTTCATGTTTACCTTGTTATGTGTAATTTAAGGCACTATTACACAAAGTAACAGATGCTATAGAGGAGGCTGAAGTTCATGATATTTTGAATGTGGTATGATATTTCATTACCTTTTTACAAAGTAACAGATGCTCTCTCATATATTCTTAATGCATAATTTTGCTGCTCTCTCATATATTCTTAATGCGCATAATTCTACATAATTATAATCTTTGAATATAACAAGATCAGCCTAAGAGCATATTGAAAATGTATAACGTTATGAGTCTTGTTGTATAGAAATAATGTTAATTATTTTGTATCTTTGGTTTTGTTCTTAAAAAAGGTGAAGCCCGTGCATATTTGTCAAATAATTTAAGAGAAGTAATCAAGAAAAGGCTGTTTAGTGATTCAATTGAAACTAATAAAAGAAATATTTTATCTATCTATAATGTACATATAAGACTTGTGCAAACCTTAGCATAGAACGCTAGAAGTTTGATGTTAAGCAAAGTATTAGCATTGATTAAAAAGTCTAGATCTATTTATCAATAGTTTTTTTTATTGTTTTTAGCTATTTGTATTGTTATTTAACTTGAAGGTCACTTATAGGTAATGCGTATGAATGAAATGTTTTTGATGGTGTAGTGCTGTGTACTATCTGCGTTATTTTATTTTTTTGAAACTCTGTTTTATTCTTATTATGCAGTGCACTAACATTTTCTGTTCTGATTTGCCTACTTGGACTTCACTAATAATCTGAGTGAGTTGATACAACTAAAAGTTCACATGCTAAAGGTACTAGATTTTAGTGTTGTTTAGTTACTAAATCACATGATTATTTGCATTGTTATAGTATACTTATGAGTTTAATAGAATTTCCAACATTGTTTAGTAGATAAATCATGTATTCTGAATTCTTATTTGCATAGCCTTTTTTGATTTTTTTTTATGCACTTATGTCCATGCTCTTCTACTCTTGTTTGTTAAACTTATAAGAAAAGGTTGTCGAAAACAGTTCTTCATTTCACGTTCAATAACTAAACTCATTCATTTACAAATTTATATAATGTATTTTTCATTTTACTGATAGGTTGTACAAAAATTTAACTGCCTTGATAATTCAAATGAGGAAGAAATAGATGCTGAAGTGGATGGTATCATGGCATGCTCTCAATATCACACACCTTACGGATATAAGGAGCTTATGCTATTGTCAACTCAATTTAAGCGCCTTGGTTAACTTAACTTTGAAGTTTTTCTTTGAGATAATTTACAACAATCATTTCTTTGTCCAGTTGATTGTTCTCCAATACAAAGATGAGGGCGAAATGGGCAGTAAGCAAGATCAAACCTAACACAATAAATATATCTTCTAACTATCAGCAAAGAGAGACATGTGTTCCTAAATCTGCATGTATAGATTTGTAGTCTGGTTGAATATTTTTGTAACGAATTGGGTTGATCTACTTTTTAACATGTATGATATGTAACTTATGTCAAAAGATGTAACTTAACGATGTTGTATGCTGAATTTTTTTTATGAAATTCAATGTATTTGCTTTTGTTGTGTACATGTAAAGGATTGATGTTGTGTAGAAATTGCTGCTGTAAAGAAACTATTGTAAAGAAAAATAAATTCGTCACGATTATAAGTGTTAGTAAATTCAAAAATAAATTATTAGTCTTCAATTTAATAACGGTTATAACTGTTACAAATATTATAATCTGTCACGGTTATAACAGTTACGTATTATAATAATTGTAATGGTTATAAACGTTGCAATTTTTGTAAGAAAAATTTGTCACGCCCTTCGTATCAACGGTTATAACCATTACAAATTGAATTTCTAATGGTTATAACCATTACAAATACACTGTTCTGGTGTTGTGTTTGGACTTAGGGCACAAACTTTCATGGTGAAGAAATTTTTGTACAAGTATCTACAAAGACTCATCAACTTTTGTTTCATTCTTTTTTAATAGTATGTCGATGAAAGACATCTTATACATAAATAAAGCATTAAACTCGTCCACATACTCGAAGACCAAGATATCTCTCTACTTTAGCTCTGAAAACTTCCTACACAGCACCAACTTTTTGACAACTTATATGAACTTTTGCTCAAATCTAGTTTTGAACTGATCTTAAGTGAATTGGTCCTTGGTAGTAGCAACCTTAAAAGCGTTCCACTAGTTCATAGCTCTACCTTGGAGCTGTCAAGAAGCCAACCTCCTTCTCATAGCATCATCTAACTCTAAACCATCAAAGATTCTCTTGTAGGTATCAAACCAGTCCTACACTTCCATAGCTGATTCGATTCCTTGGAATGGTTTTCCACCAAGATTTAAAAAATCTTTATTCAGCTTCACAAAATCGGCTCTGGGCGCCTACACTTGAGCACCACCACCAACAATAACTTTTGGAGTGGTCGCTTGAGTATTTTGCAGCATGTCCGCCATCATCATATTGAACATAGCTTACAAGTCAGGATTAACAGCCCTTGATCCATCTCCTTCCTTCTCGACTCCAAAGACAGAGTTCCTCACACCATTTCTTGTATGGCAGCTCATTCTTGACCTATAACAAGAATGATCAGTTTCTCATAAAGAAAATGCATTAATGGTACTCATGTATGCAATGCGACTTATACATAATATATATACTACTATATAGTTTTAAAAATCAAAATAAATAACAAGAATGATCCAGTCTAGGTTGTAACTCCTACTCTATCCCTACTGGGTCACGGTATTAGCTTAGGTTAACTATGCAACCTGGCTCTGATAACAATTTGATGATAGCCCTACACCTCCGGCATCCAATATACCTAAAAAGTGCACTACTATAGTGCCCAACCGATGTAGGACGATTGTCAAGGGTGAAAGAAGAGAGAACAATTATAGAACCTATTGTATTTCTCACAGCGCATTGAATAAAACATAAAAAACATCACAAATATAAAACAGCCAGGACATTATTGACTAAATGAACCAAAAATATCAGAGTGCATGGGTTAACAGAGTAATACATAATAATAGTAGAGTTTATACAACTAGAAATAAACTCAAGACAACTATCTCTAAATAAAATAGCTAACATTTTCTAGGCTCCACGGTGTCATACAACGGGATAAGCAATAGCAAGCCACAAATAAATACAAAAAAGGACATCTCCTACTCTTACATCTATATAGTATTGCATATAAACCAAACATATTATCTAGTCTAACCATTTAAGAGTACCTGAGATAATAAGAAGTAAAATCTCGAGTTAGACAACAGTCTGGTGTAAACAATAAACAATTTCAAATACCATTCAAGTCTATGTAGTAAGGAACAAAGGTATAAGAATCATACTCGACACGTCTCTGCATCCAAAGAGTTAGCACATAACAACTATAATATACCACTCCACTGTCATCATCATAGAGTATACAAACATCCTAAAATATTATCGGGTGTCTAGGTATCGAACTTTTAGATACAACATCATGTGACATCCCTAAAGCGATGAACAACAATTATAGTAATCATAGCAACCATATCATCCATCAAATGATCATCACTGTGACTCTATGTGCCCTGGATATACGTAACTCCTATGACCATTCCTCTACCAAAGGTTAATAGAAAAATCTCATTTCCTTGTGTACCCAAATATCGGCCCATAACTAACACTCTATCCCTTACATAACCCAGGGTATACGAATCCCTTCAATGTTTCAGGGAAGCCGATGAAGTACCTAAGGAGCATGCTTATAATACCATTGCTTACAAGTACACTAGAAAACACTACGAGTATCAACGATAACTTAGCACATGTATCTAAGCCCTTGGTTGCTCCATCCATTTCCATTCATCATCATAAAACCCTTCCATGTTCCATTCTTTTATAATGTAACGCTTCAACATTCAATCCATGAGTTTCCATCCATGAATCCATCTTGGTGGATCATCCTCATCACGACTTCATCAACATTGAGCCGCCATCATCAAAATGCCACAAGACGTCCACATTACTCATAGAACCAACACATTAAAGTTCCAAAGCCATCATGACGAAGATTCACTCCTTTTCCTCATCGTTTTATTGTCGATCTTCACTGTGTTACCGTTATCAAAAATGAATGCCGAATGATCGAACAAACGCATGTGTACGTACATCGAGACACCATACATATGCCCATAAAGCTATACCTCAGTTTGCCAACCTATGACGTTATTGGTATCAGACCATTTTTATGATCGTTACCGACCACGTAGGTTGACCTAAAACTTGGCCAAAATTGACTAAGTATTCCCACACTTTACCTTTCCTTGCCGTGGTGCAATCCTACAGTTCCATGCATCAAAATCGGAAGCAACCAATCACTTTCCTTAAAGCAACTTTGATCGATACCAATAACATTTTCCAAGCAAAATTTTGGCTAATTGTCCAAAATTTCACTTCTTGTATCATATCGTGCTTTTACCAAAGTTTCTCCATATAAGACCCAAAGCACTTGCTCTCTTAACTAAGGCTTGGTTGGTACCGATTGTAACTCATTTCCCTAAAATTTGGCTAAGTTTCCCGAACTCCTTTGCCACTTTTCCCCGAGCCTAATTTGAAGCACACTCGCCAACAACCCAAAGTAACCCTTGTATGTACTTGAAGCATCACCACCTTAACAAGTTTCGGTTCTCACTGATCAAAATTTGATTCCTCTTGATCGGTTTTGATGGCCAAATTTTGAGGCAACAAACCAGCTCCAAATCGCTTGGAATTTTTTGAGTAGACTCTCCACGACCTCCAATATGTCATATCCAAACTACATCATATTTTAAGCACTTAGGTGTCGTTTGCACGAACCAGCGTATCATATTCCTAACTATCTAAAACAACTAGCAAACATATCATAACAATTCATCCAAAATCAACTTCATTCCATAACTTCCAAACAACGCATTCAAATCATCCAAATACAATTTTGTAGCATAATTATCCCTAGATCTAGTTTACTAGAAAATAATAAGTATAATGGGTAAATGGTGTAAATCATATCCAAATTGAATCCAGCTTTTTAAACATGATTACTAGGTGTTGTTGATATCAGATCTAACTTTTAAAGCTCATTTAATCTCGATAATAAAGTTAAAAGCCATAATTTGATTATATCAATATGTATAGAATATTGAGAGAAGTAATATCACTCGCATAGCAAACAAATCACCCAACAGTCGCTTCAAATCTGAGATTAACAGTAGTGGCATGATTCCCTAAGCAGCTAAATAGTAGATCGTGAGATTACCCTTGCTAATTTCCTTTTAATGGTGATTATTAGGTAATTACAATGTGGAAAAGAGAAGATTTTTGATGAAAATTAGATTAATGAAAGTTTAGGCTTGTTTTGAGAAAAGGGAAAAGTGATTATATATGGACCATTATTCCCTATAAGGCATAAATTCTAAAATGGGTTAGTGGGCATATGTTTGGACCTAATTAATTACCTACTAATCTGGCCAGTTGTATTCTAAACTTAAAATGATCATATCTCTAAATGTTAAGCCCTTTTTCCTATTATAACCACTATACAGAAAGAGAAACCATCATCTCGATCTAATGAAAGTGGTTTCAGTCTCCAATTCACCTTCTACCAAAAGTCATAGGCTTCAAAAGATTTTCAAAGTCAAAATTGTTCGATAAAAATTCTAAAGATGGAAAATGTCCTTAATGGTCATTTTCTAAAGTTATAGAGTCATACGACCTCAAATGAATTAAATAATAATATTTTACAATCCTTCCAAAGGTAAAATATGGGTCGTTACAGCAATAATCAGCCAATAACTTCCCAGTTTGCTGCAGCAACAGTTCGTGCTTGCTTGTGCACATGCATAAATGCACTGTTGTTGTCTCCTTTTTTAATGAACTACAGGTCATCCCTTCTCTAGCATGGCAGCATCAGTGTTGCGTTCACTCCAGATCCTATCTCTGATCAACTCCAGCACCTTTTCTTGTGAACTCTGGCTAGAGCTTGGATTTTCTCCAATTTTATTCTCTTCTAATGATGGAGAGAACTTTTAGCTATTACATCTCCTTTCCCCTTAAAAAATGGACCTTGTCCCAAGATCTAAAGTGGGAAATTTCTTAATGAAATCCTAATACTCCTCCAAAGTGGCTTCCTCCTCTGATTGCTATTTCCACTTAACTAAATTTGAACTATGGGTTTATTGCCCCAGGGAACTATTCTCATGTCCAATATCTTTTTAGGTTCCTTATTAATTAAATTAATCTAAGATATCATATCTTCCTAAATAATCACCCCATTTCCCACTCTTTTCTTCTGTTATGACACATGAAAAATGTAACACCCCACCTCTATACCCATAGTATCCAGGAGCATTACAGAGTAATACCATCAGATAATACGAAGAATGAGGCTTTATGGGGTACACATGTGAATATTCCTTTGGACTAACACTGGTACGTATTAAAACATCAAGTATCACTGCAACAAAAAGACCCTTTAATAGCGTCTAAAAACGCTATAAAAGGCTTTTATAGAATTTTTATAAACGTTGTAAATCAACAAGTTGTAATAAGTCAATTGGCTATATTGCAACATAAGAAATGCTATAAAAAAAGCAAGTCTTTTTAAGCATCTTCAAAATCCTATAATAAGTCTCATTAATGGTGTTCATAAAATGCTATAAAAAAACCATTTATTATAATGACATGTTGGTATACAGTGGTCATAAAACGCTATTATTAACTGTAATAGCATTTCATAAATGCTATTATAGGCTTTCATAGCGTTCTAAAAATGTTATTAAATCATTTAATAGCGTTTTGGAAAGGCTACCAAATCCTTTAACATCGTTTTGGAAATCATTTTAGCAGTACGTACATATCCATTATCACACTATAATTGACAAATTTACATAAACACAATGTATCATTTCACACAATCATATCGATCACATTAAACGAAAAATAACTAACTATTCAACATTCACATGGAATAATGCATAATATATCGTAATATTTAATGAACATTACATTAAACGTGTAAATAATACAAGTAATAAAAGATCATTCTACACATGACGAGTAAATATGCAAATCAAAAAAGTTGTTGCTTCAAAAGAACTTCAAATCGCTAATAACGTAGCATGATGCCATTTGTACGCACTATAGATGAGTAATTACCTATGAAAAAGAAATTCAACAATTAGCAATTATAACTATACATACATACATATGTGTGTGTGTGAAACTTAATTATATAAATTAAATTAATTTATATGGAACTTAATTAATTTATATGAAACTTGATTAACATAGTTAATTTTTGTAAAATTAAATTGATTTATATACACTTCAATTAATTTTATAAAATTTAGTTAATTTATATAATCATATGTAAACGATATCAATAACATATGGAATTTCCTGAAATGGATGTAAATTTGTTTAAAATACTTTATTCAACAATTGCATGTATATTGTTATAAACTTATTATTCTTTATAAAACTTAATTAAATATTACAAACTTTAACTTAAAAAAACAATTGGCTTATTTAATTATTATAAAACTTAATTAACTTAGTTACTTATTTTAAACTTAGTTTTTTTTGTTATTATTATTATTATTATTATATTATTATTATATTATTATTAATATAATTACTTTATTTTATTACTATTATTATTATATTATTATTATTCTTTTAAATTTAGTTAATTTTTATAAAGTTAATAAATTTTCATAAAACTTAATTAACTTAGTTAATTTTTATAAAAATTAGATAATTTTTATAAAACTTAGTCAATTTTTATAAAATTTAACAAAGATTTCAAAGTAGAGAACATGACTTTTATAAAACTAATTTATATAAAACTTAATTAAATTTATAAACTTATTTAATTTTAATAAAAAACAGTTAGCTTATTTAATTATTATAAAACTTATTAACTTAGTTACTTATTTTAAACTTAGTTAATTTATTATTATTATAACATTATTTTATTACTACTATTTTTATTAAATTACATTATTATTCTTCTTTTTAGTTTAGTTAATTTTTATAAACTTAATTAATTTTTATAAAACTTAGTTAACTTAGTTAATTTTTATATAACTTAGTTAATTTTTATATCCTTTAATTAATTTTTATAAAACTCACTTAATTAACTTAGTTTAATATTTATAAGACTTAGTTTATAAATTAGTTATATAATTTTAGTTAATTTTTATATAACTTAGTTAAATTTTATAAGAATTAGTTGATTTTTATAAATTTTTAGTTAATCTAGTTAAATTTGAATAAAACTTGATAACGTAGTTAGTTTTATAAAAATTAATTAATTTTTATAAATTAAGTAAAAAAAATTAATTTTAATTATTTTTTATATAACTTAGTTATCTTAGTTAAATTTTTATACTTAGTTAATTTTTATGAATTTATTTAAATTTTACAAAATTTTATTAATATTTAGATATTAATTTAATTTTATAAAAGTTGGTTAATTTTTAGAAAATTATTTAATTTTTATAAAACTTGGTTAACTTAGTTAATTGTTATAAACTTTGTTGATATTTATAAACTTATCGGATTTCATGAATTTTCAACGGTACCTCCTTTACGCAGTTAGTGCTTACCCGCACACCTTGATTCAATATACATTTACATGAACAAAACAAAATTGGATTTATATCATATATAACAAAATATAGTTTATAATAGCGTACACATTCAAATGCATAAAAACATACCTTTTATTAGCAACTTTACCTACCAATCTTCCATATAGCAAAGGAATGTTTTATGTACATATATAGCAAAGTAAAGGGAATAATTAGGGTGCAAATCTACAAAAGAGTTATGTAATTATGAAAAATTTGTGGATGCCAATATTATTTATCAAGTAATATTTGCACACTTAGAGATAAAGTGCAAGTTGTTCCATAAAATGAGCGAAAAATGAGCTTAATGATAATTCATGTCTTCTAGTCAGTGATCGCTATTCCATTCAGTGTTGGAAAGTATAGCTATACCACGAGACATTGTTTTTGCATTAAAAATTGAAGCTCGATCATAAACCATAAATCTTGAATTATATCATGAATATTGATCAAAAGATATAGAAATAAGTTTTGTTTGAACAATTTCACAAAAATGAAGTCCACTGTGCTACTCTTTACTCATGATGTTAATTAGTTTGGAAAGAGAAATGACGTTAACTACTATTTCAGAAGGAATATACATTCTTTATGTTTTTTGATGAAAATATATACAACTACACAAATTAACAACAACTAGTTACCAAAGACTAGACAGTTCAGACTCTACCTCAAACCATAGATTGCAAATAAACATAAGATATATTTTTGAACATTTAGAATTCTAGGCTTTCGCAATTTTAAGTAGGAGTAGCCTTTATTTTATAATAATTGATAAAAGGAATCTACCACTCTATCTATGGTTCCAATGTATATACCGAAAACATTATGTGGCTTACTGATTGCTTTTGTGAAACATTGAACCAAATTTTAAGAAACAAGTAAAATTTGAATACAATAGGAACCCTTAGCAGAAGAAAATTGTTTTCTAGATTGGAAGTATGTAAAAGATGGGAAATAAGGGTATATATAGGATTTGCCTTAGTCAACTGAGGCATTTGCCTCAGTCAACTGAGGCATTTGCCTCATTATTAATTGAGGCTGTTGCCTCAGTTTTAGCTGGGGTTGTTCCTCCGTTAATACTGAGGCGGTTGCCTCAGTTTTAATTAAGGCGGTTCCTCGGTCAATACTGAGGCAGTTCCTCCATTAATACTGAGGTAAATGATAAAATTGTGTATGTTTTCTACTTTGAATATGGATGGTTATCATTTCAAAAAGTACGCAAAGTTATTTGTTATGATGGTTTTTTAACAGAGTTGAATATTGTGTTAGGAATATGCAATCAAGCCAGGATCCAAAAAAACAGTAAAAAGGAGGATGCACTAATTATTGAACCTTCTGGGATATAGTTATATGTATGGCATACTTCAAGATAATGATATCGGTGAAATACCTGAGCATTTAGTTACTGAACCTTATGGTAATGCACATATTACTGAACCATCTGGTAATGCATCCATTCTTTCTCCAACATCCTAAATTCCTAATATTTAAACAAGCAATCAAAAGTAGCATTTACTTATGCAATAGAATATAGAACTCAAGCATCTTATAATGATAGAACATATAAGGTTACATATCCTTTAGAAAGAACAAAGATGGATGCAAATTGCATTGCTGTAGTGGGGTGTTTTTCTTTTGAACCAACTAGAATGTGCAACTATACAGTGAAGAAAATAATATTACAATCAATACTAAAGAAAGAATTTAAATGAAATTAACATCATATGTTTGTTAGCTTTTTTGGTGAACTATGAAAATTTAGTAAAATGAACGCCAGTTACTGAGCCATATATACTATGAAAATCTGACTTAACAACAATATATTTTATTCTCGATGTTGCTCGGTTCCACCAACTTAGTTGGATGCAACCCACTCTCAAACCTTCTATCAGCCTATTCAAATTTAGTTTAGTTTATAGACACCCCTTTTGGATTTCATAAATTGATGGTTAAGATATATATACCATTAGATGCAACCAAACCAACTTGAATTTATCGCTAAAAGCTAGCTATATCTAGTTAGACGTCTCAACTTCTCATCTCTCCCTCCAGGTACGTTCTTTGTTCCTACACTTTCATGGACTATAATGGTAAGTAAACAAAGGTCAATACAAAATTCATACAGTTAGACATAAAATGTATAGGGAAGAGGAAAAATTACAATGTGGATGTACCCCATGAATTGTAAGGTCGACTTGTCTTCATCATTGTAATCTTCTTCAAATGTAAGGCAAATCCTATAAACATTATTTTTTATATAGGCAAAACCATAAAAAGAAGTTTTAAGCTATTTTTATCTTCGAACGCTTGTATGAACAAAATGAACAAGACAAGCATTGACATTCAAGGCATACAAATCCTTTTTAACATTTAATCGAACAATACATGGGCATCATTATACTAATTATTCATATAAACACTATTTTTATCTAGGCTGCAATTAAGAATTGAACATCCAGAAATTCAAATTATAGGACACGTATTGTCCATCTCTAGATTTTCCCAACACCAATAACCTAACTAGAAAACCATCGTCCATATTCCACATGTTGCTATCAAGTGTATACATCTAAAATATATTAACGAGAATGAAACAACACTACATTCAATAAAAGAATTTTAAGAAAATAAAAAATAGAACTAACAAAAATATATGATTTATTAATTTTGAAAAATCATGCATTATTCACAACTAAGCAGAAATACAAGAGAAGTTGAAATTTTGGAACAAGGAAATATTACCGTTTATGAGTCATGGCTTAGTTAGTAGACTAGTGATGTGGTTGTTTTCAGGTTGAGTGTAGTGCCTTTGTGAACAAAATTGGAATAAATATCATGGCATATGTGAAATCACGGTAAACATTTAAGAAATTGAAAGTGGCTTGCAGTCACAGAAGGGAAACAATGATTATGGAGGTGAAGTAGCTATTGTGAAGGAGGAGTAGTCAAGGAGAGTGAACTAACGGAGCATAGCAGAGTAGAAAATCCCCCAAGGGGGAAATGAATTGGGGTTCTTTTGGAGCTACAATTTGGGGAAATGGTATTTTCGAATACATAAAAAAGACAAAACACACTTGAAAATCAACAATAACATTATGTGGGCTAAATCCATACAACATCCCAAAGTTCGGCATGAACGATGCATTGTTCAATCAATGACTTTGCATTTCACTATAGCATCGTTTAAACTAGATTGTACATAATTAAGTAAATATACAAGAACAAGATTCCAATTTTATAAGATTGATTGCACAAATGTATTTTTTTATTGATATTTTGGAATACATATAATGGACTAAATGCTCTTGAAAATCAAAGTGGCTTGAATTCATACAACAACCCATGAAGGGAAATCATGAATTCCAAGAACGATATATGTTATATAGCATCTAATTAGCAAGAAAATAAAATTAAAATTTGGAATTAGTGTTTCATGCCTGTATAAGAGTTCCACAAGTGTAACGTTTCGACTTTTCGACGCTCGAAAGTCGACATTAATACGTCCACTGTATCAAATGTCGCGCAATCGAATGCCGGAAAACCAAACCATTAGGGTTAAAAAGAAGAGGTAGAAGAAGACAGAAGAAAAATAAAGAAGAAGAAGAAACAGAAACAACATCAGAATCTCACATTCGCAGCGGAACAATATATAATAGATAATCACTAGTCTTTTAAACAAAGAACTATATCAGTTTATACATACCTCAATCAGAGTCAATATACAACTCAATACAACAATGGACAGTTACATAAACTTATCCTCATACAGAATACACAACGGAATAAATAAACAAGTATGGTAATACGCCTCGCCATCCAGCTCATCTTCAAAGCTCCAGAATATCCAGAATATCCTGATAACATAACTCTAGGCTGCCCGTGTGGAAAATTATGGGCACCCAGAGTTTAGAAAGGGAACAATAAACTCCAGGTCAGTCATGGTGACTGGTGTGAGATCGTAAAACTATTATTTTCACAAAGAAAAAAAAACAAATTTGCAATGCTTTTTGGAAAATGAAACTACCATAAGGCCTCCCGCCACACACACAATGCTTTCTAGCTTAGCAGTGGAGTTCAGAAGCAGCAGAGTGGTTCCATTTCTTCATTGGATTGACTAGTTGAGTGTAGGCTGTTCTGTTTAGTAAAGAGAGAACAGTTTTTCTTTGGAATCAGGCTGAGTTGATCGCAAAAGTGACTTGCGATAGTCTGAGTGTTCTCTTGGGATGTTAGGAATTTTTCTGGATGTCTTCAGGAAGTCAGAATTTTGTTAGCATCAGGGAGTTTGAGTTTGGTATCGACTGGATTTCCAGGAGTGATACCGATGGTTCAGCTTAGTAGTAGGATGGTTTTTGGAGAGAGTTTAGTAAAGCAGCTCGGGTTTTGGAGGAACTTTTGAGTTTTCTCTTTATGGATCTATTGAACCATATTTTCGGAATGGTTGAGAAGCTTACCAGTTGTGGCTACTGACCGACGGTTGCAAAGCCTAGGTCCGTCACAGTTGGTATCAGTGGAAGTTTGTGCTTGTGTTCGTCATCAGCATTTTCATCTGCTCAGATCAGAGTTGTGCAGCGGAAGCAATTTGGAGAGCATCTGTTTTATCCCTTTTGGATAAGAGAAGTGAGATCCGTCTTTTGATTCTGGAGTAGATTGGAGTTCTGAGTTTTGGTTGATCTTGGAAAGATCATTTTGTTGATTGTTTTGGTTCAGGATGTTTCGGGAGGGCATCAACGAAGGATAAGCTGATCAGTAAGGATGTAGGAGTCCCAGGATCGTCCGAAGGATTTTGGTGGATAAGAATCGGAGATTTGATTTTGGATAAGTGTTTGATCTTCAGGAGTGGATTGTCAGTTTGGATAACTGGGATTCGATGTGTTTCACGTGTCTCTGAGGGAGTACGTGTATGAGTTATCTCTGGTTGTAGAACCAGCAGTTCAGGAGTTTTGGATGTTGAGTCAGACTTGTTTATAGTTTGATATCCTATCTTGTTCGTAGATCTAGATGTGTGTAGCTTTGTAGTATTGATTGTTTGGATTCTATAGAGCGAGTAACCCGGTATTTATACTTCGGGAAACTCGAGGAAAATTCTATCCAGTATTTTGTTCGGATAGTTAGATTTGTTGATTGGATGATTGATTGCTATGGTTGATTAGTATATATTGATGATATATGCTTGTGTTTAAAATTAAATCATTAATGAGATTATTAAATTACCTTTGTTTTAAATTTCGGGGACGAAATTCTTTTAAGAGGGGAGGAATGTGACATCCCGGAATTTTGAGCAATATCAATTTAATAATCTATATTAAATAATAAATTGATTTGATATATAATTGTTAATAAGGTATGAATTGAATTAATAATTGTCTTTTAAATAAATATTTAATTGATAAATTATCTTTTAAAGCTAATAAATTGTTTTCTATTTATTTATATATATATTTGTATATATTGTAAATAGTCAATGTCTGTTTTAAATTTGATTTAAATTTAATATTTAAATAAATAATCATATGGCTTGAATATACTTAAGATTTAAGTTAAAATTGTTTAAATGATTTTAGCTTAGATTTAAATTAAATATTAAATAAATACACTTATGTTAAGAGTAGGATTAAATACTAAGTTTTAAAAATTTATAACAGGATAACATAACCATAACCACCTTTAAACAAAAATATTAGTCAAATATTATTTAATCTATAGCAAAACTTAGGATCAGGCAAGTAAAAGAATACAAGCATCTTACAAATAAACAAAGCAAAAATATAAAACACTTATGTTAGAAGATAGAAACAAATATACAAGTTAACAACAACAACCATAACAAGGCTTTAACTAAATCTCAAGCAAAATATTTATACTATACAACAAAAATATATCTGCAGGCAAGGGAGCATCTCAATATATACAAGTAAAAGGGTAAGTATGATAGTAATAAAAAGGTGAAGCAAGAAAACAAATTTATTTAATCTATAGCAAAGCATAGATTAGGCAAGAAGTTTTATACTCTGTAGCAATTCATGTACAGGCCGAGACCCTTCAACACATACGGATGAAATGGGATAAATATGCTAAGTTTAAAGTTAAACAAATATAAACATAGGTAAGGTTGTAAGTACATACGAAAGTGGATTGTAGAAGAAGCTTGTATACAAGAGAGTACACAAGCATTTAATGTTCTTTCCACCTAGCATAACAAAGCCTGTTCGAGATATACTTTCAGCCCCCAAAGAGATAAAATCCCTGAATTATTCGTGTACTAGAATAATAAAAAAATGAGTATACTTGTTGTATTTACCAACTTGCCTCATTATATTTCGTATACAAAAGCTTTGCAACCCCAGTTTCTAAAAGTTTATACAAATACAACCTAAGTAAAAGAAAGAGTAGAAGAAATGTTCAAACCTGGAAATCAACTAAGCAAAAGCATTTCAGTTTCACAACCAAAAAAAAAAATGAAAGCATCTTCATTATAACAAGGCTTCAGACCCATGCATGTTCAAGTTTTCCAGCTATTCAAATTTCTGGGATCAACAATAAAGATATACAAGTTTTCAAATTCCTAGTTTCAAGCTTTTCCCTGTCTTCAAACCAAAAAGAACAAGCTCAGTTAAGTGGTCAGGTGAGTAAACATATGCTTTAAAAAGTTTTAAGTTTATTTTAAATAGTTCAAACTCCATTTATAAACTGTGTTGTATATGCTTCAGTTTGCATATGTTTTGTTATGCTTTACCTTCTCTAAAATTGATACAGATCTTAGATTGGTTCGAATACATACTCAAACCCCTTATTTAAATCATTATGAAGTTTTTATTTCTCAACAAACAAGGTGATAAACTTCAAATTAAGTTTTTAGAAGTTGATTAAACCATCTTTATAAAGATTTCCACTGTAATATTGATCTACAGGAAGCCAAGTGATAATTTGAAATATTGGATTGTTGTAAAATATTGATTCAAGATTATAAATTGGATTCATACTGCAAGGTATGAATTTTAAAACAAAAAGTTAGATTTTTAGTTTAGTAGTCTCAGAGCAATTTGTATATGAACAAAAACAGCATTTTTGCGAATTCCAAACAATCGAATCAATATAAAATGCTAAAATTTGTTTTGAAGCATGCTGAAACATTAAGGATCTCAGGAAAATTATAAATTAATTTTTCTATTGCGTAAGATTTGGATACGAGGGAGATATAGGGTTTAGCTCTGGGATTTGTTGTGGTCTGTGACGAGGTGATTTCATCATCCCTGATTGACCGAGTGGTACGAGACTCTGGGGGAGTGTAGTTCGGAGGTTGACGAGGTCGTGGCCGAGATTTCACGTATTCCGGTGGTCGGAGTTCGAATCATAAGGCGTTGACAGGGTTTGGGCGAGTTTGAAATATTGGGTTCCAGGCTTCAGTTTGAACTCGATTTCGTTTCGAGTGGCCGTGATGGTTTTTGGCGATCGCAGTCATGTCTGGGGTTGGTGGGCGAAGTGTTGACGTGCTGGTGGGTGGCCGGAGGTGGCCGGAGCCACGGTGCACGTGTACCGTGCATTTGTGTAGCACTGAGGAGTTTTGGTTTGAGCTGGAGGATTACTCGAGTTTTCTCGAGTAAATGAAGGGGATGGCCGGGGTTTTTTCTCTGTTCGACTCGAAGTAAAACAGGGGAAGCTCGGGTTATTTTGTTTGTGTGCCAGTTTTAAAAGCCTGGCAGTTTAAAGTTTTCAAAATTTAAATCTGGGTTTAAATTCTAAAGACAGGATTTTAAGCAGAGTTTAAACCAAATCTTTTGATAGGATTCAAATTTATTTTGTCTCCTAGTTTTAAATAAAAATAATTTTTATAAAAATGAAATGTTTTAGCAACTTTATAATGTTTAAAGTGTATTTAAAGTGTTTTAAAATTTAGCTAAGTTAAATTTGTAATTATCTTGAATCTAAATGAAATGGAAAAGTAGATTCAAAAGTAAAGTATTTCAAGGCATTTATAAATGTGAATTTGACCATTAATAAGAAAATGCTTTATCTTTTAAATAAATGAAGATTTAAAGATTGTAATTATTAAGTAAATAAATAATTAGCTAATTTGATTAATTAATGTTTGAATTAATTAATTTAATAATTGAAGGTTAAATTTGTTAATTAAAGTTTAAGAAAATGAATTGGTAAGAAATGGATAATTAAGAATCATTAATTAAATAAGAGTGGAATTTTAATTTATGATTATTAATTAATGAAGTAAGAATTAATTAAGTTATATTGAATACTTAGTTAATTAAATAATTAAGGATTTATTAATGAGTTATTAAAGATGAAATGTAATTGTAAATAGATAATAAATCTTAATTTAATTACTTTAAGTAAATTTAAGAAGTGTTAATGATTAATGAAGGCTATTAACTAGTATTATAAAATAATGGATTAATATGATCATTTGATAATTTATTAGGTTTATTAATTTAAGATAACAAATGGGGAATTATATAAGTATAACTTACTTAGGGAAGTAATTAAGAAATTAATTTCTCATTTTAATAAATCAAGTTTAATATGAATTGTTTAAGTTAATTAATTAAGTTTAATTAATTTAAATAACCATTTGTTGATGTGATAAGTATAATTACTTAAGGAAGTAATTAATTGTGATGATGTAATAATGAAAGTAATTTGAGTATAATTACTTTGTATAAATTAATCAAGGGATTAATTAGAGAATAATTAATTGTGGAGTAATTAAATTATTAATTGAAGTAATTAAGGGTAGTTAATTACTGAATGGAGTTAATCAAGGTGGTTAACATTTTGTTTAATTGGAGATAAATTACTAAATGAAATAAATGTAATCAGAGATCATTAATTATTGTAATTAATGATGCAAGTTAAAATGGATTTATTTGGGAATAATTAATAAATGAAGCAATTCATTAGAGTAATTAATTAAGAAGAAATGGAATTAATTTTAGTAATTTAAAAGGTTACCTTCTATTATTGGTATGAAGTAATTAATTTGTAAAATAATTAGAGGATAATTACTTAAATATAATTTGAGATAATTAATCTAAAATAGTTAATTAAGATGGAAAAGTAGGAAATGATTAATTAATTAACTTGTAATTAATAAATGGTTATGTAAGCAAGATTAATATTGATGGGGTAATTAATTTAATTTACTTTAAATTAATTAGAGATTTGTAATTAATTTAATTCATTTTAAATTAATTATAAATGAGGTGATTATTAATCTTTGTTTATATATGATGGATGATATTGATTTCCATGATTGATTGTGATCTCAGATATATATCTATTGTGTTATGGATGCTTGGTTAAGTATGATGATATTGATTATCTGTTGAGTAGATAATATTGATTATCTGTTTATGATGATGATGTTGTATCTATTGTTATATTGTGATTTATCTATCTGTGAGTATATAGATAATTGAATTAAATTATTTTAACTTTAAAACAACTTGGCCTTAAAAGACACGGTTTGGATTTCGATGAGACCGGGATCGGGTTTCCGTATACCGGGATTCCAGGTCTGGAGACCCGAATACCACATCGATCCAAAATAACGTTAGGTCGTGAAATTCAAATGGAGCAAGTGAAGACTCGAGGTATAAGAACTATACGTCAGTATAACTCTGTGGGTGATTCCGTAATGAGTTTGACGAAGATAGTACTTATAGATTCGAGATGGTGATTCAGAATGCAAGGGTTATTGTCGTTAACTCTGAGGGTGATTCCAATACGAGTGTAACGAGATAATGCCTTCGGTTTCGTTCGAACCCGGAACGAACTTGTATGGATCGAATGCTTTCAGAACATCGTCAGGTGGACGATGAGCATTCTAAGTGATGTGTTCTCTAAAGGTAATCGTAGCCTCAAGCCTCATCAACCGGGAATGGCTAAAACAGGGGAGGTGCAGCAAGGCTTCGTGGGTAGCACCCACTTGAGAGCGAGATATACCCCTGTCTAGATGTCCCTTATTTTCGGCTTAGTGTGCGGTTGGTCATGAACAACCGTGGGGTTGTTTCGTTTGGGACTGTCCAGTAAGGGATGGTTTCGGCCTTGTGATGCAGGGGAGCGGGCGTACTCCTCGGTACGGTGATCTAGGCCACGTACTATGACGGCGGTACCCCAGTAGCCCAGCCATTGTATGGAATCCAATCTCCAATAAGCGCCGTACGATTTAGTTGTGCCCAACTATGTTGAAATGTGAGATGTAAGCATTTCAGCTATTTCTGTATTTTACTTGAAAACCCTAGACACTATTATAATATCACTGAATTTCCTATTAAACTGTTTTGGTTAGCGTAAGGTAAAAACATTTCCATGTTTATGTGTGGGATGTCTTACGTGATACCTTTTGTTTTCAAAGAATTTTTAAGGTTAAGCAACTTTAACCGTTTACTCATACCAGACCCATGTCTGACCCGAAGTTTATTTCTGTTTTTCATAAACTCTCGGGTACCCAAATTTTTACGGGTAGCCAAGGGATTCAGGTTAGCTTTGACGAACTGTGGAGGAGCAATGGAGCAGGAGGCTTCAGCGTATAGATATTATATTGGTTCCGCTGTGTTAGTGTTTATCTGTATTTCCGCTATGTTGTATCTCTGTGATTTGTGAGTTGTATTAACTAGACAGGTGTTTATAACTGTCTAGTATGTGTTGTATTATCTGTATAACTCTGATGTATATGATATTATGTAATCTATTATGTGATATATTATATTTTATTCGTTCCGCTGTTGAGATTCTGTGGTTGTTTCTTCTTCTTTTCTATCTTTTCTACTTTCTCACCCCTTTCTTTCTTTTCGATGATGCGATTTTCCGGTAGTGGAATTTCGGGTCGTCACAGGTGGTATCAGAGCGTTAGGTTGAGTGAATACCTAGGCTCTGGAGTGGTGTCTATCCTGAGAGAGCGTACTTGTAATTTTATCTCTATATATATATTTATCTATTTCTACCTGTCTGTTGGATTACCTGTTCGGGTTTTCCAATATAAGTTATAAAGGTAGATAGTGTAGTGGTGTGTGAAACACGACTACCAATGGTTGGAAGTGTATTTGTCGAGACTGTAAACCTAATACCGTCTCGAGTGAGCTTTGTTGATGTAAAGTTTTCATGGATCTCTGAAGGAAACCTGTAAAGGTTCGGAGTCCATCTTTGAGTAGAGATTGGATATGTCGGTTGGACAGAAGCTAGTGATGATATCTTGATATCTCAGGGATTAGTAGCTGTGTGATGAGACACGGTGACTATGGATGTTTCCGAAGATGTTTTCTTTGGAACAAGTTTTAAGAAGTGTATCTGCTTCGGTGTAGTGGCTGTGTTCAGCAGAGTGTTTCTGTTTAGTTTGAGGTTCGAGTTTCTCGAAGAGCTTTGGATTTAGAATTCCTTGGCATTGGTGTCAGCAGTGCAGCTCGGAGTATTCTGTGTATTGGCAAGAAGCTTTCTAGCTTAGCAGTGGAGTTCAGAAGCAGCAGAGTGGTTCCATTTCTTCATTGGATTGACTAGTTGAGTGTAGGCTGTTCTGTTTAGTAAAGAGAGAACAGTTTTTCTTTGGAATCAGGCTGAGTTGATCGCAAAAGTGACTTGCGATAGTCTGAGTGTTCTCTTGGGATGTTAGGAATTTTTCTGGATGTCTTCAGGAAGTCAGAATTTTGTTAGCATCAGGGAGTTTGAGTTTGGTATCGACTGGATTTCCAGGAGTGATACCGATGGTTCAGCTTAGTAGTAGGATGGTTTTTGGAGAGAGTTTAGTAAAGCAGCTCGGGTTTTGGAGGAACTTTTGAGTTTTCTCTTTATGGATCTATTGAACCATATTTTCGGAATGGTTGAGAAGCTTACCAGTTGTGGCTACTGACCGACGGTTGCAAAGCCTAGGTCCATCACAGTTGGTATCAGTGGAAGTTTGTGCTTGTGTTCGTCATCAGCATTTTCATCTGCTCAGATCAGAGTTGTGCAGCGGAAGCAATTTGGAGAGCATCTGTTTTATCCCTTTTGGATAAGAGAAGTGAGATCCGTCTTTTGATTCTGGAGTAGATTGGAGTTCTGAGTTTTGGTTGATCTTGGAAAGATCATTTTGTTGATTGTTTTGGTTCAGGATGTTTCGGGAGGGCATCAACGAAGGATAAGCTGATCAGTAAGGATGTAGGAGTCCCAGGATCGTCCGAAGGATTTTGGTGGATAAGAATCGGAGATTTGATTTTGGATAAGTGTTTGATCTTCAGGAGTGGATTGTCAGTTTGGATAACTGGGATTCGATGTGTTTCACGTGTCTCTGAGGGAGTACGTGTATGAGTTATCTCTGGTTGTAGAACCAGCAGTTCAGGAGTTTTGGATGTTGAGTCAGACTTGTTTATAGTTTGATATCCTATCTTGTTCGTAGATCTAGATGTGTGTAGCTTTGTAGTATTGATTGTTTGGATTCTATAGAGCGAGTAACCCGGTATTTATACTTCGGGAAACTCGAGGAAAATTCTATCCAGTATTTTGTTCGGATAGTTAGATTTGTTGATTGGATGATTGATTGCTATGGTTGATTAGTATATATTGATGATATATGCTTGTGTTTAAAATTAAATCATTAATGAGATTATTAAATTACCTTTGTTTTAAATTTCGGGGACGAAATTCTTTTAAGAGGGGAGGAATGTGACATCCCGGAATTTTGAGCAATATCAATTTAATAATCTATATTAAATAATAAATTGATTTGATATATAATTGTTAATAAGGTATGAATTGAATTAATAATTGTCTTTTAAATAAATATTTAATTGATAAATTATCTTTTAAAGCTAATAAATTGTTTTCTATTTATTTATATATATATTTGTATATATTGTAAATAGTCAATGTCTGTTTTAAATTTGATTTAAATTTAATATTTAAATAAATAATCATATGGCTTGAATATACTTAAGATTTAAGTTAAAATTGTTTAAATGATTTTAGCTTAGATTTAAATTAAATATTAAATAAATACACTTATGTTAAGAGTAGGATTAAATACTAAGTTTTAAAAATTTATAACAGGATAACATAACCATAACCACCTTTAAACAAAAATATTAGTCAAATATTATTTAATCTATAGCAAAACTTAGGATCAGGCAAGTAAAAGAATACAAGCATCTTACAAATAAACAAAGCAAAAATATAAAACACTTATGTTAGAAGATAGAAACAAATATACAAGTTAACAACAACAACCATAACAAGGCTTTAACTAAATCTCAAGCAAAATATTTATACTATACAATAAAAATATATCTGCAGGCAAGGGAGCATCTCAATATATACAAGTAAAAGGGTAAGTATGATAGTAATAAAAAGGTGAAGCAAGAAAACAAATTTATTTAATCTATAGCAAAGCATAGATTAGGCAAGAAGTTTTATACTCTGTAGCAATTCATGTACAGGCCGAGACCCTTCAACACATACGGATGAAATGGGATAAATATGCTAAGTTTAAAGTTAAACAAATATAAACATAGGTAAGGTTGTAAGTACATACGAAAGTGGATTGTAGAAGAAGCTTGTATACAAGAGAGTACACAAGCATTTAATGTTCTTTCCACCTAGCATAACAAAGCCTGTTCGAGATATACTTTCAGCCCCCAAAGAGATAAAATCTCTGAATTATTCGTGTACTAGAATAATAAAAAAATGAGTATACTTGTTGTATTTACCAACTTGCCTCATTATATTTCGTATACAAAAGCTTTGCAACCCCAGTTTCTAAAAGTTTATACAAATACAACCTAAGTAAAAGAAAGAGTAGAAGAAATGTTCAAACCTGGAAATCAACTAAGCAAAAGCATTTCAGTTTCACAACCAAAAAAAAAATGAAAGCATCTTCATTATAACAAGGCTTCAGACCCATGCATGTTCAAGTTTTCCAGCTATTCAAATTTCTGGGATCAACAATAAAGATATACAAGTTTTCAAATTCCTAGTTTCAAGCTTTTCCCTGTCTTCAAACCAAAAAGAACAAGCTCAGTTAAGTGGTCAGGTGAGTAAACATATGCTTTAAAAAGTTTTAAGTTTATTTTAAATAGTTCAAACTCCATTTATAAACTGTGTTGTATATGCTTCAGTTTGCATATGTTTTGTTATGCTTTACCTTCTCTAAAATTGATACAGATCTTAGATTGGTTCGAATACATACTCAAACCCCTTATTTAAATCATTATGAAGTTTTTATTTCTCAACAAACAAGGTGATAAACTTCAAATTAAGTTTTTAGAAGTTGATTAAACCATCTTTATAAAGATTTCCACTGTAATATTGATCTACAGGAAGCCAAGTGATAATTTGAAATATTGGATTGTTGTAAAATATTGATTCAAGATTATAAATTGGATTCATACTGCAAGGTATGAATTTTAAAACAAAAAGTTAGATTTTTAGTTTAGTAGTCTCAGAGCAATTTGTATATGAACAAAAACAGCATTTTTGCGAATTCCAAACAATCGAATCAATATAAAATGCTAAAATTTGTTTTGAAGCATGCTGAAACATTAAGGATCTCAGGAAAATTATAAATTAATTTTTCTATTGCGTAAGATTTGGATACGAGGGAGATATAGGGTTTAGCTCTGGGATTTGTTGTGGTCTGTGACGAGGTGATTTCATCATCCCTGATTGACCGAGTGGTACGAGACTCTGGGGGAGTGTAGTTCGGAGGTTGACGAGGTCGTGGCCGAGATTTCACGTATTCCGGTGGTCGGAGTTCGAATCATAAGGCGTTGACAGGGTTTGGGCGAGTTCGAAATATTGGGTTCCAGGCTTCAGTTTGAACTCGATTTCGTTTCGAGTGGCCGTGATGGTTTTTGGCGATCGCAGTCATGTCTGGGGTTGGTGGGCGAAGTGTTGACGTGCTGGTGGGTGGCCGGAGGTGGCCGGAGCCACGGTGCACGTGTACCGTGCATTTGTGTAGCACTGAGGAGTTTTGGTTTGAGCTGGAGGATTACTCGAGTTTTCTCGAGTAAATGAAGGGGATGGCCGGGGTTTTTTCTCTGTTCGACTCGAAGTAAAACAGGGGAAGCTCGGGTTATTTTGTTTGTGTGCCAGTTTTAAAAGCCTGGCAGTTTAAAGTTTTCAAAATTTAAATCTGGGTTTAAATTCTAAAGACAGGATTTTAAGCAGAGTTTAAACCAAATCTTTTGATAGGATTCAAATTTATTTTGTCTCCTAGTTTTAAATAAAAATAATTTTTATAAAAATGAAATGTTTTAGCAACTTTATAATGTTTAAAGTGTATTTAAAGTGTTTTAAAATTTAGCTAAGTTAAATTTGTAATTATCTTGAATCTAAATGAAATGGAAAAGTAGATTCAAAAGTAAAGTATTTCAAGGCATTTATAAATGTGAATTTGACCATTAATAAGAAAATGCTTTATCTTTTAAATAAATGAAGATTTAAAGATTGTAATTATTAAGTAAATAAATAATTAGCTAATTTGATTAATTAATGTTTGAATTAATTAATTTAATAATTGAAGGTTAAATTTGTTAATTAAAGTTTAAGAAAATGAATTGGTAAGAAATGGATAATTAAGAATCATTAATTAAATAAGAGTGGAATTTTAATTTATGATTATTAATTAATGAAGTAAGAATTAATTAAGTTATATTGAATACTTAGTTAATTAAATAATTAAGGATTTATTAATGAGTTATTAAAGATGAAATGTAATTGTAAATAGATAATAAATCTTAATTTAATTACTTTAAGTAAATTTAAGAAGTGTTAATGATTAATGAAGGCTATTAACTAGTATTATAAAATAATGGATTAATATGATCATTTGATAATTTATTAGGTTTATTAATTTAAGATAACAAATGGGGAATTATATAAGTATAACTTACTTAGGGAAGTAATTAAGAAATTAATTTCTCATTTTAATAAATCAAGTTTAATATGAATTGTTTAAGTTAATTAATTAAGTTTAATTAATTTAAATAACCATTTGTTGATGTGATAAGTATAATTACTTAAGGAAGTAATTAATTGTGATGATGTAATAATGAAAGTAATTTGAGTATAATTACTTTGTATAAATTAATCAAGGGATTAATTAGAGAATAATTAATTGTGGAGTAATTAAATTATTAATTGAAGTAATTAAGGGTAGTTAATTACTGAATGGAGTTAATCAAGGTGGTTAACATTTTGTTTAATTGGAGATAAATTACTAAATGAAATAAATGTAATCAGAGATCATTAATTATTGTAATTAATGATGCAAGTTAAAATGGATTTATTTGGGAATAATTAATAAATGAAGCAATTCATTAGAGTAATTAATTAAGAAGAAATGGAATTAATTTTAGTAATTTAAAAGGTTACCTTCTATTATTGGTATGAAGTAATTAATTTGTAAAATAATTAGAGGATAATTACTTAAATATAATTTGAGATAATTAATCTAAAATAGTTAATTAAGATGGAAAAGTAGGAAATGATTAATTAATTAACTTGTAATTAATAAATGGTTATGTAAGCAAGATTAATATTGATGGGGTAATTAATTTAATTTACTTTAAATTAATTAGAGATTTGTAATTAATTTAATTCATTTTAAATTAATTATAAATGAGGTGATTATTAATCTTTGTTTATATATGATGGATGATATTGATTTCCATGATTGATTGTGATCTCAGATATATATCTATTGTGTTATGGATGCTTGGTTAAGTATGATGATATTGATTATCTGTTGAGTAGATAATATTGATTATCTGTTTATGATGATGATGTTGTATCTATTGTTATATTGTGATTTATCTATCTGTGAGTATATAGATAATTGAATTAAATTGTTTTAACTTTAAAACAACTTGGCCTTAAAAGACACGGTTTGGATTTCGATGAGACCGGGATCGGGTTTCCGTATACCGGGATTCCAGGTCTGGAGACCCGAATACCACATCGATCCAAAATAACGTTAGGTCGTGAAATTCAAATGGAGCAAGTGAAGACTCGAGGTATAAGAACTATACGTCAGTATAACTCTGTGGGTGATTCCGTAATGAGTTTGACGAAGATAGTACTTATAGATTCGAGATGGTGATTCAGAATGCAAGGGTTATTGTCGTTAACTCTGAGGGTGATTCCAATACGAGTGTAACGAGATAATGCCTTCGGTTTCGTTCGAACCCGGAACGAACTTGTATGGATCGAATGCTTTCAGAACATCGTCAGGTGGACGATGAGCATTCTAAGTGATGTGTTCTCTAAAGGTAATCGTAGCCTCAAGCCTCATCAACCGGGAATGGCTAAAACAGGGGAGGTGCAGCAAGGCTTCGTGGGTAGCACCCACTTGAGAGCGAGATATACCCCTGTCTAGATGTCCCTTATTTTCGGCTTAGTGTGCGGTTGGTCATGAACAACCGTGGGGTTGTTTCGTTTGGGACTGTCCAGTAAGGGATGGTTCCGGCCTTGTGATGCAGGGGAGCGGGCGTACTCCTCGGTACGGTGATCTAGGCCACGTACTGTGACGGGCGGTACCCCAGTAGCCCAGCCATTGTATGGAATCCAATCTCCAATAAGCGCCGTACGATTTAGTTGTGCCCAACTATGTTGAAATGTGAGATGTAAGCATTTCAGCTATTTCTGTATTTTACTTGAAAACCCTAGACACTATTATAATATCACTGAATTTCCTATTAAACTGTTTTGGTTAGCGTAAGGTAAAAACATTTCCATGTTTATGTGTGGGATGTCTTACGTGATACCTTTTGTTTTCAAAGAATTTTTAAGGTTAAGCAACTTTAACCGTTTACTCATACCAGACCCATGTCTGACCCGAAGTTTATTTCTGTTTTTCATAAACTCTCGGGTACCCAAATTTTTACGGGTAGCCAAGGGATTCAGGTTAGCTTTGACGAACTGTGGAGGAGCAATGGAGCAGGAGGCTTCAGCGTATAGATATTATATTGGTTCCGCTGTGTTAGTGTTTATCTGTATTTCCGCTGTGTTGTATCTCTGTGATTTGTGAGTTGTATTAACTAGACAGGTGTTTATAACTGTCTAGTATGTGTTGTATTATCTGTATAACTCTGATGTATATGATATTATGTAATCTATTATGTGATATATTATATTTTATTCGTTCCGCTGTTGAGATTCTGTGGTTGTTTCTTCTTCTTTTCTATCTTTTCTACTTTCTCACCCCTTTCTTTCTTTTCGATGATGCGATTTTCCGGTAGTGGAATTTCGGGTCGTCACAATATATATATATATATACACATTAAATCTAATAAAATCCCTATTCTTTTCCATATCTTATCTACACATAAACTTCTATGTACATATATATTTATATTTCCTTTTCTGTAGATAAACAAAACAGGATTTTCTTTAATGTAAATTTACAAATGTTCGTATACATCTTTGATTGAATTATAACTGCCATAAATGCCTTACTGTAAAAATTATCAAAACAGTTTTATTTATTTTTCTCTGATTTACAATATATCTGAATTAAATTAAAAACGAACAGGATGACTGCTACCTGACAGTGGAGACTCCACCAACCTATTGAGCTTCACCTCCTCCAGTACCTCGCAAGTGCAGACTTCGACCTCGCGATTTCCCAACCTCCTCGTGCTCGCGATTCTCGCCGCCTTCCTCCCTAAATCGAACGCGCCCCAACAGCTCGAGCAGGTGAACGGCTCGCGAACCACCAGAATGCTATGCGACATCGATTTAATCCCCTCACGCTCGCCTACGCGTCATCGCTCGAATGACAATAGCCATCCGCCTTTCACGCTTTCACCATCGCGATTCGCTTAAGCCCTAGATTTCGAACGAAGAAGAATTGGGGTAGCTGGGTTTATAACAAGACGGCGTTCGATTTTTTTTCTTTCGAATCGAGTAGTGGATTTTGATTTTCGTTTGAACGAAAAATTTAAAGGGAAACGCCGTTCTATTTTGCTCTGAGTAGGACGAGTTCAAACTGGGGAACAAAGAAATTGGCTCGCGACTTGATTTTTTTTGAAATGAAAAAGAACCGTGGAAGAGGGAATAACGTACGCGGCCATTATTTTTCTTCTGTAAATTTTGATTTTCATTTGATCGTATAGAAGAAAGAATAGGGGACAATGGGAGATATTTCTTCCGTGATTTAACTGAAGTGAAAGAAAAACAGCGATGTGAAATAATATCAGCTGATGGTTGACTAGTATAAATATCTCATTCAAATTCAAATTCAAATCGTCACGAATTTGCAACTCAAAATTTCGATATCCTATCGAGACGTGCCGCTAGGCGTTCGTAATGTTATACGCCTATTCCGAACACAATGGAAAAGGTTTCGAGTTCAAATTCGATCGTATGGAGAAGATAGCTTTTTGAACCCAGTTAAAATATTAAATTTCGATATAATTTCAACGCGTTTGCTTATCGTACGGCCAAACGATCACTCCAAACACTACGAAAATTGAAATCCGATAATAATACAATATTACGGATCCAATGAAACTGGTTTCGTCGAATTCTGAGACTGTGCCCCGGAACGCTATTATTAAATATCGATTTAAACGATAAAATTCAAAACTGAATAAAACAGTTTCAAATTCAATTCTGAAGCTTCTATTATCTTCAGTATGAACAATATGAATTTTCTAAGCCTTCGAAATATTTTTAGCTGGCTTAAAACTGAAGATACAATATTTTATCCAACTTCCGTAAATTAAATTCAATAATTTAATTGTCAAATTCATTCTGCTATTTGAATTTCAAATTAAACTAACTTCCAGATATTTAAAATCAATTAAATATCCTGATTTCAAATGTAAAAAATTCAGGGTCGTTACAATCTTCCCCCCTTAAAAGAATTTCGTCCCGAAATTACAAGTTAAGAAGAATGCTCCAATATCCGTTAACTATTTTCCCCAAACCAAACAGTTTTATCAAATTTTCAAAACAAATCTTTTTATTTAAAGATTCGTCATCACTTTAACTAACTTTCCACAATCAACCATAAGTTCCAAATAATATGGTTTTTCTTAACAATTCAAATTTAAATTCAAATTCAAATTTGGAATTCAAAATTTTCACAAAATTTTCTAACTCTCTAAATTTCCGAGAAATTTCGCCAGCGTCTCCTTTGCGCGGCTAACTCGGTACAACTACAAAATGTCCCTACGGACTCCCAAATTCCAAAAGAAAACAAAATGCCAAGTGGCAAAATCAGAAACTCATCAAATTTCATACTGAAATTCAAATACATACCTTATTGTCGAGCAATTTAAATTATCTTCAAAATCAAAAATCCCAATTCCATTTTCCTTTATAACCCCTGTATAATTTACTTGATAATAATGTCCAAATTTATTTATTGGATTCCAAATACCAATTTTTACTTAAGAATTTTCTCCATTCATTTCTTAAGTTCAACATAAGCATTTACATACTCCTTATATTTATTTTCACTTCACTAACAAAGTTATATATTCATTTCCATTCAACTTTGTATTTTCAATTCCATTTGAATTCAATTACAATTTCAATTCTATTTGAATTCATTTTATCTTCAAAAATTCACTTAGTGAAAACTCAATATTCACTTTTTCCAAAACTTTCAACTTCAACCAAAACAATGGTTTTCATTTTCTAGTTCAATTCCTATGTTTCCCTTACAATTTGAAAATCAATTTTCCGTTAACAAAATTTTCCAAATTTTCAAAAAAAATTCTAACTCCCAAAATTTTTAGAAAATTTTGGCGGAGTCTCCTTTGTACGGAGGAGCTTTTGCAATTTGACAAAAGATATAAATATGTATACATCGACCCACAAGGTCGGAAAAGCAAAAAAAAACAGTTCATATTTCCTAGTTTGTATTGCGTAGGCGTACCTTTTTAGCATTTTAAGCAAAGCGGATATTTATTTAGCTATTTTGCACAACCCAACGCAGCCAAACGGCTTCCAAAAACCTGTACTTACTCAATTTAAACACGTAAGTGACAAATATAAGAAATTCATTTACATTTCACTTATTTTCAATAATAAACACATAGTTTTCGTAAGCAATACATTCAAAACAATTTCCACTAGCAATTCATAAGGTTTCAATACCAAATAAATTTCTTACGACCAATTCACATACAATTTCCATTCAATTCAAGTGATTTACAGCTTACATTCTAATTATTTTTAAGTGAAACGAATTCATATCCATTTCAATTGATTCCATTCAATTAAATTTACATTCCATATTCACATTCATTCTGAATTTATTTTATCAATAACAAGGAAATTTTCAATTTATTTTTACTACTTACTTGAATTTATATACAAATTCAAACCATTTTATTCAGCTCACAATTCAACTTTAATTTAACTAATCCAACTTCCAATTCATTACTTCATGAATTAATAAATTTATCAAGTTAATTTACTTGAATTCAATCCATTTTATTATTATTTTTCCCAAGTTTGGATTTTTCCTTTAACTTGATTCAAATCAAATCTCATTTCATTTTATTTTTCAATTCCAAATTCCTTTATTTACAAATGTAACTTCATTTGTTCATTCACAAATTCATTCCTTTACAATTTGAATCTCATTCCAATCAAATTTCAAATCTTTTTATAAGTTATCAACTTACTCACATTCCATAACATTTTTAAAGAAATCCCAGAGTCTTTTTAAACAATTACTCTGCACTTTATTTTAATTTATAAAGCTCATTTATAAATTCACATTACCATCATTCCATTAATGAATTTTATTTTTTAAATATTTTCTTGGAATTCTATTACCAATTATAAATCACATTCACAATTTACATTTACAAATCCCATTTCATTTATGAATTCATTTCCTTATCTTTTCAATTCATTAATTTATAAATTTCATTTGTTAAATGAATTTATCTCCAAATATTTGGTTATACCATTATTTCTTATTCTGTTTCCATATAACAATGATAATAATTCAATATTATCACTTCCTAACAACCAAGCATCCATATACAATAATAATTCATAGAAAATCATTTCTTTTCTATACAAAAATAGTTTTGGGCAAAATTATTTCATTTACCCTATTTAAACAATACTGTGTTGGTTTATCTTGTTTAGGTGTAAGGACCCGATTCTTCGACTTTCGAAAATCGACATCGATACGTCCACTGTATCAACTGCCGAGCAAACGAATGCCGGAAAACCGAATTCTTAGGGTTTAAAAGAAGAGGTAGAAGAAAAGATAGAAGAAAAAGAAAGAAGAACAACAGAACAACATCAGAACAGAAACAATATCAGAATCTCACATATCGCAGCGGAACAATATATAATAGATAATCACTAGTCTTTTAAAACAAAGAACTATATCAGTTTATACATACATCAATCAGAGTCAATATACAACTCAATACAACAATGGAGAGTTATATAAACTTGTCCTCATACAGAATACACAGTGGAATAAATAAACAAATACGGATGATACGTTACGCCATCCAGCTTGCTTCCAAAGCTCCAGAATATCCAGAATATCCTGATAACATAACTCTAGGCTGCCCGTGTGGAAATTGGTGGGCACCCAGAGTTTAGAAGGGAAACAATAAACTCCGAGTCAGTCATGGTGACTGGTGTGAGATCGTAAAACAGTTATTTTTCACAAAGAAAATAAAACAAATTCGCAATGCTTTTGAAAAATGAAACTACCATAAGACCTCCCGCCACACACACAATGCAAACGCAGAATTGGAGGAGATTTCTTCTTATGATAGTCAAAGATGCTTACTACGCAAAATCAAATCATTTTTGATATTATTATTAGTGCATAGTGTAGAAAACATTTCGAAAGTAGAATATAAATCTTAGCCAGCATAGACATTTCGAACTAGGCCTACTATAGCTACCATCCAAACAGTGGGGCGCCACCATAAGTGAATGATAGGTTCTACAACTAAAACCGTACAAGTCTCGTATTGGAGTTTGGATTTCCAACAAATGGTCAGGCCAAGGAACTTCCCATTGCCACATGGAAACGCCTCTGGAATGACGTCCCGATAACCTAACCGGATCTCTGCCAACACAAGGCCGGGTTACCTCTACAAAAATAGGTAACTACTGACACGCATAAGCCATCCCCCGATCGTAACCGATCTTCCCAAGGATCCTCGATTAGCAACAACCACATTGTGATATCCCGGGTTTTTGCGCAATATAAATTTAATAATCTGGAAATATTTAATCTGGAAATATTGATTTAAAATTAATAAGATTTATTTTCAAAGCTAATAAAGTTTTAATCTATTTATATTATATATTTTGCTATATATATTGTGAATAGAAATCTTATGTTTAAATAAAAGATGTATTTTCAAATTGTAATATATATGTATGTATATGTTATGATTTGAAGTTGTATTGAAATTTAATATAATAATTCTCAAATTTGTGTTAAAAATATTTCTATTTAAATATATATGTATATTTGTATATATTGGGATTTTGGTTTGAATTTAATAAAAGTGTTTCAAATTTATATATATATATATATAAAGTATAATTTGGAAAGTATAATTTAATATAATATTTTTTCAAAGGGTATTTGGTATTTTAATTTATATCTCTTAAAAGATAATTAAATTGGATTTAAAAATATATAAGATTTTACTTGTTTTATAATATTTTCTCTAAAGTAATTATATATATACATATATTAAGATAAGTGTTTATTAATTAATAAGTTAAGTATGAAAAGCTTTATATTAACATTTAAGAAACATAAAATACTTAAGGACATGTGTTAATACCTTAAGACATGTTAGTAACATGTGTAGTATAATTAAATGGCATAGTTGACAAATGTAAGTTTTTAAAACAAGTGTCATCTTTTAAATTTTATTTTCTTTAATTTTAAATAAATCATAACTTAATTTATAAAAAGTATACTTTTCATCTCTTCAATCTTCTTTTCCTATTCTCAGCTGTAACGAAAAAGAATTTCAAGCTTTCCAAATCCAGTAAACATTTTTCAAAATCAAAAGCTAAAGCCAAGATTCACCTCTGTTTAAAATTTAAATCCCCTCAAGTAAAAGCCTGTAACAAGTTTATCAAGCAAGAAAACCTGGAAAACAAAATCCTCTAATGCAACCTGAGATCAACTTCAGATTAAAATTCAATAAGTAATGCAACAGCAAGCAATTGTAGATTCAAATGCAAAGATTTCAGATTCAACAGCAATTCAAGTTTTTAAATCAAAAGCATTTGCCAGAAAAATTTAAAGCCTGGGAATTTCTCTGCTTTTAAAAAAGGTGAGTAAACATTTTTAAAAACAGTTTTAAAATCTGTGAATTAACTTTGATGCATGTGATGGATTGTTTTGTGATAATGCTTATATGTTTATATGAATGTTATCTGTGAATGCATATTGAAATGTGAAATGTCTGTGTATATATAAGCTCCTGTATGCATATATCTTCTCTGTTCTTACTTACAGGATTTGATTTCCTTAATAAAAATTCAAAATCTCCCTATAGAATCAATATTAGACTTTGATGTTTGAATGAAAGTTGATTGTTTGTGTCTGTTGTTGATTTTAAAAATAGAATTAGTATTTTTAACTCAGCAAATCAATTGTAAAATGTAATAACAGTAAAAATATATACATATGTTAAAAACCAAATCAATGCAATTTTTGTTTTAAATTGCATGAATGTGTTCGTGATTTGAAATCACGAATTTTAATATTCATATCATAATTTTTAGATTTTTAATTCATGAGAATTTTCGAGATGTTCGTTTTGGGTATCTTCGTTGATTGCCGATGATCGGCGTGATCGAGTTGGATGATGTTTGGTTTGGAGATGGCCAATGTGGTGACGTTCTCTGGAAAAATGGAGGTGGAATTTTCTGGTGATCGTAACGGTCAGGGGAGGTTGAACTAGGGCTTAGTGACCGGTTTTTGTCGAGGTAGTTGTCGAGCTTTGCACGATGACGATGGTGCACCGGAGTCGTTCGCGAAGGTGCTGGAGGTGTTGAAGGTCGAGGCGGAGCTACGGTGAAGGCGGCGGAGCTTCTCGAGGCAAGGATCATCGGAGGGGGTCGAAATTCCGATGATGTATGTTTCAGGTGGTATGGGTTTTTGGGTCGAATTCGATTTTAGATCGAATCGAGATAGTTGAATGTTCGCGAGTGTTGCCGTGGTTGTTGTCGACTCGTCAGAGTCCAGGGTGGAGTTCGTCGGCGATCGTGGTCGTTGTGCACGTGCACAGGCACTGTGCCATGTCTGGGTGGTTTCGATGGTTTGGGAACGGAGGGTTGTACTCGGGTTTGGGCTCGTGCGAGTGGGTGTTTGACTCGAAGCAGATGAAGTTTGGTGGAAGACTCGGGGCAGACTCGTGTGGTTTTGGGATTTTACTCGGGTTATTTAAGTAACCAGGTTTTGAGATTTTATAGCAAATTATATCTTGGTTTTAAAATTTAAAGCATGGACAAGTTTTTAAGTATTTAAAACAAGTTTTAAATAAATAATCGTTTAATTTGATTAAACATGTTTGAAATGGTTTCCAAAGATTTTAAGTATATTGAAATTAAATGTTTGAATTGCTTTGTTTAAAATAAATTATATTTCAAAATTGATTTTAAAATTTGTTTTAATAAAGTAAATGATTTAGTAAGTATTTAATATAAATACAGGTTTATTCTAAATTTGTTATGTTGAGATTAATTAAGAATAGTTAATTAATAAAATAAATTAAAGCTTAATTACTTATTTGTAATTAAGAAAAATTACTTAATGAAGTAATTAGTGGAAATGAATGTAATTAATAAATAAATGAATTAGAGATTGAGGGATTAATTAATTGAGTAATTAATTAATGTAATTAATTTTAGGTTAATTAATTAGTCTAATTAATTAAAGATAATCACTTATAATTAATTAAGTGTAATTAATTGGTGAAGTAATTAAGTAATTAATTACTGAAGGTAATTAAGTAAAGGATAATTATTTTAGGAAGATTAATTAATTTAATTGATTTGAAGTTAATTAATTAAAGAGTAATTAATAAATTAGAGGATTAAGGTTAATTAATAATGTGATTAATTACTAGTTAAGGTAATTAATTAAAAGAGAGTAATTAATTAAGGAAGTAATTAATTAAGGGTTAATTAATTAAGATTAATTAATCAATAATAAGTGATTAAAGAATAATTAATTAATATAATTAATTAAAAAGTAATTAATTAAGATAAGTAATTACAAATTGTTAATGACTGTTTATGGTTAATTAAGGTTAATTAATGAATGTAGTTAATTAAAGATTAATTATTTAATTAACTAGAAGGTAATAAATTAATGAAATAATTAGAGGATTAATTATTAATGAATTAATCAAGGTTGATTAATAAAAGTAATTAATTTAAGTATGATTAATTAATTGTAATTAATTGAGGATTAATATAATTAATTAATAAATAAAGGATCATTAATTATTGCAATTAAATGATAGTAATTAATATTACTGTATATGGTTAAGGATAATTACTTGAATGTAATTAAAGTATAATTAATCAAAGGAGATTAATTAAGGAAGATCATTTAGATGTTTAATTAATTAATTTGTAATTAATTAATGATAATAAGCAGGATTAAGATAATCCAAGTAATTAAAGGATAGTAATTAATTTAATTAAAGGTTAATTAAATTGATTAGAGTTAATCAATTCTGTTTAGATAATTGATTAATATTGGATGTTTGATATTGGGTGATTGGTTGATATTGGATGATTTGAATATCTCTGATATATATATGATATATGCTGCTTTGTGAGATGAATGTTGATATGAATTATCAATTGTGATAATATGATTTGTCTATCTGTTATATCATCCTGAATATAAGTTTAAATGTTTAAACCTTTAAACAACTTGGCCTTAAAAGATACGTTTTGGATTTCGATGAGACCGGGATCGGGTTTCCGTATACCGGAATTCCAGGTCTGGAGACCCGAATACCACATCGATCCAAATTAACAATAGGTCGTGAATCTCAAGTGAAGATGAAGATTTAGAGTGCAAGGGTTATTGTCGTTAACTCTGAGGGTGATTCCAAAACGAGTGTAACGAGATAATGCCTTCGGTTTCGTTCGAACCCGGAACGAACTTATATGGATTGAATGCTTTCAGCACATCGTCACGCGGACGATGAGCATTCTAAGTGATATGTTCTGATTAAAGGTAATCGTAACCTCAAGCCTCATCAACCGGGAATGGCTAAAACAGGGGAGGTGCAGCAAGGTTTCGTGGGTAGCACCCACTGAGAGCAAGATAGATCCCTGTCTAGAGGTCCCTTTTCTTTTATTCGGCTTAGTGTGTGGTTGGTCGCGCCAACTACGGGGTTATCTTGTTCGGAATTATCCAGTAAGGGATGGTTCCGGCTTTGTGTTGCAGGGGAGCGGGCGTACTCCTCGGTACGGTGATCTAGGCCACGTACTGTGACGGGCGGTACCCCAGTAGCCCTGCCATTGTATGGAATCCAAACTCCAATAAGTGCCGTACGTATTAGTTGTGCCCAACTATGTTGGAATGTGAGATGTAAGCATTTCAGCTATTTCTGTATTTTACTTGAAAACCCTAGACCCTATTATAATACAATCAGATTTCCTATCAAACGTTTTAGTTAGCGTAAGGTAAAAACTTACCCATGTTTATTTGTGGGGAGTCTTACGTGATACTTTTGTTTTCAAAAGTTTTCAAAGTTAAGCAATCTAACCGTTTACTCACACCAGACCCATGTCTGACCCAAGTGTTTATTTTCTGTTTTATTAAACTCTTGGGTACTCAATATTGTATTGAGTAGTCGAGGGATTCAGGTTAGCTTTGACGAATTCTGGAGGAGATTTGGAGCAGGAGGCTTCACCGTGTAGATATATGATAATTCCGCTGTGTATATGTTGTGTCTGTATCTGTGATACTTGAGTTGTATGAATTAGACAGATGTTTATAACTGTTTAATATGTGTTGTATAAGTTGTGTAACTCTGATATATATGATACTATGTAATATTTTATATGATATATTATATTTCATTCGTTCCGCTGTGAGTTTCTGATGTTGTTGTTCTTTCTTCTTTTCTTTCTTTTCTTCTTCTATCCCTTTCTTTCTTAATTCACGATACGTCTTTCTGGGCATAGAAAGTCGGGTCGTCACATTTGGTATCAGAGCGTAGGTTGAGTGGATACCTAGGCTCTGAAGTGGTGTCTATCTTGAGAGCGCGTAATTGTTAGTTATATAAAAATGGTTTTATATTGTGTTAATTGATCGGTTGAGTGGTATATGGATTCTGGTCAATACGAGTAGCTAACGTTATTGATAGGGATCTCTAAACACTTGAACCAGGCCAACGGACACAATATTGTTTTAAAGAGGTAGATGAAATAATTTTACCCAGAAATAATTTCTATATAAAAAAAAAATATATCATTTTAAATATATATATTTATGTATTTCTACCTATTTATTGGGTTACCTGTTCGGGTTTTCCAATATAAGTTATAAAGGTAGATAAGGTGGTAGTGTGTGTAACACAATTACCAATAGTTGGAGTTTGAATGTTTGAGGTTGGAAGTATATATCGAGACTGTAAACCCAATATCGTCTCGAGTAAGTTGGCAGTATGGAGTAAGGATGTCTCGGATCTCTGAAGAAAATCCTTTTCAAGATTCGGAGTCCATTATTGGAATGTAAGATTGGTTGAGCTCGGGTGAGCAGATTTTCTAGAGTTGAATCTATCAGTTGTGCAGAAGTAAGTGATGGTAGCTTGGAGACTTCAGGAAGGAGCAGTTGTGTGATAAGACGCAGTATCTATGGATGTTCCCGAAGGAGATTTTCTTTTTGGAACAAGATTAAGAAGGTATTGGAGGAACAGTTGATGTCTACCGCAGGAAAGACTCGACTGTATAGGAATTCTCTGATATCAAGTAAGAGAGTTTTGTCTATTTTGAAGTATGGGACTAAGGTCGATTAGTTGTTCTTCGGACATGGTCTCATTGTTCCCTTAAGAAGAGTAAGTTATTGGCGATTGGTTTGGAGCCCGAGTTTCTTTTGGATGTCTGCCATCTCGGAGATTCGTTGAGAGGTTTGTTGATGGTTTTAGTTTTGAGAAGCCTTTGGATTAGAAGTTCTTGGTTAGCTGTGATAGCAGTGCAGCTCGGAGTGTTCGGTGTGCTGTCGAGATAGAGTTTGGAAGCAGCAGTGTGGTTCGTTTTTTCGAATGGTTCAGGAATCTTTGTGGATCTTCTATCAGCAGTCTGGGTAGATGGTGAAGACTTTCTTGAAGGGTTAACCTTGTTTGGAAAAGCTTAAGGCTGTTTTAATTGGTAAAGAGAGAATAGTATCTTTGGAATCCGAACTAGGTAGGATCGCAAAAGTGACTTGCGATTAGTTTGAGAGTTCATCTTGAGTAATCTTTTGGATGGAGTTGAGGCATCTCAAGAGAAAGTAAAAGTTATCGAAGAGGTCAAAGATTTAGTTTATATCGATTTGTTCCTAGAGAAGGATTGGTGAAGCATCTTAGAATTTTATGGAGTATCTGTGTTTTCTCTTCTACTTCTAGTTTCGAGTTTCCTCTAGCCAAGGATAGCTGAAGACAGTACCATTGACCGAGGACTCGTCCATTCTTTGAGTTGTTGGCTATGTCTTTAAGATAACCAATGTTCCCGCTTGTTTGTGGATCTAGTTTGTGCTCAAGTTCATCGACATTCTCATCTATTTCAAAATCAGAGTTGTGCAGCGAAAGAAAAGGTAGTAGCTGTGCAAGAAAGGAAGTAACCTCAGATTTCTACAAGAAGTTTATGTGAATTTCTAAGTGGGTATAGAATTTTCTGGAATCTGGGAGAAGGAAGTTCAGTCTTCTATTTCTTGTGGAGAAGAGTTTGTGGATTTCAGCAGATTTGAAGATCATTTTGTGCTTGGTTCATAATTGTTTCAAAAAGCATCAGTAAGGGTTAAGCTGACCAGGAAGAGATGAGGTAGCCCAGGATCGTCTAATGAGTTATGCAGATATGAGGCAGAGTTTGGAATTCGGAGTTGGAGATTGGAAATTTGTTTTAAGTTTTCTCCGATTATAAAGCTATCAGATTTGGTAAGTCTGGAAAGCTAGCACTGAATTATTTTGGATTTTCCTGTGTTCTCGAGAAAAGTAGTTCTTTGATCTACAGGATTGAATAGCCAGTTTGGATATCTGGAATTCATTGTATTTCACGTATTTCTGAGGGAGTACGTGTATGATTCATTGTTGATTGTAGGTTATGCAGTTCAGATGGATTTGGAAGTTGAACTGGACTTGAGTGTGGTCTGATATTTTTGTTCAGATTAGTGGATCTAGAGAAGAAAGGAGCTCTGGATTATAGTGGTATTGTTAGATTCTGTAGAGCGAGTATTCCGGTGTTATATCTGGGAAACTCTAGATAGTGTTAGTGAAGATCTATCCTGATTTGTATCAGAATAGTTAGTTAGGTTTGTTTGTTTGATTGGTTGCTATGGTTGTTAGTTACTGGATGATAGGTATGCTTTGCTGTTTTAAAATATTTGTTGGATTATTAAATTAACTTTGCTTTTAAATTTTGGGGACGAAATTATTTTAAGGGGGGAGGAATGTGATATCCCGGGTTTTTGCGCAATATAAATTTAATAATCTGGAAATATTTAATCTGGAAATATTGATTTAAAATTAATAAGATTTATTTTCAAAGCTAATAAAGTTTTAATCTATTTATAATATATATTTTGCTATATATATTGTGAATAGAAATCTTATGTTTAAATAAAAGATGTATTTTCAAATTGTAATATATATGTATGTATATGTTATGATTTGAAGTTGTATTGAAATTTAATATAATAATTCTCAAATTTGTGTTAAAAATATTTCTATTTAAATATATATGTATATTTGTATATATTGGGATTTTGGTTTGAATTTAATAAAAGTGTTTCAAATTTATATATATATATATATAAAGTATAATTTGGAAAGTATAATTTAATATAATATTTTTTCAAAGGGTATTTGGTATTTTAATTTATATCTCTTAAAAGATAATTAAATTGGATTTAAAAATATATAAGATTTTACTTGTTTTATAATATTTTCTCTAAAGTAATTATATATATACATATATTAAGATAAGTGTTTATTAATTAATAAGTTAAGTATGAAAAGCTTTATATTAACATTTAAGAAACATAAAATACTTAAGGACATGTGTTAATACCTTAAGACATGTTAGTAACATGTGTAGTATAATTAAATGGCATAGTTGACAAATGTAAGTTTTTAAAACAAGTGTCATCTTTTAAATTTTATTTTCTTTAATTTTAAATAAATCATAACTTAATTTATAAAAAGTATACTTTTCATCTCTTCAATCTTCTTTTCCTATTCTCAGCTGTAACGAAAAAGAATTTCAAGCTTTCCAAATCCAGTAAACATTTTTCAAAATCAAAAGCTAAAGCCAAGATTCACCTCTGTTTAAAATTTAAATCCCCTCAAGTAAAAGCCTGTAACAAGTTTATCAAGCAAGAAAACCTGGAAAACAAAATCCTCTAATGCAACCTGAGATCAACTTCAGATTAAAATTCAATAAGTAATGCAACAGCAAGCAATTGTAGATTCAAATGCAAAGATTTCAGATTCAACAGCAATTCAAGTTTTTAAATCAAAAGCATTTGCCAGAAAAATTTAAAGCCTGGGAATTTCTCTGCTTTTAAAAAAGGTGAGTAAACATTTTTAAAAACAGTTTTAAAATCTGTGAATTAACTTTGATGCATGTGATGGATTGTTTTGTGATAATGCTTATATGTTTATATGAATGTTATCTGTGAATGCATATTGAAATGTGAAATGTCTGTGTATATATAAGCTCCTGTATGCATATATCTTCTCTGTTCTTACTTACAGGATTTGATTTCCTTAATAAAAATTCAAAATCTCCCTATAGAATCAATATTAGACTTTGATGTTTGAATGAAAGTTGATTGTTTGTGTCTGTTGTTGATTTTAAAAATAGAATTAGTATTTTTAACTCAGCAAATCAATTGTAAAATGTAATAACAGTAAAAATATATACATATGTTAAAAACCAAATCAATGCAATTTTTGTTTTAAATTGCATGAATGTGTTCGTGATTTGAAATCACGAATTTTAATATTCATATCATAATTTTTAGATTTTTAATTCATGAGAATTTTCGAGATGTTCGTTTTGGGTATCTTCGTTGATTGCCGATGATCGGCGTGATCGAGTTGGATGATGTTTGGTTTGGAGATGGCCAATGTGGTGACGTTCTCTGGAAAAATGGAGGTGGAATTTTCTGGTGATCGTAACGGTCAGGGGAGGTTGAACTAGGGCTTAGTGACCGGTTTTTGTCGAGGTAGTTGTCGAGCTTTGCACGATGACGATGGTGCACCGGAGTCGTTCGCGAAGGTGCTGGAGGTGTTGAAGGTCGAGGCGGAGCTACGGTGAAGGCGGCGGAGCTTCTCGAGGCAAGGATCATCGGAGGGGGTCGAAATTCCGATGATGTATGTTTCAGGTGGTATGGGTTTTTGGGTCGAATTCGATTTTAGATCGAATCGAGATAGTTGAATGTTCGCGAGTGTTGTCGTGGTTGTTGTCGACTCGTCAGAGTCCAGGGTGGAGTTCGTCGGCGATCGTGGTCGTTGTGCACGTGCACAGGCACTGTGCCATGTCTGGGTGGTTTCGATGGTTTGGGAACGGAGGGTTGTACTCGGGTTTGGGCTCGTGCGAGTGGGTGTTTGACTCGAAGCAGATGAAGTTTGGTGGAAGACTCGGGGCAGACTCGTGTGGTTTTGGGATTTTACTCGGGTTATTTAAGTAACCAGGTTTTGAGATTTTATAGCAAATTATATCTTGGTTTTAAAATTTAAAGCATGGACAAGTTTTTAAGTATTTAAAACAAGTTTTAAATAAATAATCGTTTAATTTGATTAAACATGTTTGAAATGGTTTCCAAAGATTTTAAGTATATTGAAATTAAATGTTTGAATTGCTTTGTTTAAAATAAATTATATTTCAAAATTGATTTTAAAATTTGTTTTAATAAAGTAAATGATTTAGTAAGTATTTAATATAAATACAGGTTTATTCTAAATTTGTTATGTTGAGATTAATTAAGAATAGTTAATTAATAAAATAAATTAAAGCTTAATTACTTATTTGTAATTAAGAAAAATTACTTAATGAAGTAATTAGTGGAAATGAATGTAATTAATAAATAAATGAATTAGAGATTGAGGGATTAATTAATTGAGTAATTAATTAATGTAATTAATTTTAGGTTAATTAATTAGTCTAATTAATTAAAGATAATCACTTATAATTAATTAAGTGTAATTAATTGGTGAAGTAATTAAGTAATTAATTACTGAAGGTAATTAAGTAAAGGATAATTATTTTAGGAAGATTAATTAATTTAATTGATTTGAAGTTAATTAATTAAAGAGTAATTAATAAATTAGAGGATTAAGGTTAATTAATAATGTGATTAATTACTAGTTAAGGTAATTAATTAAAAGAGAGTAATTAATTAAGGAAGTAATTAATTAAGGGTTAATTAATTAAGATTAATTAATCAATAATAAGTGATTAAAGAATAATTAATTAATATAATTAATTAAAAAGTAATTAATTAAGATAAGTAATTACAAATTGTTAATGACTGTTTATGGTTAATTAAGGTTAATTAATGAATGTAGTTAATTAAAGATTAATTATTTAATTAACTAGAAGGTAATAAATTAATGAAATAATTAGAGGATTAATTATTAATGAATTAATCAAGGTTGATTAATAAAAGTAATTAATTTAAGTATGATTAATTAATTGTAATTAATTGAGGATTAATATAATTAATTAATAAATAAAGGATCATTAATTATTGCAATTAAATGATAGTAATTAATATTACTGTATATGGTTAAGGATAATTACTTGAATGTAATTAAAGTATAATTAATCAAAGGAGATTAATTAAGGAAGATCATTTAGATGTTTAATTAATTAATTTGTAATTAATTAATGATAATAAGCAGGATTAAGATAATCCAAGTAATTAAAGGATAGTAATTAATTTAATTAAAGGTTAATTAAATTGATTAGAGTTAATCAATTCTGTTTAGATAATTGATTAATACTGGATGTTTGATATTGGGTGATTGGTTGATATTGGATGATTTGAATATCTCTGATATATATATGATATATGCTGCTTTGTGAGATGAATGTTGATATGAATTATCAATTGTGATAATATGATTTATCTATCTGTTATATCATCCTGAATATAAGTTTAAATGTTTAAACCTTTAAACAACTTGGCCTTAAAAGATACGTTTTGGATTTCGATGAGACCGGGATCGGGTTTCCGTATACCGGAATTCCAGGTCTGGAGACCCGAATACCACATCGATCCAAATTAACGATAGGTCGTGAATCTCAAGTGAAGATGAAGATTTAGAGTGCAAGGGTTATTGTCGTTAACTCTGAGGGTGATTCCAAAACGAGTGTAACGAGATAATGCCTTCGGTTTCGTTCGAACCCGGAACGAACTTATATGGATTGAATGCTTTCAGCACATCGTCACGCGGACGATGAGCATTCTAAGTGATATGTTCTGATTAAAGGTAATCGTAACCTCAAGCCTCATCAACCGGGAATGGCTAAAACAGGGGAGGTGCAGCAAGGTTTCGTGGGTAGCACCCACTGAGAGCAAGATAGATCCCTGTCTAGAGGTCCCTTTTCTTTTATTCGGCTTAGTGTGTGGTTGGTCGCGCCAACTACGGGGTTATCTTGTTCGGAATTATCCAGTAAGGGATGGTTCCGGCTTTGTGTTGCAGGGGAGCGGGCGTACTCCTCGGTACGGTGATCTAGGCCACGTACTGTGACGGGCGGTACCCCAGTAGCCCTGCCATTGTATGGAATCCAAACTCCAATAAGTGCCGTACGTATTAGTTGTGCCCAACTATGTTGGAATGTGAGATGTAAGCATTTCAGCTATTTCTGTATTTTACTTGAAAACCCTAGACCCTATTATAATACAATCAGATTTCCTATCAAACGTTTTAGTTAGCGTAAGGTAAAAACTTACCCATGTTTATTTGTGGGGAGTCTTACGTGATACTTTTGTTTTCAAAAGTTTTCAAAGTTAAGCAATCTAACCGTTTACTCACACCAGACCCATGTCTGACCCAAGTGTTTATTTTCTGTTTTATTAAACTCTTGGGTACTCAATATTGTATTGAGTAGTCGAGGGATTCAGGTTAGCTTTGACGAATTCTGGAGGAGATTTGGAGCAGGAGGCTTCACCGTGTAGATATATGATAATTCCGCTGTGTATATGTTGTGTCTGTATCTGTGATACTTGAGTTGTATGAATTAGACAGATGTTTATAACTGTCTAATATGTGTTGTATAAGTTGTGTAACTCTGATATATATGATACTATGTAATATTTTATATGATATATTATATTTCATTCGTTCCGCTGTGAGTTTCTGATGTTGTTGTTCTTTCTTCTTTTCTTTCTTTTCTTCTTCTATCCCTTTCTTTCTAAATTCACGATACGTCTTTCTGGGCATAGAAAGCCGGGTCGTCACACACATAATAATAATAATGCAGTAACCACATAGGTTAAGTATCTGGGATCCATACCATGATACCACCTCTATCCAGAAGGAATGACATACACTAAGGGGCGCCACTCCCTAGAACCTTGCTGCATCCTTCATGTTTTGACCATTTCCGGGGTGTGAGGCTCGATGATGTCTCGTCCACAAAGCTATGCTTTCTACAAAAAGCCACGCTTTGGGTCCACGGATGATCAACCTATGATCACAAAGATAAATGATCAAACAAATGATCATATCACAAATGATCAAACACTGATCATTACACAGCAACACTCAGCATGCCACGTTACCAAATTGGGAGTATATCGCTGATAAATTTCAACTACATAACCTCTAAGCTCGTACGTCTCAGAGAAGGGTGTTAAGCTAAGAGAATAAATTCTCCGCCACCAACAGAAATGTATTTGAAAGAAATCAGCTTTATATCTCAATTTGTAACGTCAGACACACAATCCATACAAGTCTGTTCCGGGATCGAATAGAACCGAAGGCACTTCTCACGAAGCCCTTGCAAATCCGCATAATTTTCTAATCACATCCGGACTTCCCGTCACTAAGGGTGATAAAACCTCTAAATCGGAGATCAGCCGATGTAGAGTAACTCGACGGTAATCCTTCCGTTTTCAAAAATATCCGGTCTTCAACACCGGTCATCAAATGCGATTCATAACGACGTATCACATATTCGGAATGGGTTATACGACCCCATGGTCCTTTCTCGGCTAACCCGAATAGTGAGCGCTTATTCAAAAATAAGTGTGGCATTCAAATTCATCCAATTCACAACAAATACCATTTAAGGTAATTATTAATAGTCGGTTATTTAACTATCAATAAAGATGCGCAACATCATCAGATTCCAAATAATTTTCCAAATTATTTATTTTCCAAAATATCTTTACTAGATATAAAATTTCCACACTTCACCGTTTGAAAACAAATTTCAAATATTCACTTTTCGATTTATCTTTACAAAGATAAATTCTCAAAAACGTTTCATTTCATTTTGGAAAAGCATTCCCATACTTATTTAATAATAAGTAATTCACAAATCTTATTTATTTTCAACATTTGAAAATATTCGATATACTTAAATCAATATTAAGTATATATTTCATTCTTTAAGGAAATCATTCTCTTTTAGAAATTTTATTTGAGTCAAAACGAATGTTACGTAAAACATCGTTACGACGACTCAAAATCACTAGTATAGGGATTCGAAATTTAGATAGATATATATAAATCCCAATACTACACAAAAATATTTCCTTTCGGAAATCCTTTACTATAACAACAGTGTTATAGTCCATCATTTCCTTATATTTTCGAAAACGTCAATTTCAACAATGAATGTTGAAATCTATGATTTCGATAGTTTTCACAATTTAAAAACATCGTTAATTAACTTCATCTTTAATGTCACTTTCCACAACATATCCATTTCACTTAATAATATATTCACTGTCCAAACTCGTGAATATACTTCACTAACCAATCTCAATATTTCCTACACATTTTATTTCAAGAATTATTCGCTATCCAAAATCGCGAATATATTTCCTTTAATAACCTTCTATATTTAATTTATCAAATTAAATTGATTTCAAATTTATAAAAACAACGTTCATAAATTCATCTTCATAATTCATAACAACTTTGATTTAATAAATCTCCTTTATTAACAAATTCGATCAATATTCCATTTAAAGGCAAAAATCCAATTTATAAGTTAATTTCTTATAAATCTCCTATTCGACAGTTTCATCCAGTTTATAATTTCACAATTTATAAATCTAAAAATTTCATTCACTTACGAATTCCATAAATATTTCATTTTTAACACTTATAAAACTCGTTTTATAATTCCAATATTTTGATTTATAAATATCGATTTTGTATAAATCTTTTTATACAAATCGTTTATAGTTATTCAAAAATCCCAACTTAAACCATTTTATAAATAAATTGACTTTTATTTCAAAAACGACACTTTGGTTATATTCCACTAAAAATTACAACTTTTCTAACTTTAAAATTTTAACGTTTATAAATCAATTCAAAAATTCCATAAAACGTATATTTTCAAAAATCACTTTAAAAATCCTTTTAAAGTAAAAGTCGTTATCTTTAAACTTCAAGACTGAATCCGAAGATGCAACGCACCAATTAGTCAATCACAACATTCCATATCATATATATCAAATGATAACAGAATATACAACAAATATCTGCAAATAAATAAATATTGGTGAGGAATCCAGTTGGATCCCTCCACCCTGTTTCCCTGCATCCACAGATGTTAGCACAATACCGATTCCACTTTGAGGTGGAATATCGCGGTATATGGGTTTTATAAAAAATCATCCGCTTACTAACGGTGCATAGGGTCTCATCCGCTATACAAATGCGGGAAATCAATCAATCCAATATATACATATGCCAATATGTATATATTGATATATATATAGATATATCCTACTATATCTAATATCACATCCAATAGCAATCAAATCAATCAATCAATAACTGCAAAACAAAATTTTCCTTCGAGTGAGAAAATCTCACCTTTCATTTTATTTTGCAGTCAATTCCACTCCAGCTATATTTTCCCGATTTGGACCTTGTATAAACAATTATATAGATTTATTACTATTTGAATTAATCGATTAATTAATTCCCAATACCTTGGTTTTTACTATTAATTTGGTTATAAATAAAATTTCTTTTTAAATAAAATATTTGAACTAACTAATTGAGACATCACATACCATTAAATAACTAAATTAACTAATTCTTTGGTTTTAAACTAATTTCTCTTTAACCATCTCTAAATAATTAAATAAATTTATCTCCCTTTTTAAAAGTATATATATATATAATTTGTAAAGAATAATCTATACAGGTTTTTTTAAATTTAATATTTAATTTAAATCCTTATATCTTTCAAATCTATAATAATTCCTGTTTATAGTTTATTTACTAACCCATAAAATTAAAACAAACACATTTTTTTTATTACAGCAATTTAAATTTAAATTAACTTTACTGTAAATTTATTTTTATATATATATATTTTTTCCTAACATATATATACGTATATATTGCTTATTAGATTTGATAAAAAAAATGAAACCTGCTTATACCTTATTGCTACGAGGATACCCCAGACGAAGCTCCAATTCAACAGTTCGCCAAACCCCTTCCACCCGAGATCATTGCTTCGACGACGAGCCCACAGGAGCTGTTCGAACAACTCGCAACCTCGAGACCCCCCCTCTTTCTAGCTTCGTTCGACAATCGCCGCCGAACCATAGTCGAATTTATCGACCTCGTCGTCCCCGCGCGATTCCCTCGACCAGCATGACTCGCGATAAGAAACTCAATCGCGAGCGAGTCCAGGCGGTTACGCGATTCAATTTCCTTGGCCGCCGATTTGATTTTATGCTTCCTCGATTGTTTGCTTCATCTCCTGATTTTTTTTTTATATGCGAACGAAATAGATTCGTTCGAATTCGAAAAGAGGGAAATTTTTGGTGAGATGAAAACGAGCTGCCCCCTTTTTAGTTTTCGTTCGAACGAAAAATGTGAAGCGGGACTCCATTTTTATTCCTTAAATTCGCTCGGCTAAGCGATTTAAACGAAAGGAGAAGCCAGAGATATCTCACGTATTGAAGAAGGAATGGGGAGACAGGGAGGGGTTAATGTGCGTTGTTATTATTTTATTTTTCTCCTGTTGATTTTTGCGTGTAGGAAGGACACTATAATGCCAGGGAAAAAGTTGTGATGGAGGAAGGAAGGCGGCTGATAGAAAATTTGACTTGACCAATATAAAATTTTAAATTTGAATTCGATATAAATTTCAGGCGTTTACTTACCGTACGATCACACAACAATCCCGATCACTACGAGATTTGAAATCCGATAATAATACAATATTACGGATCCAATGGAACTAGTTTCGTCAAATTCCGAGAGTGTGCCTCGAAAGTCTATTTTTAAATATCGATTCAAACAATAAAATTTCAAAACTGAACAAATCATTTTCAAACTCAATTCTGAAGCTTCTATTATCTTCAGTATTATCATTACGAATTTTAAAAGCTTTTGAAATATTTTTCTTCAGCTTAAAATTGAAGATTCAAATTTTTATTCAGCATTCAATAGATTAAATTCTAAAATTTAATCGTCAATTATTCTGATAATTTGAAATTCAAGTCAAATCATCATTCAAATATTTAAAATTAATTAAATATTTTCCAATTTAATTTGTTCAAAATTCTGGGTCGTTACAATCTTCCCTCCTTAAAAGAATTTCGTTCCGAAATTACAAGTTAGGAAAAATGATCCCTAACTCGTCTACTATTTTTCACAATTCAATAGTTTTATCAAATTTTCAAAACAAATCTTTCTACTAAAGATTCGTTATCATTCAACTAACTTTCCAACTTCGATTATAGGTTTCAAACAACATTGTTTACTTTCTCAATTCAAATTCAAATTTAAACATTCAAAATTTTCTCAAAAATTTTCTAACACTCGAAATTTCCGAAAAATTTCGCCAGCGTCTCCTTTGCGCGGCTAACACGGTACGACTACAAAACTTCCCTACGGACTCTCAGATTTCAAAAAGAAAAGAAAAAGCCAAGCGGCTAGACAAGAAAATCATCAAATCTCATATCGAAATTTAAATACTTACCTTTTGTCGAGCAATTCAAATTTATCTTTGAAAATCAAATCCAATTCCTTTATCACACCTGTATATTCTACTAGCCATAATATCTAGTTACATATTCAACTATTTTGCAAATTTTATTACAAAATTTTTCAATATAAACTGCTTATACATTTTTACTTCACTATTGAAGTTACATATCTAATTTCATTCAATTTTGCATTTCGATTTTTATTTGAATTCAATTCACAATTTCAATTCATAATTATTGAATTTAATTCATTTCAAACCTTATTCATTTGGTCAATATTCAATTAGCTTCACTTACTAATTTTAGTTTAATACTTCACTTCGTTTTCCATAAATCAAATTCAATTCTAGTTTTATTCACTTACAACTTCAAAATGAATTTTAACATTCAATTTCACTTTCATTAGATCACAATTGTAAATTTATTTATTCATTCACAATTTACTTCCATAATTCAATACTTAATTCCAATTCATTTGTTACTATTCTAAATTTATTTTCAACTTAATAAATTTTCTTTAAGTAATCATTTCCCTTTATTTAATTGATTCACTTATACTTGATTTAATTTAACTTCATCCTTTAAGTTAAATTTATTCTATCAAAATTCAATTTGTATAAGTTATCAACTTAATAATATTCCATAAATATTTTAAATAGGATTCCAGAGTCTTTTCAACCTTTTCAAAACCATTTTGAAAACAATTCAAATTATCCTTTGAATTTCTAAAACAAAACCCAAATTTTTCAAACAACTTCCATTTAAAACAATTTGGCAGTAATTCCTCTTTTGGAAACCCGAAAATGAACACCGATAGTGTCGCGATCACCAATCGGAATTATTTTCCAGCGACCGAAAAGAGTTTAGAGCTTTTCATTCCTTCAAAATACTTTTCAAAACCTTTGAAATTCATTTTCAAATCAAAAAGGATTTAAACTTTCCAAATCCCCAAAATTTTCAAATTCTTTTCAAAACATTTCCAAATACTTCTCTGGAATTCTACTTCCAATTATAAGTCACATTTATAATTTACATTCTTAAATTTCATTTGTATATGGATTTATTTCCTGGTTCTTTGTTTTAATTCCAATTTCATATACAATTTCCACATATATATTAATGAGGATAATTAACATCATTACTTCCTAACAACCATGCATCCATATATCATAATAATTTACAGAAAATTATTTATTTTCTATACAAAAATAGTTTTGGGCAAAATTATCTCATTAACCCTATTTTAAAATCAATACTGTCGGTTTATCTTGTTTAAGAGTTTAGAAACTCCTATCAACACAGTTAGCTAGACTGTACTGACCAGAATTCATAAACAATCAACCGATAAGTCAACACAATACAAAACAATTTTATATTCACTAACAAATACGCACTCGTATCTATTATTACGCTCAGCTCATTCTAGAGTACTACTGACTCTATCTCTAATGAGTAACACCCAACAGAGCAGGGTTGTCGCTTAACCATATGCTCTGATACCACTCTGTAAGGACCCGATTCTTCGACTTTCGAAAATCGACATCGATACGTCCACTGTATCAACTGCCGAGCAAACGAATGCCGAAAAACCGAATTCTTAGGGTTTAAAAGAAGAGGTAGAAGAAAAGATAGAAGAAAAAGAAAGAAGAACAACAGAACAACATCAGAACAGAAACAATATCAGAATCTCACATATCGCAGCGGAACAATATATAATAGATAATCACTAGTCTTTTAAAACAAAGAACTATATCAGTTTATACATACATCAATCAGAGTCAATATACAACTCAATACAACAATGGACAGTTATATAAACTTGTCCTCATACAGAATACATAGCGGAATAAATAAACAAATACGGATGATACGTTACGCCATCCAACTTGCTTCCAAAGCTCCAGAATATCCAGAATATCCTGATAACATAACTCTAGGCTGCCCGTGTGGAAATTGGTGGCCACCCAGAGTTTAGAAGGGAAACAATAAACTCTGAGTCAGTCATGGTGACTGGTGTGAGATCGTAAAACAGTTATTTTTCACAAAGAAAATAAAACAAATTCGCAATGCTTTTGAAAAATGAAACTACCATAAGACCTCCCGCCACACACACAATGCAAACGCAGAATTGGAGGAGATTTCTTCTTATGATAGTCAAAGATGCTTACTACACAAAATCAAATCATTTTTTATATTATTATTAGTGCATAGTGTAGAAAACATTTCGAAAGTAGAATATAAATCTTAGCCAGCATAGACATTTTGAACTATGCCTACTATAGCTACCATCCAAACAGTGGGGCACCACCATAAGTGAATGATAGGTTCTACAACTAAAACCGTACAAGTCTCGTATTGGAGTTTGGATTTCCAACAAATGGTCAGGCCAAGGAACTTCCCATTGCCACATGGAAACGCCTCTGGAATGACGTCCCGATAACCTAACCAGATCTCTGCCAACACAAGGCCGGGTTACCTCTGCAAAAATAGGTAACTACTAACACGCGTATGCCATCCCCCGATCGTAACCGATCTTCCCGAGGATCCTCGATTCGCAACAACCACATAATAATAATAATGCAGTAACCACATAGGTTAAGTATCTGGGCTCCATACCATGATACCACCTCTATCCAGAAGGAATGACATACACTAAGGGGCGCTACTCCCTAGAACCTTGCTGCATCCTTCCTGTTTTGACCATTTCCGGGGTGTGAGGCTCGACGATGTCTCGTCCACAAAGCTACGCTTTCTACAAAAAGCCATGCTTTGGGTCCACAGATGATCAACCTATGATCACAAAGATAAATGATCAAACAAATGATCATATCACAAATGATCAAACACTGATCATCACACAGCAACACTCAGCATGCCACATTACCAAATTGGGAGTATATCGCTGATAAATTTCAACTACATAACCTCTAAGCTCGTACGTCTCAGAGAAGGGTGTTAAGCTAAGAGAATAAATTCTCCGCCACCAACAGAAATGTATTTGAAAGAAATCAGCTTTATATCTCAATTTGTAACGTCAGACACACAATCCATACAAGTCTGTTCCGGGATCGAATAGAACCGTAGGCACTTCTCACGAAGCCCTTGCAAATCCGCATAATTTTCTAATCACATCCGGACTTCCCGTCACTAAGGGTGATAAAACCTATAAATCGGAGATCAGCCGATGTAGAGTAACTCGACGGTAATCCTTCCGTTTTCAAAAATATCCGGTCTTCAACACCGGTCATCAAATGCGATTCATAACGACGTATCACATATTCGGAATGAGTTATACGACCCCATGGTCCTTTCCCGGCTAACCCGAATAGTGAGCGCTTATTCAAAAATAAGTGTGGCATTCAAATTCATCCAATTCACAACAAATACCATTTAAGGTAATTATTGATAGTCGGTTATTTAACTATCAATAAAGATGCGCAACATCATCAGATTCCAAATAATTTTCCAAATTATTTATTTTCCAAAATATCTTTACTAGATATAAAATTTCCACACTTCACCGTTTGAAAACAAATTTCAAATATTCACTTTTCGATTTATCTTTACAAAGATAAATTCTCAAAAACGTTTCATTTCATTTTGGAAAAGCATTCCCATACTTATTTAATAATAAGTAATTCACAAATCTTATTTATTTTCAACATTTGAAAATATTCGATATACTTAAATCAATATTAAGTATATATTTCATTCTTTAAGGAAATCATTCTCTTTTAGAAATTTTATTTGAGTCAAAACGAATGTTACGTAAAACATCGTTACGACGACTCAAAATCACTAGTATAGGGATTCGAAATTTAGATAGATATATATAAATCCCAATACTACACAAAAATATTTCCTTTCGGAAATCATTTACTATAACAACAGTGTTATAGTCCATCATTTCCTTATATTTTTGAAAACGTCAATTTCAACAATGAATGTTGAAATCTATGATTTCGATAGTTTTCACAATTTAAAAACATCGTTAATTAACTTCATCTTTAATGTCACTTTCCACAACATATCCATTTCACTTAATAATATATTCACTGTCCAAACTCGTGAATATACTTCACTAACCAATCTCAATATTTCCTACACATTTTATTTCAAGAATTATACGCTATCCAAAATCGTGAATATATTTCCTTTAATAACCTTCTATATTTAATTTATCAAATTAAATTGATTTCAAATTTATAAAAACAACGTTCATAAATTCATCTTCATAATTCATAACAACTTTGATTTAATAAATCTCCTTTATTAACAAATTCGATCAATATTCCATTTAAAGGCAAAAATCCAATTTATAAGTTAATTTCTTATAAATCTCCTATTCGACAGTTTCATCCAGTTTATAATTTCACAATTTATAAATCTAAAAATTTCATTCACTTACGAATTCCATAAATATTTCATTTTTAACACTTATAAAACTCGTTTTATAATTCCAATATTTTGATTTATAAATATCGATTTTGTATAAATCTTTTTATACAAATCGTTTATAGTTATTCAAAAATCCCAACTTAAACCATTTTATAAATAAATTGACTTTTATTTCAAAAACGACACTTTGGTTATATTCTACTAAAAATTACAACTTTTCTAACTTTAAAATTTTAACGTTTATAAATCAATTCAAAAATTCCATAAAACGTATATTTTCAAAAATCACTTTAAAAATCCTTTTAAAGTAAAAGTCGTTATCTTTAAACTTCAAGACTGAATCCGAAGATGCAACGCACCAATTAGTCAATCACAACATTCCATATCATATATATCAAATGATAACAGAATATACAACAAATATCTGCAAATAAATAAATATTGGTGAGGAATCCAGTTGGATCCCTCCAACCTGTTTCCCTGCATCCACAGATGTTAGCACAATACCGATTCCACTTTGAGGTGGAATATCGCGGTATATGGGTTTTATAAAAAATCATCCGCTTACTAACGGTGCATAGGGTCTCATCCGCTATACAAATGCGGGAAATCAATCAATCCAATATATACATATGCCAATATGTATATATTGATATATATATATAGATATATCCTACTATATCTAATATCACATCCAATAGCAATCAAATCAATCAATCAATAACTGCAAAACAAAATTTTCCTTCGAGTGAGAAAATCTCACCTTTCATTTTATTTTGCAGTCAATTCCACTCCAGCTATATTTTCCCGATTTGGACCTTGTATAAACAATTATATAGATTTATTACTATTTGAATTAATCGATTAATTAATTCCCAATACCTTGGTTTTTACTATTAATTTGGTTATAAATAAAATTTCTTTTTAAATAAAATATTTGAACTAACTAATTGAGACATCACATACCATTAAATAACTAAATTAACTAACTCTTTGGTTTTAAACTAATTTCTCTTTAACCATCTCTAAATAATTAAATAAATTTATCTCCCTTTTTAAAAGTATATATATATATAATTTGTAAAGAATAATCTATACAGGTTTTTTTAAATTTAATATTTAATTTAAATCCTTATATCTTTCAAATCTATAATAATTCCTGTTTACAGTTTATTTACTAACCCATAAAATTAAAACAAACACATTTTTTTATTATAGCAATTTAAATTTAAATTAACTTTACTGTAAATTTATTTTTATATATATATATTTTTTCCTAACATATATATACGTATATATTGCTTATTAGATTTGATAAAAAAAATGAAACCTGCTTATACCTTATTGCTACGAGGATACCCCAGTCGAAGCTCCAATTCAACAGTTCGCCAAACCCCTTCCACTCGAGATCATTGCTTCGACGACGAGCCCACAGGAGCTGTTCGAACAACTCGCAACCTCGAGACCCCCCCTCTTTCTAGCTTCGTTCGACAATCGCCGCCGAACCATAGTCGAATTTATCGACCTCGTCGTCCCCGCGCGATTCCCTCGACCAGCATGACTCGCGATAAGAAACTCAATCGCGAGCGAGTCCAGGCGGTTACGCGATTCAATTTCCTTGGCCGCCGATTTGATTTTATGCTTCCTCGATTGTTTGCTTCATCTCCTGATTTTTTTTTTATATGCGAACGAAATAGATTCGTTCGAATTCGAAAAGAGGGAAATTTTTGGTGAGATGAAAACGAGCTGCCCCCTTTTTAGTTTTCGTTCGAACGAAAAATGTGAAGCGGGACTCCATTTTTATTCCTTAAATTCGCTCGGCTAAGCGATTTAAACGAAAGGAGAAGCCAGAGATATCTCACGTATTGAAGAAGGAATGGGGAGACAGGGAGGGGTTAATGTGCGTTGTTATTATTTTATTTTTCTCCTGTTGATTTTTGCGTGTAGGAAGGACACTATAATGCCAGGGAAAAAGTTGTGATGGAGGAAGGAAGGCGGCTGATAGAAAATTTGACTTGACCAATATAAAATTTTAAATTTGAATTCGATATAAATTTCAGGCGTTTACTTACCGTACGATCACACAACAATCCCGATCACTACGAGATTTGAAATCCGATAATAATACAATATTACGGATCCAATGGAACTAGTTTCGTCAAATTCCGAGAGTGTGCCTCGAAAGTCTATTTTTAAATATCGATTCAAACAATAAAATTTCAAAACTGAACAAATCATTTTCAAACTCAATTCTGAAGCTTCTATTATCTTCAGTATTATCATTACGAATTTTAAAAGCTTTTGAAATATTTTTCTTCAGCTTAAAATTGAAGATTCAAATTTTTATTCAGCATTCAATAGATTAAATTCTAAAATTTAATCGTCAATTATTCTGATAATTTGAAATTCAAGTCAAATCATCATTCAAATATTTAAAATTAATTAAATATTTTCCAATTTAATTTGTTCAAAATTCTGGGTCGTTACAATCTTCCCTCCTTAAAAGAATTTCGTTCCGAAATTACAAGTTAGGAAAAATGATCCCTAACTCGTCTACTATTTTTCACAATTCAATAGTTTTATCAAATTTTCAAAACAAATCTTTCTACTAAAGATTCGTTATCATTCAACTAACTTTCCAACTTCGATTATAGGTTTCAAACAACATTGTTTACTTTCTCAATTCAAATTCAAATTTAAACATTCAAAATTTTCTCAAAAATTTTCTAACACTCGAAATTTCCGAAAAATTTCGCCAGCGTCTCCTTTGCGCGGCTAACACGGTACGACTACAAAACTTCCCTACGGACTCTCAGATTTCAAAAAGAAAAGAAAAAGCCAAGCGGCTAGACAAGAAAATCATCAAATCTCATATCGAAATTTAAATACTTACCTTTTGTCGAGCAATTCAAATTTATCTTTGAAAATCAAATCCAATTCCTTTATCACACCTGTATATTCTACTAGCCATAATATCTAGTTACATATTCAACTATTTTGCAAATTTTATTACAAAATTTTTCAATATAAACTGCTTATACATTTTTACTTCACTATTGAAGTTACATATCTAATTTCATTCAATTTTGCATTTCGATTTTTATTTGAATTCAATTCACAATTTCAATTCATAATTATTGAATTTAATTCATTTCAAACCTTATTCATTTGGTCAATATTCAATTAGCTTCACTTACTAATTTTAGTTTAATACTTCACTTCGTTTTCCATAAATCAAATTCAATTCTAGTTTTATTCACTTACAACTTCAAAATGAATTTTAACATTCAATTTCACTTTCATTAGATCACAATTGTAAATTTATTTATTCATTCACAATTTACTTCCATAATTCAATACTTAATTCCAATTCATTTGTTACTATTCTAAATTTATTTTCAACTTAATAAATTTTCTTTAAGTAATCATTTCCCTTTATTTAATTGATTCACTTATACTTGATTTAATTTAACTTCATCCTTTAAGTTAAATTTATTCTATCAAAATTCAATTTGTATAAGTTATCAACTTAACAATATTCCATAAATATTTTAAATAGGATTCCAGAGTCTTTTCAACCTTTTCAAAACCATTTTGAAAACAATTCAAATTATCCTTTGAATTTCTAAAACAAAACCCAAATTTTTCAAACAACTTCCATTTAAAACAATTTGGCAGTAATTCCTCTTTTGGAAACCCGAAAATGAACACCGATAGTGTCGCGATCACCAATCGGAATTATTTTCCAGCGACCGAAAAGAGTTTAGAGCTTTTCATTCCTTCAAAATACTTTTCAAAACCTTTGAAATTCATTTTCAAATCAAAAAGGATTTAAACTTTCCAAATCCCCAAAATTTTCAAATTCTTTTCAAAACATTTCCAAATACTTCTCTGGAATTCTACTTCCAATTATAAGTCACATTTATAATTTACATTCTTAAATTTCATTTGTATATGGATTTATTTCCTGGTTCTTTGTTTTAATTCCAATTTCATATACAATTTCCACATATATATTAATGAGGATAATTAACATCATTACTTCCTAACAACCATGCATCCATATATCATAATAATTTACAGAAAATTATTTATTTTCTATACAAAAATAGTTTTGGGCAAAATTATCTCATTTACCCTATTTTAAAATCAATACTGTCGGTTTATCTTGTTTAAGAGTTTAGAAACTCCTATCAACACAGTTAGCTAGACTGTACTGACCAGAATTCATAAACAATCAACCGATAAGTCAACACAATACAAAACAATTTTATATTCACTAACAAATACGCACTCGTATCTATTATTACGCTCAGCTCATTCTAGAGTACTACTGACTCTATCTCTAATGAGTAACACCCAACAGAGCAGGGTTGTCGCTTAACCATATGCTCTGATACCACTCTGTAAGGACCCGATTCTTCGACTTTCGAAAATCGACATCGATACGTCCACTGTATCAACTGCCGAGCAAACGAATGCCGGAAAACCGAATTCTTAGGGTTTAAAAGAAGAGGTAGAAGAAAAGATAGAAGAAAAAGAAAGAAGAACAACAGAACAACATCAGAACAGAAACAATATCAGAATCTCACATATCGCAGCGGAACAATATATAATAGATAATCACTAGTCTTTTAAAACAAAGAACTATATCAGTTTATACATACATCAATCAGAGTCAATATACAACTCAATACAACAATGGACAGTTATATAAACTTGTCCTCATACATAATACACAGCGGAATAAATAAACAAATACGGATGATACGTTACGCCATCCAACTTGCTTCCAAAGCTCCAGAATATCCAGAATATCCTGATAACATAACTCTAGGCTGCCCGTGTGGAAATTGGTGGCCACCCAGAGTTTAGAAGGGAAACAATAAACTCCGAGTCAGTCATGGTGACTGGTGTGAGATCGTAAAACAGTTATTTTTCACAAAGAAAATAAAACAAATTCGCAATGCTTTTGAAAAATGAAACTACCATAAGACCTCCCGCCACACACACAATGCAAACGCAGAATTGGAGGAGATTTCTTCTTATGATAGTCAAAGATGCTTACTACACAAAATCAAATCATTTTTTATATTATTATTAGTGCATAGTGTAGAAAACATTTCGAAAGTAGAATATAAATCTTAGCCAGCATAGACATTTTGAACTATGCCTACTATAGCTACCATCCAAACAGTGGGGCACCACCATAAGTGAATGATAGGTTCTACAACAAAAACCGTACAAGTCTCGTATTGGAGTTTGGATTTCCAACAAATGGTCAGGCCAAGGAACTTCCCATTGCCACATGGAAACGCCTCTGGAATGACGTCCCGATAATCTAACCGGATCTCTGCCAACACAAGGCCGGGTTACCTCTGCAAAAATAGGTAACTACTGACACGCGTATGCCATCCCCCGATCGTAACCGATCTTCCCGAGGATCCTCGATTCGCAACAACCACATAATAATAATAATGCAGTAACCACATAGGTTAAGTATCTGGGCTCCATACCATGATACCACCTCTATCCAGAAGGAATGACATACACTAAGGGGCGCTACTCCCTAGAACCTTGCTGCATCCTTCCTGTTTTGACCATTTCCGGGGTGTGAGGCTCGACGATGTCTCGTCCACAAAGCTACGCTTTCTACAAAAAGCCATGCTTTGGGTCCACAGATGATCAACCTATGATCACAAAGATAAATGATCAAACAAATGATCATATCACAAATGATCAAACACTGATCATCACACAGCAACACTCAGCATGCCACGTTACCAAATTGGGAGTATATCGTTGATAAATTTCAACTACATAACCTCTAAGCTCGTACGTCTCAGAGAAGGGTGTTAAGCTAAGAGAATAAATTCTCCGCCACCAACAGAAATGTATTTGAAAGAAATCAGCTTTATATCTCAATTTGTAACGTCAGACACACAATCCATACAAGTCTGTTCCGGGATCGAACAGAACCGAAGGCACTTCTCACGAATCCCTTGCAAATCCGGATAATTTTCTAATCACATCCGGACTTCCCGTCACTAAGGGTGATAAAACCTCTAAATCGGAGATCAGTCGATGTAGAGTAACTCGACGGTAATCCTTCCGTTTTCAAAAATATCCGGTCTTCAACACCGGTCATCAAATGCAATTCATAACGACGTATCACATATTCGGAATGCGTTATACGACCCCATGGTCCTTTCCCGGCTAACCCGAATAGTGAGCGCTTATTCAAAAATAAGTGTGGCATTCAAATTCATCCAATTCACAAAAAATACCATTCAAGGTAATTATTGATAGTCGGTTATTTAACTATCAATAAAGATGCGCAACATCATCAGATTCCAAATAATTTTCCAAATTATTTATTTTCCAAAATATCTTTACTAGATATAAAATTTCCACACTTCACCGTTTGAAAACAAATTTCAAATATTCACTTTTCGATTTATCTTTACAAAGATAAATTCTCAAAAACATTTCATTTCATTTTGGAAAAGCATTCCCATACTTATTTAATAATAAGTAATTCACAAATCTTATTTATTTTCAACATTTGAAAATATTCGATATACTTAAATCAATATTAAGTATATATTTCATTCTTTAAGGAAATCATTCTCTTTCAAAAATTTTATTTGAGTCAAAACGAATGTTACGTAAAACATCGTTATGACGACTCAAAATCACTAGTATAGGGATTCGAAATTTAGATAGATATATATAAATCCCAATACTACACAAAAATATTTCCTTTCGGAAATCATTTACTATAACAATAGTGTTATAGTCCATCATTTCCTTATATTTTCGAAAACGTCTATTTCAACAATGAATGTTGAAATCTATGATTTTGATAGTTTTTACAATTTAAAAACATCATTAATTAACTTCATCTTTAATGTCACTTTCCACAACATATCCATTTCACTTAATAATATATTCACTGTCCAAAATCGTGAATATACTTCACTAACCAATCTCAATATTTCCTACACATTTTATTTCAAGAATTATTCGCTATCCAAAATCACGAATATATTTCCTTTAATAACCTTCTATATTTAATTTATCAAATTAAATTGATTTTGAATTTATAAAAACAACGTTCATAAATTCATCTTCATAATTCATAACAACTTTGATTTAATAAATCTCCTTTATTAACAAATTCGATCAATATTCCATTTAAAGGCAAAAATCCAATTTATAAGTTAATTTCTTATAAATCTCCTATTCGACAGTTTCATCCAGTTTATAATTTCACAATTTATAAATCTATAAATTTCATTCACTTACGAATTCCATAAATATTTCATTTTTAACACTTATAAAACTCGTTTTATAATTCCAATATTTTGATTTATAAATATCGATTTTGTATAAATCTTTTTATACAAATCGTTTATAGTTATTCAAAAATCCCAACTTAAACCATTTTATAAATAAATCGACTTTTATTTCAAAAACGACACTTTGGTTATATTCCACTAAAAATTACAACTTTTCTAACTTTAAAATTTTAACGTTTATAAATCAATTCAAAAATTCCATAAAACGTATATTTTCAAAAATCACTTTAAAAATCCTTTTAAAGTAAAAGTCGTTATCTTTAAACTTCAAGACTGAATCCGAAGATGCAACGCACCAATTAGTCAATCACAACATTCCATATCATATATATCAAATGATAACAGAATATACAACAAATATCTGCAAATAAATAAATATTGGTGAGGAATCCAGTTGGATCCCTCCAACCTGTTTCCCTACATCCACAGATGTTAGCACAATACCGATTCCACTTTGAGGTGGAATATCGCGGTATATGGGTTTTATAAAAAATCATCCGCTTACTAACGGCGCATAGGGTCTCATCCGCTATACAAATGCGGGAAATCAATCAATCCAATATATACATATGCCAATATGTATATATTTCTATATATATATAGATATATCCTACTATATCTAATATCACATCCAATAGCAATCAAATCAATCAATCAATAACTGCAAAACAAAATTTTCCTTCGGGTGAGAAAATCTCACCTTTCATTTTATTTTACAGTCAATTCCACTCCAGCTATATTTTCCCGATTTGGACCTTGTATAAACAATTATATAGATTTATTACTATTTGAATTAATCGATTAATTAATTCCCAATACCTTGGTTTTTACTATTAATTTGGTTATAAATAAATTTTCTTTTTAAATAAAATATTTGAACTAACTAATTGAGAAATCACGTACCATTAAATAACTAAATTAACTAATTCTTTGGTTTTAAACTAATTTCTCTTTAACCATCTCTAAATAATTAAATAAATTTATCTCCCTTTTTAAAAGTATATATATATATATATAATTTGTAAAGAATAATCTATACAGGTTTTTTTAAATTTAATATTTAATTTAAATCCTTATATCTTTCAAATCTATAGTAATTCCTGTTACAGTTTATTTACTAACCCATAAAATTAAAACAAACACATTTTTTTTATTACAGCAATTTAAATTTAAATTAACTTTACTGTAAATTTATTTTTATATATATTTTTTTTTCCTAACATATATATACGTATATATTGCTTATTAGATTTGATAAAAAAAAATGAAACCTGCTTATACCTTATTGCTACGAGGATACCCCAGACGAAGCTCTAATTCAACAGTTCGCCAAACCCCTTCCACCCGAGATCACTGCTTCGACGACGAGCCCACAGGAGCTGTTCGAACAACTCGCAACCTCGAGACCCCCCCCTCTTTCTAGCTTCGTTCGACAATCGCCGCCAAACCATAGTCGAATTTATCGGCCTCGTCGTCCCCGCGGGATTCCCTCGACCAGCATGACTCGCGATAAGAAACTCAATCGCGAGCGAGTCCAGGCGGTTACGCGATTCAATTTCCTTGGCCGCCGATTTGATTTTATGCTTCCTCGATTGTTTGCTTCATCTCCTGATTTTTTTTATATGCGAACGAAATAGATTCGTTCGAATTCGAAAAGAGGGAAATTTTTGGTGAGATGAAAACGAGCTGCCCCCTTTTTAGTTTTCGTTCGAACGAAAACGTTGAAGCGGGACTCCATTTTTATTCCTTAGATTCGCTCGGCTAAGTGATTTAAACGAAAGGAGAAGCCAGAGATATCTTACGTATTGAAGAAGGAATGGGGAGTCAGGGAGGGGTTAATGTGCGTTGTTATTATTTTATTTTTCTCCTGTTGATTTTTGCGTATAGGAAGGACACTATAATGCCAGGGAAAAAGTTGTGATGGAGGAAGGAAGGCGGCTGATAGAAAATTTGACTAGACCAATATAAAAATTTAAATTTGAATTCGATATAAATTTCAGGCGTTTACTTACTGTACGATCACACAACAATCCCGATCACTACGAGATTTGAAATCCGATAATAATACAATATTATGGATCCAATGGAACTAGTTTCGTCAAATTCCGAGACTGTGCCTCGAAAGTCTATTTTTAAATATCGATTCAAACAATAAAATTTCAAAACTGAACAAATCATTTTCAAACTCAATTCTGAAGCTTCTATTATCTTCAGTATTATCATTATGAATTTTAAAAGCTTTTGAAATATTTTTCTTCAGCTTAAAATTGAAGATTCAAATTTTTATTCAGCATTCAATAGATTAAATTCTAAAATTTAATCGTCAATTATTCTGATAATTTGAAATTCAAGTCAAATCATCATTCAAATATTTAAAATTAATTAAATATTTTCCAATTTAATTTGTTCAAAATTCTAGGTCGTTACATTAGGAGTATAGAAATCCCTATCGATTGCAGTTGGCCAGACTGCACCGACCAGAATCTATAAACAATCACTAACAAATACGCGCTCATATCTATTATTACACTCACACTCATTCTAGAGTACTACTGACTCTATCTCTAATGAGTAACACCCAACAGAGCCAGGGTTGTCGCTTAACCAACAGCTCTGATACCACATGTAACGTTTCGACTTTTCGACGCTCGAAAGTCGACATTAATACGTCCACTATATCAAATGCCGTGCAATTGAATGCCAGAAAACTGAACCATTAGGGTTAAAAAGAAGAGGTAGAAGAAGACAGAAGAAAAATAAAGAAGAAGAAGAAACAGAAACAACATTAGAATCTCACATTCGCAGCGGAACAATATATAATAGATAATCAGTAGTCTTTTAAACAAAGAACTATATCAGTTTATACGTACATCAATCAGAGTCAATATACAACTCAATACAACGATGGACAGTTACATAAACTTGTCCTCAAACAGAATACACAGCGGAATAAATATACAAGTACGGTAGTACGCCTCGCCATCCAGCTCATCTTCAAAGCTCCAGAATATCCAGAATATCCTGATAACATAACTCTAGGCTGCCCGTGTGGAAAATTATGGGCACCCAGAGTTTAGAAAGGGAACAATAAACTCCAGGTCAGTCATGGTGACTGGTGTGAGATCGTAAAACAATTATTTTCACAAAGAAAATAAAACAAATTCGTAATGCTTTTTGGAAAATGAAACTACCATAAGGCCTCCCGCCACACACACAATGCAAACGCAGAATTGGAGGAGATTTCTCCTTATGATAGTCAAAGATGCTTACTACGCAAAATCTTTCTAATATTATTATTAGTGCATAGTGTCAAAACCATTTCGAAAGTATAATATTAATCTTAGCCAACATACAACCATTATTGTATGCCTACTATAGCTACTATGTTCAATAGCAGGTTATACAACTAAAATCGTACAGGGCTCATATTGTTTCTTTGGATTTCCAACAAATGGTCAGGCTAAGGAACTTCCTTACACCGAAATAGAAACGCCTCTGGAAAGACGCCCCGAGAACCTAACCGGATCTCTGCAAACACAAGGCCGACGCTACCTCACGCTGTACAGCTGTAACTAGGTAACTAACACACTAACGCTACCTCACGCTGTACAGCTGTAACTAGGTAACTAACACACAAGTATGCCATCCCCCCGGTCGTTACCGACCTTTATCCGAGGATCCTCAACCACAAAGCAACAACCACAAAGTATAATAAATGTGCAGCATCAACATAGGTAAAATATCTGGCTCCATACCATAATATCACCTTTTATCCAGAAGGAAATGACATACCCTAGGGGTGCGACCCCTAAAAACCTTGCCGCAACATTCCTGTTTCGACCATTACCGGGTTGTGAGGCTCGACGAAGTCTCGTCCACAAAGCTACGCTTTTTCACAAAGCCATGCTTTTTTTCATAAAGCCACGCTTTGATCAACAGCACTTCGTATGCCACATTACCAAATTGGGAATGTATCACTAGTAACCATCAACTACATAACCTCTGAGCTCATACGTCTCAGAGAAGGGTGTTAAGCTAAGAGAATAAATTCTCCGCCACCAACAGAAATGCATTTGGTAGAAACCAGCTTTACATCTCAAAGTGTAACGTCAGACACACATCCATACAAGTCCGTTCCGGGATCGAACGGAACCGAAGGCACTTCCAAAGAAGCCCTTGCAATCCGGGTATTCACTAATCACGTCCGGACTTCCCATCACAAAGAAGAGTGATATAAATCTCTATACCGGAGCAACTCGGTGCAGAGACATTCGACATGTTGTCCGTTCATTTTCGAAAATACCCGGTCTTCACACCGGTCTTCAAATAATGTCCATTCACGACGTATCACAATTCGGAATGGGTTATATGACACAAAGTCCTCTCCTGGCTTAACCGAATAATGAGCGTTTGTTTTAAAAACAAATCAAGTGCCATTTCAAAGGCAAATATTGATAGTCGGTTATTTAACTATCAACAACATTCACAATAATCAACCAATTTAAATAATTTTTCCCAAATTATTAAATTTCAAATATCTTCACAAGATATATATTTTTCCACACTTTAACATTTGAAAACCAATTTCAAATCAAATTTTCACACTTCATCACTTTAAAAACAAATTTCAAATCACATTTTCACACTTCATCACAAAATGGTCCATTTAAACCAATTAAATAAATCCTTATCGATTTATTTCAAATTTACATCCCAAATCTGTAATTTATTTCCACACTTTAAAAATAAATCAATATTTATTTTTAAAACAAATTTCCCTTTCCTTTATAAATTCTATTCTGAATTTACATTCCCAAATATTCACTTTTTATACGACTTTCAAATCGATTTCTCAAATATTCACTTTCAACACCAAATCAACTTTTAAAATTGATTTCCAAGTTTCATTTCAATCCCAAATCAAATTTCAAATTGATTTCTAAGTTTATTTCAAATCCCAAATCATTTTACAAATCGATTTCCAATTTATTTCAACACAAATCAATTTTTCATTCAACATCAAATAAATTTTCATATCAATTTCTCAAAGATTTATTTTCAAATACCAAATCATTTATCAAATTGATTTCTAGAAATTTATCACCCTTTTAAATAAATCCCTTTATTCTTTCTAAACTATTTAAAATTCCATTTTTAATAAATTCTTCAACTTCCGAACAATACTATTCAAAATCCATTTATAAAATCCTTTTCCCATATTTTGGAAATAATTCGATAAGATTTCAAAAAAATCAACTTTATGCTTTTAAATTCCTTCTTTTAAATTTATTCAATTCTTTCAAAAAGAATTTACTTAAAATTTCCAACTTTAATTTCAAAAATCCAATTTTTATTTATTCTTAGTATCCAACGATACCAAAAATACATTCGGCTAAATTTTAGCCTTCAACACATTCAATCGCAAATATAATCATTCACAGATTATAAATAAATAATCACACAGCATATGAAACAAATTCATACAACATATGAAACAAATTCATATAATTTGAGGAATCCAGTTGGATCCCTCCAACCTGTTTTCCTGCATCCACAGATGTTAGCACAATACCAATTCCACTTCGAGGTGGAATATCGCGGTATGGGATTTATAAAATATCATCCGCTATTATGCGGCGCATAGGGTCTCATCCGCTATATAATGTGGGAAATCACAATTCCAATAAATACATATTCCAATATATATATATATATATATATTGCTATATACTACTATGTATATACTATCATTCAAGCACACAATCAACACAATCAACAATTTTAAATATAACTATTTAAAATTAAACAAACCCTTTGTTTGAGTGAGAAGATCTCACCTTTGCTTTTTAATTGCAATCCATTTTCCATTTCCGACTTGTTTCTCCATTTTAGACCTTGTATAAACATTTATTCAATTTATTAATATTCGAATCGATCGAACAATCAAATTACATTTGATAATTTTAATTAACTAATAATTTAATTTTTAACAAATTATTTAACTCTACACATTTTAAAATTCCTATATTTACCCAAAATCTTGTATATATATTTTTCTGTTCATCTATAAATATATATATATACATTAAATCTAATAAAATCCCTATTCTTTTCCATATCTTATCTACACATAAACTTCTATGTACATATATATTTATATTTCCTTTTCTGTAGATAAACAAAACAGGATTTTCTTTACTGTAAATTTACAAATGTTCGTATACATCTTTGATTGAATTATAACTGCCATAAATGCCTTACTGTAAAAATTATCAAAACAGTTTTATTTATTTTTCTCTGATTTACAATATATCTGAATTAAATTAAAAACGGACAGGATGACTGCTACCTGACAGTGGAGACTCCACCAACCTATTGAGCTTCACCTCCTCCAGTACCTCGCAAGTGCAGACTTCGACCTCGCGATTTCCCAACCTCCTCGTGCTCGCGATTCTCGCCGCCTTCCTCCCTAAATCGAACGCGCCCCAACAGCTCGACCAGGAGAACGGCTCGCGAACCACCAGAATGCCACGCAACATCGATTTAATCCCCTCACTCTCACCTACGTGTCGTCGCTCGAACGATAACAGCCACCCGTCTTTCACGCTTTCGCCATCGCGATTCGCTTAAGCCCTAGATTTCGAACGAAGAAGAATTGGGGTAGCTGGGTTTATAACAAGACGGCGTTCGATTTTTTTTTCTTTTGAATCGAGCAGTGGAATTTGATTTTCGTTTGAACGAAAAATTTAAAGGGAAATGCCGTTCTATTTTGCTCTGAGTTGGACGAGTTCAAACTAGGGAACAAAGAAATCGGCTCGCGACTTGATTTTTTTTGAAATGAAAACGAACTGTGGAAGAGGGAATAACGTACGCGGCCATTATTTTTCTTCTGTAAATTTTGATTTTCATTTGATCGTATAGAAGAAGGAATAGGGGACAATGGGAGATATTTCTTCCATGATTTAACTGAAGTGAAAGAAAAACAGCGATGTGAAATAATATCAGCTGATGGTTGACTAGTATAAATATCCCATTCAATTTCAAATTCAAATCGTCACAAATTTGTAACTCAAAATTCTGATATTCTATCGAGACGTGCCGCTAGGCGTTCGTAATGTTATACGCCTATTCCGAACACAATGGAAAAGGTTTCGAGTTCAAATTCGATCGTATGGAGAAGATAGCTTTTTGAACCCAGTTAAAATATTAAATTTCGATATAATTTCAACGTGTTTGCTTATCGTACGGCCAAACGATCACTCCAAACACTACGAAAATTGAAATCCGATAATAATACAATATTACAGATCCAATGAAACTAGTTTCGTCGAATTCCGAGACTGTGCCCCGGAATGCTATTTTTAAATATCGATTTAAACGATAAAATTCAAAACTGAATAAAACAGTTTCAAATTCAATTCTGAAGCTTCTATTATCTTCAGTATGATCAATATGAATTTTCTAAGCCTTCGAAATATTTTTAACTGGCTTAAAACTGAAGATATAATATTTTATCCAACTTCCGTAAATTAAATTCAATAATTTAATTGTCAAATTCATTCTGGTATTTGAATTTCAAATTAAACTAACTTCCAAATATTTAAAATCAATTAAATATCCTAATTTCAAATGTCAAAAATTCTGGGTCGTTACAACAAGCCCCTCCAGGAACTACAACATCCCAACTAGAAGATCCTTTGACAGTCTGCACTACTTTCAAAAGAAGAATATAGATTTTTGAAGTCCGCGTTACAACAATGTAAACAGTCATGTTATTACAAGTTAGTGTATGTTCAACCAATATCATATTAGGCATTGCATATAATGTTACTATATTGCAGTTCAATTGCCTCCGTTAATAAATATGGTACTTAGAGCAATGGTTTCGTTTGTAAGAACAGATACAATGTGCATATAAGAATAAACTTACCTTATCAAAATAATAAAATAAAATGACCCTGTGCTAAGAATGAGCTTTGATCTCAGGAAAATTGAACTCATGTGATTTGGATTCATCTACCTGATTTCTTCTCTTATTGGCATACCTAACACCTAATTTATAAACATTAACTGGTAAGATATTGAAAGTGACTATGCTAATGCTATAAGATCATGCAATATGGAATATATATATATATATACACACACTAAACTTATTAGTGCGGAAAGTAACTATAAAATAAAATAGTAGTAAAGTAAAAATGACACCAGAGATTTTTATAATGGTTCGAATTTCTCGTTCTACGTCCAGTGCCTGACTCCTTTTGGGATTAAAACTAGCAACCCCCACTTAACCCGGAGGAATAGATTTACACCGCCTAAGCAACCGAACAGGACTTCTACCGCCAAAGCAACCGAACATGACTTGACCGCTTGAGCAACCGAAAAGGACTTGAATACAAAGTAAATCGATTGCCTTGACCTTTTATGTTCTTTTAACAACACGGATTTGTCAATTGCAGTGCACCCTTCCTATAATCTTTTCCTCAAGTATGATGTGTGTAGTTATGTGTATACGAAGATTAGGAAGTTTCAAATTGCTTTAAGAAATATAGAATTGTGACCGTAAGCAGTGAATATATGAATTCAAGAGAGCAGTTAATTCAAAAAATATGATTCAAGTAAAGCAAGTAAGTGAAGTAATTTGATCTTTAATTTCATGCATATATATAGTAGATAGAAAGTTACAACTTGTGGTGAAAAGACTTTAACGAACAGCAATGGTCATAACCTTCTATGAAGAAGAAAACTGTTCACGAAAGAAAGTGTCTATTAAGAAAATGGCAGTTGGAACCAGGTCATTCGACTGGTCTATGAACTTCAGTCGACTGAATTTGAAAATATAAACGTGCATACATATGTGCACAAGTTCAGTAGACTGCCCATAGATATTTAGTCGACTGAATAACCTTGTTCAGTCGACTGAATTCTATTGATAAACAAAAATTACTATAGCTCATTTGGTTAAAGCACTTGCCTTCTAAACTAGTGACCCGGGTTCGAGCCATGCTCCAAGCATTTTTTGAAAACTAATTTTTTTATTTAAAATATGATTTTACCAATGACCCAAGTTTAAGTATTTCTTCATATATTATTATTGTTATTATTTTATTTTATTTAATAAAATAAAACTTTTATTACTTTTATAGAATGTTTCGAATGTGTATGTTTGTGAACTACTTGAGGATAGATTTTAACATAGCTAAAACTGGACTTTGACTCTAAACAACATATATATATATATATATATATGAACCACACTTTATATTGTTGAGTCTGGTCTTTGTGTCATAGATTCATGAATCTTCGTGTCGGTTGAATTTCTTATCATTAATGACATTCTCCCCCTTATTGATGATGACACGTCCATTTGTGATATGAATGAATCTCGAAAATATTGCTCCGTAGTTCTATATCTCCCCCTGAATATATGCTAGCCTTATCTTTCAGTTTCTCCCCCTGAATCTGTGCTTTTATTCCTGCTACAAATAGTGTTAGAGCAATATCTTTCTCCCCCTTTGTCATCGATAAAAAGGAGAATTTATACGATGACATAATTTTATTAAATATATGAAACTTCCTTTAAATTTCCAAAATCTATCATTTTTCTTTTGTTTCTCCAAGTACCAACAATAAATAATTATTATTTTGGTACCCCCTTACTATGTTAGGGTCCAAGGGTTAATCATAGGATGAAAACCTTACCAATTAGGTGTGGTTGTACCCTCTAAAAAAATAATGAAACAACTTTTAAAAATAACTACTACTTATAATCTAAGGTACTAGAAAAAAAACATTTAGAGCATGTGATACCTAAGTTTCTTATAATTTCCTAATTTTTAGGAAGCCATACCCAGTTGGGTGTGGTTGAACCTTTATAGATATAGTCTTCATTACAAATCACATTCTTATAATAGTTGCTAATATAAAGTTGTTTATCATGATCAATCATATTAGATGGAATCCATATCTTAATACTATTAGTCATTAGCTTAGTACTTGAAAAATAATTTCTATCATTTCTAAACAAAGTACTATTATGACTGTAACTGGTTTTAAAACTATCTTGGTTACTAGTACTAGCACTAAAATTAGTATACAAGAATGCATATCTAGTACTGTTTTTACTTTTAGCTTACTTATAGCCCAAACTGCTTTTATCATTGTGAGCTTTCGAATTTGTAACTAAGGAAGATAAGATATCTTTACCATTGTTAAAATTAATGATTTTTTTATTTAATCCTTCAAAGTTTGCTTTAGAATTATAAACTTCTTTTTACAAAATATTATTATTATCTTTTCAAATCTTACATTCTTTAGATAATTCTAAATTCTTTTTAATTAAAGATGCGTTCTCTTTTTCAAGGGACAAAATTAAAGAACTAGAATTAATTAAAGAATTTTCCAAAAATGTATTTTTATTTTGCAAAACAATTATTTCCTCCAAAAGATCATTGTTTTATCTTCTAACTGCACATTTTGTTTTTGTAGGAAATCTTTTGGTAAAACAAGTTCTTCTGCGGTATTTTCAAAACATTTAGTTTGTTTTACCAAAAATTTATTTTCCTCTTTTAAATTGGAAATTTCTTACTCACAATCTTTTAACTTAGCTAAAGCAATTTTGTTAGCTTTATTCAAAGTTTTACAATCTTTTAATAATTCATCATGAGCTAACAAAAGATCTTTATATGAAGAATCTAAGCATACCGATTGTGATCTGAGTTTAGCCATAAAGCATTTGTTTGTTCCTTTGATTCTTCTTTATTGCTCTTCCTCTTGCTATTGCCTTGACCAGATCTCTTTATGGCCATTTATTCTAGGATGTTGTTACGATATCTAGAATCTCAGGCTCTGATACCAAATAAAGGTGACTATGCTATAGGATCATGCAATATGGAATATATATACACTAAACTTATTAGTGTGGAAAATAACTATAAAATAAAATAGTAGTAAAGTAAAAATGACACCATAGATTTTTATACTGGTTCGAATTTCCCGTTCTACATCCAGTCCCAGACTACTTTTGGAATTAAAACTTGCAACCCTCACTTAATCCGGAGGAATAGGTTTACACTGCCTAAGCAACTGAACATGACTTGACCGCCTGAGCAACCGAACATGACTTGAATATAAAGTAGATTGATTGTCTTGACCTTTTGTGTTCTTTTAACAGCACAAATTTGTCAATTGTAGTACACCCTTCCTATAATCTTTTTCTCAAGTATGATGTGTGTAGTTGTGTGTATATGAAGATTAGGAAGTTTCAAATTTCTTTAAGAAATATAGAATTGTGATCGCAAGTAGTGAATATATAAATTCAAGGGAGCAATTAATTCAAAAAATATGATTCAAGTAAAGCAAGTAAGTGAAGTATTTTGATCTTGAATTTCATGCATATATATAGTAGATAGAAAGTTACAACTTCTAGTGAAAAGACTTTAACGAACAGCAATGGTCATAACCTTTTGAGAAGAAGAAAACTGTTCACGAAAGGAAGTTTCTATTCAGAAAATGACAGTTGGAACCAGGTCAGTCGACTGGTCTATGAACTTCGTTCAACTGAATTTGAAAGTATAAACGTGCATACATATGTGCACAAGTTCAGTAGACTGCCCATAGATATTTAGTCAACTGAATGACCTTGTTCAGTCGACTGAATTCTAATGATAAACAAAAATTACCATAGCTCATTTGGTTAAAGCACTTGCCTTCTAAACTAGTGACCCGGGTTTGATCCATGCTCCATGCATTTTTTGAAAACTTGATTTTTCATTTAAAATATGATTTTACCAATTACCCAAGTTCAAGTATTGCTTCATATATTATTATTGTTATTATTTTATTTTATTTAATAAAATAAAACTTTTATTACTTTTATAGAATGTTTCGAATGTGTATGTTTGTGAACTACTTGAGGATAGATTTTAACATAGCTAAAACTGGACTTTGACTCTAAATAACATATATATATATATATATTCATATAATTATATCCAATAAGAATGAAATATCAAAATAGTAATATAAAATAGAATATTCAAACAAATATAAAATAAATAGTACGTAATAATAAATTATTCACAATAAATAATTTTATATAACAAAATAAAAACTAAGAGATGGATAATAAATTAATATTCCAGAATAGCTTTAAACGATTACCAAAACTAAATATAATATAATATTTACAACAAATAACTAGTTTCTTAGTCTTGTATAAAATTTGCCAATTATTATGTGACGACCGCCCATGACCCCTGCACCGAATCTAAAGATAGAGCGCTGTAAAGTGTGCCAGGCGACCATGGACGATTGTCAAGGTAAGATTTAAAACAACAGAATCTATCGTATTACTCACAGCGCATGGACAAAATACAATAGAACATATGTATAGTGAAGCTTTACAGAACAAAATGACATCATATAAAACTCCATAATAGTTGAATACAAGCATCCACATAGTCAATACATCCAGCCTCACTACATATCTCTCAGAGAATACAAAACAGCGGAATATCCAGTACATATAATAAGAAGATAATATGCAACCCTCTAGCTCGTCTTCGATATCAGCGTCGTGAGAAGAGAACAGCACCTGTCACCTGCTACCTAGTCTGCCCGTCCCAAAATGGACGAACAGCCCAAGGCAATAAGAATTAAAACATAAAGCCTTGAGTCAGACAACAGTCTTAGTGAGTAGTAAATTAACTAACAACATACCAAAAGAGCATAAAGGAAAAGGAATAGGAATACAACCCTCCCACTCCAACCTCATTCTACAGTGATAGCCCCCAGACACACACTAAGCAGAAGTAAACATAGCAGAGCATACAATTTAAAGTAAAGCTACTATCACTCGAGTCAAGGGCGATGTTTTCCAAGTACCAAGGCCTAAATCAGATAAGCACCCAGAAAATACCGCTCTTGAGTCCGAAATGACGTTACAACCAAACATCCATGACTCTGGCTATCACTGTTATCATTGCTTCGATATCGCCATTAATTGAATGACCGACACATTCTTTCAGCCGTCCGTCAAGGGCTAATGGAAACCCCGGTTCTAGACATAACTCCCGCACGTCGTCGCAGCCCGTGCCTAGGACTATCGAATCTGCCCAGAGTACTCGACCATCAACAGTTGGCCGTTGGGACTATCGAATCTGCCCAAACGTACTCTTGCTTAGAGCATGCTAGAACCTTCAACAACGATGCTATCCAAGCCTCCTAGTCATCCTCCTCGACGACTATTCTCATATCCATTCATTATCCTCAACTCGAATCATATCACCGAGTTATCAACATGCTTGGAATGATCCCGTCTGGATTAGACCAAGTCTTCATCACATGATTGCCTCGCTTCATTACATCCTCGTAAAGCCTCATCTCATCATCACATCATCAAATCTATGCATAAGAGCTTCATCATCCCGCTACATATGCCACGAGCAGCTTTCCCAATTCAAGAGCCTTTCCCTTAGCTTTTGAATCACCTTCGATCTAAATCTAATCATCAATCATCTAGTTCATAACAATCAATCAAATCAAACATCAATCCAAGCAATCAAGCATTCAAAAATGATCTAAGTAGACAATTATAACAATAATGGCATTTTCGTAATTAAAGAGTTGAAAGTCCAATAAGCATGAAAACGTGGATTATATCTCTACAAACTTGATGAATGAACTTGCATAGGTTATCATATGATAAAATGGATGTAACATCATCATGAACAATGGATCTATATGGATCTACACTTTGGATGAAGAAAATGCATGGAAATCTCTATTTTAACACCAAATCGAGCCAACAATCCGATATACTCCTTTGGATCCGTGTGAGAGATAATCACCACTCACCAAATCACCTAAACAAACCCAAATCAACACGCTTCAGATCTGGACAGCGAAGGATCAAGCTTGATCTATCACGAATCCGCTTCAAACGAAGAAATCTCTCTTGAAAAGATGAAGATCTTCAACTTTAGCTCTTGAATCTTCAATCTTGATCTTTGCTTTGGATGGAAGGAAGCACTAGATTAGAGTGGAGAAAAGAAGTGAAGAAGTGTAGAATTCAAGCTCTCAAAATGGCAGCACTTCGTCGCTTCAAAATCCGGATCCCAAAAATGAAGAGAAGCCCTCCTATTTATAGCTGAAATCCTTATCTCGTCTGTCTCCATGAGTCGTTTACGACTCACGACTCAAAGCCCTACGACTCAACGACTTAACACACTTCAGCCTATGACTCACGACAAATCAGCTATCTCCTAAGTCGTCTCCGACTTATAGTATGCGCCTACGACTCACCAGACCCCCTGTCTACGACTTAAATGCGCACGCCTTACCTGGTTAGACGACTCAACTACTAACTCGTATACGACTCATCACAATGGCTACGACTCATCCACTTGCACGAGTTATCACCTACGCACGACTCAACAGCTTACGACTCATCCCTTAACTCGTCCACGACTTAACTGTTAGACGAGATAACCCATTCTACGACTCATCAATCAACAGGGATACGACTCATCAGATAACAGGGGTACGACTCATCAGATGACTTGGGTACGACTCATCAGATGACTTGGGTACGACTCATCAGATGACTTGGGTACGACTCATCAGATGACTTGGGTACGACTCATCACCTTAACTCGGTCACGACTTAACTGCTACAACTTAAGCCTTATCTCGCCCAGTCCTTAAGTCGCGCCTACCCCTTAAGTCGTTCAAACGACTTATCCTTACACCCTTAACCAGCCAAACCTCTGAGTCGCTCCTATCCCCTAAGTCGTATACGACTCACGACTTACACTAAGTCGTTCACGACTCAGGACTTGGCATTTTCGCCTAAAATCTGAAATGGCTCAAAAACTCTAAAATTCCAGACTTTGTCGAACTTGTCGATCTGTAAAAATACGGGTCGTTACATTCTCTCCCCCTTAGGAATTTCGCCCCCGAAATTCCAAACAAACAAAGCAATCGAAGACTATTCTGTACGCCTACCAACCATAACAATCATCAAACCATGCATCCAATTCTAGCTTAGCGTACAGAATTCTAAGACTTAGAACAAGTTACAATGTTGTTAGATGATACGACACCTTAGGGCCATACCTCGAAGAGTTCAGGATGAGCTGCCTTCATCCTCTCTTCCACCTCCCACGTACAGTCGTTATCATCGTCACTCCATTGTATCTTGAGCAATTTAACTACCTTTCTCCTAAGCTGTTTCGTGTCGGTTTCAACAACACGAAGCGGCTAACGAGGTCTTCTATCGACTGGATCAACTTCGAAGTCTTCACAGCTATCAGCAGAAACCACTGTATTCGAGTCGTGCACATACTTCCGTAGATATGATACATGAAAAACATTGTGCACACCCGACATCTTCTCAGGTAACTCCAACCTATAGGCGAGCTTTCCAATTCGCTCGATGATCGGGAATGGTCCAACAAATCTCGGAGTCAATTTTCCTTTCTTCCCGAATCGAATAACATTCTTTAGTGGAGAAATCTTCACAAAAACCATATCTCCTGCGTCGAATTCCAAATTCTTTCGACGCTTATCAGCATAACTCTTTTGACGGTCTTGGGCTGCCTTCATTCGTTGCCGAATGATTTCTATACAATCTGAAGTCTGATGAATCATCTCTGGCCCAAGCATCAGCTTTTCTCCAGTTTCCAACCAACATGTTGGAGAGTTACACGGTCTTCCATACAATGCCTCATACGGTGCCATACCAATGCTTGACTGGTAACTGTTGTTGTACGCAAACTCCACCAAATGAAGGTGATCTTCCCATGATCCTCCGAAGTCCAAAACACAAGCTCTAAGAAGATCTTCCAAAACTCGGTTGACTCTCTCGGTCTGACCATCTGTTTGGGGATGATAAGCTGTACTCAAACACAACTCGGTTCCCAAGACTTCCTGGAAGCTCTTCCAAAATCTACTAGTGAACAATGGGTCTCGATCGCTCACTATACTCTTCGGAATACCATGAAATCGAACTATCCACTTAACATACAACTCAGCCAACTTTGATGCAGTCCTAGTCGATCGAACAGGAATGAATCGTGCACTCTTAGTCAGACGATCCACAATGACCCAAATCCCTTCATTTCCCGTTCTGGTTCTAGGCAATCCATCGATAAAATCCATCGACACTTGTTCCCACTTCCATGTAGGAACTTCTAATGGTTGAAGCAATCCGCTTGGCTTCTTCTGTTCGGCTTTTACCAACTGGCAGTTCATACATTTGGAAATAAAATTTCCAACATCCTTCTTCATACCTTCCCAATAGTAGGTTCTCTTCATATCCCGATACATCTTATTTCCACCGGGATGAATTGTCAACTTCGAGTGATGACCTTCCTTCAGAACTTCACTCCTCAATTCATCTATATCGGGAACAACTAGTCGTCCTTGCTTCCAAAGCCAACCCTCTCGATCGACCTCGAATCCTTTATCCTTTTCTGGATCCAATCCAGATTCCAATTCACGGATAATCTTGACAAGCTTATCATCTCGCTTTTGGCTCTCACCAATCCTTTCCACAAGAGTGGGTCTTATTGATAAGTTTGCCAACATCTCAGGTTCCAATTCGCATCTAGGCCTGAAGTCAAATCCAGCTAAATACTCGAGATTCTTCCATTCAGAAAACATGGCTCCCAATCCTGCATGTCTTCGACTTAACGCATCTGCCACTGCATTACCTTTTCCCAGAGTATAAGCTATACCAAAATCATATGATGCCAAAAACTCTAGCCAACGTTGCTGCCGAAGATTCAAATCCTTTTGGGAGAAAAGATACTTCAACGACTTGTGATCCGTAAACAACTCGAATCGAACTCCCAATAGATAATGCCTCCACATCTTCAGAGCAAATACAATCGCCGCCAATTCCAAATCATGAGTTGGGTAATTCCTTTCATGCGGCTTCAGTTGTCGACTGGCATACGCAACAACTTTATCCTTCTGCATCAGCACTGCTCCAAGTCCAGTACCACATGCGTCGGTGTAAACCACCATCTCATCATTCCCACTTGGAATAGTCAAAACAGGAGCACTCGTCAATCGCTCTTTCAGGATTCCGAAAGCTTGCTCACACTTAGCATCCCAACTGAACACTTGGTTCTTTTTCGTCAATCCTGTTAACGGTGCAGTTACCTTGGAGAAGTCTTTGATAAACCGTCGATAATATCCTGCTAATCCAAGAAAACTTCTCACATCAGATGCATTCTTAGGTCTAATCCAATCCTGGATTGCTGCCACCTTAGCGGGATCAACCGCTATTCCACTTCCAGAAATCACATGGCCTAAGAACCTCACTTCACTCTTCCAGAAGTGACACTTCGAAAACTTAGCCTTCAGCTGATGTTTCCGCAAGATTTCCAAAACCATACGCAAGTGCGTCTTGTGCTCCTCCTCCGTTCTGGAATAAATCAGAATATCATCTACGAACACAAGTACGAACTTGTTCAACTGATCTCTGAACACTCTATTCATAAGATCCACAAAATATGCTGGCGCGTTAGTCAATCCAAACGGCATTACCAGCCACTCAAAGAAACCGGATGGTGTCCTAAAAGCGGTCTTCGGCACACTATCCTTAGCCACTCTCAACTGGTGAAATCCCGTTGCCAAATCCATCTGAGAAAACACCTTTGCTTCGTGAAGCTGATCAAACAAGTCATCTATTCTCGGCAATGGATACTTGTTCTTCTTAGTCACCTTATTCAGCTCACGATAATCGACGCACAATCTCAACGACCCATCTGCCTTGGTTGCAAACACAACTGGTGCACCCCACTCGGACACACTACGCCGAATGAATCCTTTCTGTAAAAGATCATCAACTTGCACCCTCAACTCCCGCTGTTCCCTAGGCGCCATCCGCCTAAGAGGCATCACAACAGGTCTGGCCCCTTCAACAAGATCTATCCGAAACTCGATCTCTCTATGCGGCGGCAACCCTTTGACTTCGTCAAAGACATCCTCGAATCCATTTGCGATTGGCACTAAAGACAGTCCATCCCGTGGAACAACTAGCGAATACATGAAGCTCATGAAGACGCCTTCCTCATGCTTACATCGTATCACAACCTTTCGCCCCTCCACATTCTCGACTGTCACCTCCAGCCTCTCACAATCAACCTTAGCCGCATACTTCCTAAGCCAGTCCATACCCAAAATAATTCCGAACCCCGCAAAGTTCAGAACAAAGCAATCACAAACAAAAGAGCAACCATGACTCGATACAACTAGACCACGGCATAACATACACAAACAAGACGAACCCCCAACTGGATTAGTCACAACCAATGGCCTATCAACAATATCCGGTTCCAAACCTAACCGGCCTACGAGTTCATTACAAACAAACGAATGCGACGCTCCAGTATCAAACAAAACTCTAACTGGAACACCACATAGGAAAAGAGTACCTTGAACAACCACACTCTTTCCTTTCTCTTCAGCAGTAGGAGCTTTTGAAGACGACGGAACAGCTCCCAAAGCATAAGCTTGCACAATCTGCTTATCTCTTCTCGGTTCTGGACAATTCTTCCTGAAATGTCCTGGCTTGTCACAGTTGTGACACTTCATCGGTGCCTTCGGATTCTTACAATCCTTAGAGAAATGGCCCTTCTGCTGACAATTGTAGCAAGTCACCTCGCCTTTCGGCTTCTTCTGGCCATCCTTACCCTTCTGCTGCTGCTGCTTCCTCTTCTGGTTTCCACCCTGCTGTGGTTTAGATTCTCCCTTGGTCACAGCAACAACAGATCCTTCCTTAGGAAACAGACTCTCATGCCTAAGAGCTTTCTCTACAAGCTTCTCAAATGAATCGTCCAAATGATCCACCAACTGTCTCCCAAGATAACTATCCAAGCCGGTCACAAACTTTTCATTCTTCTGATAAGCAGACTCAATATATGACCGGGCATATTTGGACAAAGCTTCAAACTCAGAAACATACTCAAGAACAGATCTTCCACCTTGCTTGAGCTCCACAAACTTCTTGAACAGAACAGACTTCTGAGCTGTAGAAATGAACTTAGCTTCAAATCTGACTTGGAATTGCTCCCAAGTAATCTCTTCCTCCGCAGTATTGATGGTAATAGAGTTCCACCAATCAGAGGCTCTCCCTTGAAGCTGCCTTGATGCCAACTTCCTCTTAGTTGCATCATCAATTCCCAAATCACCAAAGATCCTTCTACAAGCATCTATCCACCTCTGGACCTCAATAGTTGATTCTGTTCCTAAGAAAACCTTCCCTCCAAGAGCAGTATAGTCCTTGCACAACTTAGCAAAATCCACTGGTTTCGGAGTTTGGACTTGAACTCCAACATCAACTTCTGCCCCCGGAACTGGTATCCTTCTCATGATCGAAGTCATCATAGCTTCGTACATGGCTGCATAATTAGCAGTCTCTTCAGTAGCACGGCCTTCCCTAGCAGCTGGTCTCCCTCTTCGACTCATTCTCAATATCTATAAAAAGGAATGATTAGAACATCTAGAGAAACAACTGCATAAAGGACTCAACCTCTACTAAGATACTATATTATATATAGTAATCATCCATCAAAATACAATTACGTCTCTCATACATAGTTACGACAGCGAGCGTTGGGTAAAATCGATTAACCAAGGCTCTGATACTGTAATGACCCAAGATTTTAGGAATTTATCCTGAAAAATATAAATGAATTCAAAATAATTTTTTTAAATAAATTTTAAAGGAGGAATTGATATAGCTTGATAGTGTATCAGTGTGTGTACATGAGTGCACAGGAAATGCACATGAATATAAGCTAAAACCCTGAACTCCAAGAATACATACATATTGATGTGTATGGAAATATATATATATATATATATATATATATATATATGTAGATTAAATTCTTAAAAGTAGTATGCATAAGCAAATGTACATATGAGTGCTACTGAATAATTTGAGTGTACATGTGCATATGTGTGTGTGTCAGTATAGAATGATGTATGAATATATAGGTGGGAATACAAATTATTTCAAAAAGACTTATATACAAATATATATGTGTTAATAAAATACTAGAGATTAAACTAGTGAAATAAAATATACAGACACATTTTAATATAAGCAGAAATGAAAAGAATGGAGATATAAAAAGGAATAATTCTCTTATAAATAAATGAAGGAAGTACATACCATTTACATGAAAGCTAAAAATAGGAAAATAAGATAAAACAGAGAAGCTCTTGGTATAGGCAGAATTAGAAAAGAGTATTTAATAAATAACAAAACCAAGTCACATTTTTAGCATGATTGTAGACAAGGGGGAAAAGTATTTTCTGAAAAGCAAATTTCTGAAAAAATGTGTAACCACTTTTCTCTTCACCCAAATTAAGCCGGGAAGGGGTAAAACTTTGGGTTTAAAATTCAGATAACATGATTTTCTGGTGGGCAAAAATGGCTTTAGCCAATACCCAAAACCCTAAGAAGGACCCTGCATATATATACATGTATATGCAGCAGCCTCCTCTTCTCCTCAGAGAAGAATTGAGGAAAAAAAAAACAATACCACTGAAATCATAAGACAAGGGAAGAAAGAGAGCTTGAGGATAAGAGCAGGAGTTCATCAGTTAATTAAGGAAACAAAGGAGAAAGCTAGGTGAGAAAACTCACTCAAAAATCTAAGGCAATAAGTCCTAATGTAGGCAGCCAGTTAAAAGTATTTTCTTAAAAGAGTATTTTCATATATGAATATCTGTGAATTTAAACCTGAATATGTTTTGATTTTCTTTGGTTGATCACTTGTTTTATTATAACAAAGTTTTATGTGTTGTTAGTATACATATCTGTTTTATACACTCAGATCTCTGATATGTTAATAATTAGGGATATAAACAAATACCCAGAAAATAAAATGTTGAGAATAGGCAAGTAGTATTGGTTTTGGCTCAACCCAGAAAGATGTAAATAATGTTGAGCTGCAATATACTCATGTATAAGTGCTGAGGCTTGAAATAAAAAGGAATTAGGGGTGCAATAGGGTTGCCTATGTGCTGATGCTCCTGATTCAATAAAATACATAGCAAACCAAATTTTGTGATTCAGTGAAACCAGGTCATCCTGAGTTTAACTCAAGCACAAATGTTTGCAAAAGAAAAACTCTCCCAGAAGCTATAAGCCAATGTTAGTTGCCTAAACTCCTTTTAAAAATACCAGGATGAAAATATATATATACAGAACCTTATTCTGTAGCCACCAATGGTTGTTGCTTGTTTGTCTCTGTATGGTTATGAATATTATGAGATGCCATGTTATGGATGTTTTAGCTAATAAAAAAATGAATCACTGAATGGTTTTGTCATGAAAAATCAAAAGGGTTATTATTAACTTAAACCTGATTAGGAAATTGGGGTCAAGAACACTGCAGGAATGACTTGTGTGCTTGAGTAACATAAGTTGACACATGGCTTGTTTAAGTCCTGAGATCTTTGTGTAATGGAGTGAATTAGTTCATTACAGTGTGTCCATTGATTCATAAATATTGCAGATGAGACCAAGGATAGATAAATATACCAAGGAAATAATACTTGAGCAGATGAGAAAACTAGAGTTTTTCCCAGATTTGAAATATGAGGATTGAATAAGTGATTTAACTCATATTAGTTCTTTTCCTGTTTGGTATGAATGATTGTTTGTCTATGATTGAGTTGTATGCTTGATTGTATGTGCCATATTCATATGTGTAGTCTCTGGAAAGAAAGTTAAAGTGTGCACATGCACAATGACACAGAGCATGCACACAAGTATTTACCTGATTCCAAAGGACAGAACCTTATGTATTTGTACTTAATTTGATTTTAACCTATTTAACAAATTGCTTTTGTGAATTTTCTCATACCAGACATGTGTCTGACCCTAGTGTGCTAATGGCATCTGGGGTGTCTCATTTAAAATGAGGCAGTTTCAAATGCTTTTTCAGGGATTGCAGCAACTAAGTAGGAGTAGGAGCAAGGCCTTGAGAAGAAGATATAGCATGCTAAAACTTAGTTAGATAAGAGCCTAAATGTTGAAATCTGCATGTATTGACAATTTAAAATTGCTACTTGTATTAAGTGTTGAATATTGGATGGATATTTTGTTAGGTATTTTGTTAAGAGATTGACTTGTATCTGAAAACTATGACTTGAGTTAAATATCTGTTATGTTTAAAAAGAATTTTAATCAAATCTTGTAAGTGGATTTAGCAAGAACACCATGTTAAAGTTGAATGATTACATTTCAAAAATGTATTAGTCAATCTTGAGTCTTTGGAAAGAACTTAAGTTTTAGAAAATCTGGGTAGTTGATTCTCAGAAAATTAAATGGTTTTATTTTCTAATATAGCATATGTATGCAAAAGAAATAGGCATAGGTTAATGTTTTATACGGCTGCAAGGTTTCCATAGTTAAACTTGTTTCATACAAATGTCTCATGTACTATATTTTTAACTAAAGAAAGGATCTGTAATAAGGTAGATGGAAGCCAGATTCAAATAGTTGCAGATATATATGCACATAAATAGGTTTAGTGCAAACATTACCATATCTTTTCTTTGCACTTGTAATAGGAATCTGAATTTCACTCAGATTTTAGCCAAATGTATTTTAAATGCCAGACAAGATCTTATAAGAAGAAATACAAACCTGAATAATGATAAACACTTCTATCATCCTCAAAACCCAAGAACCAGACTATTACTCATATCAATCCTGAAGCCTTCCAGGTTATAGGGATGGGTTTCAAAAATAATTAGGCAAGAATTATTGTTTTGTATGATGGAATAAAGGTAAAAATAAATTATATATATATATGCAGATATAGGTAGATAATAGATTGAAAACTGTACAGAAAAAAAAGAAGAAAGAAAAACCAAAAAAATTGTGTTTGAACCGACCAGCATAGCACTCGAACTCGTGACCTTGCATGTATAAGTTAGGCGCGTTTCCATTACGCCTAGATGTTGCTTGTGTTTCCTTAGGATCCACTTTCTTTTATACTGAATTTGTCACTATTCAGAGCTTAACACAAACACCTATATTAAAAGCTTGTTTACTACTGATTATTACTTGATCACTTCTTAGTTAGTATAAATAGACAAATGTGTATGTTTCCAGTGGATTGTTTGGTCTAAAAATAAAATAAAATAAATTAGCAATCCAACATCCTCTTGTTTTCCAGAACTCTGATTCAAACAAGAGAGGCATATACATCCTCACATGTATGTGCTTATTTTTGTGAATGTACTGATATATTTATATTGGTTGATTATTGTGATCCTGGATAAATTTTGGTTATTGGAGAAAGATATTGACCCTGAGAATTATATTTGCAATGGATGATATATCTATATATTTATATATCCTCTTTACCTAAAAAAAAAAATTCCTTATGAAATTAGAATAGAATTAGGAGGGTCATTTCAGTTGGTATCAGAGCTATGTTATTCAACATAGTAGAAGTAAGGATCAAGTTCTTAGATAGAAATGAAAATTAAAAGGAACTAAATATCAAACTAACCAGCTATGTAAATTATTATTAGCAAACTATGGTAGGGAGACCACCAAATCAGGGAGCAGGATCTTCCCATGCACCACCCATGGTCAATCTGCAAGACTTGGTGAGAGCATTTAGGGATGGGGCAGGACAAAGGCAAGAAAATCCCTATGAAGAACTCTCAAAATTACTTAAAACATATACTCATTTAGGAGGCAAAAGCTTTGAAGGGACAGAGAGTATCATGGAAATTCAAACATGGTTGAGAACATTGGAAAGAATTTTCAATGACATGCAACTTGATGATCAAAGAAAGAGGCAAGTGGCTTCAAGACAGCTAAAAGGAGTAGCTTTAGGCTGGTGGGAAGTAATCATTGCAGGAAGGAATGAGAATGAAATCACTTGGAATCAATTCAAAGAGATGTTGGAAGCAAGGTTTGTACCAGCATCAGCAAAGACTACCTTGCTAGAAGAATTCATTAGACTTAGACAAGGAACCATGACTGTCACAGAATATACTCAAAAGTTTGAGGGGCTTTCCACATATGGAGCAATGCTTGTGGCAGATGAGGCATCTAAAAATGATAGGTACATAAAAGGCCTGAACCCAGGACTTAGCAGAGCCATGTTACCCTATGCAGACAAGACTTTTGATCATGTGATAGACTTAGCTTTGAGGTTGGAACAGCATGACAAGGAAAGGGAGAAGTTCAGAAATTTTAAGAGCAATAATAACAAGAAAGGTAAGGGGAGGTATCACCCTTATGATAAGAAGAAAGAAGAGGCTAGTAACAAAAGCACTGGAGATGTCAAAGCTAAGGAAGACAAGAAGAAAATTGTGTGCCATCAGTGTGGAAAGGAAGGGCATATCAAACCAAAATGTCCAGAATTGAAAGGAGGAGCTTTCAAATGCTATCTATGTGGGAAAGAGGGGCATATGAAGAGGAATTGTCCTGAGTATAAACAGCAAGGCAAATTGGCAAATTTGGAAGGAAAAGGCAAAGCCACAGTGGAAAGTAACACTGTAAACCATAGCCAAGTGGAAGGTACATTACTTATTTGTACCATACCCATAACAGTAGTATATGATACTGGGGCAACTCACTCTTTAATTTCTTATGAACTGGTTAGAATGCTAAAACTGAATTGCATATTAGTTGAAACCCCATTGCATATACAAAGTCCATTGGGGAGTTCTAGTGTTTTAAATATGATTTGTGTGGATGTGGAGTTAAACATAGGGGGAAATATTTTTATTTCCAATTTATATGTTTTGAATTACCCAAATATAGGTGTTATATTGGGGGTAGACTGGTTAAGGCAATTTAAAGCCATAATTAATTTAGACTCATCCACCATATCATTGCAAAATTCTAGAGGCCAGAGAATCACAGTTTTATGTGAGGTAGCTAAGGAAGGAAAACTATATCACTTAGTTGACTCAGAAAAAGATTTCAGTGAACTAACCATTGAAGAAATTCCCATAGTCAATGAATATTTGGATGTGTTTGGTGAGGTCAAGGGTATTCCACACCATAGACCAGTAGAATTCCAGATCAATCTAGTTCCAGGAGCAAGCCCAGTGATTAAAAAGCCAACTAGAATGGGGCCAAATGAACTAAAAGAATTAAAGAAACAGTTAGAAGAATTGGAAGAAAAGGGTTTTATAAGACCAAGTAATTCTTGCTGGGGAGCACTAGTGGTATTTGTTAAGAAGCAAGATGGCTCCTTAAGACTCTGCATAGATTATAGAGAATTAAACAAGGTAACTATTAAAAATAAATACCCATTGCCAAGAATAGATGATCTTTTTGATCAATTAGCAGGGGCAAAAGTATTTTCTAGACTAGACTTAGCATCTGGTTTTCATCAAATGAAGGTGGAAGAATCAAGCATCAAGTACACTGCCTTTAACACTAGGTATGGGTTGTATGAATTTTTGGTTATGCCATTTGGCTTAACCAATGCACCATCTTACTTTGTAGATTTAATGAACAGAACCTTTAGAGATTGTTTAGACAAGTTTGTGCTTATTTTCATAGATGACATTTTGATTTATTCCAAGACAGTGGAAGAACATAAGCATCATTTGCACCTGGTTTTGTCTAGGCTAAGGGAAAAAGATTTAAAGGCAAAATTTTCAAAATGTGTGTTTTGGAAAGAGGAAGTACATTTTCTTGGCCATGTTATATCTGCCAAAGGAATTTCTGTGAACCCCAATAAAGTAGTGGCTATCCAAGCATGGAAGAGGCCAAGCACTGTGAGTGAAGTGAGGTCATTTATGGGGATGGCAGGGTATTATAGAAGGTTTATAAAAGATTTTTCAAAAATTTCTACACCACTCACTAACCTAACCAGGAAGAACCAAGCTTTTGTTTGGTCAGAAAAATGTGAAAAGTCTTTTGAACAGTTGAAGGAGGCATTGGTGAATGCTCCAATTCTAAAGGTACCACATGGAAATGAAGAATTAGTGGTATACACTGATGCTAGTGGATTTGGCTTGGGTGCAGTGTTGATGCAACAAGGCCAAGTCATTGCATATGCATCCAGACAACTTAAACCCCATGAAGTAAGGTATGCCACACATGATCTCGAATTAGCAGCTGTGATATATGCTTTAAAACTTTGGAGACATTATTTGTTAGGCACTAAGTTTGAACTCTACACTGACCACAAGTCTCTAAAATATTTGTTTTCACAAAAAGATTTGAACATGAGGCAACATAGATGGGTGGAGTTCTTAGCTGCCTATGACTTTGACATACTTTATACACCAGGAAAAGCAAACAAAGTTGCAGATGCTCTAAGTAGACAGCATGCTAAATTGGCTATGATGATGATAGAAGAATTTAAAAATTTATTTTTGCTAACTGAGTTAGAGATTGGGGAGAATGGTTGTGTGCACATTAATGAGCAGATGCATGGTGCACAAGAAGATAAAGGGAAGTTAAGCTTAATGACACTTCAACCAGATTTAATTCTGAAGGTAGGGAAAATGCAAGAACAGGATGCTCACTTATTAGAGAAGAAAATGCTCCTCTCAAGAGGGGAGGAAGTAATGAATCACCACATTGATAAAGATGGTTATGTGAGATACCAGAATAGGATGTGTGTACCAGAGGACATAGAATTGAAGAGGGAGATATTGAATGAATATCACAGAAGTAAATACTCCATACACCCAGGTAACACAAAAATGTACCAAAATTTGAAAAGAGACTTCTGGTGGAAGGGGATGAAATCTGATATAGCCAAGTATATTGCCAAATGTATGACTTGCCAACAGGTCAAGGCTGAAACTCAAAGACCATCAGGGTTGATGCAACCTCTTAGTGTACCACAGTGGAAGTGGGAAGACATATCTATGGACTTCATAGATGGACTGCCTAGATCTAAGAGAGGTAATACAAGCATATGGGTGATAGTGGATAGGCTAACCAAGGTAGCACACTTCATTCCAGTCAAGTCAGAAAGAACTGCACCAAAACTAGCTCAAATTTTTATAAAAGAAGTGGTAAGGTTACATGGCATTCCCAAAACCATTGTGAGTGATAGGGATACCATCTTCACTTCAAAATTCTGGAGAAGCTTTCAAGAAGCAATGGGAAGTGAACTATGTTTAAGTACTGCCTACCATCCTCAATCAGATGGGCAGACTGAGGTAGTAAACAAAGTTTTGGAGGACATGTTGAGGGCATGTATACTAGATTTTGGGGGCAACTGGGAAGATTATCTTCATCTAGTTGAATTTACATACAACAACAGCTACCAAAGCACCATAGGAATGGCTCCATTTGAAGCCTTATATGGTAAACCCTGCTTGTCACCTGTTTGCTGGGTAGAAGCAGGAGAAAGGTCTATTTTAGGACCTGAGTACATACAAGAAACCAAGGAGAAAATTGAGTTGATAAGAAGAAGAATGACAGCAGCTCAAGATAGGCAAAAGAAATTTGCAGACATGAGAAGGAGGCAGGTAGAATATGAAGTGGGAAATTTTGTTTTCATCAAAATCTCACCCATGAAAAATGTGTTGAGGTTTGGAAAACAAGGCAAATTAACCCCAAGATATATTGGACCATACAAAATTCTGGAGAGAATTGGTCCCTTGGCATATAAGTTGGAATTACCAGAAAACATGCAAGGTATACATGATGTTTTTCATGTATCACAATTGAGAAGGTGGGTCCATGACAAGGCAGAAATTCTTGAAACCCCAACCCAAGTGCAGATAAATCCTAATTTGATTTATGAAAAGGATCCAGTGGGAATTTTGGCAAAAGATGTGAAGAAGTTGAGGAATAAGTCTCTGAAACTTGTGAAGGTACAGTGGAGTCTAGATCCTAGTGATTGCACATGGGAATTAGAAGACAAAGTTAGGATGAATTATCCTAAGCTATTTTCAGATTAAGGTAATTCTGATCTTTGATTGTTTTCTTTATTTTGGATGAATATATTTTTAGTTAGTATAGAACTAAGAATCTATTTACTAGAGAATGTACTTGTTCTCTGAATTAAGTTTAAAATTTATTTTAAGCTTAGGAAAATTGTGGGACACAATTTCTAAAAGGAGGGGTGTATGTAATGACCCAAGATTTTAGGAATTTATCCTGAAAAATATAAATGAATTCAAAATAATTTTTTTAAATAAATTTTAAAGGAGGAATTGATATAGCTTGATAGTGTATCAGTGTGTGTACATGAGTGCACAGGAAATGCACATGAATATAAGCTAAAACCCTGAACTCCAAGAATACATACATATTGATGTGTATGGAAATATATATATATATATATATATATATATATATGTAGATTAAATTCTTAAAAGTAGTATGCATAAGCAAATGTACATATGAGTGCTACTGAATAATTTGAGTGTACATGTGCATATGTGTGTGTGTCAGTATAGAATGATGTATGAATATATAGGTGGGAATACAAATTATTTCAAAAAGACTTATATACAAATATATATGTGTTAATAAAATACTAGAGATTAAACTAGTGAAATAAAATATACAGACACATTTTAATATAAGCAGAAATGAAAAGAATGGAGATATAAAAAGGAATAATTCTCTTATAAATAAATGAAGGAAGTACATACCATTTACATGAAAGCTAAAAATAGGAAAATAAGATAAAACAGAGAAGCTCTTGGTATAGGCAGAATTAGAAAAGAGTATTTAATAAATAACAAAACCAAGTCACATTTTTAGCATGATTGTAGACAAGGGGGAAAAGTATTTTCTGAAAAGCAAATTTCTGAAAAAATGTGTAACCACTTTTCTCTTCACCCAAATTAAGCCGGGAAGGGGTAAAACTTTGGGTTTAAAATTCAGATAACATGATTTTCTGGTGGGCAAAAATGGCTTTAGCCAATACCCAAAACCCTAAGAAGGACCCTGCATATATATACATGTATATGCAGCAGCCTCCTCTTCTCCTCAGAGAAGAATTGAGAAAAAAAAAACAATACCACTGAAATCATAAGACAAGGGAAGAAAGAGAGCTTGAGGATAAGAGCAGGAGTTCATCAGTTAATTAAGGAAACAAAGGAGAAAGCTAGGTGAGAAAACTCACTCAAAAATCTAAGGCAATAAGTCCTAATGTAGGCAGCCAGTTAAAAGTATTTTCTTAAAAGAGTATTTTCATATATGAATATCTGTGAATTTAAACCTGAATATGTTTTGATTTTCTTTGGTTGATCACTTGTTTTATTATAACAAAGTTTTATGTGTTGTTAGTATACATATCTGTTTTATACACTCAGATCTCTGATATGTTAATAATTAGGGATATAAACAAATACCCAGAAAATAAAATGTTGAGAATAGGCAAGTAGTATTGAGCTGCAAATAATGTTGAGCTGGCTCAACCCAGAAAGATGTAAATAATGTTGAGCTGCAATATACTCATGTATAAGTGCTGAGGCTTGAAATAAAAAGGAATTAGGGGTGCAATAGGGTTGCCTATGTGCTGATGCTCCTGATTCAATAAAATACATAGCAAACCAAATTTTGTGATTCAGTGAAACCAGGTCATCCTGAGTTTAACTCAAGCACAAATGTTTGCAAAAGAAAAACTCTCCCAGAAGCTATAAGCCAATGTTAGTTGCCTAAACTCCTTTTAAAAATACCAGGATGAAAATATATATATACAGAACCTTATTCTGTAGCCACCAATGGTTGTTGCTTGTTTGTCTCTGTATGGTTATGAATATTATGAGATGCCATGTTATGGATGTTTTAGCTAATAAAAAAATGAATCACTGAATGGTTTTGTCATGAAAAATCAAAAGGGTTATTATTAACTTAAACCTGATTAGGAAATTGGGGTCAAGAACACTGCAGGAATGACTTGTGTGCTTGAGTAACATAAGTTGACACATGGCTTGTTTAAGTCCTGAGATCTTTGTGTAATGGAGTGAATTAGTTCATTACAGTGTGTCCATTGATTCATAAATATTGCAGATGAGACCAAGGATAGATAAATATACCAAGGAAATAATACTTGAGCAGATGAGAAAACTAGAGTTTTTCCCAGATTTGAAATATGAGGATTGAATAAGTGATTTAACTCATATTAGTTCTTTTCCTGTTTGGTATGAATGATTGTTTGTCTATGATTGAGTTGTATGCTTGATTGTATGTGCCATATTCATATGTGTAGTCTCTGGAAAGAAAGTTAAAGTGTGCACATGCACAATGACACAGAGCATGCACACAAGTATTTACCTGATTCCAAAGGACAGAACCTTATGTATTTGTACTTAATTTGATTTTAACCTAATTAACAAATTGCTTTTGTGAATTTTCTCATACCAGACATGTGTCTGACCCTAGTGTGCTAATGGCATCTGGGGTGTCTCATTTAAAATGAGGCAGTTTCAAATGCTTTTTCAGGGATTGCAGCAACTAAGTAGGAGTAGGAGCAAGGCCTTGAGAAGAAGATATAGCATGCTAAAACTTAGTTAGATAAGAGCCTAAATGTTGAAATCTGCATGTATTGACAATTTAAAATTGCTACTTGTATTAAGTGTTGAATATTGGATGGATATTTTGTTAGGTATTTTGTTAAGAGATTGACTTGTATCTGAAAACTATGACTTGAGTTAAATATCTGTTATGTTTAAAAAGAATTTTAATCAAATCTTGTAAGTGGATTTAGCAAGAACACCATGTTAAAGTTGAATGATTACATTTCAAAAATGTATTAGTCAATCTTGAGTCTTTGGAAAGAACTTAAGTTTTAGAAAATCTGGGTAGTTGATTCTCAGAAAATTAAATGGTTTTATTTTCTAATATAGCATATGTATGCAAAAGAAATAGGCATAGGTTAATGTTTTATACGGCTGCAAGGTTTCCATAGTTAAACTTGTTTCATACAAATGTCTCATGTACTATATTTTTAACTAAAGAAAGGATCTGTAATAAGGTAGATGGAAGCCAGATTCAAATAGTTGCAGATATATATGCACATAAATAGGTTTAGTGCAAACATTACCATATCTTTTCTTTGCACTTGTAATAGGAATCTGAATTTCACTCAGATTTTAGCCAAATGTATTTTAAATGCCAGACAAGATCTTATAAGAAGAAATACAAACCTGAATAATGATAAACACTTCTATCATCCTCAAAACCCAAGAACCAGACTATTACTCATATCAATCCTGAAGCCTTCCAGGTTATAGGGATGGGTTTCAAAAATAATTAGGCAAGAATTATTGTTTTGTATGATGGAATAAAGGTAAAAATAAATTATATATATATATGCAGATATAGGTAGATAATAGATTGAAAACTGTACAGAAAAAAAAAGAAGAAAGAAAAACCAAAAAAATTGTGTTTGAACCGACCAGCATAGCACTCGAACTCGTGACCTTGCATGTATAAGTTAGGCGCGTTTCCATTACGCCTAGATGTTGCTTGTGTTTCCTTAGGATCCACTTTCTTTTATACTGAATTTGTCACTATTCAGAGCTTAACACAAACACCTATATTAAAAGCTTGTTTACTACTGATTATTACTTGATCACTTCTTAGTTAGTATAAATAGACAAATGTGTATGTTTCCAGTGGATTGTTTGGTCTAAAAATAAAATAAAATAAATTAGCAATCCAACATCCTCTTGTTTTCCAGAACTCTGATTCAAACAAGAGAGGCATATACATCCTCACATGTATGTGCTTATTTTTGTGAATGTACTGATATATTTATATTGGTTGATTATTGTGATCCTGGATAAATTTTGGTTATTGGAGAAAGATATTGACCCTGAGAATTATATTTGCAATGGATGATATATCTATATATTTATATATCCTCTTTACCTAAAAAAAAATTCCTTATGAAATTAGAATAGAATTAGGAGGGTCATTTCAGATACCAAATGTGACGACCGCCCATGACCCCTGCACCGAATCTAAAGATAGAGCGCTGTAAAGTGTGCCAGGCGACCATGGACGATTGTCAAGGTAAGATTTAAAACAACAGAATCTATCGTATTACTCACAGCGCATGGACAAAATACAATAGAACATATGTATAGTGAAGCTTTACAGAACAAAATGACATCATATAAAACTCCATAATAGTTTAATACAAGCATCCACATAGTCAATACATCCAGCCTCACTACATATCTCTCAGAGAATACAAAACAGCGGAATATCCAGTACATATAATAAGAAGATAATATGCAACCCTCTAGCTCGTCTTCGATATCAGCGTCGTGAGAAGAGAACAGCACCTGTCACCTGCTACCTAGTCTGCCCGTCCCAAAATGGACGAACAGCCCAAGGCAATAAGAATTAAAACATAAAGCCTTGAGTCAGACAACAGTCTTAGTGAGTAGTAAATTAACTAACAACATACCAAAAGAGCATAAAGGAAAAGGAATAGGAATACAACCCTCCCACTCCAACCTCATTCTACAGTGATAGCCCCCAGACACACACTAAGCAGAAGCAAACATAGCAGAGCATACAATTTAAAGTAAAGCTACTATCACTCGAGTCAAGGGCGATGTTTTCCAAGTACCAAGACCTAAATCAGATAAGCACCCAGAAAATACCGCTCTTGAGTCCGAAATGACGTTACAACCAAACATCCATGACTCTGGCTATCACTGTTATCATTGCTTCGATATCGCCGTTAATTGAATGACCGACACATTCTTTCAGCCGTCCGTCAAGGGCTAATGGAAACCCCGGTTCTAGACATAACTCCCGCACGTCGTCGCAGCCCGTGCCTAGGACTATCGAATCTGCCCAGAGTACTCGACCATCAACAGTTGGCCGTTGGGACTATCGAATCTGCCCAAACGTACTCTTGCTTAGAGCATGCTAGAACCTTCAACAACGATGCTATCCAAGCCTCCTAGTCATCCTCCTCGACGACTATTCTCATATCCATTCATTATCCTCAACTCGAATCATATCACCGAGTTATCAACATGCTTGGAATGATCCCGTCTGGATTAGACCAAGTCTTCATCACATGATTGCCTCGCTTCATTACATCCTCGCAAAGCCTCATCTCATCATCACATCATCAAATCTATGCATAAGAGCTTCATCATCCCGCTACATATGCCACGAGCAGCTTTCCCAATTCAAGAGCCTTTCCCTTAGCTTTTGAATCACCTTCGATCTAAATCTAATCATCAATCATCTAGTTCATAACAATCAATCAAATCAAACATCAATCCAAGCAATCAAGCATTCAAAAATGATCTAAGTAGACAATTATAACAATAATGGCATTTTCGTAATTAAAGAGTTGAAAGTCCAATAAGCATGAAAACGTGGATTATATCTCTACAAACTTGATGAATGAACTTGCATAGGTTATCATATGATAAAATGGATGTAACATCATCATGAACAATGGATCTATATGGATCTACACTTTGGATGAAGAAAATGCATGGAAATCTCTATTTTAACACCAAATCGAGCCAACAATCCGATATACTCCTTTGGATCCGTGTGAGAGATAATCACCACTCACCAAATCACCTAAACAAACCCAAATCAACACGCTTCAGATCTGGACAGCGAAGGATCAAGCTTGATCTATCACGAATCCGCTTCAAACGAAGAAATCTCTCTTGAAAAGATGAAGATCTTCAACTTTAGCTCTTGAATCTTCAATCTTGATCTTTGATTTGGATGGAAGGAAGCACTAGATTAGAGTGGAGAAAAGAAGTGAAGAAGTGTAGAAGTCAAGCTCTCAAAATGGCAGCACTTCGTCGCTTCAAAATCCGGATCCCAAAAATGAAGAGAAGCCCTCCTATTTATAGCTGAAATCCTTATCTCGTCTGTCTCCATGAGTCGTTTACGACTCACGACTCAAAGCCCTACGACTCAACGACTTAACACACTTCAGCCTATGACTCACGACAAATCAGCTATCTCCTAAGTCGTCTCCGACTTATAGTATGCGCCTACGACTCACCAGACCCCCTGTCTACGACTTAAATGTGCACGCCTTACCTGGTTAGACGACTCAACTACTAACTCGTATACGACTCATCACAATGGCTACGACTCATCCACTTGTGCGAGTTATCACCTACGCGCGACTCAACAGCTTACGACTCATCCCTTAACTCGTCCACGACTTAACTGTTAGACGAGATAACCAATTCTACGACTCATCAATCAACAGGGATACGACTCATCAGATAACAGGGGTACGACTCATCAGATGACTTGGGTACGACTCATCAGATGACTTGGGTACGACTCATCAGATGACTTGGGTACGACTCATCAGATGACTTGGGTACGACTCATCACCTTAACTCGGTCACGACTTAACTGCTACAACTTAAGCCTTATCTCGCCCAGTCCTTAAGTCGCGCCAACCCCTTAAGTCGTTCAAACGACTTATCCTTACACCCTTAACCAGCCAAACCTCTGAGTCGCTCCTATCCCCTAAGTCGTATACGACTCACGACTTACACTAAGTCGTTCACGACTCAGGACTTGGCATTTTCGCCTAAAATCTGAAATGGCTAAAAAACTCTAAAATTCCAGACTTTGTCGAACTTGTCGATCCGTAAAAATACGGGTCGTTACATATTATATTTACTAATAACATTGCAAAACTACTTTTAAATTCTCAAAATAGTTGTAAAACAGAAAGTTACTTTTAAGAATCATTTCATATAATCTTAACAAATAAATAAGAAAAGGAATTAACAAAATTGTAACAAAGAATTACAAATAAATACATGCATTCACACCCAAGTCACATCTACCAGAGCTCACGCGATGAGCCCACACCCACATATATAAATAGTTTAATGCACTTTTCTACCAAACTCAACACCATAACCTTCCACATTTACATTTTCAGATAGCCAACTACATACACACAAACACCTACATCTACAAACACATAGCTATGCACATATTGTTCCACATACACTTCCCCAGGTACAAACCACAACAGCTTCCCAAATCCACACACACTTTTACACCAACACACGGGCAAACAAACACACTCTGACCTTACACACAGCACACTAATATATATGCACCCATTTACACTCACAAAAATGCACATATAAATTCACGCATTCCACAAGAACATGTAAATATCAACTGTTGTTGCTGACATGCCTACATATGTCTAAACTATAACACACACAACACACATATCTATACACGCATATGTTTATGCACATCTAAACACACACATGCAATAGAACAACACACACCGATTCTATCCACATATACATTAAACTGCCCACTTGCCAGCATTAACACACACAAACATATACAAACATGCACATATGTATTACAGGAAAGGGAACACATGCACTCATAATATACATAGGAAGGAAGACACCTTCAAATAATCTGAGTCACACACACAAGATAAAATAGAAAGTAGCAGGTGTGTGTATATATATGTATGTACTCATCACACATTTAAAAATAACCACCCATATAAAACAAAAACATATTCACTCAAAACGCATACAGAAAAGAAATTTTTGACATGGGATAAGAATTATAAGAGAGAAAAACATGGTAATCACGCCATGCCAAGACATCATATATTTCCAAATATTAGAAGATTAGACAAAAATTCGTGAGTTAGATTAACTCACCTGTTAATCATGACTTCTACTTCCTCTTTGAATTCCTTCGCATGCATACACTCCTCCCTCGCAAGCACCAGAGGAAGCTCAAGCCAAAGATGCATATAATTGACGAGAAGCAGATTTGAAATTTGATGGTTTTAGGAAATTTATTAAATTTGTTTTGAATCTTTAAAGTGATGGAAATTTTCTTTTCTTGCTTTTCACTTTTTAAGAGAAGACGATGCCCTAGAGTTGTATGTGATTGATAATATGAAGATAAATAGAGAATTCTAGAAAGTGGAAGTGTTAGAAATTAAATTGGGTTTAAAAGATGTGGGATTGGGCTTTGCAATGTAACTATAAGGAAAATGTATATATATTCATTTTCTTTTATTCTTAAACTAAATTCCATTTACTCTAAGAAGTTACAAGCTTATACTTCCTATTTAAGCTATCATTATATTCCATTTCTATCGCATTATTTTTAAATAAATATAATTTTCCACATTTTAACTTATTTAAATTCTATTATCTTATTTTTCCTACAATTTTAGTCTTTTTATTTAACAATTTCAAAATCCATTACCAAATAAATATCCAAATTCCAGGTTCATTAACTAAATTACCATATATTAACTTAAATTAATTACCACTTAAAATCGGGTTGTTATAGATTTCCCCTTAACAAACTGTGTCCTCGCAATTTTCCATAAGGAAATCTATAAAGAACCAATTAAACTAATTCACGTATATTATTTTCACTTTATTTTATGTATCAAAAGATTTATTCAAAGGGAACTTATTTTATAAAATTTATTTTATAAAATGTTAAAATCCCTTATTTAAATAAATTTTCTTCCAAATATTATATTCATTACATATATTTCCCAAAATTTGTTTTATTCTAACTCAAATTCAATTTAATTATAAATTTTCCTTGAAATAAAAGCCAAAATATTTATTAACTAATTTTCTTAAAAAAATTCATTTCTCAAGGTAACAAATTTCTTTTATTATTTTGTTTAACTAAAAATATTTTATTATAACAAAATTATTTCTAAGTAATATTCTATAAACCAATTTATTATAATTAGATCACCTTATTGTATCATAAATATACTTACAAACTTATTCGAACCACGTTTGATTACTTATAATTATTTTCCCAAAAATTTCATACGCTCCAAATAATAATATGTTTTCAAATTATACTCATCCTTACATCTTCAATTCCAAAGCATAATAATATTTACACATTTTTAATTATAACAAATATTCATCGAATTTACACGCTTTTATTCATAAATTCTCAAATATTATAAGATAAAGTGATATTGCCTTGCCATCTAATATAGTGATTAATAATATCAATTGGCTGCAATATTGACCACATAATCAATACTGCCTTGCCAGTGATCTAAACGGTGCACTAATATCCAACGGCTGTAATTATCCCTAAAAATACATACTAACGTATAAAAGAAATCTACAGTCCATTTGCCAAAATAATAAAAATAAACCCTAGTTCCAAATCCTTTACAAATGTACATATCACTTAATCAAAATAAATTGCTTTGCTTAATTTCCCATTTAAAATATTTAACTCTTTTCCAAAATACTTTAATCTTCCATAATTTATAATTTTCTGAACCATTATGATCAAATGTCTCGTTCAACCATTTAAGAATTTCTATCGAATACGTGTGCACCTACATCGACCAAAATCCTTAACACACTCAATGAACAAGTTAACACAATTTTTATTTCTAAAAAATATCTCTAAGTATTACTTTCACAAACTATCAAACATACTAGTTACAATAAAATAATTTCCAAATCTTTATTTAATACATTACTTACAATATATATACTTTTCCAAACAACTTCTAATTAAAACATTCATTTCCCTATTAAAATCATTTGATAATAATAACCAATATTTGTATTCGATAAACTTTTGCTTTCACCAAAAATATTTTTTTTTTAAAAAACATCTTCAATCGGTCTTTAAAATATACATATATATATGTATGTATCAACAAACCATTTCCGAAAGCAACTTATAATGACAAACAAACACCATTTATATGTATTTTCAATAAGTACAGCCAAATAATTAAATTTATTTCATAACTTTGAAAATTATATATAAATCTCAAAATCAAATTCAATTCCTACAACTTCAAATTATCTGGTAAACATAAGAAACTCAACATAAGTACTCGGCAGAAACTAATAATTCCCTTGCGCACTCTGATAAAAACAAATCGGAACTCAACTACATTATCAAACCATCCAAAATTATAAATACAAATATTACTAGTTGAACTAACTCCTTTCGTCCTTGCTACTCCAACCATTTTATAACAAACTCAAAAGAAATAATTGAAAAATACTATATAATTTCAAAATATCAAATGCATCCATTGATGACTACTCCCCAGTAATCATCTTATAATATATCATACTATTTCTTATTATAGAAAATTTAACCAACACACCCAAGGGTCAGAGACTCCTAAGTCTCGTCTAAGGTCAATGATTCGTGTCTCATATAAACAACATATTGTTCTGAACCTGCTTTGATACCATTTTAGGATACCTCACCTCCATACCCATACTATCCTAGAGCATTGCAGAGTAATACCGTTAGACAATATGGAGAATGAGGTTTTATGGGGTACACACGTGAATATTATCTTGGACTAACACTGGTACGTATTAAAACATTATTCAAAGGATAACTCTCTATCGGATTAGAAAATAGCCAAAAAAATTAATTAAAAATTAACCGTAAGTGCACGACATATAATTGTAGCACGCATGCGAGTATGGGTCGATCCATAGGGATTTGTATTGATTTGAAAATTTACTACTCAATAAAATTAAACCAAAGTTAAGAATGTTGTTAGCTAAAAAATTGCAAAAAACTAATTATTACAAAATTGAATGAAAACCATGAGATTAAAAGACAATTTATAGATAAATCCACTCTCATGATCACATAAATCAACAAACATGAAATTATGATCTCTCTTTTTGATCATTAGTGAATTTAGTTGATGTGTTTATCATAAGTATGGAATATTTATGCTATTAATTAGCCCAACATAAACCATCAAATTATAACACACCTACTAAACCACTTACCAACTCTCCTGAAAATGACAATGAAATTAAAAACAAAAGTTATTTTAAGCATGGCTTATTTACTATTGAATTAGTAACATAACCCATCAAATTTTGATTCTAAATCCACTTTCATTACCAAAATCAATTAGTTAGATGATGACGTAAACTGTGTTTATTTCAGTAAGAATGGCATATATGTGATTAACATCATAGACTATCAAATTCATTAATAAAACTTACATCAACATGCAACTTTTCATTATGCACAAAAAGAGAACATAAATGATCAAATTATGTCGAATCTACATGATTTAAGAGAGCTTTATTACACCTAAATTGAAGAGGTTTAGCTTCTCATATTTGTTATTATTTCAACAAATGTAAATTGCAACATGAAACAAAAATAAGAGGAAATTGCAACTTAAGTAAGAAAAGAGCTAAGTAAAATGAAAAGAGAATTAATCTACTTACATAAATAAATAGATCTACACTACTAACATGAAAGGAAAAGAGCATGAAAGTAAAAATGAGCATGAAAATAAATGGTATAAAAAGAAAATTACATGAAAGAAGGCGTAAAAGCCATTAAAAAAGAGAGTTTTTGTTTATTTTTGAGCCTAAAACTAAACTAACTACAAGAGGAGGCTAAGAGGAGGCTAATAGCTTCATTACATGAACATATGGGGTATTTATAAAAGCGAAAAACCCTAATCATATTTTTTGGGACTACCCAATATACCTTTGAGGAGTGTGGCCTCCAATTATCATTAGCATGAATTAATCCTCCATTAAGTTTGCATGTAACTTTAATGGTCGTTTAGCATGTGCATTAGCTCCTAATTGTACATCATGATAAGTGGGTAGGTGGGGTCCTCCATGATTCATGAAATGATTTATTTGCATCTTCATTTTGTTTCCTAACTCTTATGCATGCATATCTTCACGAAGACTCTTCCAAAATTCAGTAAAATTCCTACAAAACAACAGTAAAATATCTAAGTAAATTTTCTAAAACTAAATCATGACAAAAATGACCATTTTACCCCTATGTGAAGATGAATATACGATGATTTGAAAATAATTGAAATTTGGATTTAAAATGTTACAATATCTTATATGCTCATTTATTTAATTAAATTAGATTAAATATGGAAGTAAAAATATGCATATTTATGTACATATAAATTCTCTCCACACTTATTTTTTTATTCGTCCTCGAATAAAGAAAAACTAAGATAAATCCGTTTTGGTAGGAAACATGATTACATTAAGCTATGCAACAAGCTGTTAAACCTGTAGGTGTCCCTAGTAGGACGATTGTTATCTCGTAAGGGTTTTCAGCGGATACTACCTGTAACAACCTGAGGTTTCGTATCGATTGACCATCGTCATTAGACGAATAAATCGGTAGCAAATTACTGTTGGTATTTTAATCGGTCGAATTCCCTTCGGATGTCGAGTTGTAAAATTCTTTTAATAATTTGATAAAGGGTTGTGGGCTTTAAAAATTTGCTTGGCCATATTTCATTTGGTGTCGTGTTAAAGTGGAGGCCGTTCCCCCTTTGATCCATTCTCGAGACAACCCACAACCAAAACATCCGAAAGAAAATCAATGGCGGCTAGGGTTCAGTTTCGACATCGCTCGTCTTCGTGATGCCACGGCTTCAAAAGTTTTCCCTGCTTGTTTCTTTACCACCGCGTCTCTGACTTGTTCAACATGTTCTTCGATCGAGGGTGATTCATATGTTTTCGTTCGATGTTAACTTCGGCCGATTGGATTTATGCCCTTCGAGAAAGGTGAGTGATCTTTTTCACTCACATCTATTCATTCTATTGTTTGAATTTAATTCGAGGTTTTTGATTTATCTCTGCCCTTCGATTTGTTTTTGCTGTGATTATGTGATTATTGTTAGACGTAGATGGTTTCACTGACTTTCGTTCTTTTCATGTATTGGGTTGATACGATTTTTAATTTGTGAATTCATTTTTCTGATAACATGAATTTCTGCTGCTTACTGCCTTGGCTTGAGATTTCATTTAACCGAACTTGATTATTTGTGACTGCACGTTGCTGTGTAGCACCATTGATGTTCTGTTGCTCCATGTTACATTGAGCACCTCATTTGATCTACCTGCATTGTTTCACGTGTGCTCAGTATCACTTGATGTTGTTGTTTCATTACTGAGCCTAATTCATGTGTGTTTCAATTAGAGTCTGTTGGTCATGTACACTCTGTCGGTTAACTGTTGCATTCATGTTGTAGTCTTGATGCACTTTTGCATATAACCTCTGTTCTCACTTGACAATTCTGATTACTTGTAGCTGTTCTCTCTGCTGCATATTCACTTAGTCATTGCTGCAGTTTGATGTGGTTATATGTGCATGTTATATTTGCATTCTGTAGCTACTGTAGTACATTGTTGATCCATCATTGTTTTGTGGTTGTAGTTCGAGCTACTGCACTTGTTATTGACATTGTTGAAGTTGATCATTATGTAACCTGATCTGGTTCACTGTTGTACTTACTAGTTCCCTCTGTTTGTCACTTGAACTTGTTCATGTTGGCACTGGATTCACTTGTGTACTTTGACTCTGGCCTGTCTGCATTGGTGATATTTGTTTATCTGATTACTATAGCCTTTGTAGTTGTAGTTTTACATTTGGCTTCCTTGTTTACTTTGTTGACATTGCAAATGTGTAGTCGAACAATTGGGTCCTTCATTCCAGTCTTCATGTTGCTCTCTGCATACTTGAACTGATTGGGTTTATTTTAATTTGCTGAGTCTTTGTTCTTGAGTCACTTGAACCTGTATTTGATGTTCACTAGATATTGGTTCATGGTTCATTCATAAGTCTGCATTATGGTCTTTGCATACTTGTCTTGTGCACTTGAATGTTGCTGTGTACATGCCTTGATTTTGACCATTTGTTCATCACTGGTCACTGGTTCAGTTGCTTTCTTTGACCTTTGATCCATTGATGATTGTAAACTAGTTGGTCTGGTTTGCTGATTAGTTGCTTTTGATTTCCCTGTGCATTCATCTGGCTGATGTATGTTCCTTTGCATGTTGAATTGAACTTGATTTTTTTTGTGCATTTGGGTTCGACATTGTCTTATGGCTTTGTTCGAACTACCTATTTAAGTGAAATTTATTTTTGAGTTGTGTTGCCTTTGCTTTCAGACTTGGGTATACATGAATGAAATTTGAATCTCGCAGCATTGTCAGATATGCATTTGGATTTGTTTCTAATTGTACTTGTACTTTCTGGTTGTCATATCTTTGGTACTTTCACCATCATTTTGTTGTCTTCATGCTGTACCACTGCCTTGTGCACGTGGCCATTCGAGTTGAGTTGTTTTGCAGTTGAGTTGAGTCATGATATTAGTGACTTGACCTCTGCAGTTTCATTTTTGTTGCATCTGTACCATGCTGAGCCTGATTGCTCCGGTTCATGTATGTGCATGTTTTGCCTTTGTGCATTCGTGTGGCTAGTTGCTTCTGACTTTCATTGTTCAGACTGTAGCATTGATGTGTACATTACCAGTACATGTCACTTTTCATTTTGATGAGTTGATACCGTTGGTTTCAGGTTCATTGAGTTTTTGGGTAATTTATCACTGTAGTGGCGAGGCAGTACACGCGTGCATGTACTGCAGCCACACAGTATTGATATTTTAATTGATATTTCGATTATTTGAATTGTTTTGTGTTTAACTCAATATTTTGAATTGGATTTTGATTTGGTTTAATCTGATGATTTTGTTGTTAAATTGTCGTTTAGGCAATTCTGATGTTTTCTAAATTATCTTCATTGGTGATCTTTTTATTTATCTTTGTTGATGATTGGAATTTGCTGATTTGTTGTTTAACACTGCTACGTGTTATATCCCCCGTTATCCGACTTCCTTATTAAAGGATTGGATAGACGAGATTTATTTTGACTGTCGTCTAATTGCTATTTAATTATTATTGCCTCTGTGCATTAATAACTGAGTTTGAATTAGACTGACCCGTGTATTATTTTCTTTTGAATGTAATACTCGGGTCAGACCCGAGTTATTTCAGGTCGTAGATTTCCTGCTTTGAGTTGCTGTTTGAGCTATGAAGACTTTTCACCTCTTCTGAAGTAGTCTTTGTCATTTTGTAGAAGTCGTGTCATTGTATAGGATGATATGTACTCATGTATATTAGTTGATAATGTACTTGTATATATAACTTCCAGAGTCGACAGTTGTAGTTGTATCATATGTATTGTGTCAACTGTAATGTAACTGACATCAGTTATATATATGAGACTTTTTGTTTAATCTGTGTTCCACATTTACATTATCTGTGTTATTATTATATTCATTTTCCTAAACTATTATGAACTGTCGTAGTTCGTTTTATACTAGAATTGGGTATGTCGATGGGAGTAAATAAAGAAACGATGAAAAATAAAAAGTATATACCACTCCTATCGAGGTAACCAATACTAGTGTAAGGCCAACTACGGATGGCCGCTCCTATCCAGCCTCATTCTTCGTAATAACAGACAGTATTTCTTTTAATACTCTTTGTTATTGTGAGCATAGAGGTGGGGCGTCACAGTTGGTATCAGAGCTTGGGGTTTATGGACATAATATAAAACATAACTTAGATGGAACATATGTTACAACTATTGGTCGATGTTTTATTTGTGATTTGAGTCAAAACTAAAGTTTTGAAATTTTGATGAAATTTTTTAAATATCATTATTTAAAAATAAAAAGTGAATTTGTGTTCTGATGATTTGATTGATTTGAGTACTGTTTATCAGAGTGCGCAGCGGAAACAGTGAAACTGTCTTCGCTGAGTGCAACTGATAATCTATTTGATTTAGAAATTGAAATAAATTTCATTGGTTGTTTACATAGCTGTAATTATTTTGTTTCTTTGAGAATTTCGAATCCGAATTGAGGATTCAAAGAAATTACAGTGATGTGATTTTTGTTGAAATTTCCGCTGGCTTTCTTTTGTACTAATCATCTATTGATTAGATTTTGCTGTTTTGAATTGTCTTCATCGAAGATACATTCGAATGATTTCTTTGATTATATTGTAATATGCGTGCAAATATGAATTGCACGTTACTGCATTAATTTTACATTGAACCGATGCTTGGTTATGAAACGTATTTTGTTGCCGTTATTTTTATAACAGGATTTTTACACCAGTGCTATATTTTTGAAGCACGGTATTTTGTTGACAATTTTAATGAATGAAAATTCACTGATGTCACATTTTGATGTAAATTGTTTTGATGTGATTTTGACGTTTAAAAATTACTATCGCTTTGGCTTCAGTAACCGTCAGATTTTAAAAGTGGATTTTCAAGCGTTTATTCCGCAATGCTGATTTTGAAATTCGTTTTACGATGTTTTGAGAAGTACAATTTCCTTTTCGAAATTGCTACTGATGTGCTGCTTTAATCACGTGATTGAAAAATCGTTTTAAAAATGAAAATTGTTTTATAAAATTTTTAACAGTTTGCGCTTTCAAAAGGATGAGAAAGCGACTTAAACGATTCAGCAAAATCGAGGATTATGACCCCTTTCTTTTACTGTTTCGCTTAACTCCGGACTTGTCCAGTTGAGAATGTGAATTGTTATTTTTACGAAATAAATAAAATTGTTTTCAAAAATTTTACAGTTTGCGCTTTCAAAAGAATGAGGAAGCGATTTAAACGTTTCAGCAAAATCGAGGACTATGACCCCTTTCTTTTACTGATTCGCTTAATTCCGGACTTGTCCGTTTGAGAATGTAAAGTGTATTTTTACAAAATACACAATTTTGCACTTTCAAGGAAACGATGAAGAGAATCAAACGATTTAGTAAAACACGTGGTATGGGACATGTGCGTTTGCTATTTCGGTTAATTCCAGACTCGTTAATTGAAATATCTGCTGTTTTGATGATTTTGATGAATTTTGCACTTTCAAGGAAACGATGAAGAGAATCAAACGATTTAGTAAAACACGTGGTATGGGACATGTGCATTTGCTATTTCGGTTAATTCCGGACTCGTTAATTGAAATATTTGATGATTTCGTGTGCTTTCGAGCCACTATGTTGGACCTTCGGGTCATATGATGGACCTTCGGGTCAAATACCAGTACTAGACCTTCGGGTCATTTGTTGGACCTTCGGGTCATTTGTTGGGCGCCAAAAATTATGTTGAGCACTTGGTAGGCTTCGGCCATTTGTTGATGCACGTGCGGCGAATTAAAAACTCGCCATCTGATGGGATCGATCCAACCTTTTATGTTGATTTTCTAGTCTTCTTAATTGATTTCTAGATATTTGTTGTTTCCAATTATCTGCAGGTAATTGGATATTTGTTGATATGAGTTCTGATTATCGTTTTTGATAATCGGATATTTGTTGTTTCTAATTATCGCTTGTGATAATTGGATATTTGTTGATATGAGTTCTGATTATCGTTTTTTGATAATCGGATATTTGTTGTTTCTAATTATCGCTTGTGATAATTAGATATTTGTTGATATGAGATTTAATTATCGCCTTTGATAATTAAATATTTGCTGATTTGAGATTTAATTATCGTTTTTGATAATTAAATATTTGCTGATTTGAGATTTAATTATCGCCTTTGATAATTAAATATTTGCTGATTTGAGATTTAATTATCGCTTTTGATAATTAAATATTTGCTGATTTGAGATTTAATTATCACTTTTGATAATTAAATATTTGTTGATTTGAAATTTAATTATCGCTTTTGATAATTAAATATTTGCTGATTTGAGATTTAATTATCACTTTTGATAATTAAATATTTGTTGATTTGAAATTTAATTATCGCTTTTGATAATTAAATATTTGCTGATTTTAGATTTAATTATCACCTTTGATAATTAAATATTTGTTGATTTGAGATTTAATTATCTCCTTTGATAATTAAATATTTGCTGATTTGAGTTTTAATTATCGCCTTTGATGATTAAATATTTGCTGATTTGAGATTTAATTATCGCCTTTGATAATTAAATATTTGCTGATTTGAGATTTAATTATCGCCTTTGATAATTAAATATTTGCTGATTTGAGATTTAATTATCGCCTTTGATAATTAAATATTTGTTGATTTGAGATTTAATTATCGCCTTTGATAATTAAATATTTGCTGATTTGAGATTTAATTATCGCTTTTGATAATTAAATATTTGCTGATTTGAGATTTAATTATCACTTTTGATAATTAAATATTTGTTGATTTGAAATTTAATTATCGCTTTTGATAATTAAATATTTGCTGATTTGAGATTTAATTATCACTTTTGATAATTAAATATTTGTTGATTTGAAATTTAATTATCGCTTTTGATAATTAAATATTTGCTGATTTGAGATTTAATTATCACTTTTGATAATTAAATATTTGTTGATTTGAGATTTAATTATCGCCTTTGATAATTAAATATTTGCTAATTTGAGTTTTAATTATCGCCTTTGATAATTAAATATTTGCTGATTTGAGATTTAATTATCGCCTTTGATAATTAAATATTTGCTGATTTGAGATTTAATTATCGCCTTTGATAATGAAATATTTGCTGATTTGAGATTTAATTATCGCCTTAATTTGAGATTTAATTATCGCTTTTGATAATTGAATAATTGTTGATTCGAGATTTGATTATCATCTTAGATAATCGAATATTTGCTGATTTGAAATTTGATTATCGGTTGTGATAATTAAATATTTGTTGATTTTGGAATTTGTGTTTTCTAGTTAATTGTTGGATAACTAGATATTTGCAGTTTTGCAATTTGCGAATTTTGTTTTCTAATTATCATTGTTAATAATTAGATTTTAGCTGTTTCCTAATTATCGTATCGATAATTAGACATTGCTGTTTTGCGATTTCTGTATTTTAAATTATCTAGTTGATAATTAGGTATCGCTGATAATTGTATTTGTTCAGTTTTGATTGTTTCTGATTATCTAATAAATAATCAGATTTTACTGAGAATTTGTGAATCTCTTTTATGAAGATAAAGGATTTCTTTGGTGTTTGTGTTTTCGATCTTTATTTTCTAATCTCTCGAGCCCCAAACCCCCTCTCCCTCGGACTCAATCTCTCTTTTGACTCAATATATGTGGGCTAATGTTATAGACAACTCAATATATGTGTAGTACCATTGATGTTCTGTTGCTCCATGTTACATTGAGCACCTCATTTGATCTACCTGCATTGTTTCACGTGTGCTCAGTATCACTTGATGTTGTTGTTTCATTACTGAGCCTAATTCATGTGTGTTTCAATTAGAGTCTGTTGGTCATGTACACTCTGTCGGTTAACTGTTGCATTCATGTTGTAGTCTTGATGCACTTTTGCATATAACCTCTGTTCTCACTTGACAATTCTGATTACTTGTAGCTGTTCTCTCTGCTGCATATTCACTTAGTCATTGCTGCAGTTTGATGTGGTTATATGTGCATGTTATATTTGCATTATGTAGCTACTGTAGTACATTGTTGATCCATCATTGTTTTGTGGTTGTAGTTCGAGCTACTGCACTTGTTATTGACATTGTTGAAGTTGATCATTATGTAACCTGATCTGGTTCACTGTTGTACTTACTAGTTCCCTCTGTTTATCACTTGAACTTGTTCATGTTGGCACTGGATTCACTTGTGTACTTTGACTCTGGCCTGTCTGCATTGGTGATATTTGTTTATCTGATTACTATAGCCTTTGTAGTTGCAGTTTTACATTTGACTTCCTTGTTTACTTTGTTGACATTGCAACTGTGTAGTCGAACAATTGGGTCCTTCATTCCAGTCTTCATGTTGCTCTCTGCATACTTGAACTGATTGGGTTTATTTTAATTTGCTGAGTCTTTGTTCTTGAGTCACTTGAACCTGTATTTGATGTTCACTAGATATTGGTTCATGGTTCATTCATAAGTCTGCATTATGGTCTTTGCATACTTGTCTTGTGCACTTGAATGTTGCTGTGTACATGCCTTGATTTTGACCATTTGTTCATCACTGGTCACTGGTTCAGTTGCTTTCTTTGACCTTTGATCCATTGATGATTGTAAACTAGTTGGTCTGGTTTGCTGATTAGTTGCTTTTGATTTCCCTGTGCATTCATCTGGCTGATGTATGTTCCTTTGCATGTTGAATTGAACTTGAGTTTTTTTGTGCATTTGGGTTCGACATTGTCTTGTGGCTTTGTTCGAACTACCTATTTAAGTGAAATTGATTTTTGAGTTGTGTTGCCTTTGCTTTCAGACTTGGGTATACATGAATGAAATTTGAATCTCGCAGCATTGTGAGATATGCATTTGGATTTGTTTCTAATTGTACTTGTACTTTCTGGTTGTCATATCTTTGGTACTTTCACCATCATTTTGTTGTCTTCATGTTGTACCACTGCCTTGTGCACGTGGCCATTCGAGTTGAGTTGTTTTGTAGTTGAGTCGAGTCATGATATTAGTGACTTGACCTCTGCAGTTTCATTTTTGTTGCATCTGTACCATGCTGAGCCTGATTGCTCCGGTTCATGTATGTGCAGGTTTTGCCTTTGTGCATTCGTGTGGCTAGTTGCTTCTGACTTTCATTGTTCAGACTGTAGCATTGATGTGTACATTACCAGTACATGTCACTTTTCATTTTGATGAGTTGATACCGTTGGTTTCAGGTTCATTGAGTTTTTGGATAATTTATCACTGTAGTGGCGAGGCAGTACATGCGTGCATGTACTGCAGCCACACAGTATTGATATTTTAATTGATATTTCGATTATTTGAATTGTTTTGTGTTTAACTCAATATTTTGAATCGGATTTTGATTTGGTTTAATCTGATGATTTTGTTGTTAAATTGCCGTTTAGGCAATTCTGATGTTTTCTAAATTATCTTCATTGGTGATCTTTTTATTTATCTTTGTTGATGATTGGAATTTGTTGATTTGTTGTTTAACACTGCTACGTGTTATATCCCCCGTTATCCGACTTCCTTATTAAAGGATTGGATAGACGAGATTTATTTTGACTGTCGTCTAATTGCTATTTAATTATTATTGCCTCTGTGCATTAATAACTGAGTTTGAATTAGACTGACCCGTGTATTATTTTCTTTTGAATGTAATACTCGGGTCAGACCCGAGTTATTTCAGGTCGTAGATTTCCTGCTTTGAGTTGCTGTTTGAGCTATGAAGACTTTTCACCTCTTCTGAAGTAGTCTTTGTCATTTTGTAGAAGTCGTGTCATTGTATAGGATGATATGTATTCATGTATATTAGTTGATAATGTACTTGTATATATAACTTCCAGAGTCGACAGTTGTAGTTGTATCATATGTATTGTGTCAACTGTAATGTAACTGACATCAGTTATATATATGAGACTTTTTGTTTAATCTGTGTTCCGCATTTACATTATCTATGTTATTATTATATTCATTGTCCTAAACTATTATGAACCGTCGTAGTTCGTTTTATACTAGAATTGGGTATGTCGATGGGAGTAAATAAAGAAACGATGAAAAATAAAAAGTATATACCACTTCTATCGAGGTAACCAATACTAGTGTAAGGCCAACTACGGATGGCCGCTCCTATCCAGCCTCATTCTTCGTAATAACAGACAGTATTTCTTTTAATACTCTTTGTTATTGTGAGCATAGAGGTGGGGCGTCACACTACCCACAAAATCCAAATACAAAATATAAAATTCCTAAATGCAAGATTTACTTACAAAGATATAGATGCAAGTTGTTGAAAATATTTACAAATGAAGGATTTACTTTCAAATTAACACAAATAAGTTAAATATAAGTTATGGTCATTATCAAGAAATTTAAGTCCTTTTACTTGTCAAAATTTCTAACAAGAATTAAGTTATCGTATAAATAGACACTTTTTTGGCTAGTTGTTTCGGTTGTTAACATAGTGCAACTATGAAATAGATCCTTAGTTGATTATCAAAGTTTTTAAAAGTGGGATTTTCATTTCTTTTGAATAACAAGTCAAGTCACATAAGTTAAAATAGTGTTTGGATTTCAATTGCTTACTCTCTCTTATTTGAAAATTTTATTGATATTAATAATATTTACAAATGCCTAGCTCAGGAAACTGAGGCCAAATATATTATCCATGCACCGCCTTGCGGGCTTACGTGAGCGGGATACAGATCATGTCGAGTGTATACAAAAGTGTGTACAACTATCGACTTTACGTGTTATTAATGATAGAATTTTTATATACATACACCTAACTCAGATAAACTGGGACCAGATATACAGATCATGCACTGCCTTCTGGGCTTACATGAGAAGGGTACAAAGCATAGAGAGTGTACAAACTTGCGTGTGAACACATGACTCTAGGTGTTAATAAAAAAATATACATATATACAAATATATATTTTTTTCTTTTGTTTATTTTTTTCTTTCTTTTTTTCAAAGAGAGAGTTTTGCAAAACCATCTTAGCATCATTTAACTTAAAAGATCAAAAAATGTTATATCCTTTACTTTAAATCCACCACTTTTTTAAACAAAGATTTCCATTAGGACATACTTCATAATTATCACCCATGGACCATCCTATATACTAGTTAAACCATCATTATGTGTAATCAAACTTTATTTTTATTAAGACAAATAGATTTTTAATATTTTCAATTTAATAACCAAAATCCTATACTTATCCTATAGTGTTTGTTTAAAAGTAAATCAAAATGCTAGAATGAAAATTTGTTTTGGATTTTTTGAATTTTTTTAAGTTTTGGAAAGAAAATGCAAAAAAAATAAACAATGAAAAATAAAAAATGAAAATGAGACTCCCCCACACTTGATTTTGGCTGTGTACCCATAATCAACCCAAGTGAAAGGAGAAAAATAAAACAAAAATAAAAATACGACTTATATTTACATGAAAATGAAAAGATTATTATTTACATGACATTAGAAAATATACTGTTAGAGAGCAAATGAAATGGTCTTTCAAAGACCAATTCATTTGTCTCGTCAAGTATGAGAGACATAGCTTAAGCATAGAAAACCAAACCATAAAGATTTCAACGTGGAATGTTGATTTGGAAAAACGAATGTCATTTTATTATAAATCGTGTGAGTTGTTTTATTTTCGACGATTTTCGGGGTTGATAAAATAATTGGTTGAAATTCAAGTTTATTTTCATCAAATTGAAATTCAAACTTATCATTGAAAACTTCTTCAGAATTATTGATTTCAAAATCAAAATGGTGATTTAAATTTACCCTTTCAGAATTCAACAACTCATCTTCGAAAAGTCCAAAAAATTTATGTTCATAAAATTTGTCTTTCTTTGTTGGGTTATCAACAACTTCATTACATGTATCATGTTCAAAATCCAAAGTTGTTGTATTCAAATTTTCAAAATCAGAAAAAGGAAGATGGAATTTTAAATTTTGGTTCCACTCTCTCAAAAGAATTGAAATCCACTCAATTGCCGCATTTTCAACAACTTTATAAGATTTTCAATTTCAAAAGTTGTTATTTGACAATTGTCAATTTTGGTAAAAGGTGGATTATCATTTGACTTGTCACATGTTGGGATTTGATTTTATTTTTCACATTGTTTCATGTAGGTTTTAAACAACAAATTCGTGTGATCTTTGTGAATTTCATCCATTTGCTCAAAAAAATCAAACTTATAATTATTAACCTGAGGATTTTCAATTTGAAACTATTGAGAACAAATATTGTCCTTTGAACCATAATTGAGATTATTCCCATTGCAAAAATTATTTGAAAAGTGGTTCACATTTCCATTTTTAGTTTGAAATTCATTTTGAAATTCGAAATTGTGTTGGCATGGGTTATAATCTAAATCATTAGAATTTGGAAGTGAATTCAAACTTTGGTTATTTTGAAATCGTTGACTTGAATTACTGCACAAATATGAATTACACAAATCATTTATCTTTTGATCATTTTGTGTAGAGAGTTCAAGTAAAGACGAAATCGTTCCAATATCCATTCAAGATTGGAGGGTTGGTCATCATTTTGAAAACTTTGTTGTACAAAATTCGAATTGTTTGTACAATAGTTGTCGTTAAATTATCCATAAGCATTTGCTGTGAAATTATATGGATTATATTGATTTTCGCAACTATTGAAAACTCCAGTGAGTAAGAAAATTCAGACATTTTCAAGATTTTTTTTTATATTTTGGAAAGAGAAAAGGAAAGGTATTTACTAAGGGGAATTTATTTTTCAAAAGGAAGATTTATTTTTCTTTTGTTTTTTGAATTTTCAAATTTTTTTTGACAAGATTATTTTTTTTGGATTTTTTTTATTTTTGACTTTGATTGAAAATTTTCAACGGATTCAAAAACTAAGTTGAGAAATTTTTACAATTTTTTTAATTTTGGATTTTGAATTTTTTTAAATATGCATGAACTAATGCAACTAAATGAATGCAAGGACTTAATTATAAAAAATTAGTAGTAGCTCCTAACCCAATATTGTATAATCACAGTTTGTCTTAATTCAACAAGATAGTTCTTAGCCAGGTAACAGACATGATTTATCGGTGCACCACGAATCACCGTAGCAGTGCAGCCAATGGTTTAAGTGCCTTCAAAGAAACAATCATTATAATACTTATGAATTACCATAATATTTATGAATGGTTATTGTTGTCGTAGCCTACACAATAAGAAATTAAATTGTCGAAAGAGGACAACTTGTCAATATACAATTAAGCCCTAGATGAGCTCGTGACACCCGTAAAATGTCTAACCATTATTATAAATCAAATTCTAAGATGAAATGCAATTTATGGGCCAAGGAAGGGGTGATGAATCCCCCACCTTATGTGGATTTGGGTTTTGCCCTAAAAAAGAATAGTAAGTTGAAACGAATGCAAAACAAAAATTAAACGTGAATTAACAATGCAACTACAAATGAAATTTGTTTTGGAAATTTTTTTAGAATGCAAGCAACCAATAATGCAAAGCAAGTCAAAACAATAGATAAGGCCATGATACAAGACCGTGTAGAATTTATTAGCAATTTATTGTAAAAGCAACAAAAATATTTTTTATATAAGTAAGCAAGCAATATAATTTTGACAGCAGTTCTTCTCCTTCTAATTTCCTGCTGTGGCAACTTGAAATTAAAAATAAGATATATACAAAACTCTTTTTTTATATATATGAAAGAAAAAACCTAAAACAAATTAAACCAAAACAATTGAAAGCAACCCTTTTTTGTTTTTTGTTTTATGTTTGTTTTTTGCTTTTTAAATGAAGAGAACAAAAGAAAATAAACAAAAGAACAAAAGGACACTCAGCCCAAACTAAATCCAACCGGCCCAAACTTAACTATAACTTGCAAACCCAAAACCCCTTTTCTTTCTTTTTTCTATTTTGTTATCTTAAATATAAAATTATTCTAATACTACAACAGAAATACCCTATTATAACGTTGTTTTTACAATGGTCTTTTAATGCCCGTGTAATAGAAACCTATTACAACGGTTTTTTTAGACCCGTTATAATAGATAACACTACAACAACACTTTTCGTTTGCACATTGTAATAGACATCTAATACAACGTTTTTTATTTACCCGTTGTAATATATGCCTATTACAACTATTTTCTTTTCGTTGTAATAGATACTAATTTTCATCCCTGTTTGCTCGTTGTAATATATGCCTATTGCAACCATTTTCTTTTACCGGTTTTAATAGATTTCAATTTTCACAACTCTTTTTTTACTAGTTGTAATAGATACTATTCAATAATTAATAATGAATATGATAATTTATTAATGATTAATATAATAATTAATAATTATATTAAATAATTAATAATTAATAAATAAGAATTAATGTTCAATAATTAATAATTAACATTAATAATTAATGATTAAGAAGTAGTAATTAATGTTAATAATTAAGAAGTAATATTTAATATTTAGTAATTAACTTTTGATAATTCATAATTAACATTTAATTGTATTTTATAATTAATTACTATAATAATATAATAATTATTGATTATTATAATAATTAATTAATTATTATTAAATAATTAATAATTAATTAAATAAGAATTAATGTTTAATAATTAATATTTAACATTAATAACTAATAATCAAGAAGTAAGAATTAATAAGTAATATTTAATATTTAGTAACTAAATTTTGATAATTCATAATTAACATTTAATTATATTTAATATTTATAATTGATAATTAATAACTAATAATATTAATAATTTATAATATTAATATTTAATAATAATTAATAAGTAATTATATTTTATAATTAATTATCACTAATACACTATTTAATATTAATTAATAATATTAATAATTAATAATTAACAATAACCCTACAAATTGATAATAATTCCTATTAAATAATTAATGATTAATGATTAAGGCTAATATTTAATAACTAATAATCAATAAGTAGTTAATGTTTAATAATTAAGAAGTAATATTTACTATTTAGTACTTGATATTTAATAATTATTATTAATAACTATATCTATTATCTAATATTTAAAAAAAATTTAAAATTTAAAATTTTCAAAAATAAATTTAAAAAAGTTTATAAAATTTTGAAGGCCTCTAAAATTTAAAAATAAAAGTTTATAATGATGTTTCCATTCCTCCCATTTTTATCCTACTTTTAATCTTACCATTTCTCGCCTTTAATTTTAATTTCTCGCTTATTCATTTTTGCTTAACCTACCTTCATTCCACCGCACAATACCAAAACAAATCAATTTCCTTTTCTTCCCTTTCTCCATCACAACACCTAGTCCTCATCCGACCGCCTTTCCACTATCTCCACCTTCGTACCCAACCTCAAACACAACCCGTCCTCCGCCTGAAAATAATTTGTGATTAATAAAGGCTTCAAACGAGATCTAGATTTATAATGCTTGGATCTGAATCGCCACGTATGGATCTTGTCGTTTTCATGGAAAACTCGTCATGCTTAAAGAACTTACGTCATCTGCTTCCTTGCTTGCTGCCGAAGGCTAAGATGGATCAAGATGGATGGTATTAATTAGCTTTAAAATATTCATAAAATTAGCAATTATATATAACGAGTATGGTGGCACGTCCGTTGGACGTGTGCATAAATGAGAGAGAGCAAATTTTCTTTTTTTTACATCAACCTATGAATTGTGTAGATTAGGTAAGGTTTAGTTTATAAGAAGTGAGTCTACCCATATTACTGATTACGTAAAGCTGTACTAAAATTCTTCTTCCGATAAGGAAAACAGATGGTTAAGAAATTTATTTCTTAAATCTTGTATTTAGAAGAGGGGTTTAAAAATGCAAGTGCACAGAAAAAAAAGGCAACCAACTACTTTTTATCGCAGAATTATTAAAATCATAAAATTCATACATGACCTCAAAAACTGCATAAAACATATTTAAATAGCTAGGAAGTAGTATACAGTTAATAAGTGCATAACTAAATATAAATCATCAAAGTGGGTTTCAACAGTATTCATATTCATTCTGCTCTAAGTTAAGCAAACATTTGCCAACATATAATAAAACTTAGTTGTGTACTGAACACAGTATACTGACATTGCGTTAATATCATATGTTGCAATTTCATAAAAATAAAAAAAGAAGGGCACATACACAAATATAACAAAATACCATAGAAGGCACTTATATTTACATAATGCACTATAACATCTGATTGTCACACATGCACTATGATCCTTAATATATTATTGCAATATGGTTCTTCTATAAAACTGCTAAAGCTCTGCTAAAATCTAGCTGATCGTTGTCAACATCAACTATTTGTGTTGTCATACATTTGATCGGTGAACAGAAGAACCAAATATTCATGGATGTTCAACTTGACTTTCATTGCTAGTAAATTCAAATTCTTCCCTTGTTCCATTCACCACAATCACAATCTGCAGTACCTATGTAAGGAATAAATATGAAGTCAGAAAGCTTAAAAAAGAAGTTTTTTTTTCATGAAAAGGAAAAAGGATGATAAAGTTTCCACAGCGTAAGAAATAAGGAACCAACTTGTGACATAATACACATATATAGTAATAAGCTGAGGTTTGATCTGTCCATTCGGTTGTTGGGGAAAGTTGCTGACAAAGCATTAAACTATGAATTATTTCATATATGTTTTTTAGCATGTTCATGCATACCCAGTTAGAAACTTATGTGAAGTTTCATATGTTACGAAATGAACTCATGTGAAGTTTTGTATTTGCAAAGCTCTATGTAAGAAATTTTATACTTACAAAGCTTGATATGTGCCCTAGAAACCAAGCAGATGAAGCACTAAATATATAGTTAAAACTGATACTTTTGGAGGACTGACAGCCATCCTTATACTAAAAGTGCATACTCAAGAAATCACTCATACATATAAGGCCTTTGCCCTTTTTTTTAAAGATCAATCTTGTACAAATATTTATACATGAAATTGGTTTCATGCAAAAAGTGATATATATTCAAAGTCTTATTAACCAAAAACAAATGCATGTGTATGAGGTTTCATATTTACGAAAACTGGCATACAGCTAGACGTGTAAATTTCCTGAATCCCCTTTTTGTTATCAAATCAAGATGTGTGGATTCACCGTTAGTACTCTTTTTTATACCTCAAACCTTTGTTTAGAAATCCGCACACACGATATGTATATGCGCGCGCACGCGTGTATATATATATATATTACTTAAAAGTTTTAAGCCCAAAATTCAGACGCATACTTCAAAGTCTGCTATTTTGAAAAACAATTTAAACACCTTAAAAATGCTCAAAACTGCATATTTAAAAATCTATGTTTATATTCGAAGCTTTATATTCCTAAAAATATCATGTATATATGAAATTTTTATGAACATTAATCCAAATAACACCTTATTTTCGAAAACAGAGGTATTCAGAATTTGAACATACTCAATACCTGATATCCAAGGCTTTGTAACACATGCCATGCACATTCAAAATTTTATGCTTTTGGAAACTACAGTAAATGCAAATCTGGCAACCTATGTTTGAAAATGAATTTATATACAAACTGATAATCATCTAAGAGCTTTTACAGTTGAAACCATGTATTTATACCCTCGAAGCCAAATAAATATGAATGGATAAAGTCTGAAACTTGTCGAAAGCTCGCTTTCATGTACATATGAAACTCTACATTTTGAGAAAACTGGTATTTTTAAACCATACATGTATGGTGTTTGATGCATTTGGAAGCTTATGTGTATATATTAATTTTTTACATATAGAAATCACATATGCTTAAAACTCTTTGTTTATTCAAAACTTAAATATTCAAAGCAAATTTGTATTTATATATGAGTAACTAAATGAAATGTACTTGAAAACTGTGGTGTACCAATCTAACACACACATACACGGTAAAACAGGGATATGTATGTACTTAAGAATCATATATTTAATATCTGAAAGATGAAATCCATGGTTTTGAGATCGAATCAAGTGATTTATGGGATGACAATCAATTTTTTTGCACCCTTGAAAATTCAGAACTTCTGCCTAATTAACATCATGCTCATTTTTATTAAGCTCTGAGAGTCTTTCCTTATGTTTGAATTATGGGTCAAACTCTATGGCAAATATTATAGTAACAGTTCTATTATTAAAAACCAAACATCACATTAATTAGGCAACAGTTCAATCATTACTAACCAAATCCCACATTAATTAGCTAATTGTATATCTGCAAATATGTCTATTGACTTTGGATCTGCACCAATGTTGAGACCTATATAGCTTGTGAGTAAAATACATGACGAATTACCATGTGATGTATACATATAACGCTAAGTCATAGGATTTAGAGTCCATGGATGAATCCTAATTCCTAGTTGTTTGCATAACATATGATATTAGGTCGGTATCCTACTTGCAAGTTAGTTATACATATGAAAAACTGTGTGTGTACATCCATGTAATGTCCACATAATTGAAACTTAAGATAGCAAATTTATTTGATGTTTTATCAAAGTAGTGCCATACCTCAGTACATAGGACAGTATCTCAGATTCCTTCACTGCTCAATGAACCGTAAGATTTATTGAATAAAACAACACCACCTACAGAAAAATACATTAAGAGTTTAACATGTCAGTGGTCAGCAGTTTCAGTAATATTAACTCTTGTATATATCAACTACAACATGCATACATATCATACATACATACATCCATACATATGTGCACAATCAATGCATTTGAAAATAATCTCTAATTTATGTATACCTTTACTGCCAGAGTAGGCTGGATCAGCACATATTGGGTAAAGATGAATGTGTCACTTCGAAAGATTCACTGTTTCTTTGTTCTGCCATTGTCAAGCTCTTGTTTTCTGCAAAATCATTCAAATTAACCCTATCTTCCTACCATAAACATTAAGACGAATATACTGAAAACCAAGCACATTATTTTGTTGAGAGCATAAGCTTTAATTCAGGCAGTCAGTGGTGTGTTTGTAACGATGTGCATTTTTCCATACTGACACTGACTAACTTAGGAGTAAACTAAATACATCAAAAGAACAAAGTTTACTACTCAATTAAAAAACATTCTTATATGTATATCTAGGATGTAAAATACATAAGTTATGTTAGCCATACTTGTATTGTATGGGAAAGTCTCCTCCAATAGCAGTAGAGAAAATGCAGATGAAGGAATCAATGGAGAAATGGACAATGGAGTTGCAGTGAGAGGAATGTTAAGAAACATTAAATTGTTCCATGATTTAGAGCTGATAGCTTAGAATGCTCCGTATAAACAAATTGTATCTTATAACAAAATGTTATCGCACTAAACTAAACAGTGAGTAATGGATAATGTCTCTGTTAGCTTGTATGTCATCAACATTATCTTATGAATTAATATTTTGTCAAACAGAATAAAATGTCTCAGGACATCTCTATTTCAAGGAGGCAGCGGGGAAAAAAGTAATTCTTTAAGTTTAAAATGATAAATTTTGGAGGTAGTTGATGCTATACAAATAAACAAATTTTCAATGATAAATCCCACCACTTTCTCTGTCTTTTGGAATTTAACATCAATTTAGCGATATATATTTAGTAATAAAGTGTAACATCGAAACTTCGAAATTTTGAACACAACAAATAATCTAACATTTAACATCTTAAAATCGTGGGTACCTCTTTCCTAAGAAAATTCTTTATATTTTCAAAGAGCAAGGCATTTGGTACCTGGACACAGACATGGTAAGAACTCGGTTCCCCCACATGCTATTAACTTGCTATAGTTTTGCGTATTCAAGCAGCTTGAATCTTGTCGTGAAGTTCCTACAGCTCATTCATTATATTCGTGAGAGAACAATGGTGATATATTGTGAAGTCGGCTCATGAAACATTAAAAAAAACATTAATTTGATGCTTTGATTTTTTATCAAATGCAATTAAACCTTAAAACAGTCAAGCGGGAATAAAATCAGTAAACTGCATTCCTATACACAATAACTTCCTTGTATGTATTGTAAATTGTAGTGCCTTGGAGAACTTCGATCGTATGTCCCAATAAAGTAATTAATGAAGAGAGAAAGCCCGAACTAACAAAAAAAATATCAAAGCCGAAAGCAAAGGACAAAAGTTGTACAAACCTGTAGTCTGGATCTTTGATTAGAGTGAAGTGACCTTGTTTCCATTAGTAGGAATGAGTGAAGAAGAAGAACTCAAGGTTCCTTCTGATGGATCGGTTGGAAGATGAAGAAGTCGGGTTTGTGTTCATGATAACCGAAGTAGAACGTGGTTCGGCCTAAATGTTGCAACCAACATAGACTATCATTACTGAAGTAAAATAATGTAGAAAATCAAGCTCAAAATATAAAAGTAGATAAAGAGAAATAATAATGGTTCACTGTGAAACAATAAAACTCAAAATATAAAAGTAGAGCATAAATAACTGATGTGCTGAAATCAAGCAATCATTACTGATGCAAAACAAAATAAAGCAATTGAACAGAGAGATCAGTCAGTTTTCATTAGCAAATCAGTAGACAGTCATGATAGCTGGTAGGTTTTTTTGAAGCAGAATTCATAATCTAAATAAGTAGATGTTGTCTAAACATATTTAATAATTAAAAAAAAATCAGATAATCATTGGAATATTTAAATAATGTAAATAACCAATGAGAATAAGCTAACAAAAGATTTTATGCCTTATCTAAGAGTTTAAAATAAGCAGCCAGATATTGGACAACTGAATGTAATGTCAGTGCTGAAGCAAAAACTAAAAATTAACCATAAGCATGATAAGTTATCAATTTCACAAATATAAAAATAGATACTAAAAAATATTTGCTATGACTTTAGAATAAAATGGCATACTGTAAAAGGTATCTATTAATTCATTACTGACCAATAAAACCAAGGCAAGAGGAGTACGCCCATAATGTTATATTGAAAAATGATTGAAATCAAAATGATGGTCTTAATTCAAAATACCTTTTTCCATATGAAGCAAGTCTTCGGATGCCACAACTGTAGTCGCGCAACTGATAAACACGCAGCAAATGAGATAAAATGCCAGCAAACCATCTTCACTCCTATTAGTTCAAACACGTACCTGTATTTTAAAGGAAATGAAAGTATGGTCATGTTTAACTTAGGTGATTCAACTTAAAATAACAATAAACTTGTATATGACAATTGAAACAAAAGCTAAAGTTAACCATAAGCATGATAAATTATCGATTTCACAAATGTACAAATCGATACTATAAATATTTGCTATAACGTAAAATCAAATTACAGACTATCAAGGTTATTCACTATTCATTACTGAATAAAACAACCAAGGTGAGAAGGAATACTCCCGTAATATTGTGTGGAAGAATAATTAAAATAAAAAGGATGTTTTCAATTTAAATTAATATGTATGGATCGTATGTGAGTATTGCACATGGTTACCTTAAACCGACACTGGTTGAACTTCCATTACTTTCACTATTTCACGTTCATCATTCATACTGCAATTAGCAATTAAAAAGGTAAAACAGGAATAAAAAATTAATCAAAAACCAACCCTTACTACTTACAACGTCAGTGGCCAGACCAAAAATACTCTTGCAAATTTGATCATCGATCGTATCTAAAGAAATTGTAATGGGACATGGATTATCCAACTTTAGTGGTTATGACATTGACACTGTATTCATACGTATAATGAAAAAATGTATATTGGTACTGAGTATACTGTTAAAATCTGGAGAAATGCAAAGAAATAGAAATTTACAGATTAAAGCATTTAAGAAATATAACTAAAATTGTAGTTATAGATATGAATTTGGTTTGTGGTACCTTTTCTCAATACAAACATTTAAGGAGTATCAAAGCAAGCAAAACTTTAGCAAGAAGAATCTGTTTCTTCTCAGGTGACGAACTGATGTTGAAGGAAACTTTAGCAAAAACAGAAGTCAGGTCGCGAGGAACGGGGCAAAATAGAGGTTCATCGACGGAGGAGAAAGTCTTCCTCTTTGTCGCTCTCGACTTTTTAGGCGCCGGCGGACACGTGAGTTGTGGCTTCAGCAGGTGATCTTCGGATGTAGGTGTCCTGAATCCTGAATCGTTGCCTGGTTTTGAAGGCTTTGTTGCTCTCGACTTTAAATTGGGCAAACCGAGTCGTAAAAGCGGAAAAAGTCGGAGGTAAATCGTCTTCTACCAAGAGTCAACCATGCTACTTGAATCTGGGAATCTCAAAATAGATGGTGAAGCAGTGTCGATCGCACGCAATTGTTTGATTCGTCAGTCGCCGAGAATTGATAGTTGAGTTAAGGAACGGTTTTAACTCTTTCGATTTCTAGGGTAATGGGGAAGAAAACATTGGAAAGGGAAGTGGGGATGAAATGGAATAGGGCAACCGCTTTTAGAACATGGTGGATGGTAGGAAGACGGTAAGACCCTCATTTTCTGCTAATTGTGTTGGATGGAAAAGGACATTTTGGGCATTCCTAAAAAGGCTTCACTTTGACCGGTTTGACCAGGTATTTGCATTATAGTATAGATATATAATTATAATTATATAGAATATTATATATAATTATAATTAGTAATTATATAGAAGATTTCGAAAAATACAAAATTTTAGAACTTTATAAAATAACTTTTAAATAATCATAAAATTTAGAAACAAAATCTTAAATTTTAGAACTTTCCCTTTGTTTCCGCCATCGTTTCGTCTTAAATTTCATTTCTTTCTTACCCAATTTTCCCTTAACCCTAGTCTCCGAATCCAATCGCTGAAGCACAAAATAAAATCACAAAATAGCTTCCTTTTTCAACCATTGTACCTATCCTTAACATCTCCTTTCTTCACTATCTCCACATCCGACCCCAAGTGGAAGCTGACGCCCAAGCAAGCAACTGATGGATGTTTGAAGTAGCAGCCAGATCAATCGGAACGAGAATCAGGGGCAGCAATGCGTACCAACAATCTCAATCAATCCCTGCTACCACACCTTTGAATAACATCGCAAAATTTGTATTTCCTGCTGGCGCTTTTCTCGCCATCACTTTCAGTGAGGACTTTTTAGTGTAAAGCTGCTAATTGTTAATCTTCGGCACTTTTGATTGGAGTTTGGATATTCTGTTGATTGATTTAACAGTTTTATGGAAGATGGTGGAGAAAGTACTAGCGCTGCGCAAACAGAAGGGTCGGGTAATTAGTAGTTCTTGAGAAAAAATTTGAAGGCTAAAATGGCAATTTAGCGCTGGGACTAATCTCGCTCCTTTGGGTTTTAATTTCATGATTGAAAGGCCATCCAAGCAGAAGCTCGATGATTTTTCAAAAGTGCTTAGGGCATTTCAAGATGTTGATATGTCAGGTTTGTTGTTAGTTTACGCTATCTTTTTAATCGTTGTATTGTGATTATGATTATGTTCTGATAGTTAGTACATTTTTTTTAATCTATAATATTTTACTACAGGTAGAAACTTTGGAGACGAGGGATTGTTTTTCGTTGAAAGCTTAGGTTACAATCAGGTTTCATGTTTCACGCTTCAACATTTCTTGTTGGATATAGACTTTGTAGACTTGCATTTCAGAAAGCCAATGATGTCAATGTTATACAAAGAACAATATTTCTTTTAAAAAAGTTTGTTTATCTTTGCTTACTATTGAACGATGACTATTATAACAATATCTTTCGAAACAATATCTTTGCAACAAAAGTAGCGCCAAATTCTAGGAAGCAAAATGCGACGAGCATGGAATCGATCAGATCGAGAAGTACAATAGCGATTCAGATCTCCAGTTAGAGAGGAGCAATGTGTATTACAACGAGGCGAGTTGTGGCATGTACGTGCCGAGAGCTGTGCTGATGGATCTGGAACCAGCTATGATGGATAGTTTGAGATCTGGCCCGTATGGGCAGATCTTTAGACCCGATAACGTCATATTTGGGCATAGTAGAGCCGGTAATAACTGGGCGAAAGGTCATTATACTTAAGGAGCGGAGTTTGATTTATTCTGTTTTGGATGTCGCTAGGAAGGAGGCTGAGAATTGTGATTGCTTCCATGGTGAGTTTTTGTTTATATTTCTTATCTTTATGTCAGTTTTGTGGAATAATTGTCATCAGACATTGATTTATTTGTCAGAGTTGTTTTCCTGAATATCATTGATTGTAAATTGCAAACTGTATGCTTCTAGTGTTGTAAATATGAAATGAATACCAAATATTTTATTCTTTTTCCAAAATTTATTTTGTTCCAGCATAGTTCTTATTATATTTAAGACCTCTATTTTTGTAACCGATTTCTAATTTAATTATTGTCATGATAATCATACTGTTGATAACAGTATTGAAGTGTTTGTGGCGTTCAAACGAGGATCAAAGGATCGGCCTGAAGAAAAAGATAACAGGAAAGAAGAAGAAGAAATCCAAGAAATATTGACATATTGGATGAAGCGTGCAATATATTTCGACAAGAGGAACATGGTTCTTGCCTGGACAAAGGTGTTTTTTTATCATTTTATTTACTTTAGAGTAGTCTTTCTAGTTATCTTTATTCCTAATTGGCTTGGTCTTTAGTTAGTGTTATATGAAAAATTTCATTTGTGAAAAATGTTATTTCAGAAAGAGGTTAAAATTTACTAAAAAATATTCCTTTTCTCGAGCAAGTGCACTAATGATTTGTAACCAGTAGTTTGTAACTGAAATTTTTTGGAATAAGTTTTTCCATATAGTTTGCTTTGTTAATTACATGAATGAATTTGAAATGAAAATAGTTGAATAAGTTTTAGTGCCCTTTATTCTTATATCCAGATTATAATACATGGCATATCAGTTTGCATATTATGTTCTCTCATCACAAATGCATCCCTTAATCTCTTTTATATGTTTCCATACCAACTAATTTTGGCTTGTTCTTATTTCAAAGGTTAACAATATTATAGTCAACTCTCTTAACATTTTTATCCCTCCCACGATTATTTTAAAGCATTGTTTTTATTTTAATGGCCAACACTCTACTGATCATGCAAAAATAGGCAAGTACCATGTAGATGATCTTTATTTTCAGTTTGGATAAGCACACTAATGTATTCTTTTGCTTTAAAGGAGAAATCTTCTAGAAAGATTATGGCCTTTTAAATGACTTTAACTATTCACATGTTTATTTTAGAGCAAAGGAATGAATTTTCGAAAGTGTTTTGGAGCTTTGGTTGTTGTTCTATTCCAACATCCAGAGATTTCTCGATTTCCAAATTTTATCATACTTCATGGTTTAACATTTGTATAGCAAGGACTTAGTTTGATTTAATGGATCAAGCATCCCTGTACAATCGCTAGGAAAACTCATCATGGCTAGGCAATTTACCCTTTTTCAATGGATTTCAAATCACACGAACATTTGGAACATTCCAAAATATACAAGTAACTTAGTTTTGGCTCATTTCTGTACTGTTGTTCAGATATTATAGCCTTCTAATTTCTGGACAAATCCCCCTTTTAAGATATATTAACCGACTAGCAGGAATATACCTAATTTTTATTCCTCTTATATTGTTCTTTAAATTAGTATATCCCATAAATTTTTACTAGGACAAATTTTCAAACAGAGCATGTCAAAAAAATAAATTATAAAAATAGACATCACAGTAAACTAATTGTAAAATTAGACCTCGTTTTGTTTATTATTTTTCATTGTTTTGACTATGTAGGTACAGGATCATCTATGAGTTAGAGTTTAACTAATCACAGCAGACAAATAAAATCTATTAAAATTTCAAGTGGCAACATTACGTTTGTATACAAATGCCCCATAAAACGTTGAACAAAAGACACCAACATAAGGCTGTTATATTCACTACATATCTACCCAGAATAAGGTACTCAAAATTAAGTATGATGAAGCTATTAATGTTTAATACATTTATATTACTTACTTTATTTATAATGCTTTAGCCCTGTTCATTGACACAGCTTGGACATAAATAGCCTGAAGAAACATGATTATGATCAGAAGAGGGCTTTGCTAAAAATCTAGGCATATCATCTCCAACCATTATCAGTACAATAGATTCTAGCGGCATGTGTGCAATCGTTGTTGCCGATACTGGTATTTGCTGTTAGAATTCTCAAAAATAGTGAATGAGATATATTCCACATCGCCAAAAATAAGTCCATTTTCTTGTTTATATAGTGTACTCTCAATCTCTATATTGGCCCTTAGGGTCAGGTAATTTTGTGTGAAGGGGAGGATCTATATGGCCATGGACTAACGCACGCGCCGTCGCCCGTCCGACCGAACCGGACCGGGACGGGTGCGGGTCCAATAAGATTGGGTTGTGTCATATATTTTTGCTACCTAAAAAATGGACTGATTTTAAAACAGAAATGTGTTTAAATAGATACGGATTTTCCAACGGTTGTGACCGTTGCAAACTGATGAAGAGACGCGATTTTTTCAGATAACCGTTACAACGAACAACAACAGTTCTGAACCGTTGCAAACGAACGGACGCGGCTGTTGCAAACAACAACAGTTTTTGGCGTTGCAAATGAAAGGAAGTGTCTGTTGCGAACAATAACACTTTTTGGCGTTGCAAATAAAGCGATGCTTCTTTTCTCAACGGATGTAGCCATTGGGAATTCGACTATAAATAAGGAGGAAACCTGATCACTTTCCTCACTTAATTTTAAAACTGAGTTATATCTTCTTTATCTTCATTTCTTAAAATCATAATCAGTCCTATCACACAGAAGATCATACACATCACGATCTCGAGCAGCTTACGTCTGTTGTATCTTGGGAGACTTTGAATAAAGTCTTATGGAAATTGTTACGACAAGCCTTAGACGAAATTTCTTTCTTCAATCGGTTAGATTTCTTGTTGATTTATACATTTTTATATATATATATATACATTTATATATATATATATATATATATATATAATTTTCGTTTCTACGTTGTACTATTTCTTTAAATAGTATAACGTTTGATTTATCGCTATAGTTATTATTACTATAGTTGTTAGTTTGTTGTTGTAATTAATTACAACATACTTATTGTTATAAATAGCTAATACAAAATTTCAAAGTAGTGGAAATTTGATTTGTAAACTTGTGAGACGAGTTTATTATTGATTAGTCTCTGTTTTGAAATACTAGATGTTATCCCGCCTTTTGGCAAGGCCGTGATATCAAGGACTTAACTAGAAAACAATAACAGATCGTCATGGAAGTCGGTTACACGTAGGATCACTACGAATATCGACGATATTTTGTCCGAGTCCAGTTCGGGCTGCAATTGATAAGACGCGTCAAGCAGAGCCATGGGAACCAACGATCCAAGTTTCAAGTCAATCCGAGTTCGTATGCTCGAGATATCGTCGACAAAAGATGGAGTAGGGCACCTTTAGTTCGAATCCATAGGTTTCGCCTATGTTCGAATCCATTGGCCAGGAAACAGTTCGAATCCATCGAACTTCCATTGCCTCGACTCCAGCAGCTCTCCCTTGCTTCGACTCCATCAGCGTAGAAGCTCTCGTTCGAATCCAGCCGGACCAAGTAGTTGGCTGTACTTCGAATCGATTCGAACGATACCTTAAGTTCGAATCGATTGGAGCTTTCTACAATTCGAATCCATCAAGAGAGGGAACTTCGAATCCAGAAGACATTGCTTCACTTCGAATCCATCGTGGAAGCTTACCTTCGAATCGATAAGACAAAGCTTCACTTCGAATCCGGGAGACGCAGCTTGCCCTCGACTCCACCATCTTCGAATCCAAGTCGTGGATTCGACCCAGTCAAAGCGGAGTGCAAAGCGGACCGATTCGAAGAAAGCGCACCACGTCACCATCCTCACAAGCAGGAAGATCGATTCGAACGAATCGATTCGAGCATATCGATTCGAACGACTCCAGAATACGAAAAACACCAACTTGAATCGATCATAACTCGAGTTCTACAAGTCCAAATCCCATGAAATTTTCACAGAAGCTCAAACACATGATGAAGAATGTACACACCGAATTTCAGCTCAATTGGACGATTTCTTGATCGATTCGAACCAAGGGTCGAATCGATCCTAAAGTGGGCCCGGGTCTCCAGATTTCGGCCATATGGGCCCCCTGACGTACCAGAACTGGTCTCCCCACATTTTAGGCGAAATCCCAGCCTCCAACACCTATAAATAGACCCCCTGGTCATTCAGAAAGAGGGTCGGAGAATTCTAAGTACTGAAGAGCGCCCAGATTCTGCCAGATTTACTCCAGAACACCGCCGCTGCTTTAGATTGACACTTAGCATTTGAATTCAGTTGTATTACATTATCAACTACTGTAATCTTCAAGTAATCGAGCAATAAAATCATCAAACTTCATAGTGGACGTAGGCAAAACGCCGAACCACTCTAAATCGCTTGTCTTTGTAATTTACTTTCTGTTATTTGGAGTTTTTGTTAGATAATCCACAGTTTTAATTTTCATTCTTCACTTTTATCTCTTCAAAAACTTCCGAAGAGTGTTGTGCCCATTTTTGGTACAAACACTTTGGTGCTTTCACTGAGAAAAAACCAGCTTTTTTCTCCTGCTCCTTGGATCTACCATCGATACCGGATTGCACAAATCCAAGAGGAAGATCCAGATCTTCGAATCACAGTCCTTCCATTCTACTCAGATTTGCATAAAATCTAGGAAAAGGATTCATCGTTCGAAATGGTTAGCACGAGAACCACTTCTGCAGCTCCGGGACAAGAAGGTAGGGATGGACAGAATCCTGCTCAACAGCAGCCATCCAACCAAGACAACACTGCCCACTCAGATCCGTCTGGGGCAGTCACTAGGCAAGAATTCCAAGTATTGCTACAAGAGCTGACTCAGAGTCGGCAGCAATTAGCCGAACATTTGCGTGCCAATATCGAATTGACAAACCAACTGAACCGCCAGGGCCGTAGGAGGTCCAGAAGGGATGTTGTTTCCCACTCATCCACTGAAAGTTCTGCTTCATCAGACTACTATCACAGATCTACCCGTCCTCGATTAGACGGGAGTCATGCACAAACGACCGGATATCAACCCGCTTTAACTGTTGGACAGTTGAGGGTAGGACCGTCTACCAGCTTTCAGGCCGGGCCCTCCATACAAGGAGGCCCTACTACCCAGCATACCGCGGACAATCATGCCGTAGCTGCCACAATAGAAACAAGGGTTGATACCCGAAATCTTTCAGAGCCAAATAATCGGCAACGTGGACGTACTCTTGAACCGCACGTCTTGGATGACGCTGAGCCAAGGAGGCAAAATTTGGACCGTCGACAGCGCCCGGTCCGAACTCGCGCTGTGGAACCCGACCACACCTTAGCTCGGCATGCTCAAAATGTAGCAATGCCAGACATCTCGACTATGATACGTCAGATGATCCGCGAAAGCCAAGGCCTTACCAACGATGACTGGGGACTTTCCCGTAGTCACACTCCCTTCACAGACGAGATACTGAGTGCTGAACCTCCCCGGCGATTCAGAATGCCAACCCTTCCTATGTACGAAGGAAATTCTGATCCCAATCAACACATCTTGAAATATGAGTGGTCAATGAGCGCCGCAAGGGCCGATGACGCAGTAAAATGTCGCAGTTTCCCCATCTCTCTAGGTGGAATTGCAACGATGTGGTTCACGAGATTGCCACCTAGGTCTATCTCTTCATTTGATCAACTGGCTAAGAAATTTGTGGAACAATTTCGCATGCATGTCGCTAGACCCAAAGATGTCAACACCCTATCCAGTGTTACCCAAGCTCGAGGGGAAACGCTAAGGCGTTACTTAGAAAGATTTCATGCGGCATGTGTGGAGATTAGTAACCCCAACGACAACTCAATCTTAATGGCATTAACGAAGGGGATTGACCCTGATTCTGAATTTGGAAACTGGTTAGCTGGAAAACCGCCCGCATCGTTGGACCGTTTCTACTCCAAAGCCGCGCAATTCTTACGACAAGAGGACGCGAAACAGTCCAGGAAGCAAGACGATGCGGGACCCAAGAGTGAAGGGATACAGAGCAATGTAGCTGTAAAACAGTCCGGTGACAATTCCGGAAACGTTCAGTTGAACATACAAAACAAGCAAACGCAGCCGAGAGGAAACAATGATCAGAATAAGAAAAGAGATCCAAATCGGGGTCCACGACGTGAGGCCCCAATGTTCGATAATTACACACCACTGAATACATCTTTGGAAAATGTGTACCTACAGACTTGCAATACTATGCAATACAAGAAACCGACTCCGAAGCAATCGTCGGAGAGGCAGATTCAAACAGGAAAGTTCTGTAGATTCCACGAAAGTTATGGCCACAACACCAATGAATGTCGGCACTTGCAAGACCTCGTTGAGAAGTTGATCAGAGAAAGGAAGTTAGATCAGTTTGTGCGGGCACCGCAGTCTGAAGGGGCGGGCCCCTCAAATCAAAATCATGTACAGAATCCAGAAAGACAGGAAGAACCAGGTCGTGTCGGAGGAAGACTGGTGATTAATGTTGTAAGTGATAGTCCTCGTACAGCGAAGCAAAGCTGGGGAGAAATGAAATCATATAACAACTTGGTTAGACGAACAGACTTTGAGTACGATGATAACTTAGACAATAAACCTTCGACCAAACGAAAGAGAGCGACAATTAATGACATCACTTTCCGAGACAACGATACTGGTTATGTCGGAAGCCCAACTACGGACCCACTCGTGATATCGGCACAAGTAGGTCCAGCTTGGATGAAGAGGATACTAATTGACTGCGGGAGCTCTGTGAATATCCTTTTCATACATGCTTATAATCAAATGAGGATGAATCCCAGGGATTTGGAACCTTGCCAAACTCACCTCCATGGATTCAACGGTAGCTCTACCGTACCTATTGGGGTGGTGAAATTACCAGTTAGGTTAGGATCTAAGGAACATTGGAGAGTTCGAACATTACAGTTCACTGTGTTGAACATAGTCTCGCCATACAACGCCTTCTTAGGACGACCTGCCCTTACTGAATTCAGAGCTGTAATTGCCCCATGGTGCTTGACCTTAAAGTTTCCCACTATCAACGGAGTTGGAGTCGTCCAGGGCGATCAGGTTGACTTGAGAACAGTCATACACCGAAAACGAATCGCCCGATTACGCGATGCCAAAGACCGACTTAAAACTTTTGAACGCAATGAGATCATCACTAAAAAAGAATACCCAGCACTGCTGCACATGAAACCAACATGGAAGGGATCACATGAGATTAAGCAAGAGCTCGGGGATGATTTACATGAGATGACGACCGCTAATGGTCTAGCTTCACCAAAGGCCTTGGACAGCGAAAGACTTCGTCGCCATCGCACATAACAGGCTGTGTTTATCTATTTAGTTTCAATTCTGTTTTAGAATTTGTTTCTGCATTTCGAAATTAGAATTTGTAATAAGGCAACTGACTTTGCCATGTTTTCTTATTTCAGCAATAAAATGCCATCTCTTTGAGCCAGAGCTGTGATTCATTAAATACAATGTACAACATCACGATGCACGAAGAGCTAAATTCCATCATGCAATGGAATTTATTCAAGTAGGGAGTGGCTATGAAGCAATCAACCACTCACCAAATGAAACCCGAGCTCGGGGGCAAGCCATCACATCAGGCCAGAAATGGGTTGATACACGACAACCTTTTTCCTTAACTCCAGCTTCCGAGAGCGCGAACTGGAGTATAAACTTTTTACTCAACTCCGTACTCCCAGAGTGCGAGGCGGAGTATAAACATTTTCCTAAATCCCAGAGTACTCCGAGAGCGCGAGCTGGGTACAAACTTTTTACTTAATTCCGTACTCCCAGAGTGCGAGGCGGAATATAAACATTTTTCTAAATCCCAGAGTACTCCGAGAGCGCGAGCTGGGTACAAACTTTTTAATTAACTCCGTACTCCCAGAGTGCGATGCGGAGTATAAACATTTTCCTAAATCCCAGAGTACTCCGAGAGCGCGAGCTGGGTACAAACTTTTTACTTAATTCCGTACTCCCAGAGTGCGAGGCGGAATATAAACATTTTTCTAAATCCCAGAGTACTCCGAGAGCGCGAGCTGGGTACAAACATTAACAAACTCCAGCTTCCGAGAGCGCGAACTGGAGTATAAACATTAACTAACTCCGTACTCCCAGAGTGCGAGGCGGAGTATAAACATTCTCCTAAAAATCCCAGAGTACTCCGAGAGCGCGAGCTGGGTATAAACACTAACAAACTCCAGCTTCCGAGAGCGCGAACTGGAGTATAAACATCAACGAACTCCAGCTTCCGAGAACGCGAACTGGAGTATAAACATTAACTAACTCCGTGCTTCCAGTACGCAAGGCAGAGTATAAACATACATCAACTCCACACTAATCCCCAATACTGGGGGCAGAACCATAACACACAACAAGTTGGAAACAAAAGGGAATACATTTTCATTTCCATTATCAACAAAAAGAATCTGATTACAAAGTGTTTATGAAGAATTCTGCTAGTGGGAGCCGAATCCACATCTATACACGGCTATAGAAAAATCGACAAAATGCTACCCTACGCAACAAAGATTTAGGGAAAGAAGTTCATTCTTTCTTCTTCCTTATCTTCTTCTTTGGAGTAGCTCCACCTGATCCGCTGCCCGACTTCTTCCTCGATCGCTTGCTCTTTTCAGGCTTGCCCTCCGGCAGTGATATGATGTCGACATCTTCCTCAGAGCTGGAGGCGACGGAAGTCCTTCTAGGAGGACGAGCTAGAGGCATAGGAGTAATAGCAGGAGGAGGGGCAGGAGCGGTCTCAATCATTACAGTACCGCCCGGTGAAATCACCATTAACGGGGCAGGCCCGGGCGGATTCACACCAACATTCCCTGTTGCCATCTCGGCAGCAATCTCAGCGATAACATCGTCCTCACGAGATACTTGGGCCGCATCAGATGTGCCAATAGCTGGCATAGATGAACTAACAGCCGGAGCAGCCTCACTCACAATATCGGACGGGTTGGCGGAGGGGTCGATGGGTTCATTGAGAAGCTCCTCAATCATTTGAGCGTTGAAAGAAAACATATTCGCATCTCCCTCCTCGCCAATCAAAGTGGAAGTCGTGACGGCTTCAGAAAAAACAACCCCTTGTGTTTGATGAGGAACTGATAGAGCAAGGGGCGCAGACACAATAGCTTCAGTCACTGAAATGCGACAAAACAAAGATTGTTAGCCAAGTGTGTTGCTTAAGGTTTTTCACGACTAAACTACGAGAAGCGTTCAAATACCTTCCTTGGTCTGGACCGAAACATGGGTGGAATCATCGGCAGAAGATAATAACGGCTGGTCAGGATTATATGCAGGAACAGATTGGGGGTCTACCGCACCAATGGTTTCGGGCAATGTTGCGAGTACAGCTCCAACGCTTGCCTCGTGATGCGCGGTCCCCGAACCTTCGCCTGTCTCTAGAGATTGAATGCCAAGTTTTTCCTTTGCCATGGAGATCACCACCTCATGAAGAGTCTTCCTCTCATCGTCGGTGAGCAAGCGCATCTCCAGCTCAAAGTCGTCAAATGTTTCATCTGGATGCACTGCCTTCTTCTCATTCACCAGCCGGGTCCAGGCATTGTACAAGATCATGGAGTCATCTCCCAGCCACGCTAAATTTCTATGCTCCAGCACATTAGCGTTGTACGTGACAAGGAGATCGTCGAACTCAGCGTCCAGCCTGGACCTCTCCTCCAAAATCTTTTCCTGGATTTCCGCTTCCGCAGACTTAGACTTGACCACCACCGCAGCAAGTTCGGCCCTAAGAGATACCGCTTGGTTACAAGCCTCTTGTGCAGTGGCGTTTGCGTCATCCTTCTCCTTCACCATTTCAGCGAATTTGGCCTTGAGCTCGTTCAGCTCTTTAACGGCTAAGTCTCGCTCAGCTGCAACGGTGGTGTTACGGTGGCCCATCTCTTCTACCGTGGCGCAATGTTCCTGTTGCATCCTAGCCATTTTGGCCACGGCGTCCTCGTGTTTCTGGAGAGCTTGAAGTTCAGAATTCCGGGACATCTCCGTTTCAGATTGAAGAACTTCAATGATGCGTTTCTGTTTAACAATTTCAGCATCACGTTCAGCAATGACTTTCGCCCTGTCAAAAGCTACTCTAGAAGCCTTCACGGCTGCCTTATACCACTCCTTGTACTGAGCGTAGAAGTCGTGGATGTAGTTATGAGCAGTGGTCTCAGCTTCCGGAGGAATTCTTTTAAAGTTAGGAGGGAAGATGTAGCCGTCCATGCAAATTTCCGGATAGTCGTTCTTCATTTGGGCAAGTTTAGCAGCTCCCTCGCTTGTCAACTCAGCCGGAGCTTGTTCAATTATAGCAGCCGCCGTTGGTTCCACTCTTGGCCGTTGAGTGTCAGGTCGAGAAAATTGAGAAGGCAACTGTTGCTGATGAGATGGCCCTGGGAGGTCTACTGGAGCCCTGGGAGGCGGAGGAGAACGAGATCGGGGTCGGTGCTGGTATCCCCGGTCTCTGTCAGAGTAATCATAACCAGAGCGGTTACGCGAGTAGTCTCTGTCTCTATCATAGCGTTCTTGACTCGAGTAACCTCGCCCATGGTCCCTGTCTGTCTCTCTCCTACGGGAATCATAAAATGGAGAAGATTGACGCACATTCCGAAGCCTATCTAGAGTAGAGCCGCGTCCTGACATCTCACCTGCGATAAGAAAGAATTACGGATTAAAATCCCATAATGCAATGTTTACTAGGCAAAAGTCATGAGGAGCCGTGGGAGTGTGTGTAAATGTGTAAACCCCCAAAACCGACCGGAAGTGTTGACTGCACTTAAAGGAAAAGGCTCGTTCACGTTTAGAACATCTTGAAATTCCTCCAACCCAGGATCATGAGAAATCGATATATAATCTGGGATAGGAATATCGTCTAGCCCTTCGAAAGAATCTCTCGAATGAGAAGGGGCGGCCTCAGAAATTTTAACCCCGGAAGCGGGAAGAAACACATCTACAGATTTTCCCCCCTTGGACTTAAGTTTTTTGGAAACGGCGGCCTTGCCTTTCCGTTTTTCTCCCGATTCTTCAATGTTTCCCGAGAGATCAGCCATCGGCTCTGAATCTGTGTGGGTTCTTTCTTCATCACCCGCCTCAACTATTCTGATTCCGAGTGACTTCTTCACTTTTTTCTTCTTGGTCTTCTTCTTATCTCCCTTCTTGGAGGCAGACTTTGCAAAGCCCTCGACAACTATGCTTTGATTAATGTCGATCAAACCCAGAACTCTTAAGTTGTAGTCATTCAACACCGAGTCAATATGCCTCAGCTCGCTTGGGACTTCTTGAAGACTCCGGACGGTACCCTTGAAACGCCCTCCATCGGGCCTAGAGATAATAGCTGTAAAAGGAATGAAATGTCAGTTTTAACACCGAAGAGCTATTGGTCAAGGAAACAGGTTAAGGCACTTACGTCTAGACAACCATCGCCTAGCGAAACCCGGGGGGCACCGGACGTAGAACCATTCGTTCTTGAAATAGCTCAGTCGCGTCCAAGCTCCTACTACAACTTGGCAATTTCTGACTGCCTCCAAAAATGTAAACGACGGGCTATCACCCCTGCTCTTGAAGTTAAATATATGTCTGATCTCGGAGGGCCTCGGCGGGCGAAAAAGACAGTCCATAAATATTACAAAAGCACTATTCAGCAGCGCGTGTCCGTTGGGATGAAGTTGTGAAGGAGCGATTCCTAAATATGATAACATCCCTCTGATATATTGATTGAAAGGAGGAAGAGTTCCAGCCGCACAAGCATGACGGTAGAATGCTGTATATCCTTCAGGCGGATTGTGCGGTCTATCAGTGGCGCTGGGCAATAATACATCACCTAGAGATATGTTGTGCTTTAGACATATTCGCCCCAATAAGGAATCAGAGATGTTAGACTGAACCGAATCGACAGGGTCCTCAATGAATATAGCCTCTGACAATTCGTCTGGAGCTGGATCGATTACATCGGCAGGGATTTCAGGAATCTCAAGAACCGGAGGAGTCGAGCTCTGTACCTCTTGTTGTTGGGAACTCGAAGATTCCATAATTAGCTAACTCATCAGAAAGCAACGTTAAGTTCATAACCAGCCCATGCATGCCCCAGTATAGTGTGTGTATGAACGTGTCGTGCAGTGCAAATGATGTGCATCACTTGAGCAAATTTAACAGAATAAAACAAGATGTTCGTACAACATATCTTGGGAAATTGAGAGTGAAAAATGACCGTCATCGCTGACCGTCACTTCCACAACATCCGAACACTACGAACCAACCTCGTGTACAAGTCAGTTATATTATTGGTTAAGTCACAGTTTCATCAACGAGCTTCAAAAAGGAGGTCAAATCTTTCGGTCAAGTTCGACTATGCAAGACCGAAGCTCGTCGGAGTCAAGTATGCTAAGAGTTCATTATGTTCGTCAAAGTTCAACTTGAGATTGGTCGCAGCTCAGATGTTGGGGCAAATCAGAAGAACAAGTGTTAGGATGTTCGAATCGATCGATTCGAATCGACATAAGTCGAATCGATGCTGTTCGAATCCATACGCCTTGACTCCATTAAGGTCGACTCGGTAAAGCCTTAAGAAGGAAGAGCGCTTCGAATCCATAAGCTCCGCGTAGCTTCGAATCAATCAGCAGTCGATTCCTTCGAATCGATCAAGATGACATTAGCTGGGCATCGAACTGATCGAGTCGGAGTAACGACGCTCCTCCATTTTAGCACTCAAGATCGATTCGATGCGAACGAACTCGTTCCTCAGACTCATCGAGTCGACCCACTCTCGACTGCACAGTTCCTCATAATTTTCGAGAGGAGTCGAGATTAGTGATAACGGTTCCAGTTTTATCTTTCATTGTTCGAATCGATCCCTTGGTTACCTGGTTGAATTCGATTACAGATGAAAACTTGAAGGAGTTTGATCAACTCGTGCAAAACGCAGAACCTTGAAAGATCGGTTCGAAGAAAGGGCTCTCGCGACAGTAAGAAAGTAAAAAATGAAAGTGAACAGGGATCTCGATATATATAGGGGATTGCGAGACGTTTCGCATCCCGGTCAGATGCAACCGGAGAAAATGGCTTCAGCCTATCGATCCGAACGAGTATCTTCGAGTCGATCGCTAAGAAGCCTCTATCGATTCGAAGCAGGCAAAATGGTTTCATCGATTCGAACTCAGGGGTACGCAGGTTACAAATCTTCTTCGAATCCATCCCTCCGAATCCATCCATACGACATCAAAGCGAAGCTTCATCGATTCGAGGTGCAACGTCAGAAGAGCCAGGGAGAAGGTTCGACTCCATCGATTCGAACAGTCAAGTTCGAATCCCTCAATGGCAAATCCACCAACTCAGAAAAATTCAAATCCACGCAATATCGATTCGGAGAAGCATCGATTCGAAGTGCCCACCTCGAAAACCCTCAACTTGAAGTGGGTCAAAAAACATAGCTTCGCATCCGTCAAATACCACTGGTCAAATGGACGAACCGTTCCAATGTTTAAAATGGCTTGTCTACTCTTATACCGATTCAGGAGAGGATCAGTACGAGAGGATGATCATAGATAATCATAAAAGCAGTGTTTTAACTCAAATCTCAAATCGGTCCAGGAGAGGACCGACGCAGATTTCGATAGTAAACCGAACTGACAACAACTTGCAATCACGCAACGTTAATCAAAGCCAAGACAATACACGTATGCACGTATTTCTGACTAATGTTTGATCTCTATCATTTACAGGGATCGAATGTTCATCTCGTCATGACTCAAAAAACTGACAGCCAGTCACTATTTTGCGACGGTCGATTACGGCAATACAGAATGCAACTTTCGGTAAAGCATGTCATAGCTGTCCAGTGAGAGACTGCGACTTTTCAAAGCACGTCATGTTTACACAAGACGTACTTTGGGGGGCAAATGTTATCCCGCCTTTTGGCAAGGCCGTGATATCAAGGACTTAACTAGAAAACAATAACAGATCGTCATGGAAGTCGGTTACACGTAGGATCACTACGAATATCGACGATATTTTGTCCGAGTCCAGTTCGGGCTGCAATTGATAAGGCGCGTCAAGCAGAGCCATGGGAACCAACGATCCAAGTTTCAAGTCAATCCGAGTTCGTATGCTCGAGATATCGTCGACAAAAGATGGAGTAGGGCACCTTTAGTTCGAATCCATAGGTTTCGCCTATGTTCGAATCCATTGGCCAGGAAACAGTTCGAATCCATCGAACTTCCATTGCCTCGACTCCAGCAGCTCTCCCTTGCTTCGACTCCATCAGCGTAGAAGCTCTCGTTCGAATCCAGCCGGACCAAGTAGTTGGCTGTACTTCGAATCGATTCGAACGATACCTTAAGTTCGAATCGATTGGAGCTTTCTACAATTCGAATCCATCAAGAGAGGGAACTTCGAATCCAGAAGACATTGCTTCACTTCGAATCCATCGTGGAAGCTTACCTTCGAATCGATAAGACAAAGCTTCACTTCGAATCCGGGAGACGCAGCTTGCCCTCGACTCCACCATCTTCGAATCCAAGTCGTGGATTCGACCCAGTCAAAGCGGAGTGCAAAGCGGACCGATTCGAAGAAAGCGCACCACGTCACCATCCTCACAAGCAGGAAGATCGATTCGAACGAATCGATTCGAGCATATCGATTCGAACGACTCCAGAATACGAAAAACACCAACTTGAATCGATCATAACTCGAGTTCTACAAGTCCAAATCCCATGAAATTTTCACAGAAGCTCAAACACATGATGAAGAATGTACACACCGAATTTCAGCTCAATTGGACGATTTCTTGATCGATTCGAACCAAGGGTCGAATCGATCCTAAAGTGGGCCCGGGTCTCCAGATTTCGGCCATATGGGCCCCCTGACGTACCAGAACTGGTCTCCCCACATTTTAGGCGAAATCCCAGCCTCCAACACCTATAAATAGACCCCCTGGTCATTCAGAAAGAGGGTCGGAGAATTCTAAGTACTGAAGAGCGCCCAGATTCTGCCAGATTTACTCCAGAACACCGCCGCTGCTTTAGATTGACACTTAGCATTTGAATTCAGTTGTATTACATTATCAACTACTGTAATCTTCAAGTAATCGAGCAATAAAATCATCAAACTTCATAGTGGACGTAGGCAAAACGCCGAACCACTCTAAATCGCTTGTCTTTGTAATTTACTTTCTGTTATTTGGAGTTTTTGTTGGATAATCCACAGTTTTAATTTTCATTCTTCACTTTTATCTCTTCAAAAACTTCCGAAGAGTGTTGTGCCCATTTTTGGTACAAACACTAGACGTATAACATCTTAAGACTTTTTTGTTTTCACTAAAACAGAGATGACAACAGTTAAACTATCAACAAAGGCTACTACTCACAACAGGCCTGGTCCGTTCAAAGGAGATGGTGATGACTTCATAACATGGCAAAATCAAATGTTGTTTTATCTCACCACGCTAGGGCTGCAGAAGTGCATCGAGGAGGATGAACCAAAGCCTAAAGACGGACAAACTAGAGAAAAAGATGCAGCTGTTTTTCTCGGAATTGACTCATGGAAGCATTTAGACTTCCTGTGTCAAAACTACATTCTGAATTGTTTGGATAAAGTACTATATAAAGTATATCAGCCACACCAGACAACAAAATCCTTATGGACTGCACTTGCACATAAATACAAAACGCAGAATGTTAGTTTGAAGAAGTTCATCTTAGATAAGTTTATGGAATACAAAATGGCTTACTCCAAATTCGTAACTAGTCAAGCGCAAGAACTCCAACTCATAATTCATGAACTTGAAGCAGAATGACATAAAGTTGGAGAATCCTTCCTTGTTGAAGCGATAACAGGGAAATTACCACCATCTTGGAAAGACTACCGCAATTATCTGAAACATAAGAAAAATGAGATTTTCTTAGAAGATTTTATTGGCAGACTAAAAATTGAGGCTGATAACCGCGAAGTGAAAAAACAAAGCGAAGAGGCATTTGTGGCAGAAGAGTCAAAGAACAAAGGGCATTTCATGAAAAACAAGAAGAAGAAATTCCCGCAGAAGAGAAAAGCGCCTGAAAACAAACCCAAAGACAACAAACGAACCAAGAAGTTTAATGGTGAGTGTTGGGTTTATGGAAAAGCAAGACACGTCGCTAGAGATTGCAGATACAAGAAAGAACGCAACTCAGAGGCAAATATGGTGGATAACATGGAAGTAGACGAGTCTAATTTTTCAGCAGTTATATCTGAATGCAATTTGGTTCAGAACCCTAACCAATGGTGGGTGGACACAGACGCTACTCGTCATGTTTGCTTTGACAAATCCATGTTTTCTACATACCAGAAATTCGATCAGGAAGAAAAACTCTACATGAGTAATTCTGCAGTTTCCATGATCGAAGGCAGTGGCACAGTAATCCTCAAGTTTACTTTTGGAAAAACTGTCAAGTTGAATGACGTGCTCCACGTTCCAGACATACGCAAGAATCTCATCTCTCGTCCAGTGCTATCAAAGAAAGGATTCAAAATGGTCTTCGAGTCAGACAAGATGGTTCTGTCCAAAGCTGGAATGTATATAGAAAGGGGATATTTATGTGATGGCTTATTTAAGGCAAATGTAGCCGTTGTCGGTAATAAAACTATGTATTCTGATTATGCTATTAATAAAATTGAAATTTCTTATTTGGTTGAGCATGAAATTTTATTATGGCGTGATAGATTAGGACACATAAATTTTCGAAAAATGAAAAAACTATCAAACGTGGGATTAATTCCGAAATTCCAAGTAGATAAAAACTACAGATGTGAGACATGTGTAGAAACAAAAATTGTCAAAAAACCATTTCATACAGTTGATAGAAGCACCAAACCATTAGGTTTGGTTCATACTGATTTATGTGATTTCAAATCATTACCTACAAGAGGTGGAAAAAGGTACTTTATCATCTTTATTGACGATTACACGATATTGCTATATATATCTTTTAAGTAGCAAGGATGAAGCAATTACATCGTTCATGAAGTACAAAACCGAGGTTGAAAATCAGTTAAATAAAAAGATCAAGATATTGAGATCTGATCGAGGTGGAGAATTTGAATCACCATTTGAACAATTCTGTGCTGAAAATGGTAAATTCATCAAACAACAGCACCATATTCACCACAACAAAATGGTATGGCCGAGAGAAAGAATAGAACATTAAAAGATATGATTAATGCGATGCTCTTAACTTCTGGTCTACCGACGAACTTGTGGGGGGAAGCCTTAAATATGTCTAATCACATATTAAACAAGGTTCCTCACAATAAAACAGGAACAATTCCATATGAGTTATGGAAATGACACATATCAAGTTTTAAATACCTCAAAGTGTGGGGGTGCTTGGCAAAAGTTCCAGTTCCGCCTCCCAAGAAAGCCAAACTTGGATCAAAAACAGTAGATTGTTACTATTTAGGGCCAGCCCAAAATAGTAGTGCCTATAGATGTTTGGTATTCAAGTCTGATATAACTGATATTCATGTAAATACAATCATGGAATCAAGAGACGCCTCATTCTTTGAAGATGTGTTTCCACACAAAAGAAATGAAGGAAATAATGTCCCCAAAAGGACAAGAGAAGAATTGAGTAAATCACATGAAGATGAAACTCATCGTGAAACTGAAAAAGTTGAACCAAGAAGAAGCGTAAGGGTAAGAACTTCCAAGGCATTTGGTTCGGAATTTTTAACATATATGTTAGAACACGAACCTCAAACGTACAAGGAAGCAATGTCATCTTTTGAATCCTCATGCTGGAAAGAAGCAATCCAAAGTGAAATTGATTCAATTCTGAGTAATAAAACTTGGGAAATAGTTGATCTTCCACCCGGAATAAAACCAATTGGTTGTAAATGGATCTTCAAAAAGAAGATGAAACCAGATAGCTCCATCGACAAATACAAAGCAAGATTGGTAGCCAAAGGATATCGTCAAAAAGAAGGTGTAGACTTCTTCGATACCTATTCACCAGTAACACGAATAACCTCTATAAGAATGTTAATAGCAATTGCATCCATCTATAATCTACAAATTCATCAAATGAATGTAAAGACGGCATTCTTAAATGGAAATCTCGATGATGAGATTTACATTGTAACAACCCGCATATTTATCGATTTTATATTTAAATATTTTATTTAAATATTTCATCGTTCGTCGGATTTTAGTCCAAAAAGTTACTTTTTGCAAATAGTCGAATTAGGACTCGAGACCCCTTCCATTGAGTTCAAAATGCCGTTTGCGACCTTTTTGAGTATAAGCTTCGATATGTTTGGAGTTAGTAGAATTTTGCTACTTTTTCACTTTGGACTTTGGGTTTGGTTCAGCCCATTTGCCCAATTCTGGTTTCATTAACTCAAGCTCCACACCCTCTCCTCTTCATTACTTCACTTTCATTTCCTAACATTTAAGCTTCATCAAAAATGGAGGGTGGAATGGGAAATTAAAACTCCAAGCCCTAGTTCATTTGCAAATCCTTCTTCTAGCTTTAAATTCAAAGAGAAGCTATTGGTAAGCATCCTCTTCATCTTCTCCAACTCTTTCTCCACTCAATTTCAGAAATATCCTAAACCTAATTAAGGAAATGTTTCCCTTTTAAGCTTAGATTCAAGCTTGTTGGGTTGGAATTGAAGACTGATTGTTCTTGCCATTGCTCTATAGCTTCTTCTTCATTTGTTTTGGGTTTAAAGGTGAGATTTTTATCTCACATCTATGTCTATATCTATCTTTGTTGTTAGGTATGAATTCCTAACACTTGTCCTTGTGCATTTGATTTTGGTTTGGATTGATTTTGTGTATATCCCAATTTTTGGTGTTTTGGTTTAATTTTCGTGAAAATCCAATAATGGATATTTGGACATTGATATTCGAGGCGTATCGAAGAGCCATTAAGACTGGGTTGTCGCTTGGCATAATTCCTTAGTCGTTGTTGCTCGCCCGATCGTTATCGATATCGTTTGGCCATCATTGGTCTAGGTTCAGGAAATGTCTGAAATTCCAGTTTCAGACGTCTGAATTGATATTTCAGACGTCTGAATATTATTCCGGGAAAATTTCTATTCCCAGATTCAGACGTTTGAATCAAAGGCTCTAGACGTCTGAATTGGTTCGTTTGCGACCAGAAAGGAAATAGGTTGAAAATGCCTACTTTCAGACGTCTGAAATATAGGGTTCAGACGTCTGAATCTGTGTTTTGGAAAATATTTAATTTTCCAGATTCAGACGTCTGAACCAATTATTTCAGACGTCTGAATCTGCTACCTTTTGGCCAATTTGCCTATTTAGCTTGAATTTCCAAATTTAATTGATTCGTGTTGATTCCCATTTGTTGTTATCATATTAATCGACTTTGATGACCTTTTCTTTGGGATTTTTGGAATATCCATTTTTAATGGATTCGGTATCGATTTCTTTGGATTTTAATTTACGTCTTCGAATGTGGAATTTTGTGATTGATTGTTTCTACAACCATTTTGTGATTTGTCACTTCTAAATACAAAGGTTTCTATACTAGTAGTAAATATTCAAACTCTTTCACAAAGACGATTTCAACTCTAATTTCAATACAAAGCTCTTTTGTAAAACCGTTTTCTAATTTATTAGTATATACAAATCTTTACCTCATTCGTATGAGAAAATATAATTAAACGGCTTAGCAAAACAAGTGGTATGAAACGCTTGCGTTTACTTCGTCGGTTAAGTTATGGACTTGTTCGTTTGAAACTCTTGTGACAATTTTCTAGTGCAGATCTACAATCTGTTCGTAAATATTTCAGTTAAGCAAGTGGTTATGAGACATGAAGCTAAACTCTTATATTTACTAGCTTAGTGTAATCGACACTTCTTGATGATCGATGATGATCATATTATGGTTTAGACTAGCAATGTGTGATGTCTCTTTGTCCACGTGGAGGACTGTTCCTCGTTTTAATGAGCTTCATCTCACTTCTCGCATGGGTCGTACCTATCTAGGTGCGTCGATGCTTACTTTACGCATGGGTCGTACCTATATAGGTGCGTCGATGTTTGTTTACTTCGTGGAGCAATCGGCTCAATAAGTCGGGGCATGGGGTGTATCTTTCTAGGTGCGTCGATGTTCGTCTATGCATGAGTCGTATCTTTCTAGATGCGTCGATGTTCGACTTTGCATGAGGTGTATCTTTCTAGGTGCATCGATGTTAGACATTACATGGGGCGTATCTTTCTAGGTGCGTCGATGTTTATTTATGCATGGGGCGTATCTTTCTAGGTGCGTCGATGCTAGAGCATGGGGCGTATCTTTCTAGGTGCGTCGATGTTCGACTTTGCATGGGGTGCATCTTTCTAGGTGTATTGATGCTAGACTTTACATGGGGCGTATCTTTCTAGGTGCGTCGATGTTCAGTTTTATGGGATTGGCCATCCTCTTTCTTGTGATTTCTGGATTTCTAATTATTGATTTCTGGGATTTATGTTTCACCACCTTTTTCAGCTGGCATTGATATGTATGTCATTTATTGTGGCTTGGTGAATTAAATTAAGAATATGACATTCTTTTAATCTTTGAGAAGATTCTTGTGATATTGATTAATCTCTGGATTGATTTTCGATTAGATACTTATCACAGTATGGCTTTATGGTTATCATGCGTTTTTGTCATATCTCTTATTCTATATCATTTTATCTGATAATTATAGCTAGACTGATCCGTTTATTATTTTCTTATGAAATAATACTCGGGTCAGAGTGAGATTTTACAGGTGCTTCCTTATGACTTCTTATCTGAGACTATCATTTGACTTTTGGCTATCTTCTCTAGCATTGTAATTTTTGGTTGTATACATTCGATATATTGACTCATTAATGTATACATATTCTGTTGTCTAGCACTTGTATCTTCTCTTTTGCGATATTGTGGATCTTATTTGACCACTACTCTGATGTACACTTTCACGTGTTATATTCATATCTATTTCCGCCTTTGTGATATGAATTGTCTGTGACTGATTTGTGTTATGTTTATTTCTATATTTGTTTCCGAAGTATATATACATAGCCACCGTGTAGTAGCTTTGACTTTGTATCCATATTTTGGATTTCCTCTTGAGATGAAAAGTTATATTTTTATTTGGCATATCGGTACTCGCACAAAGCAATTACATGGATGGTCGCTCCTCAACAGCCTTATTCTTCGCGCTAGTCGACGGCATTACCCCGTAGTGTCCTTGTCTAGCGTGGGTATAGAGGTGGGGCGTCACATACATGGAGCAACCTGAGAGTTTTATATCCAAAGGGAATGAAAACAAAGTATGTAGATTAGTCAAATCATTATACGGACTAAAACAAGCTCCAAAACAATGGCACACAAAATTTGATAGTGTCATGATGAAAAATGGTTTTCGTATAAATGAATGTGATAAATGTGTTTATTACAAACAAATTGGACAATCATACGTGATGATTTGTCTATACGTAGACGATATGCTAATCTTCGGTCCAAATACTAAGGTAATAGAGACCACTAAGCAGATGTTAATCAACAATTTCGATATGAAAGACTTAGGAGTTGCAGATTTTATTTTGGGAATCAAAATAATAAGAACACCTAATGGAATTGAATTTCTCAGTCACATTATGAAGAAAAAGTGATTGAAAATTTTCAAAATTTTGGAATTAAAAGAGTACGAACGCTGTATAATCCATCGGAAGTACTGCATAAAAACACTAATGAGAGTGTAATGCAACTGAAATACTCTCGTGTAATAGGATGTCTCATGTATCTTATGAATTGCACAAGACCAGATATAGCTTATGCAGTAAGTCGATTAAGCAGGTATACAAGCAACCCAGGGAAGGAACATTGGAAAGCACTAATGAGATTGCTTGGATATTTAAAAAATACCACAAACTATTCCTTACATTATGGAAAATATCCTGCCATCTTAGAAGGATATAGTGATGCAAACTGGATTGCTGATTTAGAGGAATCAAAATCAACGAGTGGTTATGTCTTTACCCTAGCAGGGGCAGCAGTGTCATGGAAATCTACTAAACAAACATGCATAGCTCGATCCACTATGAAATCAGAGTTCATCGCTTTAGATAAAGCAGGCGAAGAAGCAGAATGACTTCGTCATTTTTTAAAAGTTATTCTGTTTTGGTCTAAACCTGTACCGGCCATATGCATACACTGTGATAACCAAGCAGCATTAAGCAGAGCGCAAAACTTTGTGTATAATGGAAAGTCACGACACATTCGTCGACGTCATAACACCGTTAGGCAGTTACTCTCAAATGGAACTATTTCCATAGATTATGTGCGAACAAATGATAACCTAGCGGATCCATTTACTAAAGGTTTATCAAAAGAGAAAATTAACTGCGCATCGAGGGGAATGGATTTAAAAACCTAAACCAACAATAGTTATCTTATACGGAAACCTATCCAAGCGACTGGAGATCCCACGGACTAGGATCAATAGGCAAACCAGTTCTGAATAACTCAAGACGTAATGCATTTGTTTGGACTTAGTCCTACTCCATTCCTATGGTGCACAATATAAATGCATGCCTACAGAAGAATTAAAAGGATAAAACTATGCTTTTTAATGATGACCATATCTTGAAAATAACAAGTGGGGTATATGTATGATACTCTTAATGGTTGTGATCACCTATGTTAGTGTGAGCTGGGTCGGCTCTATGAGAATATTAAAGGCTTTTATTCTCTATAAACACTTGCAGAACCAAAAATTGTTCAGGACCAAAATGAACACAACCAAGAGATTGGATGTGAAGGGAAATAATGCTTTGTAAAGCTTATTGTCTGGTTATACAATAACGGCCGACGGTTCAAGATGAAATAATTCACCGATTAGCCAAATATATCCGATAAGTTTTAAGGAAAGTTCAAAGTGAAATATCTAATTATCCTCGATATAACATTATTTTCATATGAACTGTGTGATATTACACTTTGTGTGGGGGAGACATATATCGTCATTCATGTGGGGATTGTTAGAATTCTCAAAAATAGTGAATGAGATATATCCCACATCACAAAAAATAAGTCCATTTTCTTGTTTATATAGTGTACTCTCAATCCCTATATTGGCCCTTAGGGTCAGGTAATTTTGTGCGAGGGGGAGGATCTATATGGCCATGGACAAACACGCGCGCGTGCGCCACCCGACCAACCGGGACGGGACGGGTGCGGGTCCAATAAGATTGGGTTGTGTCATATATTTTTGCTACCTAAAAAATGGACTGATTTTAAAACAGAAGTGTGTTTAAATAGATACGGATTTTCCAACTATTGTGACCGTTGCAAACTGATGAAGAGACGCAATTTTTTCAGATGACCGTTACAACGAACAACAACAGTTCTGAACCGTTGCAAACGAACGGACGCGGCTGTTGCAAACAACAACAGTTTTTGGCGTTGCAAATGAAAGGAAGTGCCTGTTGCGAACAGTAACACTTTTTGGCGTTGCAAATGAAGGGATGCTACTTTTCTCAACGGATGTAGCCATTGGGAATTCGGCTATAAATAAGGAGGAAACTCAATCACTTTCCTCACTTAATTTTAAAAATGAGTTATCTCTTCTTTATCTTCATTTCTTAAAATCATAATCAGTCCTATCACACAGAAGACCATACACATCACGATCTCGAGCAGCTTACGTCTGTTGTATCTTGGGAGACTTTGAATAAAGTCTTAAGGAAATTGTTACGACAAGCCTCAGACGAAATTTCCTTTTTCAACCGGTTAGATTTCTAGTTGATTTATATATATATATATATCATTTTAGTTTCTACGTTGTACTATTTCTTTAAATAGTATAACGTTTGATTTATCGCTATAGTTATTATTACTATAGTTGTTAGTTTGTTGTTGTAATTAATTACAACATACTTATTGTTATAAATAGCTAATACAGAATTCCAAAGTAGTGGAAATCTGATTTGTAAACTTGCGAGACGAGTTTATTATTGATTAGTCTCTGTTTTGGAATACTAGACGTATAACATTTGCAAATTATCACCATTATCTTCTTTATACTTTTGATGTGAACACATGAGTATAAGTAATGATATTGATATGAGGATCATCACAATGGCAAAAACCACAAAAATGTATGATAGTGGAGAATGCCACTCCATAATTGCTTGACATATGTTTTATAACGTCGATAGATTCCAATAATTGCAACGATTATAATGAACACAGATCTTTATTTTAATTTTAGGATAAGGCAATTGATTCGGGTTCATGTATAAATAACCATATGACAAACTCAGAGATCACTGCTTTAAATTTTTAGATGATGCATCAAGAAACCAGGTTCGATCAATTGTCTTCTCAAGGTCGGTAACATTAAATTAATTACAATATTTTATCAATCCTCTTCTTTTACTACTACGATGAGTTATAGCTAAAATTGTTGATGTATGCTTTGCATGGTGTATTTTATGTTTTTTATCTGAATATTTTTGACTCTCTGTTTTTATGTGCGTTTTTGTCTACTTTTAAGTTATAGTTTTCTTCCGTTGTGCATGCAGTACTGTTGATAGATGAAGAAATTGAACTGGATGCTTCATGTTTTGTCGTACAACCGTGCGAAGCAACTACAAGACTAATGAAAAATATATTGTTGCTGAAAGAGCTGATGCGGGGGTTCAAGCTGCTAAAGTTCAAAGGTCAAGGCATACATAGTTAGATGAATCATGTATTCATTATATTTCCATTGTTTTGGTGTGTGTGTGTGTGTCTTCTATATGATTTGTATTATAAAAGACTAAGAATACATGAATCATTTTGGCATTTAGAAATGTAAATCTTTTTTGTTATTTTTAAAAGATATGAATAAATATGTATATGTTTGTTATTGGTATAATATTTTGGTTTCAACGGCAAATTTATTTTAAATTTGTAAGTGTAATATAATAGTATTTACATTTTTTTTTCTTATTTGAATTTTTTTAACAACAGGCAAAAACTATTGTAAAAGACCCTATTGCAATGAACAAAAACAGTTGTAATGCTATTGCAACGGGCAAAAACAGTTGTAAATGATGCTATTGCAACAGCTAAGGACCGTTGTAAAAAAGTCTACTGCAATGGGCTTTTACAACATGCATTGTCCGTTGTAAAATCTTTTAGATCTATTACAACATCGTCTAATAAGACGGGCGCTGGTCCGTTGTGAAACCCCTATTACAACGAGCATTGTTCATGTAATGACCCTGAAATCGGCCTTCGAAAATCGGCACTCGTACTTCACTTGTACTCAAAATGCCGCAGATTCAAACGCCGAATCTGGTTCACCGGAGCTTATAACACCATTAAGTATAACAACACAGCGGAAGAAAGAAATAGATGATATCATATACATCACAAATGATACAATATCCAGAATGATATACCACAATGATATCAATATGATACAACAATATCAGAGATAAATAATGATACAGCGGAAATAACAGAAGTGATAACTCCAAATGATCTGAAAAAGAGAATGAATCCAACAACTCCAACATCAGCTCGAACCACCAACACCATCCACAAAGATAAGCAAACTCAGTGCGTGAACTTCAAACACTGAACTAGCTCCAGATAATCTACTCAACCTGAATATCTGAGAAACCCAACTCTAGACTGCCCGTGTGGAAAATGATGGGCACCCGGAGTTTATTGTTCCCTTCCTAAACTCTGGGTGTCCACCATTTTCCACACGGACAGTCTAGAGTTGGGTTTCTCAGATATTCAGGTTGAGTAGATTATCTGGAGCTAGTTCAGTGTCTGGAGTTCACGCATTGAGTTTGCTTATCTTTGTGGATGGTGTTGGTGGTTCGAGCTGATGTTGGAGTTGTTGGATTCATTCTCTTTTTCAGATCATTTGGAGTTATCACTTCTGTTATTTCCGCTGTATCATTATTTATCTCTGATATTGTTGTATCATATTGATATCATTGTTGTATATCATTCTGGATATTGTATCATTTGTGATGTATATGATATCATCTATTTCTTTCTTCCGTTGTGTTGTTATGCTTACTGGTGTTATAAGCTCCGGTGAACCAGATTCGGCGTTTGAATCTGCGGCATTTTGAGTACAAGTGAAGTACGGGTGCCGATTTTCGAAGGCCGATTTCAGGGTCATTACAGTTCATTGCAAAAGGGTATTTTTGTTGTAGAAAATCAAAATCGAAAATAAATAATAAAATAAAAATAAAATGGCAATGCCAATTTCGACAAACAGGTCACGAGTTTGTTTCTTCCCTTCGAAGGAGGATCGAGGCGATTGGCAGTCAATCGAAGGGTATTTGATGTGAGGCTGTTGGCTTGGAGGTCGCTGCGACTTGGTTAAGGTTGGAAAGTGTTTGGGCTAGGCAGTAGGCAAAGGTGATGGCAGTTCGGGATGTCTGATGAAGGAAGGCGGTGGCTGTAATCTGTAGCAAGATGTACACTGTTGTGTTTGACAGTGAGATGCCAGGCGGGAAGTTACTATGGTGTTTGTTAAGGCACGTTGATGTTGTATTGTAAGAAGCTATGGATATTGGCAGTAGGATGTACGCAATTGGTTGAGGCGTGGGGAAGGCAGGTTGGTAATGATGTGTTAGCAGAAATAGGTGATAGTCTGGTGATTGGAAGTTGATGATGCAGAGGGTATGCTTGGTGGATGTTGTTTAGGTTTGAGGTGAATGTATGAAGTGCAGTCTTGTATGGTTAGTTCAGGTGGAATGATATATTGAAGTTTGTGGTTTTGTGGCAGTAACTCAAGTGCAATGCAATTCAAGGAGTCAAAATGATTGGAGATGGCAGTGTTGAGGCAGTAGTTAAGTGGATGGTAGTATGTCAGGTGGATTTTGTATGGATGGTAGTATGTCTAATGGTAGTATGTCATGGAAGAGACAGAGGAGTTGATGCTTGTGGCAAAAGAAAAAGAAAAAGATGGTAGGTGAACTGTATGGTCAGAGGAAGAACTGGAGTTGTTGGAGCGGTAGTATGATCAGAGGGGCAGGTAAAGAAGGCAACAGCTGGTGAGGGACTGTGTGCGTGCACTCAGATATGCATGGGGTGGAATTTTTGATGGTTTGGTTTGTGGGGACGTTGGTCAGTATGGCAGTAATGAATGGTAGAGGTGAAGTTGTGGTACGACACTGTGGTATGTTAGTAGATGTAGGATGACTACTGGCAAGTGCAACTGGCAAGTGAATGTGTATGGGGTATGTATGAATGAGGATATGTGACAGTGGAATGTCGAAACAGTGAGGCAGCAGTGGGCTACTGTTTGTGGCTATTGGGGTTGGGGTTGTGAAATGTTCATGGTGAAATGTTGATGGGTATGTGAAATGTTGGGGTTGATGTTGAAGTAATAAGCAGTTTTGGTTAGTAGGGCAGTATGTTGTCGACTGTTTGAAGGGGTATGGATTGATGGTCTGCAGGAGGAGGTTATGCTCAGTGTATTATGTGATATGTATGATTATGGTTATGTGGATATGAATATGTATGAGTAGCATGACGTTCAGTGATGGTTGTGTAACAACCCGCCACTCATTCTACAGAATGACGAATCATTAATAAGAAAGAAAGGGGTGAGAAATAGAAAAGAAGAGAAAGAGAAAGAAAACAACACAAATACTCACAGCGGAAACGGAACAAAATATAATATATCATATAACTATTACATAGTATCATATACATCTATCAGAGTTACACAGATTACACATCATATACTAGACAGTTATAAACATCTGTCTAGTTATTACAACTCAATACAAAACAAAGATCTAAACAAGATCAACACAGCGGAAACTACTATCTATATCTACAACGCTGAAGCCTCCTGCTCCATTGCTCCTCCACAATTCGTCAAGGCTAACCTGAATCCCTTGGCTACTCGTAAAAATTTGAGTACCCAAGAGTTTATAAAACAGAAATAAACAACTTGGGTCAGACATGGGTCTGGTGTGAGTAACAGGTTAAACTTGTTTAACTTCAAAAATCTTTTGAAAGAAAAGGTATCACGTAAGACTCCCCACAAATAAACATGGGTAAGTTTTTACCTTACGCTAACCAAAACATTTGATAGGAAATTCGATTGTATTATAATAGGGTCTAGGGTTTTCAAATAAATATGAAATAGCTGAAATTGTTACATTATTAAATTCCAGCATACTAGCCACAAAGTGGGTTATACAATCAAGTCCGTTGGCACTTATTGGATTTTGGATTCCATACAATGGCAGGGCTACCGGGGTACCGCCCGTCACAGTACGTGGCCTAGATCACCGTACCGAGGATCACTCCCAATCCCCTGCAACACAAGGTCGGAACATCCCTTACTGGATAATTCCCGCACAAGATACCTCACGGTTGGGATCAGCAACCGCACCACTAAGTCGAAAATAGAAAGGGACATTTAGACAGAGGTAACCTTGTCCTACTTGGGTGCTACCCACTAACCTTGCTGCACCTCCCCTGTTTTAGCCATTCCCGGTTTGTGAGGCTTGAGGTCACGATTACCTTAGAAAAGAACACATCACTTAGAATGCTCATCGTCCACCTGACGATGTTCTGAAAGCATTCAATCCATACAAGTTCGTTCCGGGTTCGAACGAAACCGAAGGCATTATCTCGTTACACTCGTTTTGGAATCACCCTCAGAGTTAACGACAATAACCCTTGCACTCTGAATCTTCATCTTCACTTGATTCACGACCTATCGTTAATTTGGATCGATGTGGTATTCGGGTCTCCAGACCTGGAAATCCGGTATACGGAAACCCGATCCCGGTCTCATCGAAATCCAAAGCGTATCTTTTAAGGCCAAGTTGTTTTAAAGGTTAAAACAATTCAATTCATTATCTTTATACACATAGAAAGATGATTCACAATAGATAATCAACATTATCAGATAATCCATATTATCATCACAATTCAACTAACATCCATATCATACAGCATATATCTCATCAGAGATATCAATCAATGCAAAGCATTCAGTATTACCATCCATCCATAAGTAATGATTTATATCATCTCTAATTAATTTAAAGTGAATTAAATTAATTACTTCATTTTATAAATCCTTCTTACTTAACCATTAATTAATTACAAATTAATTAATTATCCTCTAATTACCTTTTTCAATTAATCATCTTTGATTAATTATCTTTTAATTACCTTCAAGTAATTTATCCTTAATTAATTACTCAAATTAATTATCCTTAACCACTTATTGTAATTAACCTTTAATTACATCATTAATTAATTAACTAAAATTAATTAAGTTAATCAACCATAATTAATTACATTAATCCTTAATTAATTAGATTGATTAATTACTTCATTTATTAATTATTACTTAATTAATCAATTCTTAATTACATCATTAATTATATTAATTAATGATCCTTAATTACAAATTAATTATTAATTACTTAATTGAATTAATTACATTAAGTAATTAACTTTTAATTAAACAACATTTATTAATCACCTTGATTAATCTTCAATCAGTAATTAATTACCCTTAATTACTTTCATTAACTAAATTAATTACTCCTTAATTAATTCTTTAATTAATCCCTTGATTAATTTTTCCAAAGTAATTAACTCAAATTACTTCTATTAATAAAATCATTTATTCAACTAATTACTTCCAGTAATTATCTTATTATTTACTTCCTTAAATAATCATACCTTAATAATTACATTAAATAATTATTATCAATTCATCTCTTGATTTTTCTAAATTAATTAAACTTAAATTAATTTACTTAAACTAAATCAAATTAACTTAATTAATTACAATAGTAATTAATTTCTTAATTACTTCCATTAAGTAATTACATTTAAACCATTTTCACAAATGATTATCTTTAAATCAATTGATCTAATTAATTATCAAAATTAATCACATTAATTATTTATTTAATAATCCATAGTTAATGACTTTCATTAACAATTATTTAATTACTTTTCTTAAGTAATTAACTTATTTTAATTATTATTAATTCTAAATTAATAAATCTAAATAACCAATTAGTTAAATCTCTAATTATTTAATTAATTAAGTGTTAACCATAACTTAATTAATATTTAATTACTCTATTAATTAATCCTTAATCATTAATTAATACTCTAATTTATAATCCTCAATTATAAATTAATCATCCCTAATTAATTAATCTTAATCATAAATAAATTATTTTAATTCTTTAATTACCTATTTAATTAATCCAAATGATTAATTAATCAAATAAATTAATTATCCATTAAATTTCCTAATTAATTTAATGAACACAAATCTTTAATTACTTTAAGATAAACTTTGTTCTTATTGAAAATCAAGTTATCATTTACAAAGTAATTTAAATTGATTTACTTAAATTTTATCTTTAAAATTTCATTTTAAATTTAAAGATTTAAAATGAAACAAATTATCTTTAACCATGTTTAAACAACATTTATTAATCTCTTTTATTTTACAAGTTAAAGGAATTATTCATCTTATAAATAACTAAAGAATTTGAATCAAATTTACCTTTAAATTCTACCATTTAATATACCTTTTAAACAATAAAGTTATTTAAACAATTTAATTTAAAAACTGCTTTTATTTTAAATCTGAGATTTAGATTTAAACTAGATTTCAGATTAAACTTTAGATTTAAAATTTCTGATTAAAAATTTCTTTACAAATTTAAATCCAGTTTAAATTTTAAAACATACAGGCTTTTAAAAACCTGGCAACACAAATGTTCACGAGACCCCTAAAATTTACTTCGAGTCACACGTTCAAAAACCCCGAGTCTCACACGAACAAAACCCGAGAACTCGAGTTGCCTCTCTGTCAGTTGAGTTCAACACACCCCAGCTCTTAAATACTTCGAGTCGCCTCTCCAATTTCTTCGAACATCACTTGAAAAATCTCGAGACCCATCCTCTCTGTCAAACCCAGACTTTCCCAAACATACTCACGACCGTGTGCACGTGCACGGTCACCTGCGGCAACTCCGGTCATCGACGACATCTTCCATCAGTCCACGTTCATCCACCTACTAGAAAACGAACATCCTATCTTCGACTCATTCACGAAATGAAAATCGAGCCTAAAAATCAAAACCTGGAACAGAACCATCGCAATGACCAAAACTTGGCAACATCGTTTCCCCTAAAAACTCCGACCACCATCATCTTCCATACTCCGGCGAAAGCTTCCTCAAACTACCACCTACCAGTACGCAAAACATGGTTGAACTCGATCAACCGAGGAGACCATACTAGAGCAAAAACAGTGACCCAATAAAACTAGGGTTAAAATTTTATATTCCAATTCATTTCTTCCTCTATGCTTTAATTCGATTTCTAATAATTTTCTCTATATCCTTGATCATCCCACTACCCTTATTGAAGAATACAACATCCCAATTTCACTGAGATAATCAGAATTACCAAAAACTCATTTTTAACTTAAGTCAGAACTGCACCTATAATACTAAACTAAAAACTATGATATTAATACGAAAAATCATATTATCATTTATGTTTTCCATTTATAAATCTGGATTTAAGAATTACCAAGTTTGAATTTCCACTTATATATATATATACTGATTTGTTTTTTTTTTTGGTTTTCCAGAGAAATTTCATATTCATTTTAAACTACATCACCCTTAAACTTTAGTTTTAAAATGAAACAAATAAATTTTGAATCAAAACTAGAGCTTGAAACTGTGAACAGGGAAATTACAAATATCAACCATGCATACAAAATGTTATTCACAGGAAAACAAAACAGAGAAGTACATGCAACAACATATCAAACCATACATGCATTTAAAACCATACATATTACAGAGAATCCAACATTCCAAACATGATTATCACAAGAAAATCAAACAACTATATTTACTTAAGTTAGTTAAGATAAAAGTTGTTACTCACCTGTTCAAATATGAAACAGAGGCAGGCTTTTAAATTTTGCAAAGCTTTTGAAATTTTTAAACTTGAATGCCCTTAGCTTCTTTGAATCTACATGCATGCTTGTTTTCCAGTTTTGAGAATTTCGAAATCCAAAGCTTTGATTTAAAATTGCATGCTTGCTTTCAGTTTTGAGAAGAATGAATGCAGACAGTTTTGAACTGAGTTGTTTCCAGACTTGAGAAGAATGCAGGTAGACTTTAAAATGATTCCAGATTGAAAAATGAAGATGTTTGCAGGCCTTAGTTTTTGATTTGGGAACTTGATTACAGATTGGAGAAAAATGCAGTGGCTTTGTTTTGATTTTTGGATTGAGGAATGGTTACATATCTTTGATTTGGTTTGAGGTATTTAATTTCTAGTTTGAGGCATTTGATTCTCTGATTTGTTTCAGATTGGAATTAGAGGAAAGATCTGAATTCTCTTGGTTTTGAAAAAGAAATTAGAAAGAATGAATTGAAGAAATGCAAATGTTTTATATAAGTAAATTTATGATTTTATAAAAATAAAAGAAAAAGAAAAATAAAGACACTTGTCATTTGAGTTCATCATTTAATTACACTTGTTTTACAAAGCTTTAGATAAATGACACATGTCCTTTAAGTAATTACTCATAATTCTTTTTATTTTAAAAGTAAATGAAAAACCCTTTTCTTATTTATTTAAACTTAAGTAAAATATATCTTAACCAATTAAAAGATTTATCTAAAGTATATTTAAAACTAAAATGTTATTTATTTAAATAACTTTAAAAAGTTCAGATTAAACTAAATCTAAATTTCCAATTTACCAAAGCTTCTATTTACAATATATATAAATAAATATATATATTCAAATAGAAAATATCTTATTAACTTTTAAAAGATAAAATCATCCATTAAATACTAATTTAATCAGATTATTAAATTAAATTCAAATCTTATTATCAAAGATCATCAATATCAATTTAATTATTCAACAGATTATTAAATTGATATTGTTAAAATTTCCGGGATATTACAGGTTGTGAGTAGAGCCAAAGGCATGTGATGTAGAGGTGCACTGATAAGATGATGATAGAGGAGATATGGTTGTAAGAGATGTAGATATGAGAAATGCTTGCAGATCAGATGATGAAGAGAAGTAATTGGGAAATGTGACTAGTGTCTTTTATGGTGGTCAGGTGGCAGAGAGGTTGTGCTGTATAACGCAGTTAATGGAATGGCCAGTGGAAGGTTTTGAACTTTTGTAATTGGAGTTTTTGATATGCACGGGAATTTTGATGTGGTATATTTGATATGTTTGTGCAAGTTGATATGTTTGTGTGTATTGAAGAGGTTGTTTGTGGTATGGGATGCAAGGAGGTGGTAGTTTGCTTTTAAGTTGACAATGAGGCTTGTTGAAGATAGGGGGATGAGATGATCAGAAGCACATTAAATGTTGTGGTGGTTTCAAGCAATGCAAAGGGGTGGGTTGAAGGAAATGAAAGTAGGTGGATGGTGAAGTGGGCATGTCAATGTTTCATTGATGGAATGGAAGTGTTCGCAGTAAGGTGGAATTGTGCAATTGTATAGTGATTGATTTATATGTAGTCAGTGCTATGGATAGCAATGTTGAAGTTGAAGTAGGAATGATGACAGGGGATATGTGCAGATGTTTACAGTGAATTTGTTTATAGTGCGACCAGGGGTAATAGTTGATGTATGTTAGCCAGAGAGATGCACAGAGTAAAGGGGATAAGTTGTACCGGTGGTTAATGGATGGAGTGATGCAAATGAAGGACGTTGATGATGATTAAGTGGCAGAAATGGTTGTAGATGATGCTGGGTGGAGGTTGATATGGAGGAGAAAGCAATTATGTGTTGGTTGGTTTTGTCAGTGGGTAGAGTTGCACTGTTCAACCAGAAGCGCACATTGAAATGCATAGTGAAATGAAATGTAGATTGTCAAAGAAAAAAAAAAAAGAAATGTTGTGAAAATAGAAAATGAAATGTAATTTGCAATAAATTATTTTTGTTTTGTTTTGAAATGCACTTGTTTTTTTTAAATAGCAATGCAAATAGAGAAATAGGAAAACAACACAGACACAAACAAATGCAAGCACAAATCACACAAACACACAACACAAAACACAAAATATATACATATTTTTAAAACAAATTAAAACACAAAACAAACACACAATAAAATCAACAACAAATAATTCGAAGAATAGAAATTAAAATCAAATTAATTCCCCTGCAGAAAATTTAGATTAAAAATTAACTGCAAACGCATGATGTATGATTGTAGCACGTATGTGAGTACATGTCGATCCGCAGAGAATTGTATTGATTTTAAAATTTTCTACTCAATCAAATTAAACTAAAGTTGAGAATGTTGTTAACTACAAAAAATTGCAAAAAACTAACTATTACAAAAGTGAATGAAAACTATGAAATTAAAAGACAATTTAAAGATAAATCCACTCTCATGATCACATAAATCAACACAACATGAAATTATGATATCTCTTTTTGGTTATTAGTGAATTTAGTTGATGTTTTTATCATAAGTATGAAATATTTGTGCTATTAATTAGCCTAACATAAACCATCAAACTATAACACACCCAATTATCAACTCTCATGAAAATGATAATAAAATTAAAAATAAAATCTATTTTAAGCATAGCTTATTTACTATTGAATTAGTAACATAAACCATCAAATTTTGACTCTAAATCTACTTCCCTTACCAAAATCAATTAGTTAGATGATGATGTAAATTGTGTTTATATGAGTAAGAATAGCCTATATGTGATTAACATCATAGACTATCAAATTCATTAATAAACTTACATTAACATGAAACTTTTCATTAAGAACAAATAGAGAACATAAATGATCAAATTATGTTGAATCTACATGATTTAAGAGAGCTTCATTACCCCTAAATTGAAGAAGTTTAGCTTCTCATATTTGTTATTATTTCAACAAATGTAGATTGCAACATGAAACAAAAACAAGAGGAAAATGCAAGTTAAGTAAGAAGAGAGCTAAGTAAAATGAAAAGATAATTAATCTGCTTGCATAAATAAATAGATTTACACTCCTAACATGAAAAAAGAGAGCATGTAAGTAAAATGAGCATGAAAATAAATTGCGTAAAAAGAAAATTACATGAAAGAAGGTGCAAAAGCCATTAAAAAGAAAAGAGATTTTTTGTTTATTTTTTAGTCTAAAACTAAACTAACTACAAAAGGAGGCTAAGAGGAGGCTTAGAGCTTCATTACATGAACATATGAGGTATTTATACAAGCCTAAAACCCTAATCATATTTTTGGGGACTACCCAAAATACCCTTGAAGAAGTATGGCCACCAAGTTATCATTAGCATGAATTAATCCTCCATTAAGTGTGCATGTAACTTTAATGATCATTTAGCATGTGCATTAGCTCATAATTGTATATCATGGTAAGTGGATAGGTGCTGTCCTCCATCATTTATGAAATGATTTATTTCCATCTTTATTTTGTTTCCTAACTCTTGTGCATGCATATCTTCATGAAGGCTCTTCCAAAATTCAGTAAAATTCCTACAAAACAACATTAAAATATCCAAGTAAATTTTCTAAAATTAAATCATGACAAAAATGACCATTTTACTGGATGAATATATGATGATTTGAAAAAAATTGAAATTTGGGTTTAAACATGTTAAAATACCTTATGTGCTCATTTATTTAATTAAATTAGATTACATATAGAAGCAAAAATATGCACATTTACGTGCACATCAAACATCAAGTATATAACTTACATTTATGTACACAGTATCGGTACAAAGCAATAAACACGTGTGCCACCAGGACAGAACAATACATAATATATAGTACAGCACAGAGAACACAAAGTCAATCGCAACGATAACATATAATATAAATATATTAATGTTATACAATGCAATTCATATGTCAATTATATATATATATATATATGTATGTATGTATATATACACACACATATAATGAAACAATGTCAAATAAATATCATGTAATAATCCTAATATAGAACAACTCTAAGCCCAAAGAAATACAAGCCGGTCAAGTCGTCCTTGTACCTGAAATGTCTCGGACTGACCCGAGTATTATAAAATAACACACGGGTCATACTATGTCTAATCAAGGATCATAAGAAGGTGATACTGTATAAACAAGGAGGAATATGATACCGCTATTAAAGATACACAATACATTAGAGGGCATATCAAAATATATATATATGCATATAGAATAATCCTCAAGACATTAAATCATCCAAACATTTCAAATCCATATAATGATGTCATCACCCAATTAAAGAATATCAAATCAAAATTCATGTAAACATCAAATGGGTGAATCATACAAATCTTGAAATCACTATCAAATCCAGAAATACTCATCAATGATACATCCTTAAGTGAAGTCGGGCAGTAATAAAACAGTGCCCACTATCTCTCTCAATCTCATATTATAGAATATCAATATCAAATCAATAAAATCAATAAGGAAGATTTGAGCTAGCTTATAACAATATCCAAATATAATCAATAATAAGTAGTCAGTCCGCCTTTAAAAGATAGACCGTCTGCTAAGAAGGATACGAGGTTGACTATAATCTGAACACAGTCTCAGGTATAATCTCATCTATACATAATATATGTCTATCCGTTATCCACATACATCCACATATGCTAGAACTAGACGGGAGACTGACAACACGTCTGCTTTCTCTAGGAGCCACATGTAGTCCATATGACACGACTCCTACAGTCGTCGGTTACCATTACCTCTCCCCTCTCAGTATCATGACAATGATCTACCATAGGCTCAACAATATGTATCCTCTTCGGTCACGACTACCGACATGTGTCCCTACGGTAACTGATTGTCGGCCTATGCGACACAATGGGAAACCAACTATCTATCTTGTGATGCACATCAATTAACATAACAACAATAATGGTATCGCGGATCTGGGGTACGACCCCACGATCAGGCTGCCAGGGTGGATACTAGCTAATCTGGTTCACTCCCGAAACATAAGAAGAGTTGGACAATGATAGACAGACATATAATGTACACTATTATGGGCTAACAAGTAGCCTCCATACGCGCTCACCGTAGCGAGTCACACACAACATACTCAACATATCCCAATATGAGTGTCATCCATGAGCAAAAAATAACTAAATAAATATTACAACATCGTCTTATACCACCGCGTATTACTAGTCCATTTATTCAGTGCTCATATATCACACTCGCCCTTCTTTACTGTATATAAGGAGTCCAAAGAATAACCGAAAAAGTGTTATCGAAGTCTCATACCAAATGGTATCACTAAACCATTTATTCAGATTTCTCGCTACATGGAAGAAATGTCAATAAATCAAACATAAGGATGTCATCATCATATCATATGAAATCAAATTACATCAACGGTGAATCATTCATATTATTATATCAATAAGAATGAAATATCAAAATAGCAATATAAAATAGAATATTCAAACAAATATAAAATAAATAGTACTTAATAATAAATTATTCACAATATATAATTTATTAATTTTACATAACAAAATAAATACAAAGAGATGGATAATAAATTAATATTCGAGAATAACATTAAACGATTATCAAAACTAAATATAATATAATATTGGGAATAAATAACTAATTTATTAGTCTTGTATAAAATTAGCCAATTATTATATTTACTAATAACATTGCAAAACTCCTTTTAAATTCTCAAAATAGTTGTAAAACTGAATGTTACTTTTAAGAATCGTTTCATTTAATCCAAAACAATATACAAGAAAAGAATTAACAAAATTGTAGCATAGAATTATAAAAAAATACATGCATTCACACCCAAGTCACATCTACCAGAGATCACACGATGAGCCTACACCCATATATATTAATAGTTTATTGCACTTTTCACCAAACTTAACACCATAACCTTCTATTTACATTTGCACATAGCCAACTACATACACACAAACACCTACATCTGCAAACACATAGCCATGCACATATTATTCCACACACACTTCCCCAGGTACAAAATGCAGCAGCAACTGCCTAAATCTACACACACTCCTGCATAATTAACACACACTTGTACACCGACGCACGAGCAAACAAACACACACTGACCTTTCACATAGCACACTAATATATATGCACCCATTCACACTCGCAAAAATGCACATATAAATTCACGCATTCCACAAGAACATGCAAATATCACCTTCTGCTGTTGACATACCCATGAATGTCTAAACTAGAACACACACAACACAAATATATATATACACATATGTTTACGCACAATTGAACACACACATGCAGTAGAACAGCACACACTGATTCTACCCACATATACATTCAACTGCCCACACTTGCCAGCATTTACACACACATACATATACAAACACGCACATATATGTTACAGGGAAGGGAACACCTGCACAAATAATGTACATAGGAAGGAAGACACCCTCAAATACACTGAGTCGCACACGCAAAATAAAATAGAAAGCAGCAGGTATATATTTGTATGTACTCATCACACATTTAAAAATAATCACCCACATAAAAAAAAACATATTCACTCAAAATGCATACAGAAAAGAAATTTTTGAATGCCTAGGATAAGAATTACAAGCAAGAAAAACATGGTAATCACGCCATGCCAAGACATCATATGTTTCCAAATATTAGAAGATTAGACAAAGATTCGTGAGTTAGATTAACTCGCCTATAAAGCACAACTTCTACTTCCTTTATGAATCCCTTCACACGTATACACTCCTCCCTCACACGCACTAGAAAAAGCTCAGGCCAAAGATGCATATATTGACGAGAAGCAGATTTGAAATTTAGTGGTTTTAGGAAATTTTTTAAATTTGTTTTGAATCTTTAAAGTGATGGAATTTTGTTTTGCTTTTCACTTTTAAGAGAAGATGATGCCCCAGAGTTGTATGTGATTGATAATATGAAGATAAATAGAGAATTCTAGAAAGTGGAAGTGTTAGAAATTAAATTGGGCTTAAAAGATATGGGTTTGGGGTTTGTAATGTAAATATAAGGAAAATGTAAATATATTCATTTGCTTTTATTCTTAAACTAAATTTTATTTACTCTAAATAGTTATAAGTTTATACTTCTATTTAAGCTATCATTATTTCCATTTCTATCGCTTTTTTTAACAAATATTATTTACACATTTTAAATTATTTAAATTCAATTATCTTATTTTTCTACAATTTTAATCTTTTTATTTAACAATTCCAAAATCTATTTCCAAATTAATATCCAAATTCTAGGTTAAATAACTAAATTACTATATATTAATTTAAATTAGTTACCACTTAAAATCGGGTTGCTACAAAAAACATCAGGTATTTTAACTTCTTTAGGGAATTTCAACCTTTAACTACCATTCCTACCTTTTCCTCCACTTCATAGGGACCGGTCCATAAATTTTTGACGAGAGCTTGTTTGTTTTTTGAGTTTTAGCTGAAATTTGTCTATAGGGTTGCAATTAAAAATTAACCCAATCTCCAATATTAAAACTCCTATCTATTCTTTTGGCATCTTCATATTTTGTCATCCTCTCTCTTGCAACTACAAGATCATCTTTTAAGAATTAAACAACTAGGTCTTTTGAAAATAATTCCTTTTCCACCTGTAGTACTTTAGCTGTATAAGGCACATAAGATAGCAATGTAGGAGGGGGTATGATATATTGCTTAGAATAGGGTAGTGTTTGTGGAAGACTTCCAAGTAGTGTTGTACCGGTACTCTTCCAAGGTCAACCACTTGGATCATTGAAAGGGTTTATGGCATGAACACTACAAAACACGGTGGCTTTAGCGACGGCTAAAAAGCATTGTCGGCCGTCGCTGGCTATCGCTAAATAACCCGTTGCCACAGAGTAAAGCGACGGCTCCATCACCAATATAGCAACGGCTGGCGACGCCTTGCTGTACACGTGGCAAATTAGTTAATACCGGGATGGCGCCTCAAGTCGTTGCTAGTCGTCGCTAACCTGAAACCAAAAGGCTGTCGCTAGCCGTCGAAAATATTCAGAATTTTCAGTCTTCATCGTTTTCTGATTCAGACTCAGTCTCGTACTCTATCTCGTTTTCTTCTGTATTTTCAAATGCATCTAATAAAACATTCGATTCATCATTCAACGGCCCTAAATCAATGTCATCGTTTATTATTATTTATGTATTTGGTTCAAGATCCGCTTGATACGCTGCTTCATCGAATATTATTTCCGTCAAACGTAAACCTTGGCTTTGTTTTAAAAACAGCCGACCAATCCACTTTATCTCTTTTTAAGGATGGATATGGAGCAAAATAAACTTGTAATTCTTGCTTGGCTAATACGAAAGGATCATATTTATAGTAATGTGAGGTATGCTTTATTTCAATAAGCTTATTATCTTTGTGCACGTTGATTCCAGAACCAGGAACATGGCTGAACCAATTGCATTTGAATAAAAAAACTTTTTCTGCAGGTTCTACATAATATGTCAATTCTAGAACCTATGTTAAGACGCCGTAAAAATCTTTTATATGCTCATATGGATCATCACTACCTTTGTCAATTACACCGCTGTTATATGTTAATTTTTCAGCCCTGTAATCTTTCGTGCTGAACTTAAATCCATTGATGAAGAATATTGAATAAGTGTTCGCATTTCTTTTTGATCCGATCGCAAGATGTCGTAAACCTTCATCAATGACACAGTTTCTTGGATCATAAACGTAGTTCGAAAAACATTTAGCAAATTCTTTACTGAGATCGCCAGATGGATGCTTCCATGCTTCTTTACTGAGATCGCCAGATCGAAATGTTTCCATCCTTCTTCGTCAGATGGATGTATCAAAGTTCCTTCTTTCGGTGTTCTCACATTGTGCCATTGCATATGACATGCCGTAGTAGAAGATGCATATAACCTTTGAAGTCTGGGAGTGGTGGGTAAATAATGCATTCTCTTGTACCGAACTTCTTTTCCTTTCTTCTTTCTTGGTTTGTAACTTTCCTCGTTACATATTCTGCATTTTCTAAGGTCAACGTCATCTTTCTAATACAACATGCAACCTTTTACACATGTATATATCTTTTTGTACGGTAGACCGAAAGCGGGCATCAGTTTTTTCACTTTATAATGACTATCGCACATCAGATTATTGTGTGCCATGTGTCGTTTTGCAGCTTGTACAACTACTGTAAATGCAGCTTCTGTAAGGTTGAATTTTGATTTCGTAGTAATGTAATCGGCGGTTACTCATAGTTCGGTTTCACTTTTACAACCGTCCCACAACGGCCTCTTAGCAGAATCCAACAAATCATATATTCTTTTAGCTCTCACAGTCAGTTCTTCTTCGACATTTACGTCTTCATCGTCAGCTTGAATGGTAGGAAACATTGATCGTGCTGCATCTTCCACTATATTTTCTATCGGATTCGTCATAATATTATCGTCCTCTAACACTATAGGATTAGGGGTAGGTTCAACAAGTTCTCCATGACGTCCCAGAAATAATAATTCGACAAGAAACCATATTTATACAAATGTACTTCAATTATATATGGTTTCCAATGCTTCAAATGTTGGCACTTACTACACGGGCAACGAATTTCTTCGTTATTTCGATTACTAGATTTAGCGAATCTAATAAATTCGTGTACACCGTTATAGAAATGTTCCTTTATTGAACCTTTCCTACCGGTTCTGACTTCATACATCCAACTACGGTCGAGGAAATAATCAAACATTTTTCCTGATTTGAAAATATATGTTAGAAAGTTCAAGTAAACAATTCAACTGTAGGAATAAGTTTCAACGCTTCATAACTGTAAACACTTCACTATCGTAGAAAATTCAAATAAGCACTTCACTTTATTTTTTAATTTTTAGTTCATTGGTTTTTACTTTGATGGTCGGTCATCCTATTTCCCATTACAAACATAATAAAGTAATTACATTTTACGAATCATTTCAGATTAAACGATTCAACACAATTTCGGCAGCACCTCCCTTCTGTTCCTTGTATCGTACACAAATGCGTGTACACAAGGAATGAGAAGGAAGTGCTATCGAAATTTTGTAAACTGTTTAAAATAAAATGATTTATAAAATGTAATTACTTTATTATGTTTATAACTTGTCCAATACAGAGACAAATCCGACAAATATTGTATCAAATGAATATAGATGTCCGTTCTGTTAAAAAACGAATATCCATATAACGATCATATACAACACTTGTCAGACGGGGCCAAAAACTCTCTAAGGGATTAAAAAAATTAAAACACATTTTATAATCACTATTTTAACAACTTCAAAAACTATTTTATAATTCATTCAACTATTTATATATTTATTAATTAAATCTGAAAATTGAAAATGTATTTTGTAATTCATTCAACTATTCTTATATTCATTTCTTAATTTTTTTTACAAAATCAATTTCAGCGGAATATTTGTTGTTGTTATATTCATTTCTAAATTTATTTACAAAATCGATATTAGTACAATATTTGTTCTTGTTATGTTAATTTCTTAACATTCTATAAAATCAATTTTAGAAGAATATTTGTTGTTGTTATATTCATTTCATAATTTTATTACAAAATCGATTTCAGTAGAATTATTTGATGTTGTTATATTCATTGCTTAATTTTTTACAAAATCCATTTCACTAGAATATTTGTTGTTGTTACGCTCCTTTCAAAATTTAATAATTCATTCACACTTATCAAACATTGTACACTTATCAATAAGCATATTAATCAACAATTGCACACTAATATTGAAATTTAAATCAACCTTAATTTTTATTTACAAATTAAATAATCAAACCACTTATTAACTTCCATAAATCAACTAACATACCATTATCATCAACTAATACATAATAATCATCAATTTCAAATCCATAATCAACTAATTTTCTAAATAAGGATATTACTTTATTCCCAAATCAACCAATAAACTATTACCATCAACTAATATCAATTATTCTAACATATTCAAATCCATAATCAAATTATTTTCAGAAATTAAAGTTTAAAGATTATACCTAGATATTAAGAAATCGAAGAAGATGGAGGCAACGCAGCAGCACCGGAGGGCGACGACGGCTTTTGGAGGCTGTTGGCGTCGGTAGGAGGTGGTTGGAGGCAGTTGGAGGTGGGGGGAGGGGGGAATCGGCAGCAGGTTGGGAAAAAAAGAGGGAAAGTGAAAATGTTTTGCTCTCGGCCTGGCGGTATATTCCGCGTTTAGCAACGGCCGTCTTTTTTAGTCGTCACTAGCCTTCGCTTGCGACCGTCACTAAAAACTTTATTTTGAGAATTTGGAGTGAAAATAATCAATTTGTAATTTTATTTGGGTAGATGCAATAATATTAGAAATTAATGCCAATATTAACCATTTATTGATTTTTTTTTAAAAAGGGGGGGGGGAATGAATTAAATTTGTATTTTAGTAATATAAAAGATGGAATATGGTTTAAAAATAGTTTGATGATAAAATAAAATTGGAATGATTTATTGTAATTTATTTCACTAAGAAAATAATTTTTGAACATGTTATACTTTAAAAATGGTGTTTTTATACTAAAATTGTGTAAATTGTTAAATATTGTTAAAAATGGGGTTTTATTGTTAAAATTATCTTTTTATTGTTAAAATAAATTTTATTTTGTCACAATAACTATTTTATTTCAATACAATAGGATGTATGCATTTTATATGACTTTAAAATGAAGAAAAAGTATGAATATGGTGTTAATTAAGAGAAATATGCTCATATCCTTGTTTTTTTCTCTCTAAGTATTTTGCATATGGGCTTACTTGGGTAGAAACTTGATCCATTAGCCTCACTGGAACCTTCTGGCTGGAGAAACTTTGTACTGTACATAGTTTTCATTTTTCTCATCTTCACCAAATCAACTATTCGTTAAAACAAAAGAAAACAATGGCTCCTCTTTACTAAAAATCAATTTCAACTCATTTTTGCTGGAAATTAAAGAAGAAATCCACTTAAATCAAGAATAGAAAAGGTAATCACAACCAATACCTAAAGAAATTTCACCTAAATTCTTAGAACTTGAGATGATCTTGTCTATAACAAATTTTTCTTTGTTGTGCACATCTTGTTTCAGTTATTTCAAGTGCTTAGGGCTTCAATTCATCACCAAAGATCACAACTTGCCACTAAATTCGCTGCTAAATCTTTAAGGTGAGTGCAAGCTCACAAATTTGCTAGCTGAAAACGAATTTTGCCATAACATTTTCAATTCTTATCCAAATTCAATAATCTTAGATGTTCCGAAAAGCTTAGAGTTTGTTCTAAAAGTTTCATGTTTTGAGTTTTCTTAAATTTTGAAGTTAGTTTGGTCAAAACTGTGTTTGATTGTTGCATCCCGAGACCAAAACAACAGAGGTATTGAAATTCAGACCCCTGAATTGTTTTTGCCATAAACTTTTCAATTCTTATCCAAATTCAATAATCTTAGATGTTACGAAAAGCTTAGGGTTTGTTCTAAAAGTTTAATGTTTTGAGTTTTCTTAAATTTTGAAGTTAGTTTAGTCAAAACTGTGTTTGATTGTTGCATCCCGAGACCAAAATGACATAGGTATTGAAATTCAGACCCCTAAACTGTTTTTACCATAACATTTTCATTTCTTATCCAAATTCAATAATCTTAGATGTTTCAGAAAGATTAGAGTTTGTTCTAAAAGTTTCATGTTTTGAGTTTTCTTAAATTTTGAAGTTTGCTTGGTCAAAATTATGTTTGTTTGTTGCTATCCCGAGGGCAAAACGACAGCAACAATGATTGTTAATCTAAGAATTTTTTTGGCCGTATCTTTTGATCCGTAAGTCCAATTTTGGTGATTCTTTTTCTGATTTCAAGTTAAGAAAATCACCTTCAACTTTTATGTTTTGGATTTTGTCAAATTTCGAAATTTACATGGTTGAAAGTTCAATCTAAGGTCGTTGTCCCAAGACCAAAATGACATAAGTAGTGAAATTCAGATCTTAGAATTATCTTAGCCAATATTTGACGAGTTGAGACGTTCGAGATCTCCTATTATAGTAGTAATAATCTATGAGAACTGCTTATAGATGTTGTTTTACTCGCTGATGAGATGAGGCGAGTCTTGAGATGAGATTTTCCCCTTGCGGGAATTATGGTTTATGAGAAACCATTATGAGATTTATTTGCACTTGCCGATGATACGAGGCAAGATATATGAGTATTACGAGATTTCTGAGATTTGAGATTTTATTTTTATGATGTGGAGTTAACTAGCGGTTAGTAAACCGTTTAGTGCAAGCGTGTGGTATGGGACGCACATTAACACTTTTCGAGTTCCTTTCCGAGAGTTTGTGACACATCCACGAGTATGCTAGTGCTATAGACCTTCGGGTCATCTGAGTTATGTGACTTCGGTCACCACGAGTTATGTGACTTCGGTCACCATGAGTATGACCTTTGGGTCCACGAGTTAGGTACCTAAATTATAAATAGCACTGGACAAGAGTTTAACACGTGCATCATTGCTTTGACATTACAATCGGGGATCTGGCCAATCCGGGTTTTCTGAGTTTTTTTCTGAGTTTTATACGATTTCACCATTTTGAGATATTTTTGTTACATCGATAGCCTAGTGCTACATGAGATGTTATTTAAGGTGATTTCTTTTTTTATGAGATTTGAACTCTATCTTAAGTTCCATGAAATTTATATTGGAATTTTGATGAGTTTCTCTTATGACTTTTGTATGATTCCTTGCATTTGAGTTGAATGCCATTAAGTATGGATTTCTTATGCCGAATTAAACCTATTCATGCGACAACCCTTGGTGAACATATACCATGCATTGAGATTATACTATACTTGTACCCTTCCTTTATAGTTAAAGAAATAATTCCCTTATGCACTTATATTCCTCTTATCTTATACTAATATCAAGTTCTAGCTAGCCTGACCCGCGTATTTATTACTCGGGTCAGACCGAGTTGCAAGTTAGGTAGTTGGACTCTTAGCTTGCTTTACCTTTTGGACTTCACCATCGACTTGGGATATGGCATAGTTTTTGTGTAGTAGACTTTCTGTTGGGAACTTGTGATGTATATTTTCTTTTGTAGGGAATGTATGTATATATTGTGGTTGTATACCGCTAGTGGCATATTGTATTACATTTGATGTATGTATTCATATGTATCATTTCTGTGTTGCTGTTCTATGACTTGTAATTGATATAATTATTATGTTTTGTTTCTGAATTGATCCTATAACCACCATAGTAGTGTATTAGGTAGGAATTAAGTATGTCGAATAATTGAGAGGAAAAAAAAGTGCCAAAACCGACATACTTAGCTCTTATCTAATGCAAGACTATGATGATCGCCCTTAACCAGCCCTATTCTCCGCATTAGCAGACATAATTACTATGTAATTCTCCTTGTTAATGTGGGTCTCGGGGTGGGGCGTCACAACTCCAGTTTTGTAGTGAAAACACCTTAAATACCCTTTTAAAATTTTATTGGTAACTTCAAATTGCCCAACATTCTAGGGATAATAAGTTGATCACATCTTTAGTGAACATCCCTGTAATTTGAATAACTCCAGCAAAAAATATACTTGTAAAAATTATGTCTATGTCATTAATGGTGGAAGTAGGTAATCCATGTAGTTTAAATACCCCATTAAAAAACATATGCTACTTCTATTGCTGTATAAGAGTGAGCTAGAGGAATGAAATGGAAATACTTAGATAATTTACCTACAACTACATAGATGACAGTGACCTTCTGACTTTTGGGGAGGCAAGTGATAAAGTCCATGGTGATATCTATCCATATTTTTTCAAGTGTGGGAAGATGTTGTAGCAACCTTAAAATGTTGATATTCTCACTTTTATTTATTCGATACACTTCACATTCCTTTATAAAATTTTCTATATGCCTTTTCATTTTTTTTCCAATAAAGCATACACTTGATCCTCTTCTCTGTCCTCTTGATGCTAGAATGGCCATTGATGGCGTTGAGTGGTACTCATTGATAAGAATTCTGGTTAGTTCAAAGTTATGATGGTCAATAAGAATTTTCCCTTTGAAAAGTATTAGTCCATCAATTAATTTATATCTCCTAGTATCATGTTCTACCGCTTCCAGCTTCTTTGTAACTCGGCATAAAAAGTAGAGTGAAGCATGTTACTCTTTAACTCTTATAGCTAAGTAGCTTGTACTAGTGCGATGGCCATGCATTGTTTATATGGAAAAGCTAATCCTTCGTCACTTCTAAACAAGGAATTCATAACCATATTTTCTTTACCACACCTATATTCCACGATGTAATCAAAGTCATATAGCTTAGCCAACCATTTTCCTTGTATTTCAGTATGTAATCTCTAGGTTAAAAGGTATTTTAAGCTTTGATGATTGGTTCTAGTACTGAATTGTCCGCCTAACAAACATTGTGACTACTTTTTATGTATATGATTAAGGCTAACAATTTATTTCCATAGGTAGACAAACTGAAGTTCCTGCCTTGTAGTGCCTAACTCATAAAGGCAATGGGTTTATTTTCTTTTAAGAGAACTGCACCAATATTAACTCCACTAGCATCGCACTCATTAGTAGTTTTTTATTAAAGTCGGGCATGGTTAGTATCAAATGATTTATGAAGCAAAGCTTTATTTTGTCAAAGGCTTGAGTCATTCCATTTAAACGAAGCTTTGTTGAGTGAATTTGTTGGTGGCTTGGCTATTTTCGTATAGTTTCATATAAATGTTATATAATACCTATTATCCGAGTTTTTAACCCAACAGAATCCAAAAGAAGTCGAGACAACTTCATCGGGTCAGAATAGCACAAAAGCCAACCAAAGGGACCGGAACAAGAGGCCAAAGGAAGTTAAAGGAAAAAAGAAAGAAAGGTACTCCAAGGACATGGATCGCTAGCGATCCATGGTATTAACTCGTGAGTTTGTCGAGTTTCTTGCATCATGATTCAATCTATATTATAGGAATAATGAATGAGTTTGATGAGATTCCGAGTTAGTTACCTCAAGAGCAAGCATTTGTCTAGTCCAATCAACAGCTAAATACAAATAGCAAGTAAACCATCATAAAAAAAGCAACATGCCATAAAACTATATGAACAGCATCAACAAGGACAATAAAGGCTATTCAGAAGGTAGAGTCCAAAAATAGTCTAAGTATATGGATCGCTAGCGATCCATATCATTTCATCAAGTGGCAGCGAACTTCATGGAATAAGACAGAGGAAGGATACTAAGGAGTTGGCTTGCCTTCGAACATATCTTATGGATCGCCAGTGATCCATGCTTTTGGCTCGGGTCGCGGCAGAATTTCCACTGTCCCTTCCTATGACTCTTTGCAAGCATTTGTTAAAGAGGCTAGGCCTAGTAACACTCTAACCTCTATAAATACTCTCCTATCTTCAACATAAACTGGATCTTCAGACTGGTTGCTGAAACTCTATAGAAACTTTCTACACTCCTCTCCTTCGTCACAACAGTCATCCCAAGGGTTCACTGTGATTCTCCAGTGAACTCTGGCATTGGGAACTTGATCTAACTAGGGATATTCAATAACTTTGTAATCCGATCAAGTTTGTAACAGGAACCAGTCAATAATAAAAACTATAAAGTGGACGTAGGCTTCATTAATAGCCGAACCACTGTAAAAATCTTCTTGTCTTCTTTCTATTTCTACTCTTTTACATTTATTCTCTATGTTATTGCTCTATAAGAACAGGGATGGTGCTTTCACATTCTATCCAGGGTGTTAATCCATTTTTTGTTAACATTTTGGTGTTTTCACTGAGAACCCAACTCAAGGTCCAGATCTAGCTATCTACTTTGGAACAGATAGGTCCAGAAGTTAGATCCTCAATCTTTGCATGAAAAATCTGTTGCTTGGAATTAGTGACTCCGAGAAGGAAGAGGACTGCCTTTGGAATGTCCATAAGTGTAGTAGTAGCTGGAGAAGACATGAATCATTAGCAAACTAAATAAATGGTACCGGTGTAGGAGATCAGGTGCTAGCATCCTCCAAACAATGTGAACTCATTACAAGAGACTAGTTGAATAAAATGGTTAACGAAATCAACCAAAAAATGGAAAGCAGTCAGAAAGCTCCGATGGATTAGCTCAATGCTCTCTTAACCTTACAGTCAAATCCTACTCCAAGAACCATGGCTCAACCCGTAACTGTCATAGAACAAGAAAATTCTTCTATTTTTTGGCCTAAATAGAAGAAATGGGAAGCAACCGCAAATAAGGGTGACAACAGGAACTATGGGATTCAACCCAGAAGGAAATACAAGTACTCCGCTCGTCGCAAGGCAACCAACTTTGAACTTGAACCAAGGGGCAGAAACCCCACAAGAGGATATGTCCATGGACCTCTCCGACTCTGAAGATGGAGAACAATTCTATGATGATAAGTTGGAATAAAATGTAATGCATTCGATAATGCTAGAAATGTCAAAATCGCACCTGTCAAGCCAACCGCAAGCCAACGAGATCCTGAAGGAGTGGTTCTCCTAAAGATAGAAGAGCCTAGGCTTCATCCCACTCACCAAGACCATTTACAAATCCAAACACTTGGTGTAGTGACTGACAGTCGGCCCCAGGACTACGGGACATTAGAGGCATTTATCGCGGATATGGTTAAGTGATCGATGGACGAGAATAAAAATAGAAGAGATGATGAATAAGGATCCGTACCAAGTCGGACTCCCTTTATTGATGAGATCTTGAACGGGCGATATCCGGAAAAGTTGATGATTCCAACTATTCCATTCTATGACGAGACAAAAGATTCAAAACCCCATTTGTATAAGTATAGTTAGTACATGGACGGAGCAAATGCCTCAGAAGCTGTTCGGTGTAAATGTTTTCCCATTTTCCTGGAAGGGTCTGCTTCCATGTGGTTCACTAAGCTTTCACTGAAATCCATCTCTACTTTCGACCAACTAGCCACTTGATTCCTTGGTCAATTCAGGCTCCATACTGCGCAACCTAAAGATGTGATGTCCTTATCCGGACTATTCTAGGGACGAAACGAATCGCTGAAGTCTTTCATGAACCAGTTCAATACTATAGTAACAGAGGTGAGCAACCCAAATGAGGACATGTTTTTCATCGCTTTCGTCCGAGCCAGTCACCCGAAACTAAATTTGAAAAGTGGATCAAAATGAAGCAAGCCAATACTTGAGATTGGAGGAGGCGCAGAAGCTAGAGAGGAAGTCTATTGGCATGCAACCAATAAACATCGGGCAGAGTGATGTGGCGATGAATCAGAATACAAACGGTTCCAAGGCTGCTGAAGGAACCACAGGGACGGATGGCAATCAAAAAAGGAAGAATCAAAATTCCAATAAAAGAAATGGAAACAATAAAAGGTTTCGGGCTGGAAGACTACACCTCTCTCAACGATACACCGGAAAACAACTATTTCGTGACACAGGGGACCGAGGAATATAAGAAACCCCATAGTAAGGAAGCAACCGAACAAAAAAAGCGCCCATGGAAGTTCTGTCACTTCCACAAGACGCATAGTCACAACACAAATGAATGCTGCCACCTAAAGAACTTGACTGAAGAGCTAATTCTGGAAAACAAGTTTCAGTAATATGTGAGAAAATCACAAAATCATGACCATCCCGTAGCTCCTCAAGCCCCTAGGAATCAAAGAAACCAAGTCAAAACCAGTAAAGAAGGATCAAAGAGAACTAACCAAAGACTCATTATTGGAATGATATCTAGAGGCCCACATCCTGCACATAGAAGTTGGGGAGAGACAGAGTTGTATGCAAGTTCCTAAAAGCACGCTCCGAAGGAATTGTGTCTCATAACTGCAGATGGAGCTCCAACCAAGAAGCAAAAAACTTTGAATGATGACATTGTATTCATAAATCGAGATAATGAAGGGATCAAAGCTCCAACTCTCGATCCAATGGTGGTGATAGTAGGAATCAGACCCGCTCTAGTTCGATGAGTATTGGTCGATGCAGCAGTTCTGTCAATATTCTTTTCAAACGAACCTTTGAAAAAACGAAGATCGACATAAAAAGCGTGTCTACATGCCAAAAAAAATCCAAGGGTTTACTGGAGAACCCAAACAACCAGTAGGTACGATTGACTTGCCAGTGGAACTTGGAGAGGGTGATCGAAGAGTCACCCTAATTTAGGCTTTCGTAATTATGGACAAAACTTCAACGTATAACGCCTTCTTGGGACGACCTGCCTTAGCTGATTTCAGAGTCGCTCTGGCCTAATGGGGCCTTACCACGAAGTTCCCAATGGCAAACAGAATCAGGGTGGTCAAAGGAGATTAATGCGCCACCAGAGAATGTTACATTGCTGAGTTACACTAAAAGGAGGGAAAAGAGGAAGGATGTAGGGAGAACTCTCCATATTCATGAACCTTCTGAATAGCAACTACAGAGCCACCCCTAGCTCAGTGACCATAGCTGATTCAATAAGGATTTGGACCCAAGAAAGAAGAGTTCGGGGGAGGATCGGGCAGCACTGGTAGAATTAACGGTGTCTGTCCCAATCGATATGGATGATCCAACAAGAGTCTTGAAAATTGGATCGTACCTTGGAAACAAGATGCGGTCGGAAATTTCTAAATTTCTTCGCACCAACTTGGATGTGTTCGCTCGGACACATTCAAATATTTGTGGGATATCACAAGAAACCGTATGCCACGCGCTAAACATTGATCCCAAGTTCACACCAGTAAAGCAAAAGAGACACAACCTGGGTCCTGAACGACCCAAGGCGTTAAGAGAAGAGGTGGACAAGATAATGGCCAACGACTTTATCCGTGATGCAACTTATCCTAAATGGGTATCGGGTTGGAACTAGACCACCCCGTAGCGGAAGTTATAGGTGAATCTCAAAATTTTACTCTATTGGATCTTTATTGGGCATATGAAGTCTAACTGAATTAGAACATTTATAAATTTCATTTAAATAAAATCATTTATTTTATTTAAATTCAAATATATTAAAATATGAAATTAATTTTATTTGATTTAGTTTATACATAAATGTATCATATACATATATGTGTGAGTGCATGTGTAACATAATAATCCGTGAAAGGTATAATATGCCCATATGTAGATGTTGGGATTTACATCGCAACAAACATATTAGCTCATTTTGTATGTCATGTATGTTGTCTAAATATGTGCATGTATATGTGTTACAAAATACACACACACACATATGTATGAATAAATATATTATATATAATATATGAACATAAAAGATTTATATATAGAAATATATATATATATATATATATATATATAGAAAGAGAGAGAAAAATTATTAAAAATTATTTGTAATTCAAAATTAACTTAGTTTTGCAAACATAATAATTTTAGTATTTTAATTTGTATATATTATGAATAAAATAATGTTTTCATCCATAAATAATTAACATAAAATAATCTATTGATGAAAATTCAACTTTTACAATTTTTGAAAATCTAGGATCATAAATTAGAGCTTAGAAAAATTATGAAGATTTTTCAAAGTTGAAATATTATTTTTAAAAATAAATACATTGATTTTGGCAATAATTATTCAATATAAAATAATATATTATTAAAAATTCAAAATTTAAAATTTCAGAAATTCTAGGATCATGAATGAAAGGTTACGAAAAATTTTGAAGAATTTTTCAATTAAAGTATTATTTTTAATAAATTATAAACAGTTTTTCTGAAATAATATTAATTATAAAAATAATAAAATTTATTTAAAAATTCCTAAATTTTTTCTATATGTTTCTGAAATGATATAATATTTTAAAAAAATATAAAATTGAATTTTTAATGTAATAATTATTTTATACGTAATAAACAATTCAAAAATTCAATAAGTGGTTATTTAAAAATATGAATATATGTATGATAATTAATTTTTGAATTTTTAAATTCATATTATATATAAATAAGTGTACTAAATTTTTTAAATCATATATATATCTTATATATGAATATATGCTATTATGAGAGAGAAATATACACTAATATATATATATATATATATATGAATTTACTAATAAATATATATAAAACAATTATTAATGATAAAAATTGATTTTCTACAGTAAACAACATTTGTCTATACATAAATCAAATAGTATAATAAACAAATTATGCACATAACCAAACTGATTTGTGACAACTACATCTACTTACAAAATCTCACCTAACTAAACATATAATAGCAATATATTTAAACAGATATGAAATTACTCATTATAGGATCATAGAATATAATTTAATTACTGTAATATGAATTAAAATTAACAATTTAATGATGCCTTTGAATCCACGTTGAAGCAATGACTTTCCTTCCTTTTATTGTTCTTGATTCGTCAGATTGCAAGTCCGGAATCACCGACCTCTAACTATCGAATAACATTATTTTAATTTGAAATAGAATTGAGAATTTTGGAATGGATTGAGAGCTATGTTTTAACCAGCAATGTAGAAGGTAATGGCGGTCAAAAAAAGATAGCAATTCTTTTTAGAGATACATACATACATACATACATACATACATAGATATATATATATATATATATATATATATATATATATATATATAGGGTTGTATCAGAGAGAAACGAGGAAAACCTTTTTACCCATTCTCACTTGATCTCAACCCATTATCTCCAAGCCATTTCCCTATGTTTTAGCCACCCCTAGACCTTCCCAAAACCGAAATTTTGTAGCCCTAATGATGGGCCTTAAACTCATCTAAGCCCAAGCCAAAATACTATTCAATTAAATCTAATTTAATCGCTTGTCGATATTGTATATCGATCGATATATTTATAACTATTATAAATATATATAACATTATTTATTTCTCCAATCATATTCAAAATTTATAATTAATATTTCATTAATATTAATTAATTTAATTAATTTATAACAATTATAAACTAATTAAATCGTTCGGTCTTAAGAGAATTAATCATTTCGGCTGTGTAAGTCTTGGGTGTAAATTTGGTCAGCGATTAACATCGAACTATTCTAATGTTAACGTTCACACGTCACTTAGCAGGTGGTGTGACATTATGGCCAAATTTATCGCTTACTCATTGTCGGTAAAATCCAATTTTAGTTTAATAAGCGTTACCCGGTTGTAACATTTGTTTACACCAATTCTCTTCGTCAAAACTATATCACTTTGGACTTATGGAATTTGGTAATGGTCAAAATTCCAACCTCATCCACATTCAACTTTATAGTCCAAATACAAAGTCCTTGATTCAATAATAACAGTTATTATTAACCGAAATGCTCTAGCTAGAGACTTTGACTTTGAGTTGACTGTTATACTAACCACTTATAACTGAGGAGACGAATCCTCTCTTGAATAGTGCTTCACTTCCAATACTTCCACTCAACCCAATTATAGTCACTCGATGGACGCATGCCATGATTTGGCTATAATCAAAGCAGAGCTTTCATATTGAAGATCCAAATTATTCTCAAGTCGAAAGAACTGTGTAAATCAGTCACATCGGTATTTTCTGTTTGACCTTAGTTATATTAACCAACAGAAAACTATAGAGTGAGTCGTTCCATAGTTATCCAATAACTATTAGTATGTAACTCCTAGGTGCCCCCAGCAGTCATGAGTAATACACTGTCCAATATTTGGAGAGCGTTACGTACTCCAGGCTCAACGGATACATCGATATCTAGTCTCGATGCATCTTGACTAGGAACATTTAAAATGGTATATTTGTTTCGTTGTGATAAATTACTCACGGTTACAATACTTTGTAACTAATATCACAAAATATACCATTTATGGATATTTCTATTAAATATACTTTTAATTAAGTTAATTAATTAATATAATCACATTATATCAAGTATATAATAGGAAGAAAATACCTTTTATTTCGAACAAGATTGGTCAATGAGTTAGATATATGTAACAAATTACATAATTGCCCCTAGGGCATACCCCTAGCTCTATCAATCTCCCACTTACACTTGGGGTCAATTATGGAATCTAATTCCAACTTCTCCAATCAGTTTTCTCAAAAGCAGTTAGGTCGGTCTCTTTGTGAATGGGCATGCTAGTATGTTTTAATTATCTACTTTGTCGATTAACTCTCTCTAACACCGATAAACTGCCTTTATCATATGGAACGATTCGAAGTATGTCTTTCGACTTCTAGTAAGCTTTAAGTTCTATGATGACCAATTTCATGACATTGTTATCTTATAACAATATTATGGGATTCTCAACATTTGGAATCACCTTTGACTCAATTATAAATTTGTGCATTTATATCCATATACATTGGTTTATTGTAGCGCTATTCAAGTTAATGTTCTCAACATTTCGTTGAATCGACCATAATCACTTTTATTTTGAAACATTTTCAAATTAAAGATTTTAACTTGAATTTTATTATTGACATGTTATACTCAATATCACTTATAAAAGTTTGTGTCCAAACGTTCCATCATAACGAGTTCGTTGTTTCTATAAACAATTCTCTAGTATTTCATAAATATGCGAGAACGCCTCAAACAACCATCTAGTGATATCAATTTGGATTTTATATTTGCTCCATGTATCAAATACATTAAAAAAACACAATATCGTACACAACATAACCTGTATGATAATTCCTATTGGTAATGCAAAAGGAATCCAACTTACATGTTCTCTTTTTAATAGGGTGCTCTTGTATATCGTTTTGGGACAATCCCTATATCTTTTATACTCACCATAAAAGACATCATTTACAATCCAAAATTGAGTATTAAAACAACTAAAGTTGTTTTAATACAAGCACATTGTTAAAATCAACAACGTGTTGTTTACTTATAGTTCGGAAATATCAATGTACCTTTTAACGTTCTTTCTTATGAACACACGCTTTCTCTACAATTTGATTGAAAATCAAACTATTTGATATTTATATCAAAATACTTATTCAATCTTGATGCTTATAAAATGATACATTCGTATCATTTCTTGGATCATATCCAAAGACTCACAAACCCAACATCGCTCCCACTGACTTCGAGGCCTTTTTGGTTAATATGTGTAAACGGCTTACTCTAAATCATTATATAGAATTTTCTGGTTCAATACATAAGTACCAAACACTAAGTCTTATCAAGCGATAATTTTTTGAGTAAATCTAAATTAACTTGAGCATGTTGAATACCGAATCTGTTATGCTAATTTCAACAATTGAAATTTGCGATATTATTCTTATCAACATTGCTCATTTAATTCCAACCACATTAGTTATTCCAATAAAGACACAACCTTGGCTGATGGATCACATCTCTTTGGTTACGACCACCAAAATCATATTTTGATAGCGTACTTGGAATTCTTTCAGAATTGTGCATCATACCATATAGAATCAACAATCTTAATGGTTTAATTGAACAACCGAGGGTAATGTATATTTTCGACATTAATAAGAAACTCATAGTTTCTCTTTGATGTACGAGAATACTTATTAGACATTCTAATGCTATGTGTTCATTTAGGTTAGTTAATTTCACTTCATCTCATATAATCAGTTCTATCTATGGATCAGATCCAATTCCATTTAACTACCAAAAATTTCTCAAAGAAATTTCTTCACAATGAAGTTGATATATCTTGAAACAACAAGTGTTTCTTAGTGCAAATAGAATTGGGATTCATAAACGCTTTATGAACCTTTCTATTTATAAAACTGATTTTAGTTTACAAAAATTATGTTCAAAAAATAAATATGTCATTTGATGACAGACCTTTCCAAAAAACTTTTTGGAGATTCATACAAGATCCCTCATGAACAATTATTATGTGCAATCTTTCGACTCGCACAACCTGCCAACTCCTTGGCCTAGGATATGTTGGGATTTCTTACAAACCCTTATTTGTATGATTTTGTAAATGTTGTTTAGATGAAATAATATCAACCTTGTGTACTACTCTTAAGTACATGACCATATAGAAAGAAACTAACTCAACTTCATTCACAATTAATTGTAAATTGTCCAACAATGTCTGGTTACTCCTTATCGATGCATCATTATGTATCACATGGAGGAGTGACTTTTGAGATTGAATCTATATTCATTTTAAGGTACATTTGGAAGTCTTTCCAATATACTCACTTATTCGACCAAATCAAATCATTTTATTATATTTCATGTTATTTTATTTACTTTTCTTTTATATTCTATGATTTTATCATAAACTTACTACATGTGTATCTAATACTCATGTACATGTTGGTAATAAATCATCGATGAATATAAAAAAGTATGTGGAACCCTTTTGGTAATAAAAGACTTGTAATTGCATACATCAATATGTATTAATTTAAAAAGTTCATCTACTCTTATGATGCTTCCACTGAATGGGTGCATAGTCATTAATTGTTTGAGATTCAATTAACCTGTATCATATGATTCATAATCATATAGTAAAATTATTTCTCAAAACTATGACTTAGTCTATAATTCCAAAACAACTGTAAATAATATTAGACACATATGTAGTTTTTGTTGCATCACTTTTACTATGAAAACAAATTCCATAATACAGTTCTATTTCATAATGAATATTCATAATACTTATATTAAAATATAGCTATATCTATTTTTCAGTCAATACCAAAATTAAACATTATTTCAAAAATATTGTTTGGTACATTTTACAAAAACAATTTTCGTAATTTGATGCAATCATTAGGTGATATATAGCATGATCCCATTATTTCTGCAATTACTATAATAGCGTACTAAATTTAGAGGTCCACCATTCACTTAATATTGTTAATATTGTTTACTTATTTCATATGCTGCAACTAGTTTACAGTGGAGAGTTCTTTGATCAAATATCTTGAATTCAAAGAAACAAATGTAATAGAAAACAATTTTCTATATGAAAATACATTTTGGAATATAAATCATATTTCATATTCCAATATTAGTATCAATTAGTATTACAATTCTTGTTTCCAATGTTTCTCTATGAAGCAGAAGTGACTATTCATTCTCTTCATTCTAACTTTACCTTAAATTATATCTATCCTTATACATTCGTTTTTCTTTCAAATGGTAAAACTATTCAAAAGAAAACCTTGCTACAATATCATAACAAACTTTTTACAAAAGATCATTCGAATATTCTTAACATTTAAGACATCAAATATGTTGCACTTTATGTAAACCGATCAAGATGACATTTCAACGATCGAGTTCTTAGATGTATCTTGTTGTTTTTGGTCTTGTGTTACATTAACAAAATATGATCCTTTTGAAATCATTCAAGTTGAATACATTATCTTAAAATACTGTTTATTCGCTTACTTCGAATGAACTAACTTCATCGAAATATTGTACCCCACTAATTATGACTATTCACCATATAACATTTATATGTGAAAGTACATGGATCAAATATCCATAGTCTTGAATTGCATTTAGAGTTCAAAAATTCATAAAATGCAATACACGGTCTAAACCAAATAAACATATAAGTGACCAACTTACGAATGTATTAAGTAGTTGAAATTAAGCACTTGCATGGGTATAGAAACATTATATAACATGCAATTAGAATTATTAGTAAGTATATATTATATTTCTATTTGTCAACTTTCAGTTCAGTTTGTTTATATATGTTAATTGACAAACGTTTTATCAATCATATTAAATGCACAAATTTATCATTGTAGATAAATATAACATTATATAGCATATGTTCTTAAATTTTAGAAAGGTTAAATGTTACCATTTCATTTTCTAATATGGCTCCCACTAGTCTTTTATGTTTCTCTAAACCCTAAGATGAAACATAAAAGTCTTACAACTTCACTAGTGGGTGTTAGGACTCGTTTGTTTTGGTATTCTGACCTTGAGTTTGCTCAACAAATCATATCCCTACAAACGATGGATAACTCCTTATTGGTTGTATCACATACAACTCCTAATCCCTTTTTCCTTATTCTAATCTCATTTCGACCTTGAGTTTGCTCAACTAATCGAAAGAGATTATTCACTCATACCTACCATATCGTGATGGCCTAAGTATAGTATATGTACCTTAAGTTTGCTCAACAAATACATATAGTTATCTTACCTCATCTGTTCAATATATTAATAATACTACGCATAACATCCCTAGCTGAGTTTGCTCAACAACTAAGGAGTATGTAAGTAATTTATTAATATATATATATGGTAGAGGATAACATTATATTGAAGATTCATAATCTTCAATATATATATTGAGTGATATCAACTTATAGAATAATATATTTCTTATGAAATACCCCGACGATTCAAGTGTCAAACACATCAGAAATCATGGTATATGTACACTTACATATGTATTTATTTCTGAAGTCTATTTGGGTTTCTTTAATGTTCCACATTTAGTTTATATACATATCATATAACTTTTATTGTTATATAACTTTTATATTTCATATTACTTATATGATAGTCTTACGTATAATATATCATTAATTAAATCTTATCTAATTAATTTTAATCAATTAACTCTTTAATTAATTTTAAATTAGTATTCCAATATAACTTTTATATTGGACATCTACTATAACATTTATAGTGTATACTATAACCTTTATAGTGTAACACACATATATCATATATATGTGTATTTTATTTAATTAATTAACCTTTAATTAATTTATTCAATTAAACAATTTTTATTAAAATTTATTAATTTCAAAATTTATCTTGTATACATACATGTATACTTATATTATCTTAAACATTTTAAAATAACATAATATATATCAACATATGTAATACATGCATATATGCATTAACTAATTAACATATTTAATTAATTTATTTTATTAATCTTATTAATAAATTTAAAATTTGAAATTATTATATAAATATTTTCAAACATTTTGAAAATATCATTGTCCTTTCAAACATTTTGAAAACTTATGTAGTATTATAATTTTTATAATAAACATGTTTTATTTTAAATTTAACCATTAAAATTTAAAATCTTTAACATTAATTTTCAAAACGTTTTTGAAAATTAGCCCAAGGCCCAAATTAAGTTGGGCCTTTTCAATTAGGGACAACCTTTGGGGTCACTTCACCTTTCGGGCCAGGTCGGTAACCAGGTAGGACATGGTACTTGATTACCCATTTCCAATCCTAGACATTACCTTTCTAAACACCGTACTAAGTGGGCAAGCGTAATTAGTTAGCCTTAATATGACTAAAATAGACCGCATAGGCTATTGGGCTCTAATACCATTGTTGGAACTGGACCAGCCCTTAGCGGAAGTTATGAGTGAGTTTCAAAATTTTACCATATTGGATCTTTATTGGGCCTATGAAGTCTAACTGAATTAGAACATTTCTAAATTTCATTTAAATAAAATCATTTATTTTATGTAAAATTCAAATATATTAAGATATGAGATTTATTTTATTTGATTTAGTTTATACATAAATGTATCATATACATATAGTGTGAGTGCATGTGTAAAATAATAATCCATGAAAGGTATAATATGCCCATATATAGATGTTGGGATTACATCGCAACAGACATATTAGCTCATTTTGTATGTCATGTATATTGTCCAAATATTTGCATGTATATGTGTTACAAAACACACACACACACACATGTATGTATAATATATTATATATAATATATGAACATAAAACATTTATATATAGATAAATATATATATAGAAAGAGAGAGAACAATTATTAAAAATTATTTATAATTCAAAATTAACTTAGTTTTGCAAACATGATAATTTTAGTATTTTAATTTGTATATATTATGAATAAAATAATGTTTTCATTCATAAATAATTAACATAAAATAATCTATTGATGAAAATCCGAATTTTACAATTTTCGAAAATATAAGATCATAAAATAGAGCTTAGAGAAAATCTGGAGATTTTTCAAAGTTGAAATATTATTTTTAAAAACAAATACAATGATTTCGGAAATAATTATTTAATATAAAATAATATATTATTAAAAATTAAAAATTCAAAATTTTAGAAATTCCAGGATCATGAATGAAAGGTTATGAAAAATTTTGAAGAATTTTTCAATTAAATTATTGTTTTTAATAAATCATAAATAGTTTTTTTGAAATAATATTAATTATTAAAAATAATAAAATTTATTGAAAAATTTCTATATTTTTCTATATGTTTCTGAATGATATAATATTTTTTAGAAATATAATATTGAATTTTTAATGTAATAATTAATTTTATATAATAAACAATTCAAAAATTCAATAAATGTTAATTTAAAAATATGAATGTATGTATGAAAATTAATTTTCGAATTTGTAAATTCATATTATATATAAATAAGTATACTAGATTTTTTAAATCATATATATATCTTATATATGCATATATGCTATTATAAGAGAGAAATATACACTAATATATATATATATATATATATATATATGAATTTATTAATAAATATATATAAAACAATTATTAATGTCAAAAATTGATTTTGTATAGTAAACAACATTTGTCTATACATAAATCAAATAGTATAACAAACAAATTATGCACATAACCAAACTGATTTGTGACAACTACATCTTCTTACAAAATCTCACATAACTAAACATATAGTAGCAATATATTTCAACAAATATGAAATTGCTCATTATAGGATCATAGAATATAATTTAGTTACTATAATATGAATTAAAATTACCAATTTAATGATGCATTTGAATCCACGTTGAAGCAATGACTTCTCTTCCTTTTACCGTTCTTGATTCGTCAGATTGCAAGTCCGGAATCATCGACCTCTAACTATCAAATAATATTATTTTAATTTGAAATAGAATTGAGAATTTTGGAGTGGACTGAGAGCTATGTTTTAACCAGCAATATAGAAGGTAATGGCGGCCAAAAAATGTTAGTAATTCTTTTTAGAGATACATACATACATACATATACATACATACATTCATACATATGTATATATATATATATATAGGGTTGTATTAGAGAGAAACGAGGAAAACCTTTTTACCCATTCTCACTTGATCTTAGCCCATTATCTCTAAGCCAATTCCCTATGTTTTAGCCACCCCTAGACCTTCCCAAAACCGAAATTTTGCAGCTCTAATGATAGGCCTTAAACTCATCTAAGCCCAAGTCAAAATACTATGCAATTAAATCTAATTTACTCGCTTGTCGATATTGTATATCGATCGATATTTTTATAACTGTTATAAATATATATAACATTATTTATTTTTCAAATCTTATTCAAATTTTATAATTAATATCTCATAAATATTAATTAATTTATAACAATTATAAACTAATTAAATCGTTCGGTCTTAAGGGAATTCATCATTTCGGCTGTGTAACTCTTGTCGGTAAATTTGAATTTATCGCTTACTCATTTTCGGTAAAATCCAATTTTAGTTTAATAAGCGTTACCAGGTTGTGACATTTGTTTACACCAATTCTCTTCGTTAAAACTATATCACTTTGGACATATGGAATTTGGTAATGGTCAAAATTCCAACCTCATCCACATTCAACTTTATAGTCCAAATAGAAAGTTCTTGGTTCAATAATAACAATTATTATTAACCGAAATGCTCTGGCCAGAGACTTTGACTTTGAGTTGACTTGAGTTGACTGTGATACTAACCACATATAACCGAGGAGACAAATCCTCTCTTGAATAGTGCTTCACTTCCAATACTTTCACTCGACCCAATTATAGTCACTCGATGGACGCCATGCCATGATTTGGCTATAATCAAAGCAGAGCTTTCATATTGAAGATCCATAATATTCGCAAGTCGAGAGAACTGTGTAAATCAGTCATATCGATATTTTTTGTTTGACCTTAGTTATATTAACCAATAAAAAACTATCGAGTGAGTTGTTCCATAGTTATCCAATAACTATTAGTACGTAATCTCTAGGTGCCTCTAGCAGTCATGAGTAATACACTGCCCAACAATTGGAGAGCGAATTGTACTCCAGTCTCAATGGATACATCGATATCCAGTCTCGATGCATCTTGACTAGGAACATATAACACGGTATATTTATTTCGTTGTGATAAATTACTCACGGTTACAATACTTTGTAACTACTATCACAAAATATACCATTTATGGATTTTTCTATTAAATATACTTTTAATTAAGTTAATTAATTAATATAATCACATTATATCAAGTGTATAATAGGAAGAAAATACCTTTTATTTCGAACAAGATTGGTCAACGAGTTAGATATATGTAACAAATTACATAATTGCCCCTAGGGCATACCCTTAAATCTATCATATCTAACCCGATCTTAGTCAAAAAGTCAAATGGGAAGTGGAAAACATGTATAGCTTACTCAGAATTAAACAAAGCTTGCCCGAAAGATAGCTCCCCTCTGCCCAGAATAGATCAGCTTGTGGACGGAATGGCGGGACATAAACTGCTATCATTCATGGATGCATACTTAGGGTACAACTAAATCCTAATGCACGAACCTAATCAAGTATACACCAGCTTCATCACCAATCTGGGACTATACTGCTATAGGGTAATGCCATTCGGTTTAAAGAATGTTGGGGCAACCTACCAAAGATTGGTAAATATCACGTTCAAGCGTCAAATCGGGAAAACCATGGAGGTTAATGTGGATGACAAGTTGGTCAAATAGCGAGTAGCTGCCAATCAGCTGGATAATCTCACCGAAATGTTTGAAATACTCCAGAAGTATGGAATGAAACTCAATCCACTCAAATGTCACTTCGGAGTAGTCTTTGGAAAGTTCTTAGGATTTATAGTAAGTTCTAGGGGCAATGAAGAAAATCCAGAGCAAATAATTGCACTACGAGAAGTCCAAGCCCTGAAGAACAAGAAAGAATTGCAAAGCTTGAATGGGAAGGCTGTAGCATTTGGCCAATTTATCTCAAAAGCCATCGATAAGTGCATACCATTCTTTGATGTATTATATTAAAGAAAGGAAAGAAAAAGTTCGAATGGAGTGAGGCATGTCAAAATGCATTTGAAGAATTGGTGTGACACATGGAAGCCCGCTAATCTTATCAAAGCCAATGAATGGAGAGGACATGTTCATTTACCTAGTAGTCTCACCTCATGCTTTGAGCACTGCCCTTGTGCATGAAGAAGCGAAAATCCAGCGACCCGTATACTACATTAGCAAGCGGTTTACCAAAGCCGAGAAAAATTACCCAAAGTTGGAAAAGCTAGCGTATTGACTCCTGATCGCGTCTAGGAAGTTACGACCGTATTTCGAAGCAAATCCAATCAAAGTAATGACTGATCATCCTTTGAAGAAAGTACTATACTGACCTGAAACTTCCGAACGACTTCTCAAGTGGAACATCGAACTGAGCTAATACATTACCATCCGAGGCAGGTTATCAATGGGCAAGCCCTAGCAGTTTTCATCGCCGAGTTTACCATATAGGATGACGAAGAAGAAACACCGTCAAATGTAGAGACATAGTGGAAACTTTTTGTTAATGGTGCATCTAATAACCTCTGTTCAGGAACAGTAGTACTGCTTAAAACCCCCAAAAGGACAATCAATTTGCTACGTCTTACGCTTGGAATTCCCCGCAACAAATAACGAAGCGGAATACGAAGCATTGGTAGCAGGTCTAAAAATTGTAAAAGAATAAAATCCGTTCACATCTACAACAAATCCTAGCTAGTTGTCTGCCAGGTAAAAGGCGAGTACCAGGCTCGAGGGGAGACCCTCATGCCATATCTATCTAAAGTACAAGAGTTGATAGGCGACATAGAACATTATACCATAACTCGCATTCCACGGGAGCAAAACACCAAGGCTGATTACTTAGCTAAACTGGCAAGCTCCGGAGAAACTTAATTGTTGGGACTAGTCCCGGTTGAGACTCTGACTGCCCCAAGTATAGAAGAAATGGATGCCAACTGGATCCTCTAGACCACTGCCGAACCGGAAACATCAATGACGCCAATCAAGGACTACTTACTTATAAGAACCCTTCAAACTGACCGGAATCAATGGAAAAAGCTTCTCCAGAAGACACCACGATTCGTAATACAGGATGGAATACTCTATCGAAGAGGATTCTCCACTCCCTTCTTAGATGTCTTACCCAAGATGAAGCTCGATGGATCCTGAGGGAAGTGCACAAAGGAGAATGCGGAGACCATATTGGGAGGCAAACCCTTGCAAAGAAAGTTCTTCGGTATGGGTACTTTTGGCCAACAATAAACCCCGATGCAGTAGACTACGCTAGACGGTGTGATCGTTTCCAAAGATTCGACAAAATTAAAAGAATTCCTTCAACATAGCTAACGCAGATGATCAGCCCATGGCCGTTTGCAATATGAGGAATCGACTTGATTGGCGTATTGCCAATAGCTAAAGAAGGGGCCAAATACGCTGTAGTTGTTGTTGACTATTTCACGAAATGGGCCGAAGCGGAACCGTCGGCAACCATTACCACAAAAAAAGTCATTAATTTTTTTTACTAAATACATTATTTGCAGGTTTGGTGTGCCGTAGAAAATTATCACTTATAATAGGACCCAATTCAAAAGTGCTGAGTTCAAAGACTTCTACAAACGCTTTCGAATTGAGAAGAGTTTTTCTGCAATCGCTTATCCGCAAGCAAACAGGCAAGTGGAAACAATAAATAAGATCATCAAGTTCACTACCAAAAAGCGGCTAACAAAAGCAAAATGGAACTGGGTTGATGAACTTCCACTCTTACCATGGGCTCACAGAATGACCCACAATGTAGCAACCGATCACACTCCGTTCGCCTTGGTATATGGCTCAGAAGTAATGATTCCTGTCGAACGAGAAGTCCCCTGTCATCGAAGGCAAAATTTTAATCAGAAGCAAAATGAGCAGCGCCTGCTTGAATCATTGGACATGATTGACGAAAGGAGGGAATAAGTCGAGTTGAGTACCGCCGCCCACCAAAAAAGGGTCGCACGATACTTAAACTCCAAAGTTCAAAGCCAAACCTTCGAAGTGGGCGTCCTCGTCCTCAAACGAGTCTATCCCATGCTGGTAGCCTTCAAACCAAATTGGGAAGGGCCATGTGTGATTAATCAAAAGTTAAGGGACAGAACTTTCAAGTTAACAACTGTCGACGAAATCCAAATTCCCAGAGCATGGAATAGCGAATCACTGCGCCGTTACTTCACCTGAAAACTACCTTATGTACTTTCTATTTTTCAGCAAATACGTCGTCCCGGGATGCCAGAGGTATTGTAAATAGGCAAAAACTTGCCCAACTTCTATTAATAAAATTAACTCGTTTTTTGAACCAACAAAATTGTGTTCATAGTAGTAACCTGCTGAGTCGATGGGGTTAAATCGGCTCAAAACCATTCAGTTGCTACTTGAGAAAGTGGAATCACGCTCAAGTACGCCCACTTACTCGCCAGTTCGACGGAAGCAAATCGACTCAAACCGTTTGATCGGCGGAACCCGATCCCCGCCTTCTAAGAACCTGCGCTGCCCTGGTAGCATCAGAAAGGTTCAAATTAAAAAGTCGTGCATCTCGTAAGCCATGCACTTACTTTCCAAGCCGTGAAATCAAGCTCCTAAAATATAAACTCCTCACGTTGCCCGTAGATAGGCAACAATGAGAAGTATAAAAAGGCGCACATCCAATAAGCCGCGCACCAACGTTTCGAGCTGTGAAATCACCCTCTTAAACATGAACTCCTCACATTGGCCGAAGATAGGCAACATTGAGAAGTATTAAAAGCCACGCATCCCATAAGCCGTGCACTAACTTTCCGAGCCGTGAAATCATGCTCCTAAAATATAAACTCCCCACATTTCCCAAAAATAGGCAACACTGAGAAGTATAAAAAGCTGCACATCGCATAAGCCGTGCACCAACTTTTCAAGCCGTGAAATCATGCTCTTAAAACATAAACTCCTCACGTTGCCCGAAGAGAGGCAACATTAAGAAGTATCAAAAACCACACATCCCATAAAGCCGCGCACACTTTTAAGTACTAGAATTGCCCCGGCAATACCGGGAAAATTATTCATCACAGGAATGACAAAGGTTAACCCACTCCCATTATCAGAAGTAACGGGCACAAATCCAACAAAATCGAAGTGCTACAAAACAATAGAAAACTCCAACTTCTGACACCCCATGATTAGCTATAACATTTAACCTGGATAACGTTTAGTTATTTATAGTTATCTCATACAATGTGCATGCTCTAAGCAATGAAGCGGGTTTTGAAGATTGCAAAATTCCTAAGAAATAATGTGCACAAGTATTTACTCACGTTCTTGAGGAGCGATAAGAGGTTTAACTTCAAAATTTTGCAAAGATTATTCATTTACACGAAGTGTGTTTCTGAATTCTTTATTAGTTAAACTAATAACTATATACCCTGCACTCAAGTTACATTTTTATGCACATTTCCACCACACATATGCTACACACCGTAGACTGTATGCTAAAGTTGTGAAACTTACAAAAAATAAAATCGTAACTTAGTTTTATTCAAAGTTTTGGTGTGCAGACTATTCAAACCGTAAGTTACCGGTCGTTTGTCAAGTGTTCGAAGTAAACATCCCTGTGAACTGGGGGCATACACCGGTACTCAAACAGAAATACACAAAACAAAAACACTTCACAAGTTCTATTACTTCAAACAAAGAATTTTGGCAGTAATCATAAGACTAGGAAAAATGAAATAGAAGTAAACAAAGTAGACATAAATGCACAGAACACAGATAAGCAGATAAGTAAAATACAGTCAAAATGTCAGCAATGTATTACTTATAACAGTTTTTCTATACAAGGTCAAAACATGGGGGCCGTACCTACACAATACTGGCCAATAAAAGAAAAAGTACAGACAACGCAACAAAAGCAGTAAGTTCAGACTCTGCACTTGAACGAAACAACATAAAATGACTCAGAATCAGGTTAACCACCATCCAAGCTTCTCAACGCCTTTTTCCACCACTCCCCTTCCTGCCTTTTCGTCTGAAGTTTCTACCTCGCCTCGGGAGTAGTATCTCTACCAGTAATGTCAACTATTTCCTCGATGCTAATATCTTCTTCCTGCTCTTTAACTTTCTTGGAAGCTTCCCTTTTGGTCTTGCGCTTTCGAGATTTGCAAGAGCTCTTAGAGGACTTTATCGCTTCAACTTTCTCCTTCTTGATGGAAACCATTGGTTGTTGAAATTTGCACGGCTGCTCTATCTGAGTCTCCTGCTCCCAAACCTCGGCTGCTGTGAAGTCATCCTCCAAAGATATGAAAGGATCATCCAAGCCATGTAACACGACAATTTTCTCGAACTCCGGTCCCAGCTGCGAGCCAGACACGGACACGACAACTTGAGCAGCTACAAAGACAAGCATGAAAGTAGCTGGAATAGCGACAGGTTCAGGCACCGAGGAAACTGGTGGATCGGTAGATAAGGAAGACGAACCTATAAGATCAAAAATGAAAGCATTAAGTTCATCCTACTCTTGCGGCGTGAGTTGAAAGTTCTCGAGCTCCAAAAAATAAGGAGATTACCTACACTAGAGAAGTGACCTAGAATGTCAACCTCATACTCACCACGCTCTCCCTCCTTGGAAGGTTGCACAACCCGCAGAGAAGCTTCAAGCCTAGATCTTGTCGGTGGATCACAGGGCTGCCTCGATAACGCAAGGACCAAAAATAAAAGGCTCCAGCAACACTTCAGCAGTCGTTATCATAGCAGCATCGACAGCCTCCTACTTCCTTTCAATTCGCAAAATCTCACGACCTTCTAGTAATTCTTTCTTCAATTCTTCATTGAGATAACCATTCTCTAGCTCTCGCTTGGTATAAACATCCCCGCTATCACAAGAATAGGTCAAGATTTCCTCCCAAACCACAACGAGAGTGCACGGGAATTTAGGGCCCAAGTAACTGAGACTCCCCTGGTGCAACAGGGAGTTGACATAAAATTTTAAAATGGTCTCATCCATTTTCTCCATCTTTCTCTCGAAGGCGTTCTAAAGCTCCAAATAATCCGCGTAACGGTGGCCTTTTCAACTTTGACACGAGCTTTATCGGCGCTAAGCTGCGCAACTCGATCCTGGAGCATAGCGTCATCTTAGCCTGGTTGGAGATGGTTTTATCGCACGACATCACGACTTCTTTATATTTTGCGATCATTTTATTATGCTACTCTACGATAAGATCATGGTAGGAAATGGTCTTTTTTTGGGCCTCAATTGTCGCGCTGCATGCTACCACCTCCTCTATCAACTTGGCCTCTTCTGCATGAGCCTACTAAATTTCATCCTTGTAGACGACCTTTATTCTCTCATGAGCCTCTTTTAGCTCTTTCAGCAAACCAGTGTTTCTCTTGCTTTCTCAAAGCACCACATCCCTTTCTTCTTCCAGCTATTTGACTTTGGCATCGCGTTCCGCCAATGGTTTTTCGAAGTCATCCTTCTCCGATTCAAAGGAGAGGATTTCTTGATAGTTATTGCAATTCATGTCCGCCGGTTGTTTGCACAATTTCTCCCATCCGTCGGCCTACTCTAAATCATTTTGGACTTCATGGAGGTGAGGCATGTATGTATCTTTGCGAACTAGACGAAGATTGCGATAAAATTTTACTCCCCTTAAAAACCACCCGGGGGCCACCGTTTCAAGCCTGGGAGGACCAAACCGAAGAACATAGGCAGGTCTCTGGTGCGAGCATGAAAAACCGAGGGAAAGCGCCACATGAGATGAGGGTAATTGAGATGAAGATGGAATAAAGACAGAAGTGGCCAGGTTTTCAGGACCGATTGAAGCGAGGGTCACAGCAAAGGCCTGTTGTTCCGAAGAATGAGAACCATGATCAACTTTTGACTTTTTAAATGGATCCTCTCGCTCATCGAAAGTCTTTCTTTTCTCGTATATTCCTTTGTGTTCTCGACCCCGTTCCCTCTCATCTCGGCGACGAGCTTCAGGCTCTAAATCTTTTCTTCTTCTCCATTCCTCCTCTGTTTCGCGAGGCTGGTGACGGCCGGAAGATCGTTTCGACCAGCGATGAGAGTCGATAAATTCCTCAAGATCATCATAAAGGCTATGTCCTCCCATGGTACCTGACATGAAGAATAAATAAAGAGCATTGGAAATAGAGAATAAACATGAAAAATATGTGTATAAGTGAGTGTAATCCCAGTGAAACGTGTAATCTGTTTGGGGGAAGAGCCTAAAACGACGTCACAAACCAGATCGGGCAAACTTCATGGAAGGAATCAGACTAACTTCGAGCGCAACATGGCCCCGACAAGGAGACACCTCCTCAAATTTGAAGTGTTCTCCCATGAGCACGTCAAAGTTGACGTAAAAATTGCTCAAATCGTCGAAGTCTATGCCAGCATCTTTAATCGGAGAATCCCGACGTCGTCTGACTTCTGGAGCATCATCTTTACCACTCATGTCTAGGGAGGCAAGCTCGAAACTACTAGACCCATTTCTGGAGCTCGTCTCATGATTCAGAATCCCTATCGTCTGATTATGCATAGAAATCATAATCGTTGCTGGAAGAGGACTCTTCGCTACTACTCCAATCTCATACTCCTCTTTTTCTATGTCTATCGTGGCCTTGCCTTCCCTTTGATTAAATTTATATTCCTCTTCTTCCAGAATTAGGGGCATTCTATCCAGGCAACTTGCTTCGGTCGTGGCATCTTTTCCCTGTGTGAGTCTCTTCAGCTGACTCGCCGGATAGGCCTTTCTTCTCTTGAAAAACACCCTATTCGAAACCATGAGACGAAGAAGTGGATCGCATACGTATCGTGGATCAAGAAGGGGATGGGACCTCAACTGGGATTGCAGATCTTCCTGGATGCAACAGCTCGTACCGAAGCAGTTTTTCCTCTGTCAACAAGAATTTAACAGAGCTCTCCTCGACATCGACCACCTTAAGGGTTCAGAAAGTCTCATCGAGAGTTAAGTCCTTGTTCAACCTTTGAATAACTGTGGAAAGTATTTGACTTGTTAGAAATCCCATAGCAACATATCGAAGCTCTATAAGTGAGAAAAAGAACTTACCCTCTTGTTGTCTAGAGACGATTGAATCCCTCGGGATACCTAACAAAGAAGTATTGAGTCTTAAATTGAGATGAATTGCTCTAAAGTCGAAACACAATTTTATGGTTTCTCTGTGCCTCAATCACAACCAAGGATGGACACTCGTCTCTTCTTTTGAACGAGAGAAAATATCTCAATTCATCAAAGCTCGTGGCAGGTTGATAGTTTGCATGAAAAGAACTTACAGGCAGATTAGAATAGCGTACCCGTTGGGATGAATTTGAAATGGAGAAATTCCCAAGTTCGAGAGGGTTTCTCTCAAAAAGTCGTTGAAGGAGAGCACTGCTCCATTCGGGCACATATGCCGATGACAAGCAGTATATCCCTAAAGTGGCATATGAGCAAATTCATCTTTTTCTGGAAGGCGCACGTCTTCCTCCGGAATGTCATGCTGTAGGCAGATGTTGTGCAGAACTTTAGCAGAAATCACGGAGGAGGCTCTCTTTGGCGGATTGAGAAGAACTCTAAAATTAGGAGGAGTTTGATCCAAGACCGGCACGATTGGAACTAGCTGGCCATATTCAATCTGTGAAGTAGAAGAAGGAGGAGCAACAGACGATGACTCGGCCTCCGAAAGCGCAAGACTTCCTCCACTAGAATTGCGGTGAGAAGACGGGTACTTCATTCTAAACAACATGACTTGCATTCGAAACGGTCGGGCAATTCTACTCTAAAATAAGAATTCCCCTTACTACACTTGAATTTCGAAGAAATATTGATTCAAGTTGACACATCGGCCTTCAAGTATGCACTAGGGTAAGTGCAGTGTATTGTCTATAGGGGATGAGTTTAGTGTCCTAAACATTACAAACGCTTTATCCCATGTAGATAGTTCGCTCGCAGCGGGAAAGGAAAAGAACTTCGCGTATCATTTTCATTTTTGAATCACTTCTTCTATACTTACCCATTATCGATCAACGATAGATAACAGATCTGTTGTCTGAAGCGACGTAGAAAGTTCTTCTCGGTACAGGAACACCGAGTGTGCAAAAGAAATCAAGATTAATCCAAGTCCTCTGGAAGGATTAGGGCCAACTCGCGATGTGTTGTACTATATCGGCAATGTAACTTTGTACAAGTCGATTTTGATTCTATGGATGAAGATAGCAAAACGTGTCAAGCACCGGGGCAAGAATGTCGTTCCATGAAGAACTAAGACTCGATTTACTATCTTCCTCCATAAAATCACAATCAATTCGGACTTTCCACGACCATCATCACGAATATAGCTCCATCGCCAAATCGATAAACGAACGTCATAATCAGCAAACCCATCTTGAATAAGTAATCAAGAGGCAAGGACGGCTGAAGATCTCGATCTAGCAACCTAATCTGTGGATCGACGGTGATCTATGTAAGCAAACAGACTAGGCTAAGGATTGTTCGACGGTGGCTAGAAGGGACTGGAAACAATAGCGAAGCAATGACGGCGAGGCTATGGAGTCAACGGCAGGATGAATAATCGATGGCGCTGGAGAGATGGCCAAAGTTAGGGCTTGATCGAAGTGGGTCAAATAGCAAAAAGACGATGGCTCTGGCCATAGAGGAAAGCTTGGGTCGTAAAATAAAAATGGAATAAGTCGGCTCGATAGGTTTAAATAGGAACACGAAAAAAAATCCTAAGTAGTTGGATCGCCAGCGATCCATCAAGATAGATCACTCGCGATCCCTAGAGTTGCCTGCATTTGAACTCAAATTTACCTAGAGAAATTTATATGTACTTCAAGGCATTCAAGGAAGCTATAGTGTGAAATTTTGTCTTTTATGACAACCAATAGTAGTCTAGGGCAAAACTTAGCAAGCGACGATCTAGTCTAATTCAAATTCGTGTGGCCTTACCACGACTACTTGAAACTCAAAAAGCAGAAGCTGGAAAGCGATTACTTCTAGAGCACGCCTTGTTTTCAACGAAGACATACTCCTAGAGGCAAATATTTTCCGGGTTTTCAACCCAGCAAAATCCAGAAGAAGTCGTGACAACTTCATTGAGTCAGAATAGCATAAAATCCAACCAAAGGGACCGGAAAAGAGGCTAAAGGAAGTAAAAGGAAAAAAAAAGAAAAATACTCTAAGGACATGGATCGCTAGCAATCCATAGCCTATGGACCGCTGGCTATCCATGATATGAACTCATGAGTTTGTCGAGTTTCTTGCATCATGATTCAATCTATATTGTAGGAACAATGACCGAGTTTGATGAGATTCCGAGTTAGTTAACTCAAGAGACAAGCATTTGTCTAGTCTAATCAGCAGCTAAATACAACTAGCAAGTAAACCGTCATCAAAACAAAGCAACGTGCCACGAAACACATGAAAAACATCACCACTGGACAACAAAGGCTATCCAGAAGGAAAAGTCCAAAAATAGTCTAAGAATATGGATCGCTAGCAATCCATATGCTATAGATCACTAGCGATCCATACCATTTCATCAATTGGCTGCGACCTTCATGGAACAAGATAGGGGAAGGGTACTAAGGAGTTGGCTCGCCTTTGAGCATACCTTATGGATTGCCAGCGATCCATACTTCTGGCTCGAGTTGCGGTAGAACTTCCACTGTCCCTTTCTATGATTATCTGTAAGCATTTGGCAAAGAGGCTTAGCCCGGTAACTCTCTAACCTCTATAAATACTCTCCTATCTACAACATAAACAGTATCTTATGGACTGACTCTACAGAAAGCTTTCTTCACTCCTCTCCTTTCTCACAACAGTCATCCCAAGGGTTCACTATGATTCTCCAATGAACTTTAGCATTAGGAACTTGATCTAACTAGGTATATTCAAGAACTTTGTAATCCAATCAACTTTGTAACATCAACTAGTCAATAATAAAAACTATAAAGTGGATGTAGGCTTCATTAACAGTCGAACCACTATAAAAATCTTCTTGTCGTCTTTATATTTCTGCTCTTTTACATTTATTCCGTATATTATTGCTCAATAAGAACATGGCTGGTGCTTTCACACTCAATCCAGGGTGTAAATCCATTTTTTGGGCTAACAGTACTCCATTAAACCTAGAAAATCTCTCAATACCTTTATTATGGTAGTATGGGCCATTTCTTGATTATTTGTACTTAGTTTACATCAACTGAAATGCTCCCTGCTGAAATCGAGTGTTCTATTTACTCTATTTTTCCCTTAGAAAATATGCATTTGGAGAGTTTGATCACCAGTAGATTTTCTTGTAGCACCTGCAATGTAATTTCAGTATGTTCTAAGTGCTTAAGCTTACCTTGGCTATAAACTAATATATCATCAAAAAATAATATAATTTTTCTCAAATAAAATTTAAATATTGTATTACCGAAATATGGAAGGAGCATTTACAAGGCCAAAGGGCATTGCCATAAATTCATTACGACCATCATGAGTTTTAAATATTGTTTTGTATACATCATCTTCATTCATTTTTATTTGATGTTACCCAAACCTCGAATCTAACTTACTAAAACACACCAAATAATTCATTAATTAGATCATATACTAGAGAAATAAGAAACTTATCTTTGATTCTCAAGCTGTTGAGACACCTATAATCAATGTAAAGACTCCAAGGGCCATCCTTCTACCTTACCATTACAATAGGTGATGAGTAGGCACCAAAGATAGGCATGTCGATCCCTATGTTCAACATTTCTTGAATAATCTTCTCTAATTCATTCTTAATGTGATGAGAGTGTCTATAAGATTTGAGGCATATTGGTTTGGCTCCTTGAAGCAGTGTGATTTTGTGATCATGAGGTCTTTTTAGTGGTAATCCATGTAAGGGGTTAATAACTTTTGGAAAGTTCTTAAGAATATGATTCACTTGTATTGCGATTTCCATGTCTTTCTCTACCATTTCTTGTGTACATAACATCATTGTTGGTTGTTCTTGAATGCATCCTTCCCGATGACTTTTTGATTCACAATTTTTATCCCTTCTGGTTAAATTCCTTGTTAAATATAGTTCTTGCTTTTGTACTTGAATTTAACTTGCATCTTATTGAAGTTTAAAGTTACTTCACCCAATGATTTCATCCGTTGTGCCCCTATGACTACCTGGCATCCATCTAAGCACATTACAATTCTGACATTTGAGTAGTATTTGCTTGCACATGTTTGAAACTTTTAGCTTTTGTCCATTGGCTACTACCACTTTATAAACCATTGAGTCGCATACCTGCAGCCCAATTTTTTAGCTAAATTGCAACCAATGAAACAATTTATGGAGCAAAAGTCAATTAATATCTAAACTGCCTTGCCTTGAATTTCTCAATTAACCTTGATTGTTTATAGAGAAGGTATTCCACACATAGCATGGAATGTAGTGGCAAGGTTTGTGTCTTCTTTGAGAGGTTCTAGAGTTTCCTCGAGATCTTACTCATGCTCTTCTATTTCTTATTCTTTAGTATCTAATTCCATTACCCTTGGAGGATACATACTTGTTTATTCTGACACTGATGCCCAACAGGCCATTTTTCAATAACATAGATTCTTTCTCCTTTTGTCCAAAATTTCCTCTAGAGAGAGTTCTTTTCTTTTAGAAAAATTCTCCGGTGTGTTGTTTTTAGTTGGGGTAGTGGAAAGATTGTTTATGGTATAAGAAAAGATTCCTCTTATGAATGAAAGGAAGGTTTGATCAACATCTGTGCTAGTCCATATGTTTTCAAAAATCTTGTCAAGTGCCATCGCTTTCTTAAAATTGGTAGGTCTAGAGGCTTTAACGTTATACTTAATCTCTTCCTTCAATCCATCCATAAACTTATCAAATACATAGTCAGGGTGTAGGTGATCTAGGAGGTCTTGCAGTTTTTCAAATTTAGCAAGGTATGATTGTATTGTAGAGAATTGTTTCAAGTTAGTAGAGGCTCTATAAGGTTTTCTTATGGAGCAAATCTCACAATGATTTTTCCTTTAAAGTAATCTATTGATCATAATGCCTTACATTTTTTTCAACCATTTGTACCACTGTTGAGCATCCTGTTTAAATTGGAAAGAAAAGGTTGAAACCCATTCATTTTCTAATGCATGATGATATTTATAAACCTTCTCCACTTTCCCCAGCCATTCAATGACAGTGTGATCGCCAGAATACGTAGGAAATTCCAATTTGATAGTAGTATATTGTAAAAGTCTAGGAGTAGGCAGCAAGCTTGGTTAATGTCTTAAGTTTTTCGGTAGGGATTGATCAAGATTGTGAATAATTTCAAAGGGGTTTCTAGTAGGGGTCTATGGAAAGAAGGGACACATGGAGAGGATTTTGGGCCCGATTGATGTTCTTGAGCAGTTGTGGATGAAGAAATCATTTTTCTCTTAAATTCTTGAATGAAAGAATCCAAGGTTGCAGATAACAAATCTATTTTTCCATTCATTTCTTGTGACTTTTCTTATAGGCTTTCACGAAGTTCCTGGTAGGGATTGTGGAGTTCTTGTTGTGCTTCTTGCAACTACTCTAAAGTATTAGTAGTTCGATTATTAATATGCTCCTACCTTGCCCATAGATCTGCCTCATCATCTAAGGCAGGTATACAAAGATTGCATTCATCTTGATTGCCCGCCTCAGGATTGTTGTGATGAGGTTGTGGTAGAACTTCATTATTATCTTGCTCCGATACCAGTTTGGTAGGACTATTATCCTCTTTTGACTTTTGGTGTGTGCCATTGCAAATATGAGTAAGCTGTGTGTGAGTTTAATAAAGGTTGAGGAAGTATCTTTCAAGAAGGTAAGGGTAAAGGAATGATGTAGGTAAGTAAAGATGGGTTTTAGGCAAAAGAAGAAATTGCTGTAGCAGTCTCAAGAAGATGAAGAAGGGATGTAAGAAGGAAATAATGCACTAAAATGAAAGAAAATAAATAAAAGAAGTGAATTATGCTTTTATTCAATAATTCGCTCATGCACTATCCCTTTCCATGTATATAAATATAAATATAAATATAAATATAAACACAAACAAGTAAAACGGTTATAAACCCAAGCCAAACTTACTCAAGCTAACCTTAACTCAAACAAGGTTACTCTATTTAATAATCAACCACTAACTTCCCAGTTTGCTTCAGCAACAACTTGTGCACACTCATGCACATGCACAAACACAATGTTGTTATCTCCTTTTTCAAATCAACTATAAGGCTTCCTTTATCTAACCATGACATCTTCGGTGTTGCCTTCGCTTCAGACCCCATTTTTGATCAACTCCAACACCTTTTCTTGTAAACTCTGGCCAGAGATTGCATTTTATCAAATTTTATTCTCCTCTATTTGTGAAGAGAGCTTTTGGCTATTACATCCAGTAACTGATAATTACCTTGAGATAATGAATAATTATCGATAGAATAAGTAATAAAATAGCGGTAGAATGAGCCCTTTGCTAAGCTAAGGTGCCGCATATAAGCTTCGTTCATCGATTACCGGTCGATAGTTCAAGAGTAATAGGAGATCAAATAAACATAAAGAGTGATAGACCAAGTTATATACGGAGAGTACAAATTTCTCCACTTTTATATTAGGGGCTTCTTTATAACTTAATAATTAATAGAGGTGAGTATTCGGTTGGTTTGATTGGTTTTGAAGTAAAAAATGTTGAACTGAATTGGAATCAAAACAATCAAAACTGAGCACAACCAAATTAATTTTGGTTAATTCGGTTGATAACTAATTTAGTCGAACAAAAATTGTATGTTATTATTTAGATGGTTGATTTAATTATAGAAAAAAATTTATGTTCAAAGAGATGTTATTAAGTATTTCCTATATTTATGAAAAAAATGACATATTTTAATAGGTAACCCTAAACCAATTGTTAAAAGTATTACAATACTGTAAATTTGGATAATTTAACAAAAGTTCGGTTAATTCGGTTAAACTGATAAATTTTTTAATTTTCAAACCGAATTCAAACAGATTTAGTTTCGAAACCGAACCGAGCCGACCGAAATGAATCGGTTCTATTGGTTAATTCGGTTCTAACTGAATATTGCTCATCCCTAGTAATTAACCATCAGATTAGAGATTTATTTCTCAAACTGATATTAACACATGACCTATATATACATGTGATATAAAAATGCGATAGAATGTGAAGGTTTCAAATATTATTTATCCAACTTTAACTCAAATTGAACTAATTACACGTCAATGAATCCACAAAAATAGGTTTAGTTTAGAAAACTGAACATCCTATTCAGGGCCGGCCATGATCAACTTGAGGCCCAAGGCAAAAAAAACATCTAAGCCTAATCACTTTTGCCGTAGGGGCCTCAGAAATACAAATGAAAATGTACAGTGAAAAAAATACTACATAGAGAAGAATTGAACTCTAATTACTGGTGAATTAATTAAATGTCTTTACCGCTAGACCATATTAAATTTTGATTATTTATGAATATGTTATCTTTGTATAACAATCTTTATGTATATCATTATAAAATTTTGAGGCCCTAAAAAATCGAAGGCCCTAGGCCACCGCCTTGGTGGCCTTGGGTCAGGGCCGGGCCTGATCCTATTTAATACTCCTTGACTTATCAATGGACATATTGCTTTGATTACTCAAACTGACCAATAAGGAGGTTAGTTTACTGTAATGAGCCTAAATCAAGTATTTTAAAGCCAATTTTTTTGCTAACCCAATCTACAAATATGAAGCGACTATCTCCTCCCCAACTTGATGGTAAATTATTCCCTTTCCTTCTCCCTAAAGTTCCCCACTGTTTTGACTTCTTTTTAGATCTAATTTCTAGTTAGATTCAAATACTTAGGTTCCGTTTGATTTGTCGTTTTTAGTTTTGTGTTTACGTCTATACAAAAGCGCGTCCGTTGTATGTATTGTAGAAAAACAAACAATTTTGAAAAATGAAACTAACATGTAAAATAGAAAACAAGTTTATTTTTTTTCGTGTTTCAGGAGATAACAAAAGCACGGAGAATAATCCAACTCCTTCATTGTGTGCTGGTCGTCGTAATGACTAAGAATTATAAATCTTCTTCTCTTATTTCTTGTTATTTCTTAGCACAAATTGAAAACACAAAACTCAAATAGAAAATGAAACCAAACGGGCACTTAGTATGTTGAAACATGAGCGCAACCACTAATTGCTCGTCGTTGAAACCTAACTTGTTGTCGCCCCCTTGAGTTTTGTTCGATTCTCCAATCTTCAATATTTATGCTTTGATATTTCCTTCTCCCGTTCAAAATAATTTTTTGTTTAGTACTATCACCTAAGTTTATTTTCTTGTTCGGTACTATTATATTCTAATTGATTAATTGGTTCGCACTCATTAGATATTCAGTTTTTCTCCCTGCTCGTTTTTTGAAATCCCAAAATACTTGTTTTTTTAGATAATGAAATGTAGAAAATTGAGATTAATGATGAAAAAACCTTACATCCTTTTAGATTTCATATTAGGATAAACTTGCAGTTTGGTTATTGATTGTAAATTAGTGATAATTTGTAATTTATTAGTTGGGATGAATATTTAGCCAGTGCATAAGTGCCAATTTTCATTTGCGGTTTAGTTTGTAGACTATTTGGTGGAATCAATGTTGATTTCGTATTTAAGCTTAATTTTTTTATTGGAGTTGAACATGAAGTTTCAGTAAAGCAAATGAACTCGAGGTTTCGTCCTTGTGGCTTTTTCCCTGTTAAAAAAAATAAAACCTATTCATAAGAAGTTTTTCATAAGAAGGTTTTCAATAAGGATATTTACCTTAGTGAGTTTAAACTATTTCTACTCCAGATTGCTAAGTTTCACAAACTGCAAACATATAAGCTATTTTATTTCAAAATAATATTTCTAGATTGATTCATGTTTTTTAATATTTTGTCCACTAATTTCCTTTATATTGAGAGTCAATTGTCACCTATTTCTACTTTAAAATAAAAAATTGTTTCTTGATTACTAGAAATCAACCACTGTATGATAAATAGATGGAGTTGAATTATGAAGATAGTTGTGAGTTCTTTTATTTAATCATTCATGTATACAACATTACTTATTTTGTATTGAAGATAACGCTTTTTGCTTCTACTTTTTTGAACCATTCTCTTGCACTTGTTAGAAGCATTATTAAATGGTTGTGCATATATGCTTGTAGGATTAATTGGTTTGTGTATGTGATCATCATTATAAAGTTTTATATTAATGATTTCATTCTCCATACCAATTTCTGTTCATTGAAATTGTGATGAATTGTTAATTTTGGTTGATTAGTACTTTGAATAAAAAATGGTATAATGTCGAGACTAGTGTTATTTTGGAAATGGAAAGACTCCCAAAAAGTTTATTCCAGCTGTATTATTGTTGTGGAATGACAAAAATAACTAATCTATAATATACTATTAATATTGAGTATGGAATGATTAGTTCTGAAGCCCTCTCTTATTTCTCCAATACAGTCATGGCATGTGTATTCTTAAGACGAACAGTCTTAAAATAAAATTCCTGTATTTTAATTCCTTTCCACCCCTTCTTCGTTAACCCTAATTTGACTCAGGCGCCTTCTTATTGTTCTTTGAAGAGGCAAACGTCAAATTCACTTCGAAAAGGCATGTTCCCAGCTGACCATCTTGATTTGGTTTTTCCGTTTTCCACTGTTCACACGAACTGATGTGGTTGTCACACTTTCCCCACCATACGTCATTATGTACCCAATGTATGCTATGGTTGGCCAATTATTACGTTCTTCATCGGGATGGATCCATGAGGAAATATGCGTTTTGATTCGTCGACTTAAACGATCTGCCTTCATTCCCTCAATCGTCTACTATTGTATTTGAGGTAAAAAAACCTAAGCTCTGTTGGTTTTTATGATCTGATTTGTTACGCATTACTGAACATGGCTCTTTCGAAATTTTAAGCGTTGTTGTTTTCGTATGTACAAGATTAGCGGGTCAAATACAATTATGCAAACGGGTTCATTCCCAAAGACTACTTTATTAAGTTGGAATATGCTATTTTTGACCCCCCCAAAAAAAAATCTTTTTTAGCATTCAAAATACAAGACTTATTATTACATATTGATAATTTTTTCCTTTGAGGTAGCAAGTTACATATTTTATTACATTGACAATGAAGTAGGAAAGTAATAACTACTTTTACTTTTGGTATTTTTGGTTGTCTAATTTGGGGTAGGTTGACAATAAGAGCATCTCGTCAATACTATCGAAATAACGTGCAATATAATTTTGTATGTTGTGTTGTAATCGATTTCTCGTAATATTAGTTGTCTAATTTTCTATACTTATTTTGGTGGTAAAAGGTTATTTAGGATTTTGAATCAAGAAGATTGGAAATCAATGATGTTGTTAACAGCTGGATAGTAGTTAGCAGAAAGGGGATTTTCACTCGAAGGGCTTCTTTGTGAATGGTAATAAGTTTTGAGGACAAAAATTCTAAAAAATTAGTTTTAAGTACAAATTACGGGAAAAAGGTAAATGAATTTATCATTTTCAGTTATACAAAAATAATGATAAATGAATTTATCTTTTTCCTATATAACTTAAAAAGATAAACGAATTTATCATTTTTCTGTAAATTGTCCTTAAACTAATTACTTAGAATTGTTGTACTTAAAACTTATTATCCTGTGATAAGAAGCAGGAAATTATTGTCAAGGACAAAATTTCTCAGCGTTTTAGCTTCAAGGACAGACCTTCAATATTTTAGCCTGAAGGAAAACTTTTTTTAGGTATCAGTTTTTAGTTATTGATAGCAGTTTTTAGGTATCCGTTTGTAGTTATCGGTAGTAGTTTTTAGGTATCAGTTTTTAGTTCGGTAGCAGTTTTGAAAGAATGTTTGTACTTATGAATAATTTTGAAAGAATGTTTGTCCTTATGAATAAATTTTAGAAGAATGTTTGTCATTTTGGTTAAAATATTGAGGTCGTGTCCTTGAGGCTAAAAATATACAAATTTTTGTCCTTTAAATTAATTCCTCCGATAGGAAGCCCTTCAACCTAATTTCCACTGGTTGAAACTTAAAGGTTGTATCCTTTATTCCCATTTTATGTGGTCTTACACCTAAGGTAGTTCATTACATATTTAATTTTCTTTAGAAATAAACCTTGAAATGACTGGGTGTGATTTACTATGACACATAAAAGTGGGGTGTGGAAACCGAGTATTCCACTTCTTTTGCCAATATCGAATAAAAATGCGATATAATTTTCAAATATTTTGTGTCATCTTTCTTTTACTTTTTTCTATTAGGATAAGTGAAGATGTAGACCATGTTCATAGTGACATATTACAAATTATTTGCAACTTTGTGTGTAACCTTTAAAATCCCTAGGATATTTTTCCTTTGATGACTTTGCATGTGTATTTTTCTAAATATTTCTCATAAACACATCTAACATTAATTTTACTATTAGGTAATGCAACTCAAGTCATATGATGGCTATATAACTCTTTATTATCTTCGATCATGTAAGTGTATGTTATATTGTCAAACCAATTTTCACAGTTTGGTCATAGTAGTAGTATATGTCACTTTCATCTTATATTTTATACATTTTGGGATTAGTTTTTCTTAAATTTATTGATACCAAACAATCATATAATATTGACTTTCATTTTCAAGTTTTGCATGATGAATTTTGCAACTAATTGAATTTAAAAACCCAAGATAGTATACACTCATTATCACCGGGCAAATTTGCAACCGAGAATTGAATAATAATCCTAATTTGCAATTAGAAAAGCCTCTAGTTTACTTTCATTCACTTTTTTAGTAAACGTTTAAATTAGTTTAGCATATCATCTCTTTGTAAGGAAATTTGACCGTTTTGTAAGGAAATTAATACGAAAACATTAATGGTTTTCCTTCCTTATTTTGTAAGGAAATTAATACGAAAACATTAATGGTTTTCCTTCCTTATTTTGTAAGGAAATTAATACGAAAACATTAATGGTTTGACCATTTTTATCCTCAAACGTTTCCTTCCTCATTTTATGGTCAATAGAATCTAAAGGGTTTTCCTATTAATATGCTAATCAATAATACAGTTATAATCTAGAGCGTTAATTTCCCTCATCTTGATCTTGATGGACGATCAAGACTAAGTCTACAAATCTGGAAATTTGGTCCTCTCTCTACCTATAAATATTAACCTTTGCCCATCACAAAGTACATAGAAAAACACATAAAGAAAGATATAGGAAAAGAGAGAGAAACCATTTCCTTTCTCTATTGAAATAACATTCGACAACAACCATTGCCGATTCCTATACAAGATGTCTGGAGGTATGTTTTATTGATTCATTACATATGTGATAATCATGTAATTCTAGATCTTAGGGTTTATGTTATTTGCAAGATAAAGATTACATGTGGTATCAGAGCAAGATTTTAGAATTCATGATTATCCATCAATATATATAAAACGAAACTAGCATAGATCTATGATATGATGTTTGTAATTTTACTATAATAATGATGATGATTATTAGTGTTAATGTGATTCAAGTTTAATATTCATATTATTTAAGTTGCTATAGTAATCATGATCATCAATATTATTCTATTTACTGTATGCATAGATCTGGATCTGGAAAGTTTATATTTTCGCAAAAGTTAATTTTTCTGCCTTAATGTTTGACCTACTATATAATATGGAACAACTTATTGTATGCGAATACTTTTCAGAAAGTATACATATTGAAAATAATTGTTTCCTAGTTTGACATTAAATTCATGATCTGGAACTTGCAAAATAATTGTTTATACGTTAAATTCATGTATGAAATTTACTTGGAGTTACTAGACATTTATTATCCTTGCTATGGATTACTTGAAAGAATGGCAAATGTTATATGCGGGAAAAAAAACTTCCGCGCTTAATTTCCTTGTTTCCTCTGGTCTGATGCATGCAGTCCCGTCCACAGACGGCTACTGCTTGCACAATAACGCATGAAACATTAACGTTTATCATTCTTCCTTGAGTATGGTTCTACTGCCTACCCACAGGAGGCTCTAAACCTAACCTCTTATTATGACATGTGTTTTATTCTAATAAAGAAGCCTGCATTTTGTAACAACCCTGTATTTTGTGATTATTTTAATTATTTTAATTTAATTCCTGATTTAAAAACTTTATTTTATTTATTAAAATGAATAATTTTTGTTATTTTAAATATAAATTTTGGTTTTGATGTAAATTAGAATTCCAAACATGTATAAATAGAATATTTTCCAGAAATGTGAATTTTGGTCAATATGGTCAAACTTTGATTTTTAAATTTAAATTTTAAAAGTTTGAAATTTTGAATTTTATCTTTTATTATGAAAGTAAATAAAATTTTAAGAATACTGCTTTTCGTTTCGTTGAAATCTGATTTATAATGTGAAAGTTATGCCCTTATAAATATTGTGTGTAATTTGCTGTATTTAACAAAATTGTTTATTTTAAATTATATAAATAACATTTTATTTGGTCATGTAATGTTCTAATATTGGTAAAATAACTTGTTATGTATATATTTTGGTTTTAAAACATTTTTCAAAGTGTAATTGACATTTTCCAATGTCAGTTGTATTCTGTTTATAATTTCTAATTTCCAGTTTCATTTATTTAAAGAAATTCTTTATTTATTTTCTATTTTCTTAAAACCTTATTTTATTTTCATTTCCACTTTATTTTGTTCAGCATTTATTTTATTTACTTGACTTTTTATTTGTTTAAAAGTGTTATTATAATTTTTAAATGTTTATTGTACATTGTTTATATTTTAAATGCTAGTTTCAATATATTAGCTATTTTCTTAATTATTTTCTATTTTACTTAAATTATTTATTTATTTTCTTTTTCACTTTATTTGGTTCAGCTTTTTATTTTTATTTACTGAAATTTATTTGTTTATTTTGATTAAAAGGAAATTATAAATTCAAAGAGACAAGTCTCTTCATTTGCTTGTGACTTTTCAATTGCTTGACCTTTCATTTGCCTACCTCTTCCTTTTCCTGGTGACCTTCCACTTTCCCTCACCTTTAGCCGTGCATTTCTATGTGATATTCACATGGAAAAACTTCCCACCTCATCTCCATTCACGGATACTTTCATTGGGAAAAAATGTAAACAATGGCTCCATTTTTCTATTTTTCTTCTTCTTTTTCAATATTTTTGCCTTGATTCTCTACCTAGTTTGCTCGGCCACCACTAGCTAGCCTTGGCCACCACCTCCACCATCTCCTCCTCTTCTCCATCAACCATCTTCACCTCTGATTTGGCCAGGCCGCACCACCCCATGATGATAAACTCCACCAAAATGCAACCTAGAGCCTTAGAACCATGCTAGGTGACCACTACTTGTTCACCACTTCCATTTCCACCATCACCTTAGGCCGCCACCACCACCTCTGACCAGACCACCACACACCCCTCCAGCCCCTATCCAGACCTGAGCCCCACTGGTCGAGCCCAACCCTCCATTGGCCGAGCCAATATAGTGAACCAAAACCACCCTATGTTGCTTGCCTCTTTGAATTCTCATGCCTTGAAACCTCCACCACTTCAATGCCTTGTAGCCGTGCATTCTTGTGTCCATACCTAAGCCAAAGTATGTCCAAACCAGAGCTAAACCATCCCCTAGGCCATGCAAAAGAATAGAGAAAGCAAGGCAAAAGTCGTTGTATTCATATTTGGTTTTATTTCAAAGTTATATCAATTTAATGTTGTATTGGATTATAACTTTATTTTGGTTTTGTTATGGGTTGTGACAAGATCATTTGCTTGATTCTCATCCACTTGAATCTATTGTTGTGTCATCGTGCCTTTGGGAATCTGTTTGTGTCATTTGTATTGCAATCTTCAGCACAAAAAGGTGAGTAAATCTCACCTGACATTTATACTTATGCAAAGGTGAATTGACAACAATTGAATGTGTAGAATGTTATATTATGTTATACCTGCCTGTGATTATTAATTATATGATGTTAAACCTGTTATTTTACCTATCATATTATCTGTTACTGTTATTTATTGTTAAACTGTTCATTTATACATGTTTATCACACTGCAAGTTCCCTGTAGATTAGATTCACTATGGGTTGAAATGATACATACCCGAACGGACTTTAGAATAGGGAAAAATCATTATAGGCTGAAAAGATAGGCCGAACGGTTTTTATTTATTTTATTTTAACTTGGGATTGTGGGTTTGAAATGATAGAACTCGGATTTTTGCTTTTTAAACTGCGGATTGAAATGATACATATCCGTGTCACTTGACCTAGGTTAGAAAACTATATACAGGCCCATGGTTATTTTTATAAAGTATTTTGAATATTTTAAATATTTTCAAAAGTGTAAATTATGAAATTTTGATTTAAATTGGATTTTTAATGTTTAAATAAAGAAATCTGGATTTTTCTAGAAGTTAAAAATGTAATTTAAATGAATGGGAAAAGTGAATTTTTGAAATATAACTTAAGTTTGGAAATTTGGAATTTTGGTTTTAAAATGATATTTAAGTTATATAAATAAAATGGAAATTTAATTATATTTGGAAAATGGTAAATATGATAATTTGTTTTAAATTTGAATTTAAATGATTTAATAAAGTATTATTGATTTTTCTATGAACTAAAATGGTTAAACGAATGAATGCTTAAATGTGAAATTTTAAAATATAACTTGACTTGGAAATGGGAAGTTTGGTTTTAATTAAAGGTTTAAATTAATTAAATAAATTGGAAATTTAGTTTAATTTGTGAAATGGTAATTTGAAAATGTAAGTGTTAATAAATTGTAAAAGGTAAAAATGGAAAAATTGTACATTTGAATTTGTTAAGTAAAATTATTGGAAAATTGAGTTTTATTGTAAAGTTTACTTTATAAAAATCATAAGTATAAAGGATATTTAAATGAACATTTTCTTTGAATGTAAAATATGATTTTTGTAATGTTAAAAGGGTTTAAAATGAAGTTTATTATTTGTTGGAAATACACTAAAATCTGGAAATTAGTTTAATAGCATTCGGAAATGCTATGAACGGGTTCAATTAATGTCCTCTCATGTCCGCTCCTGTTGACCCCTGTCTTTCCCCTCCCATCAACTCAACTGTTCCTCCCTTACCTATCATCTCAGTCGTTTCACCCCTTACCTCTGAGTCAATGCCGTACTTTCTTCTGTTCTCTTGCCCCCTCCTCCCTCCTCGTCAATTCAATCTGTCTCCTCCTCAGTCCCCTCAACCCTCGCAGCTAATGTACCTTTGATCTCACCTGTCCTAGTCCCTACTCCTACAGTCATCCCCCAACTTGACCCCCCTGATCCTCTTCCTTATCAACCCTCAAGCTCTTCTCTCCCTTCTCAGGGCGGCAACCCCCTCCAAGCTAGTATGGGTGAACGGAAATGGACTTCTCTGTTTAAGCGCAAACCGAGGAATGCTGGCAAGTACATACCCGTTGACCTCACACCAGTGTATGAAGAAGAAGCTCTAGTGCCTCCTATGGAAGTAATAGAAGCTGGTGCTGCTATCTGGAATGAGACTATAGTTGGTTTCTTCCTTGACAAGCCGCTTTCGTACACAGCGGTTGTTCAGAAGCTAAAGTACATATGGAAACTTAAAGGCGTTGTTTCAGTTAAATCGGATGGTACCATCTTCTTAATCAATTTCTCTTGTAGTGAAGACAGGAAAACAATTTTGCAGAGTGATCCTATAATCATGAATAATAAACTTTTCATAATAAAACCGTATGATGCAACTGTGAGTAATGTAACTGGATCAGTCACTGCTGTCCCAGTTTGGGCGGACTTGTATAATCTCCCTATATTCGCATGGTCCCCGCTAGGAATAAACTGGCTCTGTAGTCATTTGGGTAAACTGTTATGTATGGATGAGATGACGGAGAAGCAAGATAGGTTGAGCTTTGCGAAGTGCTTGATTGAAGTTAGGCCGGAAAAGGAGCTAGTTGATGAATTTATGGTTAAGCTAGTTGAGGGAGGACACTAGAAAATTTATGTCGAGTACCTATGGAGACCTGATGTTTGCGTCACGTGCATGAGGTTCGGTGTGACGCCCCACCTCAATACCCACGCTAGCCAAGGACACTACGATGTAGTGCTGTCAACTAGCACGGAGAATAAGGCTGTTGAGGAGCGACCATCCATGTAATTGATTATCACACGGTGGCTATAAAATAATCTTCGGAAATAAACATAGAAATAAACATAACACAAAGCAGTCACAGACATCCATATCACAAAGGCGGAAGAAGATATGAATATATAACTAACACATGAAAGTGTACATCAGAGTAGTGGTCAAAAAGTTCCACAATAATACAAAAGAATAGCAACCTGTGCTATACAAAAAGAATACAACTATGAGTCCATATCTCAAGTGTATACAACAAAAACTGCTAAACTAAATAGTCAGCCAAAAGTCAGAGTAGCAAATCCCGGAAGGAAGTCAAGCAGAAGCACCTGTAACATCTCGGTCTGACCCGAGTATTATTTAAGAAAATAATAAACGGATCAGTCTAACTATAAATATCAGATGACATGATATAGAATAAAAGATATGGCATAAACATAGAATATCCATACAGACATACTACTATAAGTATGAAAATGATGATCAACAGGAGATCAACCGATGAGAAATGATTAATATCACGAGAATCTTCTCAAAGATCCAAAGAGGGCATCATACCCTAAACTTGTACTCATAACAAGTCAATGACATAAAAATCCAGAAATCAAACAAGAAATCCAGAAATCATAAAAAGAGAAAGAGGCCTATCACATGATGGTCCGAAGACCATGGGGAGCTACCCCATATGTGTGAGTCGGAATCACACTGATTGAGGCCTAGGCTAACCAAAAAGCAAAAAGGTATGTGTGAATGGAATCACACAAGTGGTGTCTAGCCTAACCTCGCAAACAAAAAGATATGTGTGAGTCGGAATCACACTACTGCGGCCTAGACTAACCTTGCGGACAAAGAGATGTGTGTGAGTCGGAATCACACTACTGCGGTCTAGTCTTACCTTGCAAACAAAGAGACATCGCACAATTGCTAGTCTAAATCATAAAATGATCATCATGATCAGCGAGAAGTGTCAATCACACCAAGCTAGTAAATATATGAGTTTAGCTTCATGTCCCATAACCACTTGCTTAACTTAAATATTTACGAACAAGCTGTAAATCTTCACTAGGAAATTGTCACGAAAAGGGTTCAATCGAACAAGTCCAAGAGCTAACCGACGAAGTGAACGCAAGCGTTTCATACCACTCGTTTTACTAAGTCGTTTAAGTCGATTTCTCATTCGAGTGAAATAAAGGCTTGTATATACTAGTAGATTGAAAATCGGTTTGAGAAAACGAACTTTAGATATTTAAAATAGTGTTGAAATCGATTTGAAGAGTTTTGATATTTACTACTAGTATTAAAACCTTCGTATCTTTAAAGTGACAAGTCATAAAACGATTGTTGGAACAATCTATCACAAAAATTCACATTCGGAGACGTGAATAAAATCCAAGGAAATCAGCTTAAAATGCATCAAAGTGGAAGTTCTGATGAATGCTTTTCAGATAAGATTGCCTACGCAGAGTAATACGGTACGACCTAGTGAAGGCAAGCGGTCCAGCGACCTAAGGAAAAATAGGTCATACGACCTAAGGAAATCGCGAACTAAAAAGACCAAGTGTAAGGTCGACGACGACCTACGACTTACGAGCTACGACCTAAGGTGACGAGGGCGTTAGGTCGGAGACGACCTAACACTTGACTCGCGAACGACTTATGGAAAAGAAGCTTAGGTCGGAGACGACCTACGAGATAAGCCAGTGCGAGCGACCTAAAGTTTGCCTGGGGGATTATAGGTCGGCAACGACCTAACGTTTTGCCTGGAAATTATAGGTCGGCAACGACCTAACGTTTTGCCTGGAAATTATAGGTCGGCAACGACCTAACGTTTTGCCTGGGGATTTTAGGTCGGCAACGACCTAAGACTTAACAAAATTCGAGCGACTTAGTGGTTTGCCTTGGAATTTTAGGTCGGCAACGACCTAAGAAAGTGGAGACTTTTCAACACGCGAGCTAGCAGCCTGGACGACCTAAGGAGTTAACTCGCGAACGACCTAAAGCCTTTAACTCGTGAACGACCTAGGCCTTTAACTCGAAGGCGACCTAAGCCTTTAACTCGCAGGCGACCTAAGACTTTAACTCGCAGGCGACCTACGACCTATGGATGGGCGACCTAACTCCGAACGAGCTAAAAATGGCCAGAACGACCTAGTAGCAGTTTTTTCACCAAAATCACTAAAATTTGGAATTTTTCGCCAATCCAATCCAAACCAAATGCAACAAACATGCTACAGTGATGAGGAATCATTCCCAACAGTCCAATGACGATTATAGGCAAGATGTGAGATCAAAAATCTCACCTTTTCCACGAAATTGATGTTGGAGAGCTTAAGAACGAAGCAAGAATCAACCCCTAGCTTGAATCTATGTTCTTCACCTTGAATTCGAAGTTTGATGTTGAATTTACTGAAGATCTCGAGCTTGGAATTTTAATTTCTCTTTCCCCCCACCATTTTTGAAGAAGCTTGAAGTGTTTGATGAAGTGATGAAGAGAAGAGGGGGTTGGGCTGAGTTAAGAAGGTGCAGTCCCAACCAAAGTCACAAGTGGGAAAAGTGACGAAAATTTCACTATCTCCAAACATATCGAAGTTTACACTCAAAAAGATCGCAAACGTCATTTTGAACTCAATGGGGGTGGTCTCGAGTCCTAATTTGACCGTATGCAAAAAGTAGCTTTTCGGACTAACATCCGACTAACGATAAAATATTTAAATATAAAATCGATAGATATGCGGGTTGTTACATTCGGACACAAAACTGTGGGTTGTGAGAATAATGTTAGATGTAAGTCAAAGTGTGATAGAAAAATTAGTAGATCGGAGAGAGAGGAAGGCAAGAAGGAAAATTCAGAGAATGTTCAAGCCCATAAAGATGTAAGATCAACCAATAAACAGAGCATTAGAAAATGGCAACGTGTTACATGAAAGAAAATAGTCAAACCTGTGAATGAAGTTCATGTGGAACAAGCAGAAGAAGGGAGCGAAGAAAAAGTTACAGCAACAATTAAAAATGACATTCATGCTTTAGTGAATGCTAAAGGGAAAGAGAAAATGGGTAAAGAGACTGAACTATACTGTGTTGATACTGAAGTATTGGGTGAAGAGAAGACGAGAGAAGCTAAGTCAGTCAACCCTCCAGAAAATGTTAATAAATTGGATGAGGGGAGAACCAAATTGAATGAAGTGTATTATGAAGATGTTGATTTAGTAGATAATTTATTGATTTCCAATAAATATGATCTGCTCTATGAACTGGATGAGGAGGAGAATATATGTACCAGAGATAACGATAGATTGATAGTGGTTGAAATGAATGGTGCAACAAATGAAAATACCAAGAGAAGATTAAAAGTTGACACTTCAGAACAAGAAGAACAAAGGGAAATCAACAGAAAAAATTCAAAGCATGTTAAGACTGATCAAACAAAGCAACTGCATGAAAAGGAAGATACTATAGAAGCCAATATAACAACTGATTCTGGAAATAAAGACAGCAGGTTAAGCATCGAAAATACAAGTAACGAAGGTCTAAATCCAAGTCAAATGAAGAGTAAAAAGAACAGAAAAAAGAATTCTTTCCTCAGTAAGGCTACTGACTTGAATAAGGAAGCATGCATGCACGTAGTAACTTGTACCACTAAGAACATTCCCATCCCTGATACAGGTAATTCGCAAGATACACCTCTCCATTTTGTTTACTCCAACATTAAACCTCCATCTTCTTTCAAATTACCTCCACCAACGACCCACACTCCTTCAACCTCACCCTCCATCTTACCGTCGCCTAACTCCGGTTTGGCCACCCCCCATCTAAAGAAGGCACTGCTAACAGTGAAGTACCTCCACTTTCTGTTGAAATTCCTAACTACTTATCCTCTTCTCAAGTTGTGACGAGGAGAATGAAAATTGAAATGATCAATGCCCGTGCTCATCAATGATGTCATATCTTGGAGCATGGAATATACGTGGCGGTCATCACGTCATCAAACTTGACCAATGTAAACAACTTATCGGTGCACATAAATTATCTATCTTAGCCATACTGGAAACTAAGTTAAATCGTGATTTAACAATCAAGGAAGCCAGCTACATAAAACCTGATTGGAGCTTTGTCCACAATCTGGATGAAGCACCATATGGTAGGATCTTGATTCTTTTCAATCCCCTGCATGTTCAACTTACTCCTATCCTCTCCAATTCTCAAATGATTCATTGCCATGCTCAATCTTCCACTGATAATTCTTCCTTTTATGTAACCTTTGTATATGCCTTTAACTCAGCTGCGGCCAGAGCTTCCTTGTTTGATGTTATTCCAACCCTGGGGCAAACTACACATCCTTGGATAATTTTGGGTGACTTCAACTGTTGTTACTCTCTCTCTGATAGAGCTGGTGGTAATCCCCTTTCTTTGAATGATATTAATCCTCTTGCTAATACCCTTAATCAAGCTGAGTTAATTCATGTTAGATCAGTTGGAATGCAGTATTCATGGAACAATAAAAGAAGGCAAGGTAGTAGGACATTCTCTAGGATCGATCACTCTTTTTCTAATCATGTTGCTCTTATCAAATGGCCTCTCCTCTTCAGCCTTCTTCCCCCACCTCTTCTCTCAGACCACTCTCCTCAAATTATCCATCTTCGTGGAGCTGACAAGAGAGGAAAAACTAATTTTAAATTTTTTAACTCTTGGATTAAAGAACCAGATTTTAAAACTACTGCCTCAGATGCTTGGAATAAAGAAAAGAATGGTAATCACTTATTTATTTTGCAGGAAAAAATAAAAGAAGTGAAAGAAGTCTTGAAGCAGTGGTCGTTCAAGAGATTTGGCAAAGGAGACAAATTGAGCTCTTCGATTGGAGATAAGCTAGCTGAGGTTCAAACAGAGATGATGTCCAATGTTACCAACACAAACCTATCTGCTACTGAGTATAACTTGGCCCAACAATATTGTGAAGCTTTATCATCTGAAAGTGACATGATTAGGCAAAAGTCAAGAATTAAATGGCGTGAACATGGAGATAGGAATAGTGCGTACTTTCGTGCCAGCCTCAGGAACAAACAGCGTAGAGAAAATATATCAACCATCAAAGATAAGGATGGAGAGCTACACTCTTCTGTTTCTGATGTTCAGGGAGCTTTTGTGCAATATTTCTCTTCCATATATGGCAATGCGAACAACTTTATACCAAGTATTGAAGATATTCCTTCTGACATTCTTCCTAGATTAACTGAAGATGACTTTTCCTACCTATGCACTGAAGTATCCTCTGATGAAATCGAGAAGGCGATGTTTTCTCTTAACAGTAACTCTTGCGGTGGCCCGGATGGGTTGAACGCCAAATTCTATACTACTTGTTGGTCTTTTGTTTCTTCTGATGTCATCAATGCCATTAAACTTTTCTTTAGAAAATCCAAGCTCTTCAGGTCGTACAACTACACAAATATAGCGCTTATCCCCAAGATACAAAATGCCCACCAAGTTAATGAATATCGTCCAATATCTTGCTGTAACACCATTTACAAATGCATCTCCAAAGTTATTGCTTCTAGACTTAAACTTGTCCTACCTAGACTGGTCTCCAAAAATCAAGCAGCGTTCCTACCTGGTAGAAACATACTTGCCCATATTCTTAAAGGTTATAAATGAAAGAATGCTACTCCGAGAGCTATGTTTAAACTTGATATCATGAAAGCTTTTGATATGTTACAATGGGACAGCATTATTCGTATCATGGGTTATATGAATTTCCCGCCCCACTTTCTTGCTTGGATTTATGAATGTATATCAACTCCAACCTATTCTGTTATAATCAATGGTATTCCAGCTGGTTTCTTTTGCAGTAGGCAGGGTATAAGACAAGTAGACCCAATATCTGCTTATGTCTTCATCATAGTTATGGAACTCCTAACTAGGATGATCAATAAACTTATTGATCAAGGTAAATTCAGGCTCCATCAAGCGTGCAGTGAACCGTGTATCTCCATGCTTATGTTTGCTGATGACCTGGTTGTGTTTTGTACGCCGGACATCACAACTGTCAATAATTTAATGACTACTCTTGCTCAGTTTTACGCTATGACTGGATTGAAGGTTAATATCCAGAAATCTGAAATCATTTTGGCTGGTGTCAATGTGGAACAGGAGGAAGCTATTTCGCCGGTTACTGGTCTATATCCTATCCCAACTACAACTTCTTACTTGGGGCTTCCTCTAGCAACATCAAGAATAACAACTAACCATTGCCTTCCTCTATTTGAGAGGATTACAGTGAGACTTAATTGCTGGACTACGGTGAAGCTGAGCCAAGCTGGTAGACTTACCTTAGTGAAGTCCGTTATATTTGCGATGCAGGTATATTGGGCTAGAGCCTATGTGATGCCATTAAAGCTAATGAAAATGATAGAAGTGCATTCATGCGATTTCTATGGACGGGAAGGACTAATGGAAGATACATAGCCCCAATTAAATTTAGTAGAGTTGAGCTACCCTTGAATAAGGGGGGTCTAGGAATCATCAACTTAAAGCAATGGAATAAGGCCGCGTTTGCTAAACACGTCGACACCTTCTTCAATAGTACTGACAGCATATGGGCGGAATGGTCTCGACACAATGTTGTTAAACGTAGAAGCTTTTGGAATATGATTAAGCCGCAAAACCTAAGTTGGACTTGGCAGAGTATTTTCAAGATTAAAGAGGAGGTTCTTCCCCTCTGCCAAATGAATATCAATCCTAGATTCACTGTTAGTTTCTGGGATGATCCTTGGCTCGATAGGGGGATGATTCTGAGTAGGCAACTAACATATAATGAGATACTGCAAACTGGCATTCACCGAGCTGCCAAAGTTAGGGATGTTCTAATTAACATTCAAAGATCTAACTCCTTTTCTTCCAATCAGAGAATTCAGAATATATGGAACCTGATCAGAAGCTATACTCCGCTGTTATCTACCTCTGAAAAGCTGGTTTGGGGTGAAAACAGGACTAAATACAAAATTGGCAATGTTTATGAATATTTGATGAAGAGCAATGCGCAGCCAAAATGGAAATGGTGTAAGCATGCTTGGCAAAAGGACAGTAGTATGCGTGATAATCTGTTACTCTGGAAAGTACTGCATCGTGCAATACTAACTAAAGCCAAACTTGTGTGCATGGGGATGGATGTGAATGTCCTGTGTTCTTTCTGCAATGATCAAGTCGAGACTGTGGAACATTTGTTCTTCGAATGTAATGACATAAGACATGTTTAGCAGCTAGTTAAGGCTAAGCTTTGTAGGAATGATACTTCTCTTGATAACCGAGATGAGTGGAATATAATACATGTGAGAACTGGTTGCATTCAAAAGGAAAAAAGATTATTTCTTGCAGTTTTGAAAAGCTTCATAGCTGCGGTATGGAAAGAAAGAAACACTAGGGTGTTTGAAGCAAACAATGTAAAATCTGAATCAATGTTTAAGCTTTGGGTGATGCGTGAGATCAAGAATTCACTGCGTATGCTCTCTTTCCCCATTGACCAAGGCATCTATCACTCTTTTTAACTATGCTATATGTTTTTTTAGTTTATTTCTTTTCTTCTTTTAGTTCCCAATTTTTCTGTAGCACTATGTATTCCTCTGTTTTCTCTGAGCTTGCTCATTGTTGTCTGTGTTGTAATCTTTTTGGTGCTACAATAAAATGGTCGGGGTCCATCCAACCCCGTCGGCCTTGCCAAAAAAAAGAAATGCTATGATTTCTGATTTGAACTAAAATTGAATAAAAGAGCTATTACAACATTTCTGAAATGCTGTAGTTTCTGTAGTTGAACTAAATAGACTAAAACTTGACCTAGGTCTATTACAGCAGTTCTGTAACTGCTGTAGTGGTCTGTTGTCTTTGCTGAATTTAATTAAAACCTTTAATTTGAAACCTGAGCTATTACAGCATTTCTGGAAATGCTGTCTTTACTGAATTAAAATGTTTTCAAGAATAACTTATAACAGCTTTTTCTGAATTCTGTGAAAGGCTGAAATTTTCAATGTTTATGGTTTTTAACTTAGTAAATGAACTCAGAATAATTTAAAACTTTGGAAATTGAACACTTGATTGGAAAGTATAATAATTACACTTTTAAATGGTTTAGATGAATTATTTTGATTGAAATATAAACTATTTAAAAGGTGACTTGAAATGATAATAAATGAATGATATCTTTGAATTTAAAAGGTATTTAAAGTTGAATATTTGGATTTGAACTCAAATGATGATTTGATAATGATGTTTTGAAATGATATGATGTTTTGATATATTAAAATGATGTGAAATGAAGTTTTGAAATGATATGATATTTTAAATATATTGAAATGGTTTGGAATTGATTTTATCTTTATTTTGATAAGATTTGGATTTGAAATGATATTCTATTTTGAAGTATAAAATATTATTTTAAAATTATAACCACAGGTTATAATAACGATTGGTTGTTAAAGAGACCGGGATTAGATATGGACATACTCTCTGTCGATACCGAAAATCAATTTGACAACTGTGTACGCGGTGGAGTTTCCAAAATGAAGTAGGATGGTGGCGACGATCCTAAGGTATATGCGTGGACCCAACTTCCGTGAGTTGGCATAAGGTGGCTAAAACAGGAGCGATCTTGGGCCAATGAGGTAGCACCTCTTATCGGACGCACTTCTTCGATACCATTCTATTACTTTGTGATTGATTGGGTGCACCCCTTGATTTGAGAGTGATGTTCGAGGTTGAGCGGTAGTGGATGCTATGCGTTTCCATCAGTCTGTGTGCGTAATTGGTATATCTACCCTGGCATTGCCTTGTGTGCCGTGTCACCTACCATATCGAGCTTTACTACAAGTTGTGATTTCTCCCGTAGCCTGTGGAGTATCGCGGGTAGCCCCCATTTTAGGAGTATGCTGATACTGGATAGACTATTGGGACTATTACGTGTTAAGGTGGAAAATGTAAAGCCTTAATGCTATTTAAAAGTATGTTTATTTTATATTAGACATTATTATAATAGCGCAATATTACTACATAGTAAATAGTTTAACGGATCCTTAAAGAATGGGCGATCCCAAGCATTCTTTAAGTTACTTGTACCTTTATTGCCGTTCACTTGAGTTGGTTTACATTTGTATAAGTATGTATGTCCTGACTCGAGTGTTTTGTGTTTTGCTTTACGCTCGGGTCAGACTGAGTGATACAGCATTTGAGGCTCACCTTTGGGGCTGGAGTTTTACTTTGAAGATCCAGATATCTATTCATCTTGTTATCCAGTTGATTCCAGTTGTATTCTGAGTTGTACCTGATTATCATACTGTTACTCCTGTTGTATCTTGGTATTCCTATTGTATCTTAATTAACCCTGATGTATTTATATAGTAGCTTCATGAACTACTATCTCTTTTATTTGTGCTGCAATATATTACTCTGTGTCTGTGATCTGTGATTATTTATTTACTGTATATGATGAGTTTGCCAAAAAAAATTTACAATGCGGTATTTTGAGCAATTCAAGTCCGACATGTGCGGATGCGAATGGTTGAAAATATCGGGTCGTTACATGTGGTATTAGAGCTCTGGTTTTAGGCAAACTCAGCATATAGGGTAAATTTAATTATAGAATCACTTTCGTTCGAACTTGAATTACTTCTTCTTCGATTCGGTTCCCTTTGAATTTTGGAACGTTCCCTTCGGTTCCAAAGTCCATTCTTGTCCTCCCCTATTCGTGTCTTCTTGATTCTAGAGTGTCCCATAACTCCACTCCGAATAATCTTTCTAATGAATTGGCGGTCCCGCCAATATTCTAATGACTTGTAAATGGGTGAAACTTCTTTACAAAAAGCATTGATTCACCGAAGACTCCTGTATCCTCGGTTTACGATGCTACTACCTCTTGCTATGCCTGAATTCATCTCTTGAGAACGAAGGTAGATTTGCTTCATAATCCTGCATCACACTTATTCGTTAAGTCACGGTTGACCTGGTTAAGGTTGCCCGCGATTTATATAAGCTTATCCATACTCCCTATTCTGTTGTTTAATCATCTTATCTTTTGTCTCCATCTTATATTCAAATCAGAGTTCTCTTTGATTTGAATGCATCAAATCTGAATCCCTATCCTTATTTTGAAAATTAATCTTGTATTTGAATTTTTTTTACTTATTTTAAAGATATTTTATATATTGTGTTGTTTGAGTTGTTGATGTTGATTTGGGTTTTCGATCGGTTCGTCTAATCAACGCTATCGATGGGATCTCCAAAACACTCGAACAGAGAAAACTGACACGATATGGTTTTCAAACTTAGTAGATAGATAAATTTTGTATAATTATAATATGTATAAGGATAATTTTCTGAATTTTGATAATTAATTGAATTGGGTGTTAAGAAATAATATTTAACTTTGCATGTAATTTGTAACCATTGGCTTTAGTCTCATATCTAAATAACAAAACATGGTTATAAATTAATTTGGAAATTTAAATGGATTTAAATCAAGAATGTGAGAATTTAATTTCCGATGATTTCGAACTTTGTTTTGAAAGTTTTAAAAGGATATATTATTTAAAAGTATTTCTAGTAAAAATTGTTTCAAAGGATTTTAATTTGTAAATCAGTGCCCTTTTCTTTGTCGCTGGAAAATAATTTCGCTGATGACTGCAGCATCATCAACATTCATTTTCGAGTTTCGAAGCGAAGAGACCATCCTGTAGCTTTGCTACAGTTTTGCCTTGGAAAATTTAATTGATTTGAATTTCTAAATATGACTTGACTTATAATATATATTGATATATGATTTAAATTTGATTTGATATATTGTGTATGTATATATATATATTCATTTATTTCCAAATAGTTTGAAGATAATCGGAAATTTAATTCTTAAATTTTATCTTAAAGGATAAAAGGAAATCAAGGTTTGAATAAATAGGTAAACTTGAATAATTGAAATTGGAGAATTTATTTGTATATATTCTATTACATTCCAATATAGCTTACCTAAATTATTAAAAGTTAAATATGTAATTGGAGAACATACAATATAAAGAGAATTTTTATATATAAAACTTAAGTGGTTATAATAAATGTTATACACTTAAATTTTATTTATAAAGAATCAATAGAGGTAAATAGAGAAAAAGGGTTAATTGAATAATTTACAATATAATGATATTTAAAAGAAATTATAAATAAATTGAAATAGTTATAATAAGTGAAATAAACTTAATATATATAGGATTTGATATTGGAATAAATTTAAGAATAATTTGGAATAAAGAAGAATTAAATTTATTGAATAAATTATAAGTATAATAAATGATTTTCAAATTCATGATTTTTATAAATTGTTAATGATTGGATGATAAATAATAAAATTAGAAATAGTTAAGATTTAGTTAACTTAGGAAATCAAATGGATGAAATTTATTATTAATGTAAGTTGAAATTTTCATGGTTTTAAATTTATTATCTTATTCTGTTTTCCAATCTAATTTCTTTCTGGTTGTTTCCATTCTCCTACCTTCTAAGTAGGAAATCAAATTCGAATTGGTTAGCCTTGGAGCTACTGTTCTCTTTCAGCTTGATCTTGCCTCTGATTTTCACCAATTCAGGGTTGGTGAGGAAAGTATTCTCGAGACTGCTTTCCGTACTGAGAATGGTTTTTCTATGAATAGTTAGTCATGCCTTTTGGTTTGACTAATGCTCCTGCCCTCTTTATTGATTTGATGAATCGTGTTCTTCGTATTGTGCTAAATAAGTTTGTTATAGTCTTTCTTTCTTTCTCTTTTTCCTTCATCATTTAACTTTTCTATCTCTTCTGTGGTTCTTACTTCTCCCTATTCTGAATCTGAGCACTGCTTACCATCCACAGACCGACGGTCAAACGGAAAGGGTGAATCAGATTCTCGATGATCTTTTTCGTGCTTGTGTTCTTGATTCTGGAGGATCTTGAGAAGATCATCTCCACCTTGTTAAACTTACCTATAACAACAATTATCAGGCATAATTTCAATCTTCTTGTCATCTTGTCTTAATCCTATATCATTCTATCTTTTCTGTGCTTTCCCGTACCACATTCCTTTTCGGGGACGAAAAGTTTTGAGTGGGGGAGAGTGTAACAACCCTGTATTTTGTGATTATTTTAATTACTTTAATTTAATTCCTGATTTAAAAACTTTATTTTATTTATTAAAATGAATAATTTTTGTTATTTTAAATATAAATTTTGGTTTTGATATAAATTAGAATTCCAAACATGTATAAATAGAATATTTTCCAGAAATGTGAATTTTGGTCAATATGGTCAAACTTTGTCTTTTAAATTTCAATTTTAAAAGTTTGAAATTTTGAATTTTATCTTTTATTATGAAAGTAAATAAAATTTTAAGAATACTGCTTTTCGTTTCGTTGAAATCTGATTTATAATGTGAAAGTTATGCCCTTTTAAATATTGTGTGTAATTTGCTGTATTTAACAAAATTGTTTATTGGGAACGATCTAATAGGCTCAGCATGATGTTTATGCGAATGGTGATTGATACCAACATCAAAACCTCCCTACCCAAAATTGAAAGCGCAAAAGAATATTTGCAATCCATTGAAAATCGGTTCAAGACTGTAGACAAATCCCTTGCTGGGAAACTTATGTCAGACCTTGTAACCATGAAGTTTGATGGTTCTCGCTCAATGAGCGCTCATGTCATTGAAATGATTACCCTTGCTGCCAAACTTAAGAACTTGGGATTAGTTGTGGACGATGCTTTTCTCATCCAATTCATTCTCACTAGCTTACCTCCTCAGTATGAACCATTCAAAATTCATTAAACACAATTACGGAAAAGTGGAGTCTAAATGAATTGACTAACAAACTGGTTCAAGAGGAGTCTAGGCAGGGCTCGCAAAGCATTAAAGTTGCTTATTTCACTCAAGGGGTTGGAAAACAAGCTGGTAAAAGGAACAACTCACATCATAAAAGAGCACCACCCAAATCTGATGATGCCACTCAACCATCCAAGAAGAAAAAGATGGATGATGTCTGAAAATTCTGCAAGAAACCTGGACACTTCCAGGAAGATTGCATTAAGCGCAAAGCATGGTTCGAAAAGAAAGGTAACCCAATGGGTTTCGTAAGTCATTTCGAATCAAATCTTACTAATGTACCTTCTTCTACTTAGTGGATTGATACTGCTGCTAATGTTCATGTTTCGAATTCTATGCAGGGATTTATTACGATCCAAACCACAAACCCAAGTGAGAATTTCATTTTCATGGGGAATAAAGATAAAGCTCCAGTTGAAGCTATTGGAACTTTTCGTCTCATTTTAGATAGCGGTTATCAGTTAGATTTATGTCAAACTCTTTATGTTCCGTCTATTTCCCATAATTTGATTTTTGTAAGTGTACTTGATAAATTTGGATATTCTTTTGAAGTTGGAAATGGAAATTTTAGTTTATTTAAAAATTCTAGTCTTATTGGTTCTGGAATATTAATTGATGGACTTTATAAACTTCATCTTAAACAAAATGCTGAAATCCAACTCACCCTGCATGGAAAAGAAACTAAAGGAAAGTCATCCAAGAATGATTCTTACTTCTTGTGGCATAAAAAACTGGGTCATATATCCAGTGAAAGAATCAAGAGGTTAGTGAAAAATGGTGTCCTACCGGACCTAGACTTCGCTAACATTACAACATGTGTTGATTGTATTAAAGGAAAAACAACAAAAAACACAAAGAAAGGAGCCACAAGAAGTACACAACTTCTTGAAATAATACATACAGATATTTGTGGACCTTCTGATGTTCCAACTTTTGGAGGAGAGAAATATTTCATCACTTTTATCGATGATTTTTCACGTTATTGCTACCTTTATCTGTTGCATGAAAAATCTCTGTCAGTGGATGCTGTACAAGTGTTCATTACTGAAGTCGAAAGGAAATTAGAAAGAAAAGTGAAAATCATTAGGTCAGATAGGGGTGGTGAATTCTATGGAAGGTATGATGAAACGGGACAACATCCTGGACCTTTTGCTAGACTTCTTCAAAAACTTGGAATTTTTGCACAATACACAACGCCTGGATCTCCATGGCAGAATGGTGTAGTTGAAAGGCGAAATCGTACATACATGGAAATGGTTAGATCCATGATGAGTCATGCAAATTTACCTATATCATTATGGATGGATGCATTACGAACAACTGTCTACATCTTAAATAGAGTTCCAAGTAAGGCCGTTCCAAAGACTCCTTTTGAACTTTGGAAAGGATGGAAACCTAGTTTAAGACATCTCAAAATTTGGGGTTGCGCAGCTGAAGCTAGACCGTACAATCCAAATGAAAAGAAATTGGATTTTAAGACAGTCAGTGGTTACTTTATAGGTTACCCAGAAAAATCTAAATGATATAGATTTTATTGTCCTAACCATAGTACAAGAATTGTTGAAACCGGCAATGCCAAATTCTATGAAAACGGTGAAATCAGTGGGAGTACAAAACAACAAGAAGTGGTCATTCATGAAATAAGGGTACCCATTATCTTACCCTCTATTTCGAAAGATATTGGGAATCATCCCATTGTTGAACCTGTTCACAATGAGGGAAACCCAATAAATGATCAACAACTCCATAATGAAATTATCACCAATCATAATGTTGATGAAGTACCACAGGAACTAGTATTAAGAAGATCTCAAAGACAAAGAAGATCAGCTATTCCTGATGATTATATGCTTTATCTAATAGAATCTGAAGGAACTACGGACCCAATTTCTTATTCACAAGCCATTAAGGATGTTAACTCTCTTAAATGGATTGATGCCATGAAAGATGAACTGAAATCTATGGATAATAATCAAGTTTGGGAAATCATTCAATTGCCGCAAGGACATAAAGCAGTCGGTTGTAAGTGGGTCTTCAAGACCAAACGTGACTGCAATGGTAAAATTGAACGATATAAAGACAGACTTGTTTTCAAAGGTTTTAATCAGAAAGAAGGCATTGACTATAATGAAACTTTTGCTCCTGTTTCCAGGAAAGATGCTCTTAGAATCATCATGGCATTAGTAGCTCATTATGATCTCGAGTTACATCAAATGGATGTGAAAACAGCCTTTCTAAATGGAGACTTGGAGGAAGAAGTCTACATGTGTCAACCTGAAGGCTTCATAATTGAAGGACAGGAAGACATGGTTTGCAAACTTAAGAAATCAATATATGGACTGAAACAAGCTTCTAGACAATGGTATCTAAAGTTTCATGAAATCATTATCGCTTTCGATTTCACAGAAAACATAGTTGACCCTTGTATATACCTCAAGTTCAGTGGGAGCAAGTTCATATTTTTGATTCTGTATGTTGATGACATATTATTAGCTAGCAGCGACCTTGGTTTATTACGTGAAACTAAAGATTATCTCTCAACGAATTTTGAAATGAAAGATATGGGTGAGGCTTCCTATGTGATAGGAATAGAAATATTCCGTGATAGACCACAATGAATTCTAGGATTGTCTCAAAAAGCATATATTGACAAAATTCTTGAAAGATTTGGCATGACGAATTGTTCCTCTAGTCCTGTCCCACTGCAGAAAGGAGACAAACTTGTTCTTGAGTAGTGCCCAAAGACTCCTATGGAACGAGAAGAAATGACCAAATATCCTTATGCATCTCTTGTAGGGAGTTTGATGTATTCACAGGTATGTACAAGACCTGATATCAGTCATGCAGTTGGTATGCTGGGTAGATTTCAAAGTATCCAGGAATCGCTCATTGGAAAGCTGCAAAGAAGGTACTGAGATACCTAAAGGGAACAAGGAATTACATGCTCACCTATAGAAAATTAAGTTATCTACAGGTAACTGGTTATTCTGATTCTGACCTTGCTGGATGTCCTGACACTAGTATATGCACTCTTAGCTATGTGTACCTCTTATGTGGAGGTGCAATATCATGGAGAAGCCAGAAATCTGAGATGCTTTTCGGATCCACCATGATGGCTGAATACGTAGCATGTTATGAGGCTTCAATTCAGGGAACATGGCCGCGTAATTTTGTCTCACAATTTGGCACTTTAAGTTTTATCTCTAAGCCACTAACTGTCTACTGCGACAATGAAACTGCAACCTTTTTCTCCAAGCATGATAGGATAACCAAAGGTTCCAAACACATGGACCTGAAATACATACTACTGAAGCAAGATGTTAAACTAAAGAAAATTGTTATTGAATCGATAAGTACAGACCTACAAGTGGCAGACATATTCACGAAAGGACTACCTCCAAAGATATTTCAGAGACATACTGATAGCATGGGTCTTGCAGATAGTTCCTAATTATCTCCTTATTATGCCATTTATTTTGTACTTAGCCAGACATAACAATTATTGAGCTCTTAATAATTTGGACATCTTTTATTTCTGTTTTATAATGTGTACACATTTATATTTAGATAAATGATAACAGAAACAGTCTTTTGCTTCAAGACATTATGTGACCATTAAGTTATGCTCGTCTACAGTCTAGTTATGAAAGTTGTCAATGTCATAGTACATGGAAGTAAGCATGTTGCAAAATAACATGTACACGTCATGACTTCCATTGACCACTGGATTAGCCAAGACAGTTATGATAATTGATTAAAGAAAAGTTTAGCATATCATGCGCGCCTTATAACCTTAATACGAAAACATTAATGGATTTTACTATTGACCAAGTGGGAGACTCTAATGAAATTTGAATATGCTAATCAATAAAACGGTTATAATCTAGAGCGTTAATTTCCCTTATCTTGATCTTAATGGACGATCAAGACTAAGTCTACAAATCTGAAAATTTGGTCCTCTCTCTACCTATAAATATTAACCTTTGCCCATCACAAAGTACATAGAAAAACACATAAAGAAAGATATAGGAAAAGAGAGAGAAAACATTTCCTTTCTCCATTGAAATAACTTTCGACAACAACCATTGCTGATTCATATACAAGATGTTTGGAGGTATGTTTTATTGATTCATTACATATGTGATAATCATGTAATTCTAGATCTTAGGGTTTATGTTATTTGCAAGATAAAAATTACACTCTTTTCCTCAGTGGATCATTTCCCCATTTTATTGAATCGATTTGCAATTGTAAACTTTGCTTATTTTTTATTGCAATTTGAAGTCTTATAGTCCAACCTTCTCCTATTTTTCATCATATTTTCAAATGATTTCTTTCACTCATTCTTTCTTTCCTTTTTTGTCCTTTTTTTGCAGGTTATGAAAGGAGAAGATAGTTTTAATTTGCACTTCTTAATATCCTAAAAAGTACTCGGATTGCAGCCAAATACCATGCTAACGTGACTTTCTAGTTATCAGTATCATTTTATATCTCTTCCTAATATACAATTATGGATTTTGTTCCTTCATAAAAGTTTGTAAAGAGGGAAAATTTCTGTCAATGACTCAATACTAGATTTTGTATCTACTAATAGCACTGTGTTGTTAGATTGTATGGAGGCAAATTGCTGTTTAACTAGATATTAATTTTTGAGCTGAACAAAATTAGCATGGTCTATAAAACTTATAATCTATCTGTTTATTTGTAAACCCAAATTTCTCACGAATTGTTCCAAACATTTTACCTCCTCAAAAAAAACATTTGGAAACTAATACATTTTTTCAAGGCTCCTATATTATATATCGTTAGGTGAAACAAACTTTCAAGGTTCCCAATTGTAGTCGTGCAAAAGAATCACTATAAAAGGTTGTTTTCAAATTATTCTGCAGATTATTGAATATTTATTTTCTAAAATCTCAAAATAGGGAATAAATTTGTTTGAACATACAGTGCCTTTACCATGAAGATACATGTAAAATGTATGAAAGTCATTAATGATAAAAAATATCAATGTTGATATTATGAAGAAAGGGACTTCATCAAGTTTATATGTCCCTCTATATCCATGAATCTCTTAGAAACCTGAACCAGGTTTTCCCATCATTTTGTATATACTCTATCCAAGCCATCTTAAATTCATTAACTAAAGCCAACAACTCAGTTTTCTCTGCAGAATTCTGAAATGTGCATGCCAAAAAGAATGAAAGCTGGAGTTCTATCTAGAAGGTATTCATGTTTGCTTGCTATACAATCCCATCAATCAACTAACATGGAAAATCCTTTTTTCTATCGTATTCAGTGTTTCCCATTATACTAAATCCTTGCAATATGGTTTAACTTGTCTTTTGTATATAAATGCACGTATTTAACAGGTTGCACGGATCAATATGCACTATAAGACATTTTAACTATATACACCATTGGAAAATGAAAAAAGAACATGAACCAATGTTAATACTTCTACACTGAATATTGAATAGGTAAAGAAGAAGAAAATAGTGTTATAGGATTCTTGGATATTGTGGTTATTACAAAGCTGAAAATTGTCGGTTTTATGCTGATATTTTTGTATAGACTTTTGAGGCTCTCCGCTTATAATTTTTGTTGGTTATTATTTTCCATTGCAATTTCTAACCTTTTTAATTTTATTTTTTTTCAGCAAAGAGAGAATATATAACCAAAATGGAGAAAAAACGCCTTTCTCCGGGGGCTCACAAATAGCACAGAACAACATAGGGAATGACGAAACCAGAAAATACAGAAAATAAAGGCCACAACAGGAAGAAACAACACCACCCGTTGACAGCGACAGAGAAGGGGAAAAAAACCCACCAAAAGCCACCAACCCGCCTTAACCCAAAGGTAAAGGCCAGGCCACCAAGCCATACCACATAGGAATCAAACCTAGTTGAAGCAAAGCCAGCAAAACCATGGGAAGCATACTCCTGGGAAAGGAGCAAGCGGCGAAGGAGAAATGAAGCCAGTCCAAACGAGCCCAGAATGGTCTCACAGAAGTATCAGAGCAGCAATGGTCTAAACCAGACCACCAAAGACGCCACCATCGCAGATCCACCCGAAGAGAAAAGAGAACAAAATCCAACCAAAGCAGCCGAACAACCACACTAACTTCACCACAGAACCAGAGAAAAAAGAAAGCTGGACCCCGAACCTAGCCATCCAAAGCTCTTACCGGTCCATTGAAGAAACCTAAGATACCTGGAACAGGAAAACTAACAACCACATTAAACAAAACGGGGGGGGGGGGAGGGAAAGTGAGCGCTGGATGAAAGCCAGCGCCCGCTCGCGAGGATTCAACCTACTCCCAGTCTAGCGTGAGACAGAGCACACGAAATAGAGAGAAGCCCTACTAGCTGCTCCGCACGGGAGCTCAAAGGACCCCTGAAAGGTCTACCACGAAAAGCAAGGAAGATGTCATTCCTCACACACCGAATAATGGATGGAGGGTCCATAGGAGAACTCTCGAAAGTTGCCTTGTTCCGCGCGCACCAGAGGTGCCAGTAGATGAGATAGGGAATCAAGCGGAACATGATTGAACGAAGAGATTTTCGAGAATTCCCAGACCACTAGGAACTTCGGAGATCAGTAGGAGAGCTGGCAAAACGTCGAACACCAACAAGGTTGTCGAAGTAATTCCAGCACGATCTGGCCGAGAAACTGTCAAAAAACAAATGATTTAAGGATTCCGATTCCCCATTGCCACAGCATCTACAATGGGAGACGTATGAGATGCCGATTTTTTGGAGGTTCTTGTCAAGTGGCAATCCATCATGGAGGATCCGCCACATCAAAATAGAGACCTTGGGGGGAATACGAGAATCCCAAATGAAAGAAAACACAAGGCGAATGGGGTCTGGGATTCTAATCGAAGACCAAGCTTTCAGTATGGAAAATGAAGCGCCATCCCATCCTGAAGATCCACCATGAGAGTCAGAAAACAGCTTCACCGACTGCATGTGCTTCCAGGTCTCACTAGCATATGTCAGAGACCCCGTGAAGTTAGAGCCTGCAAGCCTACGGTACTTCGCATGAAGGAAAGAAGCCCATAAGGAGTTGTTAGCGCCAAACTTGTGCCACAACTTACAGGCAAAAGCTGCACAAAGGTCCTTAGGATTACGCAGACCCAAGCCACCTTCGTTTTTGGGATGACACATCGCGTCCCACGACACCCAGTGGTGCCGACAGTCGTTGTTCTTGTTGCCCCAGAAGAAGGACGAGGCCAAAGACCGATACGACCGAAAGAAGGAAGAGGTAGGGGTCATAGCCGCGAAAACATGAGTTCCCATCGAGTCTAATACGGATTTGATAAGAACTAGTCTACCAGCCTGAGAAAGAAGAGACGCATTCCAGCGTAAGATCTTACCCTTCACTTTGTCTGTCAAGGGGTCGAAGAAAGCATTGAGCTTTCTACCACGATATAGGACAATACCCAAGTAAGGAAGAGGAAGGGTGGCTTTCATGAAACCTGAGATAGTCTCGATCCAGGTAGCACCAGATGGAGACAAGTCTTTCGCATGGACGAAGCAACTTTTGGAAGGGTTTACTAGTTGGCCCGAGGATCTCTCATATTGATGAAGGAAGCTGAGGAGCCGTCGGACAGAGGAACGGCTGCCATTAGAGAAAATGACAATGTCATCTGCAAAGGATAAGGAAGAGACAAGGGGACAACCCCTCGGAATCCCGAAGCGCTGGACCTGGCCGTAAATTGTTAAGGTTTGGAGACCGCGAATGAGAGCCTCTGCTGCGATCACAAAAAGATATGGCGAGAGTGGGTCTCCCTGATGCAAACCCCTTCCTGCCTTGAAATAACCATTAGCCAAACCATTAATGAGCACAGAGAACCAACAGTTGGAGATGAGCCTCCACACCAAGTCAATAAGGGGTTTCGGGAATTCGAAAGCCCTTAAGACCTTGATGATGAAAAACCAGGACATGCAATCGTAGGCCTTAGCCATGTCCAGTTTGAAGGCAACATTAGAAACCCAGACTTTCCGATCAATCTGGGAGATAAGTTCCTGGGCGAGTAGTACGTTATCAGTAATCAAACGCCCCCTTACAAAGCCCGCTTGAGAAGGAGAAATAATGCGCTCAAGGAAGGGAGCCAAGCGGGTGGCCATGATCTTAGAGATAACTTTATTCGAAAAGTTGCATAGGCTGATTGGCCGAAAATCCACACACGACCTAGGGTTTTCGCATTTAGGAATAAGAACAAGGTTGGTGGATGTCCATCCAGATGGAAGGGATCCTCCGGAGAAAAAGGATTGAACAGCAAGACAAAAATCAGCCTGAATAATAGGCCATGAACTCCTGAAAAAAACACCGTTGAAACCATCCGGACCACTGGCACTATCCTTGCCCAGAGCAAAGACAGAAGCACGAATCTCCTCTGGGGTAGGGAGATCCGCGAGAAGGTCACTTTCCGAAGAAAGAACCACACGAGGAATGAAGGCAAGCAGAGCCGGATCAGAAACCGAGACAGACGGCGAGCCCCGAAAGGATTGAAAGTGGGATAGGATGGTATTTTTGACATCTTCGGGCGAAGAAGCCGTAGATAGATCATGTCGCAAAATCTCACGGATCGTGAGAAGGCTATTCTTCTTACGAATAGAGGAATGGAAGAATTTGGAGTTTGTATCACCGACCACTACCCACTTGACCCTAGCCTTTTGACGAAGGTAGTCATTCTCAATACGAAGTTCCGAAGAGAATATGGTTTGAGCAATAGCCCAAGCCTCCTTGTTAGCCACGGTAGGATCCTCGTATAGCAAGGATTCGGCTACGATTAGAGACTCTTCGGCCATGCGAACGCGATCGAAAATGTTCTTAAAGACCTGAACGTTCCAAACCTTAAGGCACGCTTTGAGACGCTTAAGCTTACGACCGAAAACCTCACCGGGAGAGGCAACAATAGGGTCGCTCCAAGAGTTAGCAACCACTTGAAGAAAAGAGTGATGAGATCTCCACATGCTCTGGAACCGAAAGGAAGATGGCCCCGTTAAGGAGAAGGGAGAGCAGCGAACAACCATGGGAGCATGGTCAGAGAAGGACCGATGGAGATGCGTGATCGAGAAAGAGAAAGGGAGGCAAAACCACTCCTCCGACCCGAAAACACGGTCAAGTCTGGAAAGGATACGGTTCGGTCCCACTTGGTTGTTTGACCAGGTGAAAGCAGAGCCAACAAAGGGAAGCTCAGATAGACCAGAGCTGACAGTGAACGAGTTGAAATCCGCCATCGCTACACGGTTGATGGCGGCTCCTCCCCGTTTTTCCGCTTGGCAGGCGACGATATTAAAATCGCCGCCTATCACAGAAGAAGAGATACCCAACAAATCGAGCCCTAAAATGTCGGACCAGAGAGATAATCTCTCCGTACGATCACATTTGGCGTAAACCGCCGAGAAAAGAAAGGGAGAGATAAAAGATGGAGACGAATAGGCCACCGAAAAAAGCTGAGAGGAATCAAAAACGACGCGAACCAAGATGGATTTGGACCATAGGATCCAAATTTTCCCCAAGACATTGGCAGAGCCACCGCCAAAACCTAAGGATAAGACGATGTTGGATATGCCTTCCGGTTCCAGAAAGGGTTCCAGAACAGCGACCAAACCAATAGAGTGCTTCCTGACAATGCATTTTAGCCTAGCCAAAGACGCATCGTTGCCAATACCACGGACATTCCAGAAAAGCAAATTCGCCATTAAGAGCGAGAAAAGAGAGAATGAAGATAAAGGGAGCGAAAGCAGGACACCAAACAAGAGGAAGCAGAAAGGACTCAGACAAGGTATAACGAATAACGAGTAGATCGATCGATCTGCTCGGACGCCGCTATAGAGCGTGTGTGGATGGTGCGAGGGGTAGACTGGGCTATACGCGATCTGCGATGAGACGCCCGGGGGATAGGGTCGGGAGGCTGGGGAGGTGTCACAAAAGACACCTCATTACCGGTCTCCAACGAAGTAGACAGCGAGGCACCAAGCAGCGAAGATGAAGGCGAAGAGTTCCTAGATATGCAATCGAGGCGCTCATTAAGGAGCGCAATTTCTGCCTTACTCATAAGAGGAATGGATGTGGACAGAGAGCACGATGAAGAGGAAAGGGAGCAAGCTGAGGAGCAATGAGAGGAAGAGGGACCCAATTGATCCGAGTGATCATAGGGAAATCGACAATAAGAGGGGAGGCGAACCAAGCGCATACCAATCTTCTTTAGGAACCAAACAGAAAAATAATGAGCCGTAGAAATGGAGGAATCAATGTGGCAGGAGCAATCCGAAGCCGAAAAATCCGACACACCCGATGATGGGGAAGTAGAGATAGGCGAAGCGACGAGAAGAGTGGGGAAGGGAAGAACAGAGGGGGAACAAAACTGTGTAAGGGCGCAAACAGACTGCAGTGTCTTACCAAAGCCAGACTGTCACTAATAAAACAGCCCCGCAATACAGGTAAGAGTCGCAAGACGGACCAAACAGAGGGAATAGCAGAGAAGAACAAAGAAAGCTGGCAATAACTCAGCCTTTCCGTATAGTGGTCAGAAATGGCCACTATACGACCAGGACGTGGAGATCGCCCGAACCAATCACTCCAGCCCCTCTGTAACCTCCGAAGGGACCAATAGAAGCTAGACAATAAAAGTCTAAACCAAAAGGACAAAGTCGCTGACGACAAAGAATGGGCCTCGTCAAGACTCAACACAAGAAACCAACAATGGGTTTCCAACAGATCGAACCAAACAAACAGCCTGAAACGGACATAACCGATGCGACAAAAGAAAACCCGCAAAATCAACAAAGGCCGAATATACTGATGCAGGCAGCAAGACGAAAGGGCCCCGACGGATGAATCTAAACCAGCAGACAACAAGGGACCTGACACACTCCCGGCCTCGGACAAGACGACAGTGTCAGGGAGCACACACGTAAGTGTGACAAGGCTCAAGCAAACATGGCCGACCATATCGGCCGACAACCAATAAACAGCAGGCAAACCACAAATATCAACAGAAATGAAACAAGAATGAGGAATACTCACCTGCCTACAAAAGGCAACACAAACCTGCACGGATGGAGGAAGAGCCAGCAAAAGCGGCGAACATGGCAGAGAGTAAAGCACCAATTCATCGTTAGCCAAAGGAGGAGGTGATAACAACGAACCAAAAGGTTCGGCCATAGGCAGAACAGAGCCAAGGCCAAACAAATCATCCAATGGTCGGTCTACTGGAGGAGGTAAGGTGGTCAACTCCTTAACCCCTGGAGCATAGGCTACGCCTAGTACGCCAACAGACCCAAAGGCGATAGAGGCCTCAAGCGGGCTACAAGCAGCTGCAGTTCCTAAAAACGACAGGCGAGGAACAAACCGAGTGATGAAGTCTCGTTTGTTAATCGATAAGGAACCACAAATAGCCAAAGAGCCAGAGAGCTCGCACACGGAAACATCACCAAGCGATCCAAAGCAAAGATCTGACTGGCACGAAGCCAATCCACCCATCGCATCATCAAAGAAAAGGCTCGGTACAAATCGGGTGGTGAAATCTCGATTACCAACAGTCGCACCCAAACTTGGACAAGATGCCCAAATCTCAGGCGAGGCAGTAGTCTCTGCCCTCGACCCATCGAAGCACGAGCCGTGAGTTGAAATCGAGGGGAGCGCACTGAAAATGGGAGCCAGCTCCATGAAAAACCCATCAACTACAACAAATTTGAAACGAGCAAGAGCCGAAAATGCCCTAACAGAGAAAACACAAAATTGTAATTGGTTGTGTGCAATATTCCTATCTTATCTAATATCCGTGTTTTAATCAAAAATTGATTTCGAGTTTCACAGATATTATGCTTATCTAAACTTATTTTTTCCAACTACATTCATTATCTTACTGCTCACAATCGACAATGGATAATACTGGAGTTAAATTTGATTTATGTTTGTACATGTTTTTCTTTATTTGGGACTACAAAGCTACAGATTGTTATTGTTTATCGTGAATTTCTTTTGTTCCCATCTTGTTATTTGGTCCGTGAAGCTCTTTATCAAGCAGACCCGGCTGTGAAACTTGGGTTGCCCTAGACGACCTATAGGTAAAGTGAGAAAAAACTGTAAAACTCAATAATTTATTGACCCTAAGAATCGAACTCCTGACCTTCCAGAATGCATGCAGTATACTACCAACTGAACTAAAGAACTTTACTATAAATATGTATCAAAATTTATTTCTTAACAACTTATCATTCATTATTGACATATTTATCCCCAGTTGTTGCCCTCGCCGAGGGGGGTTGCCCCAGGCGGCTGCCTGGTCCGACTAGCCCTGGAGCCGGCACTATTCTCAAGGAATGTTTTTTTTTTAAATTATATTGTTATGATTTTCCATAAAGAATTTTTTTTAACTCTTTGGTAATTTCTTCGTTTTTTAGCCAAAATTATTAATCTTTTTTATGATTTTCATAATATCGTGTCAGAATATCTAGAAGTGAGGAAGTCCTAACCATTTAAAATTACAATGGTAACACATGCATTTTAGTTCATGGATTTTTCAAACAACTAAGCTATTTTCATTAATTGTTAAGGACAACTAGTTTTCCTCTTCCTAATATCATAGAAAATAATAATAAACGCAATAAAATTTATGTACTTTCTAATACCAAAATCATTTCATACGATAATCAACCACCGCGCAAAGTTATTTTGCATGGAGAACAACCGCCTACCAACATTGTTTTCCACGTCCATCAACCAACGAACTGCTATTGTTCGATGGTTGATTGCCATGAAAAATAGTGTTGTATTGGCCAACGATTGTTTACCGTGCAAAAAAAAAATCGAAATCGATATCTTTGCTAGCCCCTTAAAATATATGATATTAGGAAAAACATAGAGTACACTGTTTTCCAATGTCATCAATCATCGAACTATTATTATTCGATGATTGATCGTCTTGGAAAATAGTATCGATCGACCGTTGTTCGTCGTGCAAAAAGCGTCAAAATTGATATCTTTGGCAACCCCTTGAAATATCCGATATTAGGAAGAATATGGAGTAAAATTATATGGTATTTTTTAGTAATCGTATTAGAAAGAGAAAAAACGAGATGTCCTTAGCAACACATTAACTATAACCCTTTGGATTTCTGCTTCCATCTTATGCATGCATGAAGCTACAGTCCTAATATGTAACAATGTATTGATACATACTAGGACCGATAAATACATATACATGAATAATTAACCATGTGTTACTCCTTGCAACTCCGTGTCAAATTCACTATGATGAAATATATATAAAAAAAATTGTAGCATGGATTTTCCCTAAGCGGAGCTAACTTAATACCCTTTTCTGATTCAAGAATCAGGTTAGTCACATATATCATGATTTCGTTCATGAGTCGTTTTCTTTCCTTTTACCCATTTTCCTTTGTGATTTAGGATTATATATAATAATGAAACTTGCACATATTTCATGATGTCCTTGGGATATATGTAGTTTGAATTTGAGATGCATGCGATAGAACAAGGGCTAGCTTGAAGAGTTGGGTTGCCCTAGGCAAATATAATCTTATTGCCCAAAACTAGTCAAAATGGTTCAAAGATAAATAATATTCAATAGAGCAAAAGTTGAGAAAATATAAAGCATCCATGCAGAAAAGGAAGGATGCAAAAAAGTAAAGATCTTATTCATGTGCAGGACTCGAACCACCTACCTCATCTTAAAGAAGTTGAAGCACAACCAACCAACCTAAGCAGCCCATTCATCTAAAATAGTGCTGCCCCTTTTATGTAAAACAGTTTATTGGATAACCAGCTCTTGCTCCTCCTCCCCTGTTGTTGCCCCTCTAGAGGGGGTTGCCCTATTCGGCTGCCTAGCTGGCCTAGCCCTAAAACCGGGCCTGGATAGAACGAGATACCAATAGTCTATTATTCCTATGTTCTCCATCAATCAAAACACTTAGCGTTTCATTAAAAAACTTACTTTCATAACATGTGTCATTTTGCTTTATTATATAACACATTTTATTAAGTAACTCTCATCCATCATATATTTTTAATAATAGTTGTAATACTTTTGGTGTCACACTTTTTTGATGTCAATGTGAACTACCGAAAATACCGTAATACCAAATCTTAATATCACTTGAAAATAGAATCTAACAATTAAATTTCTTTTACAAATTCAAAACGTCCGACTACAAATGTTATTTAATCTTAATATCACCTTAAAATAAGATCTAACAAATAAAATTCTTTTACAAATTTAAAACATCCATATACAAATATTATCAAATTTTAATCACTTAAAAATATGGTCTAACAAATAAATTATTATTTAATAATATTAAAAAATTCAAACTTAAAAAAATAGATGTTGGAACTTAGAAATAAAATTTAAACCAACAAAAATGATTTCAACTCAAAAATATAGTCAAATATTTCTATAAATCATTTTCTCTCGAATATGCTAAATATATATAATTTGTAGAAAAACTATTCACATGCGCGAAGCACGTACCATCATCATGCGCGAAGCGCGTGCTGTAACACTCGTTTTATGATTACGCCATTAACTTTTTGTGTATTGTTTTGTTTGCTATCACCTAGGGATGACAAATACTTTATAGTTTGAGCAACCATGATGAAATTTATGTATTTCAGTTTATATTTATCATGATTAATTAATTAACACCAGCATAGGATTTTGAAATTACTTCTTCATTCTCAATTCAATCGATTCTTTATGCAGCTACCTGAAGAAGAAAACATATCATGTAGACATTAACCCAAGGGGAGAACATCTTCTTGGGTATGTGCATATTCTAGGTTGGGTTTTTCAAGTCATCGTTTAGAAAATAATAACATTCAACATTCACCATTAATTACATTCCTTACGGTTGTCCCTCATATTAGTAGCTACTTTGTCTTCATCTTAATCAGAAGTTAATTTATAATGGCTTTGTTTACTTATTATGTTGCTTTCCTTTTCTAGTTGTTATTCAGACATGGCTTTTTTTACTTCTTTTAACCATGAATATTATTAAGATTTTATCATTCACATTCTGTTGTGTCGCACGAATGGTAATATTCTTTTCAATTCCCAATCATTTTTGTACGGGTATTATGGGAATAACTACCCCAAGCCATTTGGGAAACACAGCTCAATTTAGCAGGACTCGAACCCACGACCTCAAGGAGCTTTGTTCCATAGTCGCTAGGCAACCCCGACCAACTGAGTTATGCTCGTGGATTTCATACATTTCTTTTCATATTGGGAAATCATGATACTTCACAGATATCTTGATTTTGTGCACGCCTACTTACAAAAAATGAAGACTCTTTTTAAGTCCAATGTTAGTTTAATAGTCTGGACATGTACAAAGGGCAACAAGCACCCAACCATTAGAAGAGATGCCAAGGGTTGGAAATGGAAGCACCAACAATAACATTGATGTCAGAGTCTTACAGAACCAAGAATTATTTGTACAGAACAAAAATTCCTAATTCGAGAATCCAATATTTTTAGGTGGATTTAGTAGCGTAAAGAGTGGCTTAAAGATACAATATATGCAATCATCATCATATCCCTATTATCGTTTGACATCTATTATCTTATATGGTTCTCGTGTTGTTCCTATTATGCTATTAGCAGTAATTAATATGTTATTTTAGTTGGCTAGTTGCATATATAAAAGTTAAATTTACTTTTGTTTTTTGGGCTTAAAGCTTCGAGCAATAGTATCAAGATACTTGGATCTGCCATTTCACTTGAGAGAATTTGAATTAGACTAATTCTATTTAAACCCAGAAAAATGCTCAGTTCACCATCCCCATTAGAAAAAAATAAAGGCAAAAATACCCTCCCATCTCTTCTCTTACGTTCTGACGTATTCACTTTCTAACTTTCCTCCAAAACCCTAAAAACTACATTCCTCTATCAAATTAGATTTCAAATCCAAATTCAATCTACAAGTTGTTAAATTTTTTCATCAAAATGATGAAGTTCGATAATTCTACTATTACTAACGCTGAGTTGCTGAGTTTACAGATGCTGTAAGCATTCACATTTAATTTTCTTTAATTGCAGAAGTCGCGGAGGTGGTAAAGCGTGACTGTTTTAGACAACCACGCATTGATAGTGCGTGGCAATGTGAAGGAACCACACATTAGCAATGTGTGGTTCTTGCAAACTGTTGGGGTTTCTCGTATTGTGTGCGCGTAATGGTCGCATGTTAAAAAAAAGATAGTTCTGCATCGTGAAAAATAATGGAGGTGGTGTGGCATATATATGAGTTTGGTCGCATTTAAACTAGGGATTCCTTTTGTTAAAAGTTATTGGCCAAACTCATATGTTGCCCCCACGTAGGGATGTGTGGACCGGATTTCAACGTGGTATCGAAGCTGGTAGTTACACCTTGATCATGATACATTAATCTGGTAGAATGACATGGGAACAAAGTCCCAATATGGTGCAGGCATCAAAATAGGCGTAGTGGAAGACGCATATGTGTGTGTAATGGACGCATGTTAAAAAGAAGAATAATTCCACATCGTGAAAAATAATGGAGATGGTGTGGTATATATATAAGTTCGGTCGCATGTAACAACAAGGGATTCCTTTTGTTAAAATATGTCAGCCAACCTCATATGTTGCTCCAACCGAGGGATGTGCGGACGTGATTTCAACACAAATGAAAATGAGAATGAAATTATATTGGACTACACAAATGAGTTTACAACATATGATGTAAGTGATATTTTGAATTTGTATGTGTTTGATTACAATATAGTTTGAATGTGTAAGTGTTTGATAATTTGAATGTGTTTGTGCTTGAATTTCTTTTTTTAATTTACAGGGGCGGCAAATATTTGCCCGACAAGGTTAGGATGAATGAACTCAATGTGCACAATGGAATTAATTTACTTTGTTTTTTGTTTTAAGAAAAAACAATGGTATTTGATATTAATGTTTGTGTTTGTACTTGAATGTGTTTGAGAACAATGACAATGTAAACAATGTAATTTGAATGTTTATGTGTTTGATAATTTGAATGTGTTTGTGCTTCAATTATTTTTTTAATTTACAGGGGCGGCAAATATTTGCCGGCTAGCATGGGATGAACGAACTCAATATACACAATTGAATTAATTTACTTTGTTTTTTGGTTTTAATAAAAAACAATGGTGCTTGATATTAATGTTTGTGTTTGTGCTTGAATGTGTTTGAGAATAATGACAATGTAAACAATGTAATTTGATCATAATTTAATTTGAATATGTATATGTTTGATAATTTGAATGTGTTTGTGCTTGAATTTTTTTTCTTCAATTTACACGGACGGCAAATATTTTCCATTGTAAATATTTACTAGGCAAATATTTGTCCGGCAAGCTTGGGATGAACGAACTCAATATGCACAATGAAATTAAGTTTTAAGAAAAAACAATGATGTTTGATATTAATGTTTGTATTTGTGTTTGAATGTGTTTGAGAACAGCGGTAGTGTAAACAATGTAATTTGAATGTGTATGTGTTTGATAATTTGAATGTGTTTGTGCTTGAATTTTTTTAATTTACAAGGACGGCAAATATTTTCCTTTGTAAAAAAAAATCGTCAAAACATATAACATATATATCTTAATCGAAAGATAATAAAATTTGTGATTTAATGGTGAAAACGAAATTGAAATCCGATACATCTACTGAAAGATATAACGTTTTTAATATCGCAGATTAAATTCTCATTATAGTAGATTTTTTTTTGAGAGAGACAAATTTGGGTATGTGGCAAAACTAGAACTAGAAATTTCGGAGGAAAACTCACAGGTATGTGAGCATTTTTCTGAGTTTAAATAGAATTAGTTTTTAAATTAGGGGGATTTATTGTAAAGGACAAAATATCCAAATGATTTATCCTCAAGGACACATGCTTATAATTTTATCCTCAAGGACAGGCCCAAAGCCCATTTTTTCTCAAATGCACAAATCTCTCTTCCCCGTGCCCATTCAATCCCGTTTTCAGCTCCGACCACCTTATCCCGCGTCAACACCACCTCCTCACCAGCGTCGCCGCCTCCTCACCAACGCCACCATTGCCACCTCCTCCTTCATACGTTTTGGAGCAACCACCTCGTGCCACCTCCTCCATCCGTTTTGTGTTCAGCATCGCCGCAGCGTCACCTCCTCACCAGCGTCGTGCAACTACCCCATGTCACCTCGTCCACCCGCCAACGCCACCCCCTCACCAGCACCATGCTCTTAAAAGCTGATACTGATACCAGTTTTTAAGTATCAATTTTGAAATTTTAGATATCAGTTTTGAAATTTTAGGTATCAGTTTTGAAATTCCTTATGATGCAAACCCTACCCATCGCTTCCAAATACCACACACTATACCACCACCTTCACCGTTTCGTCAAACCAATAACCCATCAGAAATTTTCCACCACAAATCCATAATATTTCCTAAACCACCACAAATCCATACTATTTATTTTATTAAAACTGATACCACATCGCATACAAAACTGATACTATGTTATTTTATTAAAACTGATACCACATCGCATACAAAACTGATACCCAAAAACTAATACTGTGTTATTTTATTAAAACTGATACCACATCGCATACAAAATTGATACCCAAAAACTGATGCTGTGTTATTTTATTAAAACTGATACCACATCGCATACAAAACTGATACCCAAAAACTGAACACAGTATTTCGAAATCCTCACTCACGTGCTTGATCTTCATCCCTAACTTTTCACGGTCGCTCTCCGCTTCCTCGCGTGCTCTTTTCTTCTCCGCGAGCTCCTTCGTCTTAGATTTTTTCACAGACTCCATCTTCTTCCGAATTCACCTCTCGAGCTCGAACTCCGCGCGCAGGTCCTTGATTTCTGCCAAGGTGTTGTCGAGATCTGAGAGGTCGACGTCTCGGTCGGAGTTTATTGGGTTGGAGAAGGAAGCGATGGTGTGGGTTTTGTAGCAAGATCTAGAGTTGGAGAGTCAAGTTGCAGTGATTTGTCTTTGAGGATAAAATTTTAGCGGGTTGTCCTTGTGATTAAAAAAGCCCTAATTTTTGTCCTTTACATAAATTTCCTCATTAAATTACCCCTGTTCTCGTCATGATGTAATTAATAAATCTATTTTTGTAATCTACAATTTGAATTGATTCATGTTTTCAACCACTATGTATATATGTTAAAAACCCAATTGCATAGTATAGCAGTGTGACGGTTGAAAATTCACAATTCTATTCACAATTGTAGGTATGAACGCTTTTACCTTCTTTTTTTTTTGGAATCTATTGTAGAAATCTTTTCAAACTCCACCATCAACTCATATTTTTCAAGGTTATCTTTCTAAACTTTTGCTTTCCATGATCTAGGTATTTTGATTTTGCCTTCATTTATTTTGCAGAGCGTCATCGGATTTTCTAATACAAGAGTACAGAGAATCTTCAGTGCTAACTGCTAATGCTTACGTAAGTGATTTAACATAATATAAAAATTTTGGTCCTCAGCCCTAGCGGAGTTGGTAAGGGTTAAAATTGATTTATTTCTCCATTGTCAAGCACAAGCATTTCAGATTAATGATGAAATGCTGCTTAATTAAAATCTAACTTTGCAAACTGAAATAAAGAGAAGCCCACCAAATCATAATCCACGACCGATTAGCGATGAAGAATTAATGGAGATAAGCTTTAATTTCATTTCAAGTTTCTATTCGATTTCAATTTATTATTCTAGAATATGCACATTTTTAGGTTAAAACCTTACATTTTGCATTTCTAAAAAAAATCTACAGTTTTTCCCCCTTTTTCTACTATAAACCAATTTATTGCTATTTAGATTTACAATTTCTTGGAAACACACATTTATAGTCCAACAGTAATGGGTGAATTCATATTTCGAAGCAATATTGTGCGATTCCTTAATAGATTATATAACAATTGTACTCAGAATAACAACAAATTTCAAACCATATGGTTACAAATGGAACTTTCTATGATATATAATTAAGCATTAAATTGCAAGTACCAAATTGACATGACAACTAAGTTACTATATTCTTTATAAAAGAAGTCAAGTCACAACATATGTAAATTAATTATACAATATGTTTCTGCATGAAAACTATCAATCGTTTTTTGTTATAATAATCAATTTTAGATGCAAGTTACTATAGTGAGATCTTTTTGTTTAGATAATATCAGGCCTATTATTATTATCTTTTAAATAATGCTACAATTTTTATAGTTTCGGATATAATGGATCTGCACTAGGCAAAAGCAAAGAGGTGGTTTCAGTGACATGTTGATAGAGGTGTTGTTAGTTTTTATAAATTTATTTTTAATAGAGTTGGCATTTGTTGATGTGTCAACAGGTAGATTTCCGTATCTTGCTAGTCTTTTTGTGAGTTTTCTATTATATATTTGTAGATTAGGCTTGAACTGCATCTTTTAAACTTTTATATGCTTAAGCTGAAAAAAAAGTTTCTTCTCTTTACGTATAATACATTATAATATTGCAATGTATACTCAAGAGTTGAGCTCATACGGAGTTGGCTACTTTTATGTTCATTTCCTCCTATACATTTTCTAATATATTGCTTATTTCAAAGAATGATTACATGGAAGATTACACATCCATTTAAATAGTCAAGTATATAATTTGCAAGTGGAAGGCCACATTGAAGGCCTAGAGACTCATTGTGCATGTAATGTCAGTTTAAAGAATTCTCATAGTATCGTTTACTTCAGTTTAGTCATCCTTGGTAAATAGAGTTGGTTTGAACTATTACTGGTAGTCAAGTGGATCAAGGTGCTCCTCATATTCTTGGCATGGCTGCAGCATGAGGTCGTCTTCCTGAATTAAAGTATGATGAGTACGTAGCTAGAATTATAAATTGTGAAACATTTCAATGCAATTGGTTTTGGTTACGTAGTGCTTCCGACATCATTTTGTTAGCACAGTTAATGACAACAAAACTAATGCTATTTACAAAATATGAAAAATGAGATATTTTCTTATAAGATGGATGTGGATCTCAGTCTAAAATTTGATGGGGCGACTGTTTTGTTGGTTCTGCTGCCTTTGAGTTATTAAGCTGATAGTTCGAATGCATGGATGCGAATGAACAGGAAAATAAGGCTCCGTTTGGCTTGTCGTTTTTAGTTTTGCGTTTTCATCTATACAAAAGTGCATTCGCCGTATGTATTATTGAAAAACAAATAATTTTGAAAAATGAAATTAACATGTAAAATAGAAAACAAGTTTATTTTGTTTTTCGTGTTTTGAAAGTTGACAAAAGCACGAAGAACAATCTAACTCCTCGTTGTCCGTTGGTCGCCGTAGTGGCTAAGAATTGTAAATTTTCTTTTTTTATTTCTTGGTATTTCTTAGTACAAGTTGAAAACACAAAACTCAAAATACAAAATAAAACCAAACGGGCCCTAATTTTTTCGGACTTGATTGAAACTTTTGAAGTTTGGTGTCGAAGAAGAAGAAGCCACCTCAATCGTCTGAAGGGCCATTGTCTCCTCCGCCGACCACGTCAACCTAAGGTACGGCAGTGTGAAAATCCTAAACCCTAAACCCTTTTTTTTGAATTTTGCTTTCAATCGGCCGTGTATAATTAGTGCGAATCAATTATTAGAAAAACCCTTACCGCCAAGTGTTAATTTTGTTAGTGTTGTGTTCAAAGATTCATACGACAGTATGGAATTTTTCATAAGTTTGGTTTATTCGGTCTTATACTCGCATATGATGATTTGTTATGCATAGTAAATTAGAATTGAGTTAAAAAGGTCCAGCATGAAATTAAATTTGGTTATACTAAATTTGGTTATCGACATACATACAGTTATAGTATACAAATTCTGCCACATGCTTGTATATGAAGGAAATTGAAACTCATCTTTATTTTTTTGAAAGCTTATATTTTTGTAATAATATCACTCCACCATATATGCGTTTGAAAGTAAGCGAGCACTAGTAATACACTCCATAGAATTGTCACAAGTTCAAATCTCAATCTATATTTGTCTATATGCACTATATTTTTAATGAGTTTTATGAATTCATGTAATAGAAGTATAGACTGCAGTTTGAACATTTGTTATACATTATTTCTGTATTTTGCCATAAGATAAAATTTTGCTTACCGACGGTTCTTTCGGAAATGTTATTTAGGTGGGCTTGGAAAAAGAAAGTTGACGGCCTCTGCTAGACGTGAGATGGAGAAGACTAAACAAGGTAAAACGGTTGTTTCTGAATCGATGAATGTAGAGTAATCAGCCGAAGATGACGATGAAGACGAAATTGAGCCTTTGAATATAGAGCAGTCACGTGAAGATGACGTTGAAGAAGAAATTGAGCATTTGAATGTAGGTAGTGGAGGTCCGAAATCTAAACAGGTGTTGAAAAGCTTTGATAACAACATTGCAAAATTTTTTTGGGAAATGGAGTCTCGGGAAGATAAGCGTGGGCCATTGAAATGTGTTTCTCATTGGCGCAAAATGTTTGAATGAAATTTGGAAGATGAGCCGGGGCAATTTGTGCAAAAAGTAAAAAATTCAGGTCTGTACAATATTATTAAACATTCGTATAAGTGGATGGACGCAGCTACGATTTCTGCATTTGTGGAGCGATGGCAACCAGAAACAAACACATTTCATATGCCTTTTGGGGAAATGACCGTGACATTAGAAGATGTTGACAGAAACCTTGGAGTACCAATAGCAAGTATGTGTATATATAAGGAAGATGGTGGTCGGGAAATTTCGCATGATGATGCTACTCAACTTGCAGTGGACCAATTAGGAATTGAAGGGGACAAAGTTAAAGTGGAGATTGATGGTATGTAAGGAATACGTATGCATTGGATAATGGAGAGTTTTAAAGGGAAAGAATCTATGGAGGGAGCTACTGATGTAGATTACGACAGAGTTGCACGAGCATATCTATTGCACACTTTGGGTTGTACCATGTTTTCTGACAAGTCGGGAACGAAAACATCACTTTACTATATGAATTGCTTATTGGATTTGAATACCGTGAATGAACAAGCTTGGGGAATGGCCACACTTGCTTATTTATATCGTTAGTTGGAGTATGCTTCTCATTTTGGTGCGAAACAAATAAGTGGTTGTTTATCCCTTTTGATGGTAGTCCACTTGTCCTGAATTATTTTCTTTCGTTATTTCTTTGACATTCATTTTTTCGTAACTTATGCTGTAAATTTCAGGCTTGGATATATGATCATTTTCCAATTCTAGAAACATCGGAGCTTAATGAATCTTTTCAACCAAATGATCCATTATTGGTGAAATGGAAGGTTCTGAAATTTGGTGGTGATCCTGCCCAATCTATAATTCACATAGATGAGTAATTGGACGAATTAGAAGGGGATGATGTAAGTTTCCTCATTGACTTGATTTCGTATGTTAGATATACGTTATACTAATATTGTTGAGTTGAAATATTTTTTTATTTCTTGCTTTATCAACATAGGTATGTTGGGATCCTTATAAAGATATTCGGGAGTACAACCAAATTGACGAAGTTGTTTTCTACAATGGTATTATGCTTTTTTTTGACATTGCCGAACCATACTACCCTTATAGGGTTCTACGTCAATTTGGTTGGGTGCAATACATACCAAAAGCTCCAATGACGCCAGTATTTTGGATGAGAGGATCACAAGCGAACCAATACAAAGTTCTATATGATACAGGTCATTGGTACGCACAAAATTGGCGTGATCATGTGCTTCATGTAGAATCTCGTTCAATCGTAGTAACACATCCTCATGACTGCACAAATGACTACTTGAGTTGGTTTCGTCGAATTTCACACCCATATATCCAGAGTCCCAGAATGAAGCGAAGGAAAAAAATAAATACTGAAGTTGAAGATTTGGTATGTATCATTGACTTTTAAATCATTTCATTTACCATTGACATTCGTATGATTTCTAATTTCATATACGTTTTGTAGAAGAAGGCAATAAGAAAGGCTAATGGACTACTTGACAAAAATATCAACGGTACCGAAAAAGATGTTGCGGTGTTGCGTGGAGTCGATGTAAAAGGCAAACGTATTTTATCTTTTGCTTTGAAAGACCCTAGTTGTTCAGACACTATAGAGCCAAGGTCAAAGCAAAAATATGACCCCAAATCTAAGAAAAAAAGTGCTCCAGGACAGTGACATGGTTAGTGTTTTATTTTGTGATGAATGAAGCTTCGTATTTTGGTTTGTGAAGGGTTGTATAACACTGTGTAATGGTGGATGGTTACGTCATTTTGTGTACTAGATGTTGTTAATGTTTTATTTTGTGTACTGGATGGTATAACAATTTGTAATGGTGTAATGTGTAATGGTGGATGGATGATTATTAGTGTTCAATTTGCTTGTGTTATTTGTTTATTTGCTTGCTTGTTAGATGGTTATTTGTTTGCTTGCTATATGGGGTTGTGTTTGCTTGGTCAGTGCAATTTGTTATGCTTTGTTTCCTTATAAAAAAAAGTTTTTACAGTTCATACGGTAGTCTGGTGCCATGCAAGATGAATTTTCCAAGGAAAAAAAATTAGATTTGCAGTTCATACGACAGTATGAAATAACAAATATCTTTGAGCCATACGGCTTTAAACAGCCGTACGGTTGTATGAAACCGGATAGTAGATTAAAAATTTTCTTGTTGACTGGTTGGTTGATTCGGTAGTATGAAATTGGTAAAGTCTTCTACACATACGACTTTATACCACTGCACGGTAGTATGGAACCGGAGAATTGAAGTACAAATTTTTTGTAGAATGGGACTGTCCGGATTCATATAGCCGTACGGCGGTTCTAAGCCGTATGGGTAATAGACTTTGACAATTACATACTGCCGATTGAACCAAGGATAATCCAAAAATCCAATAACTCCCACTGTCCGGTTAAATACTGTCGTGCAGCCGTATAGAGTCATATGGGTAGAAGACTTTGACAATTTCATACTACCGTATGGACCAAAAGACAAATTCAAAAATTATTAATCCCACTGTCCGGTTCCATACTACCGTTCAGCTATACAACATCGTATGGATTGAATACTTGTACAATTTCATACTGTCGTATGAACTAATTACCTAAACCAAATTTTTGGAACTCCGCTATCCTTTTCCATACTACCGTACGGCGATAAAACATCGTTTGATTTGAAGACTTTGACAATTTCATAATGTCGTATGAACCAATTACCCAATTTCCGCCAATGTTCATCGATCATGCTTAGTGGTACATGCTGTTGTTCAGTATGTAGTATATGTAATTCGTGTGAGCATGGCAGGCCATATATGGTTCTATTCAAATGATCGCATTCGAAATTAAACATATTCTCGACCTCTTTTAACATACGATCCATAGCAAGTAATGAAACCCAATAACGAAGGTATGTGAATAAAGGAATTTGATAGCCATGTTTTGTAGTCACTAGACTTTTTTCAAATGTTGCTTGTATCTTCGAATGTTGCAGTAACAACAAATTATCCATTTTTTTCCAGATTTCTGCAAATGCCGCCATTGACGTCCCCAAATATTTTTTATGTAGTGCATGAGAAACTTCAGCTTTATTAGACGTTAAATTATACGATGCTTTACTTTATTCTTTCAAGGAAAACAACAAAAATTCCTTTAGAGGTATCTAATTCTCGATAATATAATTTACTTGATCTGGATAGTCTTTCCAATTGTGACGCCCCACCTCTATACCCACACTAGCCAAGAACACTACGGAGTAGTGTTGTCAACTAGCACGGAGAATAAGGCTGTTGAGAAGCGACCATCCATGTAACTTCTTTATGCGAGCACCGATATGTCAGATAGTATAACATGCATTTCATTTAAGGAGGAAATCCGACATACCGATACAAACTCAAAGCTATCACACAGTGGCTATATATAATCTTCGGAAACAAATATAGAAATAAACATAACACTAATCAGTCACAGACATCCATATCACAAAGGCGGAAGAAGATATGAATTTATATATATAACACATGAAAGTGTACATCAGAGTAGTGGTCAAAAAGATCCACAGTAATACAAAAGAATAGCTACAAGCTACATAAAAGAATAAGTATACATCACAGAGTCTATATCTCAAATGTATACAACAAAAACTTCTAATCTAAGTAGTCTGCCAAAAGTCAGAATAATAGATCCCTGGAGAGGAGTCAAGCGGAAGCACCTGTAACATCTCGGTCTGACCCGAGTATTATTTCATAAGAAAATAATAAACGGATCAGTCTAGCTATAAATATCAGATGACATGATATAGAATAAGAGATATGGCATAAACATATAATAACCATAAAGGCATACTACTATAAGTATGTAAATGAAAATCAACAAGAGATTAATCAATATCACAAGAATCTTCTCAAAGATAAAATAGGGTATCATACCCTAAACTTATATGCATAGCAAGTCAATGACACACGAATTCACCAATGCACAAAAATTGATAACATATCAATGAAAATCATGAAAATTGGTGAAGCACAAATTCCAGATATCAACACACGAAATCCAGAAATCACATAAAAAGGGGGGAGGCCAATCACAAGAACGGGAGCATGAAAACTCACCAACAAGTGTAACACAAGAACGAGAAGCTATCTCATGGAAGCTATCCATTAAATTTTGACACACGAACTGCCCGAAGACCATGGGGCGCTACCACACATATGTGATGTAGAAACATCACACAAACGGGGTTTAGTCTCCCTCGTAGACAAAGAGACATCGCACAATTGCTAGTCTAAATCAAATCACAAAAATGATCATCATGATCATCAAGAAGTGTCAATCACACCAAGCTAGTAAATATATGAGTTTAGCTTCATGTCCCATAACCACTTTCTTAACTTAAATATTTACGAACAAACTGTAGATCTTCACTAGAAAATTGTCACAAAAGGTTCAGTCGAACAAGTCCAAGAATTAACCGATGAAGTAAACGCAAGCGTTTCATACCACCTGTTTTGCTAAGCCGTTTAATTAGATTTCTCATCCGAGTGAAGTAAAGGCTTGTATATACTAATAGATTGGAAAACGGTTTAAGAAAAGAGTTATGTAATAAAATACTGTTGAAATCGTTTTGATGAAAGAGTTTTGATATTTACTACTAGTACAGAAAACCTTTATATTTTTAAAGTGACAAATCACAGAAATGATTGTAGAAACAATCAATCACCAAAATCCACGTTCGAAGACGTGAATCAAATCCAAAGAAATCGATACCAATTCCATTAATATGGACAATTCTCAAAGCTCCCGAAAAAGAAGTCATCAATGAAGAAAATAAATGATAACGACAAATCGGATAATCCTCGAATCGATGGAAATTGAAATCTCGAGATAAATAGGCAAAAACAGGAAAAATAGAGCAGGCCACATGCTCCAGACGTCTGGGGTAAGTACTCAGACGTCTGCAGCAAGTTTCGGGAACTTCCTGAAATAGACTCCAGACGTCTGAGCCTACCTGCAGACGTCTGGTGACGAGCTGAAATTGTTTTTCAACCAAGTGAGAGAGCAAACTCTCTCACATTTCCACCCGGTCGAGCAATGGACTTTGGGGCTTTTGCCAATCGATAATTCGGCCCTATAGGCCCTCCGATTCTCAACCGAAAACATGTTCACAAATCAAAGAACGGATTTTCAAAGTTTTGACTTCAAAACACCAAAAATTGAAATGTTCGCCAAATCAATTCAAACCAAAAGCAATTGAACATGAAATAGCGTTAGGAATTCATACCCAACATCAAAGATATTTATAGTCATAGATGTGAGATAAAAATCTCACCTTTAAACCCAAAAGCAATGAATGAGAAGCTATAAAGAAATGGCAAGGGAAATCACACTTCAATTCCAACTGAACAACCTTGAATCCAAGCTAAAAAGAGAAACATTTCCTAAGTTAGGTTTAGGAATTTCTGAAATTGATAAGAGAATGAGTTGGAGAAGAAGAAGAGGAGGCTTACCAAAGCTTCTTCTATTAGTTTGGAGCTAGAACTTGATTTGCAAAAGAAAACTAGGGCTTAGGATTTTAATTCTTTTTCTCTTCCTCCATTATTCTCTTTAGAACTGAAAAGGTAAAGAAATGGGAGTGGATGAAGAGAAGTGTTTCAGTTTGGGATATTATATGGACTAGTGGGCTGAACCCAAACCCAAACCCAAAGTGAAAAAGGTCGAATTTTTAGCTAGCTCCAAACATATCAAAGTTTACACTCAAAAAGATCGCAAATGGCGTTTTAAACTCAATGGAAGTGGTCTCGAGTCCTAATTCGACCGTATGCAAAAAGTAACTTTTCGGACTATAATCCGACTAACGATAAAATATTTAAATACTCAATCGTAAAATATGCGGGTTGTTACAGACTCCCCTCCTTAAAGAAATTGCGTCCTCGTAATATTTAAGAAGAAAATATATAGTAACAACCATGAAAGCATATTCAACACAAAAGAAATTTGAAATAAGAAGTTCACCTCAAAGAGCACGAGAAAGTAAGTCCGGATGTGTTCGCTCGATGAATTCTCTAGATTCCCAAGAGCAATCCTTAGGATTTGAGGACCATTGAACCTTAACAAGCGGAACATCTTTATTTCAAAGTCGTTTGACCTTCGAAGCAATAATTCGAACAGGATGCTGCTCATAAGTTAAATTCGGTGAAACTTCAATTTCTTCCACAACACCGGGCTCAAGAATAGAATCAGAATCTCGAAGGCATTTTCATAATTGAGAAACGTGAAACACGTCATGCATGGCAGAAAACTGAGCCGGAAATGAAAGGCGATAAGCCATGGAACCAATACGTTCGGTGATAGGAAATGGCCCAATATATCGAGGTGCCAATTTTCCCGATCGACTGAAACGTACAACACCCTTCATGGGTGAAACACGAACAAATACAAGATCTCCAACATAAAATTCTAATTTTCTCCTTCGGTTATCGGCATAGGATTTTTGTCTACTCTGGGCTTCTTTCATCCTATGTCGAATAAGGTCAATCTTCTCTATGGAATCACGAATAAAGTCTGGACCTAAGACCAGCTTCTCACCAGCCTCAAGCCAACAAGAAGGAGAACGACATGGCCTTCCATAGAGTGCCTCAAAAGGTGCCATACCAATAGTGGATTGGAAGCTATTATTATAGAAAAATTCAACAAGAGAAATATGATCTTCCCAACTTCCACCAAAGTCAAGAATACAAGAACGAAGAAGATCTTCAAGAGTTTGATTCACACACTCGGTTTGTCCATCGGACTGCGGATGATAAGCGGTGCTAAAATTAAGCTTCCAAAGCTTTTTAAAGACTCTTCCAAAATCCACTAGTAAACAATGGATCACGATCACTAACAATGGAAGTTGGAACTCCATGCAATTTAACAATTTCTTTAATAAAGAGTTTGGCCAAAAGAGGAACGGTCCGATTAGACCGAACGGGAATAAAATTGGCGGATTTAGTAAGTCTATCAACAATCACCCATAAGCTATCATGACCCAAACCGAAACGAGGAAGACCGTCAATAAAATCCATGGAAATTTAATCCCACTTCCAAATTGGAATTTCCAATGGTTGCAATAACCCACCGGGCCTTTGATGTTCGGCCTTAACAAGTTGTCAAGTCATACAACACTTAACAAAGTTAGCAATATCAGATTTTATTCCCTCCCAGTAATAAAGTCGCTTCATATATGCGTACATTTTACTGCTACCGGGATGAATGGAAAATTCGGAACGATGAGAATCTTCTAAAATATCTTTACGAAGATCTCGACTATTTGGTATGATAAGTCTACCAAATTTTCGAATGCCGCCACGAAAATCAATATCAAAGTCTTTCAAATCTTCAATATCGGTTTTATCCTTAAGATTTTGGCCAAGCAAAGCCAATTCAGGATCTAGCCTTTGAGCTTCAAGGATGCGGTCAAAAAGAGAAGGACGAGCCTCAAGGCTACATAAAACAAAAGATGAACACAAATCGGATACACGATCTCTAATCTCACAAGTGGATAAAACCTCGAGATCATGCCATTCGCATATCATCATAGAAACAACCGCTTGTTGCTTGCGACTAAGTGCATCGGTGACACGATTTCCCTTTCCAGGAGTATAAAGAATATCCAAATCATATGATGCAAGGAACTCGAGCCAATGCTGTTGACGCAAATTAATTTCCTTTTGAGAAAATAAATATTTCAAAGACTTATGATCAGTATAAAGTATAAATTTCTCTCCCAAAAGATAATTTCGCCAAATTTAAAGGGCGAAAACGATAGCCGCAAGCTCTAAATCATGTGTGGCATATCTAGTCTCAGTCGGCTTCAATTGCCTAGAAGCATAAGCAATAACATGTTCTTTTTGCATAAGAACGGCACCCAAACCAACGCGACTAGCATCGGTATAAACAACAAAATCTTGATTTCCTTCGGGAATAACAAGAATAGGAGCATCAGAAAGGAGTTCTTTTAGTTTCTGAAAAGAAGTTTCACATTTGTCCGCCCAAATGTATTTAACACCTTTCTTTGTTAAGCTAGTGAGTGGCACGGCAAATTTTGAAAAGTCCTTGATAAAACGACGGTAATAACCAGCCAATCCGAGAAAGCTACGGATTTCAGTCACGCTCTCCGGTCTCTTCCAATTTTGAATCGCTTCAATCTTTGAAGGATCCACTGATATTCCGGATTCGAAAATAATATGACCGAGAAACTTCAGACTAGATTGCCAAAAGTGGCATTTAGAAAATTTTGCTTTTAATTGATTGCTCCTAAGAGTTTCCAATACAATATGAAGATGCTTTTCATGTTCCTCCTCGGTTTTAGAATACACAAGAATATCATCAATAAAGATGAGAACAAACCGATCGAGGAAATCTTTGAAAACTCGATTCATGAGGTCAACGAAATAAGCCGGAGCATTCGTTAAACCGAATGGCATAACTAGCCATTCATAAGATCCATAACGAGTACGGAATGAAGTCAAAGGAATACTATCCTCTGCAATACGAAGCTGATGAAAACCGGTAGCCAAGTCCAATTGTGAAAAGACTCTAGCACCACTAAGTTGATCAAACAGATCATCAATCCGAGGTAAAGGATATTTATTCTTAATAGTAAGATCATTAAGCTTGCGGTAGTCAACGCAAAGCCTAAGTGTACCATCGGACTTATTTACGAAAATAACTGAAGCTCCCCAAGGCGAGGAACTAGAGAGAATAAGTTGCTTCGTCTCCAACTCGGATAATTGTTTGCGCATCTCTTCATTCTCCTTATTGGACATGCGATAAGGAGGACGGGTAATAGGTTGAGCTCCCGGTATAAGATTAATTTTGAACTCAATTTCTCGCTTAGGTGGTAATCCTAAGACGGGATCGAATATGTCGGAAAATTCACGAACGACGCGAATAAGAGAAATGACATCCTCCTCATCATCATTATCATCATCACGAGGATTTAAATAATATAAAGATGCAACCAAAGCGGAATCCGAATCTTTAAGAATAATTGAAATCTGATTTACGGATTGAGGATGTCGGAGATAAATAGTCCGCTTAGGACATAGGATATGAGCTTCATAACGGTTAAGCCAATCCATACCCAAAATCATTCCAAAGCCTAAGTAACGCATGACATGCAAATCGGCTAGAAAAGAAAAATCACACAAAATAATCTCCACATCTTTACAAAGAAAACTAAGAGTTGCGGATCCACCAACCGGATTCGCAATTCTTAAAGAAGTCATTAAAGCAATAACACTTAAGGAAAAAGTATCGACAAGTTCCTTTGATATAAAAGAATGGGATGCACCCGTATCAAAGAGAACTCTAATAGGTTGATAATTGAACATAATAATGCCATCAAGGACAGAATGAGACATACCTTGACCGCGAGATGTGTTGCCAAGGGCTTGAGCAACGTTTAACTTTCCCTCCTTGCCTTGAAGCTTAGGGCATAGATGCATATAATGATCTGGACTCTTACAATAGCGACAAGAACGGGGCTTTGAACACTTGTTCGCAAAATAGCCCTTAGCACCACAGTTGAAGAATTTCCCCTCACTAGAGGAAAAAGTCTTTGCAATAGGAGTTGCTTGTTTTCCCTTCTTATTGGGATAAGAGCCTTTGGACTTGTTAGGCCTTTTCTTGTTGTCGAAGTTTGGTTTGGCACCCACCACTTCAACATCACTTTCCCTATCCGCCTCTTCAAGATGAAGAGCGATATCAATGAGTTGGTCGAAAGGAACTTCTAATTTTAGAAGTAGTGGCTTCTTGAGATTTTTGTTTAAGCCATAGACGAATCTTTGATTCTTCTTCAATGGGGTGTTGATGTATTCAAACCCATATTTGGACAGTGACTCGAAGGATGCGACATAGTCTATCACAGAGGATTCACCTTGAACAAGGTCTATGAAACGACGAGCCAATGTCACTTTCTCTGCTTCTGGTATGAATTTTAATTCGAAGCGTTCCCGGAATTGCTCCCAGGTGAGATCTGCTTCATTAATTTCGGAAATAAGAAGTTCGTACCAGTCCAATGCTCTTTCTTGGAGCATACTGGAGGCCACCTGAACACGGTGAAGATCGATAAGATTCATGCGAGAAAAGATTCTATCGCATGTTCTTAACCAAGCCTGGACCTCAATAATAGTTTCGGAACCTTTGAATGGTTTCCCACCCAAGTTGGTATAATTGTTGCACAAGCGTGCAAATCCAGACTTAGGGTGAGTAGATTCCTGATTAGGACCAGCTGCTTGAGCATTCTTTACTAAATCAAGAAGCTGTTGAGCGGTCATAAAAACTCCATCCTGGGGAGTAACAGTAGATGGTCCAGCTCTGGGACGGCCTGGTCTAGACATTCTCTTCATTAAGGAAGAAAAAAGAAGAAAAGTTATTCTTCAAATAAATATCAAGCAAGTCTTGATAGATAAAACAAGGATACGTAAAAGGAAATAGGATGAATCGGTACGAAGACTCGAATTAAATCCTAAGGCACGACTCCTAAGTTGGACTTAGGACGATGATCCTTGTCAAGTTATTCTACATTGTTCCGAAGTTTCGCTCTGATACCAAGCTGTGACGCCCCACCTCTATACCCACGCTAGCTAAGAACACTACGGAGTAGTGTTGTCAACTAGCATGGAGAATAAGGCTGTTGAGGAGCGACCATCCATGTAACTTCTTTGTGCGAGCACCGATATGTCAGATAGTATAGCATGCATTTCATTTAAGGAGGAAATCCGACATACCGATACAAACTCAAAGCTATCACACAATGGCTATATATAATCTTCGGAAACAAATATAGAAATAAACATAACACTAATCAGTCACAGACATCCATATCACAAAGGTGGAAGAAGATATGAATTTATATATATAACACATGAAAGTGTACATCAGAGTAGTGGTCAAAAAGATCCACAGTAATACAAAAGAATAGCTACAAGCTACACAAAAGAATAAGTATACATCACGGAGTCTATATCTCAAATGTATACAACAAAAACTTCTAATCTAAGTAGTCTGCCAAAAGTCAGAATAATAGATCCCTGGAGAGGAGTCAAGCAGAAGCACATGTAACATCTCGGTCTGACCCGAGTATTATTTCATAAGAAAATAATAAACGGATCAGTCTAGCTATAAATATCAGATGACATGATATAGAATAAGAGATATGGCATAAACATATAATAACCATAAAGGCATACTACTATAAGTATGTAAATGAAAATCAACAAGAGATTAATCAATATCACAAGAATCTTCTCAAAGATAAAATAGGGTATCATACCCTAAACTTGTATTCATAACAAGTCAATGACACACGAATTCACCAATGCACAAAAATTGATAACATATCAATGAATATCATAAAAATTGGTGAAGCACAAATTCCAGAAATCAACACACGAAATCCAGAAATCACATAAAAAGGGGGGAGGCCTATCACAAGAACGGGAGCATGAAAACTCACCAACACGTGTAACACAAGAACGAGAAGCTATCTCATGGAAGCTATCCATTAAATTTTGACACGCGAACGGCCCGAAGACCATGGGGCGCTACCCCACATATATGATGTAGAAACATCACACAAAACGGGGTTTAGTCTCCCTCGTAGACAAAGAGACATCGCACAATTGCTAGTCTAAATCAAATCATAAAAATGATCGTCATGATCATCAAGAAGTGTCAATCACACCAAACTAGTAAATATATGAGTTTAGCTTCATGTCCTATAACCACTTGCTTAACTTAAATATTTACGAACAAACTGTAGATCTTCACTAGAAAATTGTCACAAAAGGTTCAGTCGAACAAGTCCAAGAATTAAGCGACGAAGTAAACGCAAGCGTTTCATACCACCTGTTTTGCTAAGCCGTTTAATTAGATTTCTCATCCGAGTGAAGTAAAGGCTTGTATATACTAATAGATTGGAAAACGGTTTAAGAAAAGAGTTATGTAATAAAATAGTGTTGAAATCGTTTTGATGAAAGAGTTTTGATATTTACTACTAGTACAGAAAACCTTTATATTTTTAAAGTGACAAATCACAGAAATGATTGTAGAAACAATCAATCACCAAAATCCACGTTCGAAGACGTGAATCAAATCCAAAGAAATCGATACCAATTCCATTAAAATGGACAATTCTCAAAGCTCCCGAAAAAGAAGTCGTCAATGAAGAAAATAAATGATAACGACAAATTGGATAATCCTCGAATCGATGGAAATTGAAATCTCGAGATAAATAGGCAAAAACAGGCAAAATAGAGCAGGTCACATGCTCCAGACGTCTGGGGTAAGTACTCAGACGTCTGCAGCAAGTTTCGGGAACTTCCTGAAACAGACTCCAGACGTCTGAGCCTACCTGCAGACGTCTGGTGACGAGCTGAAATTGTTTTTCAGCCAAGTGAGAGAGCAAACTCTCTCACATTTCCACCCGGTCGAGCAATGGACTTTGGGGCTTTTGCCAATCGACAATTCGGCCCTATAGGCCCTCCGATTCTCAACCGAAAACATGTTCACAAATCAAAGAACGGATTTTCAAAGTTTTGACTTCAAAACACCAAAAATTGAAATGTTCGCCAAATCAATTCAAACCAAAAGCAATTGAACATGAAATAGCGTTAGGAATTCATACCCAACATCAAAGATATTTATAGTCATAGATGTGAGATAAAAATCTCACCTTTAAACTCAAAAGCAATGAATGAGAAGCTACAAAGAAATGGCAAGGGCAATCACACTTCAATTCCAACTCAACAACCTTGAATCCAAGCTAAAAAGAGAAACATTTCCTAAGTTAGGTTTAGGAATTTCTGAAATTGATAAGAGAATGAGTTGGAGAAAAAGAGGAGGAGGCTTACCAAAGCTTCTTCTATTAGTTTGGAGCTAGAACTTGATTTGCAAAAGAAAACTAGGGCTTCGGATTTTAATTCCTTTTCTCTTCCTCCATTATTCTCTTTAGAACTGAAAAGGTAAAGAAATGGGAGTGGATGAAGAGAAGTGTTTCAGTTTGGGATATTATATGGACTAGTGGGCTGAACCCAAACCCAAACCCAAAGTGAAAAAGGTCGAATTTTTAGCTAGCTCTAAACATATCAAAGTTTACACTCAAAAAGACCGCAAACGGCGTTTTGAACTCAATGGAAGTGGTCTCGAGTCTTAATTCGACCGTATGCAAAAAGTAACTTTTCGGACTATAATCCGACTAACTATAAAATATTTAAATACTCAATCGTAAAATATGCGGGTTGTTACACCAATCCTCTAAAAATACCTTCAAGAACTCATCGAATTCTTCTACTGAAGAAGAGCGAACAACATGCATCCAATCTGAAGCAAAAAATTCATGCATTTCATATGTTTGAAATTTTGGTTTGCAATATGCTTTACCACTATTCTCCATATGAAAAACACAAAGAAGTTGAGTCGTATTAGGAAAAACAATACTAAGTGCAGTAATCAATGAACTCTCCTTATCCGTAATCACAACATCGGGGAATTTATTTGCATGGTACATTAACTTCAAGTTTTCTAATGCCCATCGATGGCTATCTTCCCGCTCTTGAGACAAAAAACAGTATGCTATAGTAAAAGTCCTATTCGTAGAAGTTATGCCAACCATCTCCATCAAAGGCATTCTATATCAATTTGTTTTGTACGTACAATCGAGTAGTAAAACCGAAGGAAAACATTTGCACAATGTAGTCAATTCGGGATGAGCCCACATCAAATTAACAATCCTGCCATTCCTTTCATCTTTTCTCACCCAATATGCATTATGGTTTTCTATTAGAAATTTCATTAATTTTTGAATGGCCGATCGACCTTCCATCTTCGCAATAATCATTTTCGCTTTGGCATTATATATGGTCTTCAACGTCGAAACATTTTCAGAAAAAGTCTTCTTAATATTAACAAGAACATCTCTAGCTCTAACGCCCGCAAAACTCATATCCACCATTACTTTTTTCTCCTCTTTTGTCAACCTTCCAGCATAAGCATGACCAACTAACGAGTTAGGCAATTGATGGTTATGAGTACCATTAGCTACTTCCACGTACCATGTATCAAAGCCTTGATTTGAACCCTTGATGAGAAATGGACATTCGCATTTTTTTGTGGCGCAACGTGGACGTTTCTTTTGGTTTGTTGGATTTTCATCTTCCTTTGATTTATTCTTTCTATATTTTCCAGCTCTCTCACAAGATAAATGAATTCTTGGTTTTCTAGGACCTCCAACTTTATCGGACTTGGTAATGACAAGAACGGTGTTGATAGACCTTGCCTTCGATTGACACCAATGAACGAATGCATCTCGGGAAGTGAATAACTACAACACAATCAATTTATAATTAATAATGTTCTATAGTGAAATGATGAACACATAAAATACCTAACAAACCTCATCCATTACAAATTTATCGGTCACGTCAACAAATATTTTTTCACCGTTATCTTCTTCGTGTACTACATTTTCTACATCTTCTTCACCTCCAACACTTCGGTAGCATAGCGGTTTAATATCGGCAACAAAATCCTATGTTATGCATAACCAAATTAACATAAAACATATAAGTCAAGAATTTTAACATAAATTGTTTTACCTCATTATCTTCTTCGTTTATTTCATTTTGTACGTATTTTTCACCTCCAATACTTCGGTAACATAGTTGTTTAATATCGTCAACAAAAATCATATACACGGTTTTAGAATAAAAAAACAAATAGGGTATTCATAACCAAATAATGCAATAATCAAGAATGTAAGAAAACCAATGCAAGAACAAAATAGACGGTATAGAATAAATAAAAAATCATACCATATTTGAAATATTTTGTTCAGCCAGGGAAAAGCAAAACCCTAATGAAGAACTAAAAGAAATTTGTCCATAAATCGTTCCTGGTTCGGATCGGCAGTAGAAGCCCAGGAACAAACGGTTTTCTACCGCCGATCGTTCGTATTATTTTAAAAAAAATGGTCGAACGGCTTCATATTGCCGATCATTCGTATTATTTTTTTAAAAAAAAACTCTCTCAAACAGCGTCGTACTACCGATCTAATTGGGTAATTTGGAAAAAAAACTTTCTCTTCTTTTTACCACTACGAACGGCGTCCTACTGCCGATCGAAAGCACTATTTAAAAAAAACTATGCTACTTCGAACGGCTTAATACTGCCATCCAGTAGTATGATGCCGCCTGCCTTGGGTAAAATGTAGCACCGTTTCTATTTTTTTAATTTTTTTTCTTGGGTAAAATGAAGTCTATGTACATTTAGCACTGCTCAAAATTTAATTGATATTGTTGTATCATGATTACATATATTACAATAAATACTATATATTTATGTGTGAATTTTTTTCAAATTTTCGTTCAGCTTTAGAAAATCTTACTACTGGGACAAGCATTGGGCAAGTACAACTTGAAGGTTAGATAAGCGTTAAGCATGCATATCGGACAAGCTTGAGGTCTGTGAGTGACAAAGAGGAGAAAGAAGAAAATTTTAAAGGTGATGAAGCATTAAACAATGACAATTACAATGGTTATTATGTCCCATCCACTAACTAGAAAGAAGTGGGTTCTCAAAAGGTGGAGGGAAGTCGACGAAGAACGTGAGTAATAAAAAATATTGCCAATCTTTTTTATTAAAATTTTGTTTCATAATGAAAATCGCTTGACAATCTTTCATGCTCTCTACATGTATATATATACCTTAGTTCCTAACATGTATTTAAGCAAGTAACATGAGTTGAAGATACGAACGTTGAAGATACGAACGTGTATGAATGAGAGATTCAACTAAAATTGATTTATTGATAATTGAAATATTTGTTTGCAGAATAGAATGCGGACTTGCTGCCTTACAACACATAAAACATTGTATTTATAATGTACAATTGTAAATGGACCATGCGGTAACAATGCAATCGATACCCGCTACTTAGCCAAATATACTTCTGAGATATATGTTTGCTTGCATCTTGTATATGTACTCACTTACTCATTCAATATCCCCTCAAACCTAACAAAGGCTAGGGTTTGCAATCTCCAATTGTAGCCGGCATCTTTAATTCCTTAAATTTTGCTTTAATCTTATGAAATCTTGCTGGAAATCAAGTTTAGGGATGCTTCTACACCTAAATCGACCGCTCAAGTTTAATTTAGGGTTTGTGAGTTGCTCTCAAGTTGCTGCCTTCTCCACTATAAGCTTCACACTTGCATCTGCCTTTAGCAGTATTTAGTAAGTGCATCTGTTCTTCGAAGGATAGTTGAAGCTTGATTTTGGCCTATTTACTTGTCACTATACTATCATTGGTATCTCTGATCTTTATCTCCTGTTTTAATCTAACAAAGCTTTGTTTAGACAACGGCTGTGATATCCCGGATTTTCGGGCATCAGATAATTGGATAGTTATCTGATTTAACTTTTTAAAATACTGATTTATAAATCGAACAAATTCAAATGTGATAATCTCCATTTAAAAATTTATTTAAAATTTGGTAAGATTGTTAATTTCAAATCAATAATAATAATATGTTGTATATTCATGTATAGAGAATTATTATATACAAATTTAATTTGTGTTTGTTTAAAAATATATGATATATATACATCAAATTGATTTTTAAATTGAAGTTGAATTTAAATCTAGATTTAAATTTGGAAATTCAAAGGGTAGATATTTTAAAATAATATATAAGCTTTATTTATAAATATAATTGGTTTTATTTTCTTTAGAGTAATTTTTTTTTATATAGATAAGTATTTGTAAATTAATAAATTAAGTATAAAGTTTTTATTAATATTTAAAAATAAGTAAAGATTACTTAAATTACAAGTGTTAATTATGAAAACATATAAATACATGTGTAAGCTAATTTCACACAAATTACAAGTGGAGGCAAATTTGTAACATAATTAACAAGTGTTAACATGATATAATTTGATGTTACAAGTGGCATACTTATTCTTTTTCAAGATTTAATTATATCAATAAGAATGAATTAAGAAACCAGGCTTCACTTCCCAATTTCTTTTATCTTCTCAAAAAAAAAAAAAAAAACTGTAAACTGAAAATAAAATAAATCAAAGGAAGATCAAATCTGGAGATGAAACAAAATCATACAGTAAAGTCTGGCCAGCAAATTCAAGTTCAAAATACAACTCTAATGCCAGAATCAACTCAACAGCAAAAGTTCTAAATCATCTCAACAATCAAGATAAACCAGAAGCATTTTAAAACCTGGAAGCTGTCAATTTTAATTCTTCAACCTCTGCTAATCATCAAGTTTCAACCTGATGTAAATCAAAGCATATTTCCAGTTTTCAAATCTCAAGTTACATCTCTGTTTATTATTGCAAGGTGAGTAAACCATTATTTTAAAAACAGTTTGAAATCTGTGCTTTGAAATTAGATGGTTGTGATGAATTCTTTTAGTAATATGGGATTGCAATATATGATTGAAGTTGGATGTATGTGTATTAATATGGTTTGTCTATGTACATGAATAGAAATATATAAAACTGTTTCCTCTGTTGAATGTCAGTTCTTAACCTTCCTTAATAAATCCCATATCTCTGTATATAATCAAAATTTGGATAAGATCTTTGAAGAACAAATGATTGTATGAGTGTATTATAAATTTTAAAAATAGTAACCAGTAATTAAATTCAGTGTATATTTCAAATTTTAAACATTTATAGAGATAAACAAATTCAAATCAAAAATCGATCGTGTTAAATTGAAGTTTTGATTATATCATCGGAATAGATTGGTAAAATGATGATTTTTGGTGGTAACATCATAATTTTTAAATTAGTAATTGGGAAGGAATTGCAAGTTGAACGGAATTGATTTTTTTGTTCGATTTCCGGCAATCGAAGGAAGATCGTGAGTCGGGGTTGTAGCTCGAGGTAGTTCACGGGTCGGGGAGCATGGGAAAATTGGTCGATGATTTTTCCAATCGTCATAGTGGAGAGGCGAGGGAGATGTAGGGTTTAAGACCCTGTTTGGGTCGACATTGTTGTCAAGGTAAATGCGGTGGCGTGGCGGTGTCGAGTTGGATAGGAGTGGGAAGAAAAGAAGCGTGGAACTATGGTGAAGGTCTGGGCTCGACGACGAGGTCTCTGGTGGTCGAAGTTAGGCGGTGGAAGGTGTTTTGTGCGATCGGGTTTTGTTCCAGTGGTTCCTCGACTGGCTCGATTTCGTTGTGGAGGATCGTTTCAAGTTCTGGGTGGTCAGGCAAGTTGAGCGTGACATCGGCGACTCATCGACAGTAGTAACGTTGGTTGGAGCAGTGGAGATCGAGCGTGCACGTGCACGTGTGCACGGCACAATTTGGTTCTAGGTTTCATAGTTTGGGGAAGAAGGAAAATTCTCGGTGTCGAACTCGGGGATGTTGTGCGTGCGACTCGGGGAGGATGCTCGCGAGTGTTGCTCTGTGTTTGTCTCGGGGTTTTGGTTGTTTTGCTCGGGAACGATTTTGTTTCTATGATTTTAAACTGTCCAGTTTTTTTAAAAAATATAAATGAATTTCAAAATTTAAGCAAAGCTTAATTTTAAACAAATGTTTAACCAGTTTTAAAGATGTTTGAAATATTTGAATTAAAACATGATGTTTAAACAAGTTAAGTTTTTAAAGGTATAGATTTTAAAGATTTATTTTGTTTTAAATATAGTTTGAATTATATAAGTATTACCTTGGATAAATCATGTATTTAGTCCATAAATGTTTTCAAATAAAATGTAATTGTTAAAATTGAGATGTAATTAAAGTGAAAGGATTTAACTTTAATTAAACCAAAGGATGATGATTTGAATAAACCAAATTCAAGCTTTTAAATTTAGTTTTATGATAAGTAAGAGTTTAATGTAATATATGGGTTATCTTAATTTAATCAAATCTTATTAACAAAAGTAATTAAAGTATAAATACTTAATTAACTAAGATAAGTAATTTAGGAAATTAAATTAAGATAATTAATTAATTGATTTATTAATCAAGGATAAACTTTAAATTGGATTAATTACTTAATGTAATTAATTAAGTAACTTACTTAGTGTAAGTAATTAATTTGTAATTACTAAATGTAATTAATTAAAAGAATAATTACTTTATGGAAGTAATTAATGAAAGGTAATTTAGGATTAATTACATAGATAATTAATTAATGTGATTAATTAATGGACTGTAATTACTTAGTAAAGTAGTTAATGTAATTACTGGATGTAATTAATGACAGATGATTTAAGGATGAAAGAAATTTGGATTAAATTACTTTGTAATTAATCAAGGGATTAATTAAAGATAATTAATTAAGGATTAATTAATTTATGTAATGAAATAATTAATTTAATTTATTTTAAATTAATTAGAGATGGTATAAATCATTACTTATGGATGGTTGAATAATATTGAATGCTTTGCATTGTTTGATATCTCTGATGAGATATGTGCTGATCTGTGATATTATGAGTTATCTATCGATAATTGATTTGCTGTGAATATGAGAACCTATGTTTAAAGCTGATTTGAATCCACTTAAACAACTGGGATTAAGATGACATTGAATTCGAAGAGACCGGGGTCGGGTATCAGTAAATACCCGAAACCACTTCGATTTGAAATCTTCTATAATTCTTTATAGATTGATATGTGAAATCAACAGGCCGGTTTGGGATAATATGGACCATTTAACTAAGTTGGATACTTAGATATTATTTTGTGAAAATAAGTGTTGACTATATAAGTTGTTTACTTATAGTAAAGTACGAGTTACCCCGGGTTTAAATAAGTTCTATGGATTGAAATTTCATGTTAGATGAGTTTACTCACGCTGGTTTCCAGCCTGACCCGGGTGTTACTTTAATGTAATGCTCGGGTCAGACCGAGTATTACAGATTTTCAGGTAAGGACGTTCTGGAGCTCAGGAGGCGAGCTGGAGAGCAGGAACGTATTGAGAGTTTCTACTGTGATATATGATAGTATCCGAAACAGGTTGATTATCTGTCTTGTGTTTGTAAATATGTTGTAACTCTGATATATTAAAGTGTAATTTGACAAGTACAGTGTTCCTTTGTATAACTATTATTTATCTGATATTATATTTTGATCCGCTGCGAATGTGAGGTTTCTGTGATTTGGTGCTTCTGCTTCTTCTTTTTCTTCTCTCTCTTCTTCTTTTTCTCTAACTATCTGGAAATTTCGGGATCGAAATTTCCGGGTCGTTACATTTGGTATCAGAGCGGAAGGTTAAGCGAAAACCTTGGCTCTGTTGGGATTACTCGTTAAGGATAGGGTCAATGGTACCCTAGAACGATTTGAGTGTATATATATATATATATGAGAGCGTAATTGTTATTTTCTTATATAAGGATTTTAAATGATTTTATATAAGAATATATTTTGATATATAAAATGATATTTCTTTCTAATAAATATTAAGGTAATTGGTTGTTAAAATATTCGAATTAAATTAAGTGGTAATAGAAATAAAGCCAAATTAAAATTGAATAAAGATAAGTTTGAAATGAATTCAAACTAAAATTAAAATCTCGAATTTGTAGAAATGTTATCAAGAATAAAGGTAATAATGAATTGGTTTCCAGATATGATAATCTTGGTTATTATCATAAATGGTAATTGTGTTTAATAATGAATGTTGTTAATGATTTAGCAAAATGAAATGTTTAGGGAAGTAAACATTTAAGTGTGTATAACTTATAAATTGGAATTGAAGATAATTTAAAATTGTGAAGTTTTAAATCTAATTCCAGAAAACTTGAAATTGTTTTAAAGAAGTTTGTTTTGAATTAAAACCAAAGGTGGTTTAAAAATTGAAAGTATAACTTGGTGTGTAAAGAAAATGTATATATGAGGAATATACATAATACCAATGATGATTTGAAATAAACACTTAGTGTTGAGTTTTAAATTGGAAAGTGATGTGAAACCTAAAGTAAAGTAGGTTTTAAAACTTAAAAGGGGAAAGATTATTAATCTGAAGTTTAAAATTTGAAAGGGAATTCAAATTGTGAAAGGTTGACCGGATTAAGTAAATTTAACTTGGAGGAAGTTAAATAAGTTTGAATAATTTGAAATTGTAATTAAAGTGAATATGTTTAAAATCAAATGGAATTTGATTTGAATTTGGAAAGGAATTAAGATTAATTCAACTTGAATTGGGATTGAATTAAATTCAATGGAAATTGAAGTATTGAGTCAATTTAAATGGAAGTGGAAATTTAAATTGAATTAATGGGAAATTAATTGGAAATGGAGATTGGGAAATTAAACAGTTTGGCTCTGGATTATTTTCAAAATAAATTGTTTTAATACAAATATATTTTTCCAAACTATTTACTATATAATCTTCTTCTTAAACCCCAAACTATCTTATACTTATTTTACAATTATTTTGGAACTATTTAACTATTTTGAAACTGACTTATAAATTAATTACTATTTTTCAGTTACTTATATCTAATCACTATTTTAAAAACTATTTTGCAATTACCTAACTATTTTATAATACTTAACTATTTTACAGCTATTTTACAAACTAATAACTATTTTTCAACTACTTATCTATTTTAAACTTTTTCAAGCTATTTTTAAATTTAAATAGGTCAGAGTTCAAACTGTTTGTAATTGAAGTAATAACTCAATGGTAAATGGAAGCAATTGAGAATAAGAGAATAGAATTAAAGGAAATGTGGATAGAAAGGGAAATTGATTTAGCTAATAATCAATAAAGATAAATACGAAGGATGTACGTATATTATTCTATTCGCATAGTGATTTGATCCAGATTCGAACACAGAATTTCGAGATAGTATTATCGATCCGAGTTGGGATTTTTCGCTCGATTTTCGACGGCGAACCTGGATATGGATTTTTGATTGGTTCTGGATATTCTCTATCATAGTTGTGACTATGCAAGGAGAATGATGGATTCTGGTCAAGAAACCAGATCTGAGTCCGCACTAGGAAGTCGGGTGGACGATACTAGTTCGGAAGTGAAATTTTGTGATCGATTGAGCGATCAGATTGATATTGCATACGGATGATATGTGTACATCGTACGAGTTTGAATGAAATTGATATTGAAGTTGTGGATAAGGATTGTAAAATGATCTTTGAAATGAAAAGTATTTTTGTGAAATATAATGGAATTGGATACTTCTTTGGTTGAAATTTACTTTATGGAGATAAGTAAATGGTAAATAACTTTATAAAGAAATCAAACTTGAATATTTGATTTGGCAATAAATAAAGTTGTATTTTGTAATATGATAAACTTCCCTTATTGAATCTAGCCAGAATAAAAAGGGTTTTGAAATAATTGAAGTATAAAAGAAGTTTATACAAGTTTGAAATGATCCAAAGATTTTTAAAAGTTATATATATCTATATCTATATATATATATAAAGGATCTTATGAGAATGATTTTGGAAAAGGTTTTGGGAACCTATGGATTTTGGAAAGGGCTTTTGATTTTTGGGAAAATCAATTTTGGATTTTGGAAAGCCTAGTTTGAGAATTATCGATTTTGGTAATCGATTTTGTGTAAAGGAGATTTTGATAAATCATAAAGGGTATGATTTGAAGATACTATAAGTATATAGTATAAAGTGTTTTGAGAATAGCTCTGGGGAAAAAGGCGCTCCCTTAAAATGAACTTCTCAGGAGTGCCACGGGGTGGTACTGCCTTGAACCCCAAGGGGGGATTCTAAAGTTGATCCTGTGAGGAGTCCGGACAAAACTAGTTCCTGAGGATTATTTGTGTAGCGAAAGTCGAGGGGCTGGTGCCCACAGAGGCATTTGAGTTATGCTGTGACAACAATTTAACTCAATGTCACTGCGATCTACTGCAGACCATAGCGAAAGTCATGTGTGCCGCTGAGAGCCAACTGTCTACGTTTGATTTTATATCGGTAGACTGTGACACTATGGTAACATAGCGAAAGTCGTTTGAGCCGCTGAGAGCCAACAGTCTGCGTTTGATTTTATATCGGTAGACTGCGACCTATGTGGGAGAAGTTTCATTTTGACAGCGAAATCGTGTGTGCCGCTGAGAGCCAACAGTTACATGGACTTTTGCTGCGATGGCAACGTAACCTTGGAATGTAACTGCGATCTGTTGTGGGTTCTATGGTGTAATCAGTTACATGGACTTTTGCTGCGATGGCAACGTAACCCGTGATGTAACTGTGACCATGGATGGGGGTGATGATTTCCAGAGCATTTTCACCAAAGATATTTCCTCTATTTTCAAAAACGTTTTCGATATTTTCAAATAAAGTATTTTCAAAATATTTTCACTGGGTGTTGAAAATGGGTCTGCTAAGTACTTATAGATTTTCAGTCTTACGCCTGATCAACGTATGACCGAATTTCTGTGAGAACGAGAATGGACTTGTTGAAACATCGAGTTATAAAAGTATTTTTATAAAAACTAATTTAGTAATATTATAAAGATTTTTTTTAAAGTGTTTTAAAAAAAATATGTTCAAAGAGAAAATTTATCTGATAATAGGTAAATAATAAATTCTTGCTTCATTCCTTTTCGAGGACGAAAAGATTTAAAGGGGGGAGGAATGTGATATCCCGGATTTTCGGGCATCAGATAATTGGATAGTTATCTGATTTAACTTTTTAAAATACTGATTTATAAATCGAACAAATTCAAATGTGATAATCTCCATTTAAAAATTTATTTAAAATTTGGTAAGATTGTTAATTTCAAATCAATAATAATAATATGTTGTATATTCATGTATAGAGAATTATTATATACAAATTTAATTTGTGTTTGTTTAAAAATATATGATATATATACATCAAATTGATTTTTAAATTGAAGTTGAATTTAAATCTAGATTTAAATTTGGAAATTCAAAGGGTAGATATTTTAAAATAATATATAAGCTTTATTTATAAATATAATTGGTTTTATTTTCTTTAGAGTAATTTTTTTTTATATAGATAAGTATTTGTAAATTAATAAATTAAGTATAAAGTTTTTATTAATATTTAAAAATAAGTAAAGATTACTTAAATTACAAGTGTTAATTATGAAAACATATAAATACATGTGTAAGCTAATTTCACACAAATTACAAGTGGAGGCAAATTTGTAACATAATTAACAAGTGTTAACATGATATAATTTGATGTTACAAGTGGCATACTTATTCTTTTTCAAGATTTAATTATATCAATAAGAATGAATTAAGAAACCAGGCTTCACTTCCCAATTTCTTTTATCTTCTCAAAAAAAAAAAAAAAAACTGTAAACTGAAAATAAAATAAATCAAAGGAAGATCAAATCTGGAGATGAAACAAAATCATACAGTAAAGTCTGGCCAGCAAATTCAAGTTCAAAATACAACTCTAATGCCAGAATCAACTCAACAGCAAAAGTTCTAAATCATCTCAACAATCAAGATAAACCAGAAGCATTTTAAAACCTGGAAGCTGTCAATTTTAATTCTTCAACCTCTGCTAATCATCAAGTTTCAACCTGATGTAAATCAAAGCATATTTCCAGTTTTCAAATCTCAAGTTACATCTCTGTTTATTATTGCAAGGTGAGTAAACCATTATTTTAAAAACAGTTTGAAATCTGTGCTTTGAAATTAGATGGTTGTGATGAATTCTTTTAGTAATATGGGATTGCAATATATGATTGAAGTTGGATGTATGTGTATTAATATGGTTTGTCTATGTACATGAATAGAAATATATAAAACTGTTTCCTCTGTTGAATGTCACTTCTTAACCTTCCTTAATAAATCCCATATCTCTGTATATAATCAAAATTTGGATAAGATCTTTGAAGAACAAATGATTGTATGAGTGTATTATAAATTTTAAAAATAGTAACCAGTAATTAAATTCAGTGTATATTTCAAATTTTAAACATTTATAGAGATAAACAAATTCAAATCAAAAATCGATCGTGTTAAATTGAAGTTTTGATTATATCATCGGAATAGATTGGTAAAATGATGATTTTTGGTGGTAACATCATAATTTTTAAATTAGTAATTGGGAAGGAATTGCAAGTTGAACGGAATTGATTTTTTTGTTCGATTTCCGGCAATCGAAGGAAGATCGTGAGTCGGGGTTGTAGCTCGAGGTAGTTCACGGGTCGGGGAGCATGGGAAAATTGGTCGATGATTTTTCCAATCGTCATAGTGGAGAGGCGAGGGAGATGTAGGGTTTAAGACCCTGTTTGGGTCGACATTGTTGTCAAGGTAAATGCGGTGGCGTGGCGGTGTCGAGTTGGATAGGAGTGGGAAGAAAAGAAGCGTGGAACTATGGTGAAGGTCTGGGCTCGACGACGAGGTCTCTGGTGGTCGAAGTTAGGCGGTGGAAGGTGTTTTGTGCGATCGGGTTTTGTTCCAGTGGTTCCTCGACTGGCTCGATTTCGTTGTGGAGGATCGTTTCAAGTTCTGGGTGGTCAGGCAAGTTGAGCGTGACATCGGCGACTCATCGACAGCAGTAACGTTGGTCGGAGTAGTGGAGATCGAGCGTGCACGTGCACGTGTGCACGGCACAATTTGGTTCTAGGTTTCATAGTTTGGGGAAGAAGGAAAATTCTCGGTGTCGAACTCGGGGATGTTGTGCGTGCGACTCGGGGAGGATGCTCGCGAGTGTTGCTCTGTGTTTGTCTCGGGGTTTTGGTTGTTTTGCTCGGGAACGATTTTGTTTCTATGATTTTAAACTGTCCAGTTTTTTAAAAAAATATAAATGAATTTCAAAATTTAAGCAAAGCTTAATTTTAAACAAATGTTTAACCAGTTTTAAAGATGTTTGAAATATTTGAATTAAAACATGATGTTTAAACAAGTTAAGTTTTTAAAGGTATAGATTTTAAAGATTTATTTTGTTTTAAATATAGTTTGAATTATATAAGTATTACCTTGGATAAATCATGTATTTAGTCCATAAATGTTTTCAAATAAAATGTAATTGTTAAAATTGAGATGTAATTAAAGTGAAAGGATTTAACTTTAATTAAACCAAAGGATGATGATTTGAATAAACCAAATTCAAGCTTTTAAATTTAGTTTTATGATAAGTAAGAGTTTAATGTAATATATGGGTTATCTTAATTTAATCAAATCTTATTAACAAAAGTAATTAAAGTATAAATACTTAATTAACTAAGATAAGTAATTTAGGAAATTAAATTAAGATAATTAATTAATTGATTTATTAATCAAGGATAAACTTTAAATTGGATTAATTACTTAATGTAATTAATTAAGTAACTTACTTAGTGTAAGTAATTAATTTGTAATTACTAAATGTAATTAATTAAAAGAATAATTACTTTATGGAAGTAATTAATGAAAGGTAATTTAGGATTAATTACATAGATAATTAATTAATGTGATTAATTAATGGACTGTAATTACTTAGTAAAGTAGTTAATGTAATTACTGGATGTAATTAATGACAGATGATTTAAGGATGAAAGAAATTTGGATTAAATTACTTTGTAATTAATCAAGGGATTAATTAAAGATAATTAATTAAGGATTAATTAATTTATGTAATGAAATAATTAATTTAATTTATTTTAAATTAATTAGAGATGGTATAAATCATTACTTATGGATGGTTGAATAATATTGAATGCTTTGCATTGTTTGATATCTCTGATGAGATATGTGCTGATCTGTGATATTATGAGTTATCTATCGATAATTGATTTGCTGTGAATATGAGAACCTATGTTTAAAGCTGATTTGAATCCACTTAAACAACTGGGATTAAGATGACATTGAATTCGAAGAGACCGGGGTCGGGTATCAGTAAATACCCGAAACCACTTCGATTTGAAATCTTCTATAATTCTTTATAGATTGATATGTGAAATCAACAGGCCGGTTTGGGATAATATGGACCATTTAAACTAAGTTGGATACTTAGATATTATTTTGTGAAAATAAGTGTTGACTATATAAGTTGTTTACTTATAGTAAAGTACGAGTTACCCCGGGTTTAAATAAGTTCTATGGATTGAAATTTCATGTTAGATGAGTTTACTCACGCTGGTTTCCAGCCTGACCCGGGTGTTACTTTAATGTAATGCTCGGGTCAGACCGAGTATTACAGATTTTCAGGTAAGGACGTTCTGGAGCTCAGGAGGCGAGCTGGAGAGCAGGAACGTATTGAGAGTTTCTACTGTGATATATGATAGTATCCGAAACAGATTGATTATCTGTCTTGTGTTTGTAAATATGTTGTAACTCTGATATATTAAAGTGTAATTTGACAAGTACAGTGTTCCTTTGTATAACTATTATTTATCTGATATTATATTTTGATCCGCTGCGAATGTGAGGTTTCTGTGATTTGGTGCTTCTGCTTCTTCTTTTTCTTCTCTCTTCTTCTTTTTCTCTAACTATCTGGAAATTTCGGGATCGAAATTTCCGGGTCGTTACAACGGCTTTGTGAGTATGTCAGCCCTTTGGCAAGTGAGAGGTATGTGGTTTACTATAACTTTTCCCTTCATGGCTTGCTCTCTTACAAAATAAAGATCTAGCTCCATGTGTATTATTCTAGAATGTAGCACTAGATTTGCTGTAAGTGAAATTGCACTCATATTATCACACCAAATCATTGCTTTGCTGCTACTTTTAATCTGCAATTCGGTTAATAATGACTCTATCCACATGATTTCTACCGTAGCACTAGCAACACTTCTATATTCAGCTTCGGTACTTGATCTTGACACAGTGTGTTGTTTTTTTAGCATCATGAAATTGGATTTTTTTCTAGGAATATACAGTATCCTGTAGTTGAACTTCCTATCATCATAATCAATGACCTAGTCTACATTTGCATATCCATTGATGTTTATTGTTTTGCATGATTCTAGAAGTAGTCCTTGATTTATGGTTCCTTTGAGATATCTTAGAATTCTTTTTTACCGCCTTCCAAGTTCATCTAGTGGTCTTTGCATGAATTGACTTACTTTGTTTATACTAAATGTGATTTCTAGCTTAGTTATTGTAGCATATTGCAGAGCTCCAACTATACTTCTATACTGTTTATCATTTGTGATTGGTTTACCTTTGTCTTTTGATAGGTGCAAATTACTTGTCATAGGAATAGGTAGAGGATTTACCTGATCTACTTTTGCCCTTATCAGAATATCTGAAATGTATTTTTTTTACTTAAGTACCACTACAAGAACACATGGCTATTTCGATGGCAAACAGCCGTCGGCGGCCGTCGGAAGCCGACGGTATAGCCATCGGAATAGCGTACACGGTTTTTGTCAACTTTCGACGGTGGAGACGACAATCTTTGACGGCTTCTCACGGAAAATAGTGACGGTCTTCGACGTTCAATGAGGTACACGTGGATCCACTCGTAACCAATAATCCATCGATAGCCGTCGGAAGATTGTGACCCGTAAGCTCTCGGTAGCCATCGGAAATCTGGGTTTATTTTTATTATTTCTGTGCATATTCAACTTCCACCAAATCTACATATATATCAATATACTTCTCAACTCCATTCCACACAGATAATTCATATATATATATATATATATATATATATATATATATATATATATATAACAACCAATATCACATATTATACCAACAATAATATTAACCATAATCTTCAATATATACAAAATCTACCGCCCAACATCCTCAAACATCCAACAAAACACTGGCCAATCAACGTCAAGCATCAAACAACTCCACAAAATGTACCAAATCAATACAACACATCCAATCTCTCATCAAAGTGTATCAAACATACCAAAACAAATCATCCTCACGAACTCCAAGTCAATATATACAACATCCAAGAACAAACACAGAAAAGCGTACCTATCAAGAGTCGTCCTTGCCTCCGGAAGCACTAGACGACGAAGGAAATGAACCATGTAACTGCACGTACTTTTCCAAGAGCTGATTCAATTGCTCCATCTATATAGCGCGAAGATGGTCCTGCTCCTGCAGCTGCTTGACCATGGCTCTCAGCTATTTTATCTCAGATTTGTCCTGCTCTTTTTGGTACGCTTGTTGAGATGCCCTAGCCTGCGAATAGAAAAAACTGTTATAAAACTTTTCGACGACTTTTATAACAATTGTGTAACTTTTATAAGATAGTTTATTTTTATAAATTACCGCTTGGTATCCATAAACAAAACGCTGATTTTGCTGCATCGGACCCATGATGGAGTTAAAAGTAGCGTCTTCCTCCTCGCGGGTCAACTCGTCGCTGTAGGATCGTTTTCACCCTAGAGGGGGGGGCGTGAATAGGGTGATACTAATAATAATAAAAATTAATGCAGAAATAAAAACAATCACAGATAATAATGCAGAAGAAATCACACACAAATTCTTTTTCATAGTTCAAACACCTTTTGCAATTAGAATTTTTATTTTTCTTAATATTCTTAAGCTCATTTTCCAAATCATTATTTTTCTGACGTAGTTTAGATTGTTCCCTTTTCAACTTATTATTTTTCATCTCAAGTGATTCATTTTTTTGAATTAATTTTTGGCACAAGAGAACTAAATCATGAAATGAAAGATCACTTATTTCATCGGCTATTGAATCTTCATCACCGCTGTCTTTTGCAAATCCTGTCTAGCATGTTTCTTCAACTGAGTCGATTATGGGGGATTTCTCACCGTTTTTTACTTTTGTACCATATATTGCATCAAAAGTATTCCATATTTCCTGCGCACTTTCACAATGAGAGATATAGTCAAAATTATCTCGATTAATATGAGAATATAGTATATGCACATCAAGAGCATTTCGAAGTATTTTTCTTGCCTACTATATCATACCCGTTTTTAATAATATCCCAACATTCAGAATTAATAGACTTTAAATAAAATTTCATTTTTAATTTCCAATTTAAAAAATCTGTTCCATAAAAAATAAGGGGAATAATACTGGACTTACTCTCGCTAGATTTGCTACTAGGGTTAGACATCCTTGCTATTAACCTCGCTCTGATACCACTTGTAGAATCGTTTTCACACTAGAGGGGGGTGAATAGAGTGATACTAATAATAATAAAAATTAATGCGGAAATAAAAACAATCACATATAATAATGCAAAAGAGATCACACACAAATTTACCCAACTTCGACAAAACCTTTGCTACGTGCTGCCCCCAAGGTTTCTACTAGAAATTAAATAGTCAGAAGCTTACACACATAAACTTATGACATCCGCTAGTGACTAATCTAATTCTACGCTCAAAACTCTGCCATAACTCAGCCATTGAGTTGCGAATTCTCGAACTACGCCACCGTAGTTCGTTCCTAGTCACACGACTAGAATTTACACAAATTTTAAAAGAAAAATACAAATAAGCCAAAACAACTAAACAAAAACCCTATTTAATTAAATTTTAAGCCCAATATAAATAAATAAATAAGACCGACCCAATTGGTAAATAAAAGAAAATCGTTCCCCTCTATTTTTTTTCTTCTGTGCAAAACTTCGGCCGATCCTTTTTTTATTTCTCTTCCACAATTTAGGGTTTCTGGATTGAAGTCGCCGCCTTAAAATTTGTGCTTCGATTGAAGTATGCGTTTTCTTTGGATTGACTTGTCAATCGATTGCTGCTTCGTTCACCTACGGTATGATCGAACAATGATTTACATGCTATATACTGGTATGTGAATTGCCTTTTATCGAATTTGATTATTCTCAACTTGATTCGAGTTTTATGATTTATTGCTTTTGGTAATTGCTTGAACTCGAATGCTTTTTGTTGCCGATGATGTAACTGGGTTTTATAGGGATTGAAATCCCTAAATGTTAGTTTGTATATTTTTCGTGTGATTTAAGCACTTGCGTTGATTTACAATCGCATGGCTCCAGTGCTTCTTGACTCGTTCATGTATTCATTGGTTTGAATTTTTTTGAGTCAGTTTCCTACTATTACTTCGGCACTTTGAATATTGATAATTGATTCCATTTTTGCTGGTAGACGAATGTGGCTTTTGAATTTTAGATATACTCTGACTTGTTCATATATTTGTGATATATTGTTGCTACTACCTTGGTCACCGCGGCTTTGATTCTTTGGCATTTTGAATTTTTGTCAACTGCTGTTACATTCTCTTTCGAACCATGACTTGATTACTCGAACCGCTACTATGTATATTTGACCTTGGTAGCCTTGCATTTCACTCTGTTTCATATGTATGTAGTTTTCATTGGTCTTGTCTTCATGTTGCCTTGAGTCTGCTCTCTGGCTGTTCATGCCTCTGACCTAAACTTGATTTCGGTCTGTCATTGCTATGAGTCCTTTCATGTTGTTTGTTGTACATTCTTGTTTGCTGGTCAGTTACATTTGGATATAACCTTGACCTGTTCAATTCTTGTTATTTTGCTCGATACTTGAATTTGAGATATTTCATTTAAGTCTGATTTGGTTCACTCGAGTTGAATTGTCTGTATTCATGTTGTCTTTGTTCATGCATCCAGTTGCCTACATACTTATGCTATTATGTGTATGTATATAATTGCATATATGCATACATATAAGTTTGTAGCTCTGGCCAGTTAGTCCACTGCTTCATTGAGTTTATGCCTGAATGTTGTCTTTTCTGGTTGCATTTTAGTCTGGTCTTGTTTCACTTAACTGGTGTGTGGTTGTTGCAGTCACTTGAGTCTGGTTGTAGTTGTCTCTTCTGTTATGTTCTGAATCATGTTGTCACCACTTTGACATATGCAGTTTGGAGTTTGAATTGTTGCATCATGGAGTTTTGTATCTGACCATATGCATATGTTGTGTGTAACTGCATATATATATATACATGTGTGTATACATATGTATGGTAGTTTGATATTGAGTTTGGGCTTGTACATGTCTGGTTTGGTGGTCTCCTCTTGAGTTTCAGTCTTGGTTATATTGTTTGTGTGATTCTCTAACTAGTTCCTTGAACTTGTTTATTTGGACTAGGCTACCTTGGTCTGGTTGCCTTGTAAGTCTGATCTGTAGGCTTTCATGTTAAAAACTGAATGCATGCATTTATGTCTGGTTGCTTTGTGCACTTGTGTTCAGTTGGTCTTGATTTGTTCTTGTAGTCATGTTCCTATAACTCGACCATCCATGCTTGTGTTTTCTGTTGCTCTTGACCATATGTGATTGGTTCATTTTCTGTCTTGTTGGATTTCTCTGTGTGGACTTGAACTGTAGCTCATTGATTTTGGAAAGTCGCACATATTCATGTATATACATATGCATGTATATATATGTGTAGTGAATGTTACTGCATATTTGTACATGTATATATATGTGTACTATCACTGCTCTGTTGTGATCTTCTTGGAGTCTGGTTCAAGTGTTCATGTGTACATTGATTTGAAAACTGCCTTGATACATTTGTACATACTTCTATCTGGTGTGGTTCACTCGAGTCTTATCTATACAGTATTGTTGCCTTTGTCTGGTTGAGTAAACTTGGTGCTTTTTTGTCTTCTTTAAACTCATATATGTGTATAAATATATATGTGCATATATGTATACATGTGTGTATTTTTATGTGTTTGGTTGAAAGACTACTATCATTGCATTTCACTTGTGTTGAATCCAGCCTCGGCTTAGGTTTGACCTTGTGCTCACCCGTCCCTACGATTTTAACAAGCAAGTGTATATCGGTGTGCACAGCCTTATGGCATGTACAGTGATACACTGTGCATGTCACAAGTTGTTCATGTAAGATAAATTAAAAGAAATGATGACGAACAACCCAAATAACCGAGGCACATAACATTTTCAAAACACACACTTCATTATTCACTGCAAAATATTCTTTCTTCAATTTTACCGCGTTAGTGTTTATTTTGTAGATAGCTCAGATGCTGGATTCAAGCTGGAACAGAGTTGAAGATAAAAACATAAGTGTGGAGTGAATATGTAGTGAGGAGTAATATGTAAATTGAAAATTTGTGATGTAATCGAAATTGTATTGTAATTGACAATGTGTAAATGTAGTGAGAGCTCAAATTTGTACTATTTGAATTTGTAATAAAATATTTGTTTGAATAAAATATTTGTTTGAATTTGAATTCTGTGTTATTTATTTTATTCAACAAATATTTATTTAATTATGTAAAAAATAAAATAGTACAACAAAAATACATTTAAATGAATATATATATATATATATTTATTATCATTAGACAAAAATCATATACTAGCATATTCTACAATCTCCCCCTTTTGATGATAACAAACATATATTAAGATTTTGACTTTATTAAATGTATTTGGTTTTGATGAATTCTATTAGCTCTCCTTATTTGAATGCTCCCCCTATAACAAAGCTCCCCCCACACAGATGTATGTAGTTAAAACTAAAAAATTAATTAAAAATAACTTTGAATAAAAACACTCTCGAATATTAGTAAGAATATTGCTCAAAAATCAAAATCTTAACATCTCTCCCCCCTTTTGTTATCATCAAAAATAATAATAGTAATTAAAATAGCTACGATTTTGATTAAAGATATAAAATCAAATCAAGAGGGAAATATTAATTTCAAATTCCAAATAATCAAACAAAAATCATAATATTTTATTAATTAGAAACAAACTCTACTTTAGAGAAATGGTAGGATTATGGAAGATTTTATATAGTGACAAGAGTTTGATATTTTCAATAAAGGAATAATTTGTGCATTTTCTCTTTTCAAATATTATACAAACAAAATGTGAAGCACTTACTAACCATGCATAACCGTTAGGACTTTTAAGTGAGGTTAGTAGTTACACCTTTTTTTTAAAAAAAATATGTCAAGTATTTTCCAACCATGCATAACCGTGAGGACTTTTAAATGAGATTAGAATATACTTGATATTTATCCCTTTCTTATATGCGTCCCATCCATGCATAACCGCGATAACTTTTAAATCACAATGGAAGCCCATATATAGAAATTCAAGTAATTCACTCATGCATAACCGCGAGGACTTTTAAATGAGAGTGAATACTTTAGGATATAATTATTTTACAAAAAAATATATTTCCTTATTTTGAAATACCAAATTTTGCACACTATATTATGATATATGGATTGACAGAAAGGTGGAAGTGATAGAAATGATCATGGAATAAGTACTAATCTAAAAATATTATAAAATTTATTTAATTTTCATGAAATTATAAAATTATACTTCCTCTTGTTATGAAATATATTTTAATCACTATCCATCACTTTTCAAGCACTATAATAATTTTGATAAGTTCCAAAAGATTCGATTAGTCAATGATTATCTTTTCTAGAGTAAATTTCTTATGAAAATAAACTAGAGTATTTTTATCATGATGAAAACCCAAGTTTCAAAAATTAACATAAGTGAAAATTAATTTTCTGTAAGGAGGTTTTGGGAAAATGACTTCTAGTTAAAAATCAATATAAATAATAATAAAAAAATGATTTCAACATGAGATGATATCATATTCCACTTATATTTGAGGTATTCATAGTGAAATATAGTGGTATATAAGAAAAACGTGTACTCCTCAACACTTGAAATTTTCAGCATGTCCATTTTTATCAAGCACGAGTAAAGTAATCTATATCGAGCAAAAACACACATTCAAAAAATTCGTCGAAGCAGTTTTTCAAGACATTCCAAAGTGAATCACTAAAAACAGAAAAGTTGTAGCATTATCGGATAGCTTTCCATAACTTCAAGAATAAATCAAAGTTGAGATGTTCAAGATATGGCAGAAATACTTCAACAATGTCGATCAAAACATAATTAACAATATGTGAACAAAATTAAGTTGAGAGATCATACCTCACTTTCCTTTGATGTCGTGATATCCAAAATGCGATGATCTCCATCTAATCTTTATAAGCTAAGGAACATTTAAATTTTAGTTTATCAATCACCTAGAACAACTTGAAATCTATCTCCGTCAAATTTGTTCCTTAGCCCACTTATGTGTTTAAATTTTGGAGAAGACAAGTGGTCTAACTGAGGATGTAGGACCACTATTATTATCTATTGAAATCTTTGGTACCCAAATTTGTTTATACAACAAACCGTTAGCATCTACAATTGTACCTTTGGGAATCCAACTTTGTTTAAATTTCAAACCATTTATATTCGTACCTTTTGAAATCCATATTTGTTTAACGGTTTTGTATTTGTATATATTTCTAAAATTATTCTTGCCATGTCCAATATTTCCACACTTTACGTATTTGGGTATCACACTTTTCCCCTTAATAGTGTTATTAGTCGTTTGTTCATATTTTGACACTTTTGCAAATCCAAATCCTTTCCTTTTATTCTCGAAGAGTTGATTTTCTAAGAGCATATTAAATGATTTTTCTCTAGCGAAAAATTTCCGAGTAACCAACTCAAGTTTATTAACTTTGGATTTTAAAAGTTTATTTTCCTTTATTAACTTCGAACAACAACTAATGGTACTATCTCTCTTTTCAAAATTCTTCATTTTCAAGCCCATATTTTCATTTTTAAGCTCTCTAATTTTAGTCTCAATTTCTAGCATCTCGGTTTCAAAGAGTTGGAGTTTTTTAAATTCATTTTTTTCAAAATCCTTGATTTTTTCAATCTCCTTTTCAAACTCATGATTTAATCGAATAATTTCAGACTTGCTAAAAATCCCGTTTTCTTTTCCAAGAGTTTTGAAATTTTCGTTGACCTCATTTAATTTCTTTTCAAAAATCGCACATTTAGACCTTTCGACTTCTTAAAACTGTCCAACTCTTTTTGCAAAATGTTATTTTTACAAATCAACTCAGTTTTGTTTTTCTCCCGAATTAAAATTTCATTTTCTAACTTTTGAATTTTTTCATAAAAACAGGCAAATTCTTTTACATAGTTCAAACACCTTTTGCAATTAGAATTTTTATTTTTCTTAATATTCTTAAGCTCATTTTCCAAATCATTATTTTTCTGACGTAGTTTAGATTGTTCCCTTTTCAACTTATTATTTTTCATCTCAAGTGATTCATTTTTTTGAATTAATTTTTGGCACAAGAGGACTAAATCATGAAATGAAAGATCACTTATCTCATCGGCTATTGAATCTTCATCACCGCTGTCTTTTGCAAATCCTGTCTAGCATGTTTCTTCAACTGAGTCGATTATGGGGGATTTCTCACCGCTTTTTACTTTTGTACAATATATTGCATCAAAAGTATTCCAGATTTCCTGCGCACTTTCACAATGAGAGATATAGTCAAAATTATCTCGATTAATATGAGAATATAGTATATGCACAGTAAGAGCATTTCGAAGTATTTTTCTTGTCTACTATATCATACCCGTTTTTAATAATATCCCAACATTCAGAATTAACAGACTTTAAATAAAATTCCATTTTTAATTTCCAATTTAAAAACTCTGTTCCATCAAAAATAAGGGGAATAATACTAGACTTACTCTCGCTAGATTTGCTACTAGGGTTAGACATCCTTGCTATTAACCTCGCTTTGATACCACTTGTAGAATCGTTTTCACACTAGAGGGGGGGGGTGAATAGAGTGATACTAATAATAATAAAAATTAATGCGGAAATAAAAACAATCACAGATAATAATGCAGAAGAGATCACATACAAATTTACCCAGCTTCGGCAAAACCTTGCCTACGTGCCGCCCCTAAGGTTTCTACTAGAAATTAAGTAGTCAGACGCTTACACACGTAAACTTACGACATCCGCTAGTGGCTAATCTAATTCTATGCTCAAAACTCTGCCATAACTCAGCCACTAAGTTGCGAATTCTCGAACTACACCACCGTAGTTCGTCCCTAGTCATACGACTAGAATTTACATAAATTTTAAAATAAAAATACAAATAAGCCAAAACAACTAAACAAAAACCCTATTTAATTAAACTTTAAGCCCAATATAAATAAATAAATAAGACCGACCAAATTGGTAAATAAAAGAAAATCGTTCCCCTCTATTTTTTTTCTTCTGTGCAAAACTTCGGCCGATCCTTTTTTTTATTTCTCTTCCACAATTTTGGGTTTCTGGATTGAAGTCGCTGCCTTGAAATTTGTGCTTCGATTGAAGTATGCGATTTCTTTGGATTGCCTTGTCAATCGATTGCTGCTTCGTTCGCCTATGGCTGCTCCAATTTCATCGAGATCAAATAATGATTTATACGCTTTATACTGGTATGTGAATTGCCTTTTATCGAATTTGATTATTCTCGACTTGATTCGAGTTTTATGAATTATTGCTTTTGGTAATTGCTTGAACTCGAATGCTTTTTGCTGCCGATGATGTAACTGGGTTTTATAGGGATTGAAATCCCTAAATGTCAGTTCATATATTTTTCGTGTGATTTAAGCACTTGTGTTGATTTACAATCGCATGGCTCCAGTGCTTCTTGACTCGTTCATGTATTCATTGGTTTGAATTTTTTTGAGTTGGTTTCCTCCTATTACTTCGGCACTTTGAATATTGATAATTGATTCCATATTTTTGATGGCTCTAGCTCAAATCCCCTGTGTAAAATTTGAAACATAGATTTAGACTATTATATATATCGTACACAAAATATTTCTAATGCCATGCTACTAATTTTAATACTTACGATCCATAGGCTTTAGGCTGTAAATACACTACTGGTCGTGCTGCTGGCTCTGAAGGGCCACTGTCATTACCTGTAACGACCCTGAATTTTGAACAAATTAAATTGGAAATATTTAATTAATTTTAAAATATTTGAACGATGATTTAATTTGAATCCCCGATATAACTTTGAAATTGGTGATTAAATTATAAAATTTAATCTATTGAAACTGAATAAAAATTGAAGCTTCAATTTTAAAGTTGAAGAAAAATATTTCAAAAGCTTTTAAAATCTATATTGATATCACTGGAAATAATAGAAGCTTCAGAATCGAATTTGAAAATGACTTGTTCAGTTTTGAAAATAATCGTTCAAACCGATATTTAAAAATAGTCATTTTTCAAACAGTCTCGGAATTCGACGAAACCAGTTCCATTGGGTCCGTAATATTGAATTATTACTGGATTTCCAATTTCATATTTTTCGGAGTTGTTTTGTGACCATATGGTTACAAAACGCGTTGAAGTTTTAAATCGAATTTGATTTTTAATATAGTCAACAGCAGCATGTTCTCCTTTATTCACGCAGACCATTACGATATGAAATCGTGCAAGCACGTTCTTCCCCGTTGTTTACGTTGAAGCACGCCATTCCCTCAGCTATAACTCGCGTACCCTTCCTCTTCTTTTTCAAAAATCAAAACTAAAGAGAAAATAAAAATTAAAAATGGCCGAAGCCCTTAGTTTCCTATCCATCGTTCCAAAATCAAAACCAGATTGAATCAGAAAAGAAAAAAATCACGTATTTCTTCCATTCTTTCCTCGTTCAAATTCAAATCGGTAGCCCTTCAAGGAGAAAAAAAACCACGAAGTCCATTTCGATTTCAGATCGAATCACGACCATGAAGGAGCTCGCGTGCTCTGGTAGAGGGGGATTCGAATTTTTATCGCGACCATCTTGCGACTGCTATTCTCGAGCTCGACATCGACGAAGGCGACATTGGAGTTCGGAGTCGCGCACGCGAGGGGAGCAATGGCGACTGGTGGCGGCGTGCGTGAGGTGCAGCGATGTCCAGGCCGTGGTGAGGCTCGCGACGGCAACATCAAGGCAGGCTCGACTTTGAGTTTTGGGAGGGGATGGTTCGAGCGCATATGGGCGCGGCAGCACTACGTTGAGGAGTTTGTCGAGGCCGAGTTTGGGTTCACCGGTGAGATTTTTCTGTCAGCTGGGGTATGCTATTTTTTTTATCTCGAATTTATAAATACATATAAACTAAATGTACAGAAAAGGAATTTTAAATTGTGGATGTATATTTAGGGTTCTAGAAAGAATTTTTTTTTATAAGTATTGTAATGACCCAAGATTTTAGGAATTCATTTTGGAAAATATAAATAAATTTAAAATAATTTTTAAATTAATTTTGGAAGGAGATTGTTATGGCTTGATAGTGTATCAGTATGTGTGTACATGTGTGCACAGGGTATACACATGAACTAGAGCTAAAAATCTCTGAACTTTAAGAATAAATACATATTGATATGTATGGGAATAAATATATATATATATATATTAAAATCTTTAAAAGCTGAATGCATAAGTAAATATAAATATATGTATGCTACTGAATATTTTTCTTAAGTATACATGTGCATGTGTGTGTCAATACAGAGTGATATATATATATATGTGTGTTAATAAAATACTAGAGTTCAAACTAGTGAAATAAAATATATATATAGACATATTTTAATATAAACAGAAATAAAAGGCAAGAAGATATAAAAAGAACTAATTCTCTTATAAATAAATGAAGGAGGTACATACCATTTACATGAAAGCTAAAAATAGGAAAATAAGATAAAAACAGAGAAGTTCTTGGTATAGGCAGAATTAGAAAAGAGTATTTAATAAATAACAAAACCAAGTCACATTTTTAGCATGATTGTAGACAAGGGGGGGAAAAGTATTTTCTGAAAAGCAATTTCTGAAAGAAAATGTGTAACCACTTTTCTCTTCACCCAAATTAAGCCGGGGAGGGGGTAAAACTTTGGGTTAAAATTCAGATAACATGATTTTCTGGTGGGCAAAAATGGCTTTAGCCAATACCCAAAACCCTAAGAGAGACCCTGCATATATATACATGTATATGCAGCAGCCTCCTCTTCTCTTCAGAAAAGAATTTTGAAAAAAAAAGGAAGAAAAACAATACCACAGAAATCATAAGACAAGGGAAGAAAGAGAGCTTGAGGATAAGAGCAGGAGTTCATCAGTTAATTAAGGAAACAAAGGAGAGAGCTAGGTGAGAAAACTCACTCAAAAATCTAAGGCAATAAGTCCTAATATAGGCAGCCAGATAAAAGTATTTTTATTAAAGAGTATTTTCATATATATATGTTTATCTGTGAATTTAAATCTGAATATGTTTTGATTTTCTTTGATTGATCATTTGTTTTATTATAACAAAGTTTTATGTGTTGAATCTGTTTATACACTCAGATCTCTGATATGTTAATATTTAGGGATATAAACAAATACCCAGAAAATAAAATGTTGAGAATAGGCAAGTAGTATTGGTTTTGGCTTAACCCAGAAAAATGCAAATAATGTTGAGCTGCAATATACTCATGTATATAGTGCTGAGGCTTGAAATAGAAAGGAATTAGGGGTGCAATAGGGTTGCCTATGTGCTGATGCTCCTGATTCAATAGAATACATAGCAAACAAAATTTTGTGATTCAGTGAAACCAGATTATTCTGAGTTTAACTCAAGCACAAATGTTTGCAAAAGAAAACTCTCCCAGAAGCTATAAGCCAATGTTAGTTGCCTAAACTCCTTCTAGAATACCAAGATGAATATATGTATATACAGAACCTTATTTTGTAATCACAAATGGTTGTTGCTTGTTTGTCTCTGTATGATTATGAATAATATGAGATGCCATGTTATGGATGTTTTAGCTAATGAAATGAATCACTGAAGGGTTTTGCCATGAACAATCAAAAGAGCTATTATTAACTTAAACCTGATTAGGAAATTGGGGTCAAGAACACTGCAGGAATGACTTGTGTGCTTGAGTAACATAAGTTGACACATGGCTTGTTTAAGTCCTGAGATCTTTGTGTAATGGAGTGAATTAGTTCATTACAGTGTGTCCATTGATTCATAAGTATTGCAGGTGAGACCAAGGATAGATAAATATACCAAGGAAGTAATACTTGAGCAGATGAGAAAACTAGAGTTTTTCCCAGATTTGAAATATGAGTATTGAATGAGTGATTTGACTCATATTAGTTATTTTCCTGTTTGGTATGAATGATTGTTTGTCTATGATTGAATTGTATGCTTGAATGTTTGTGCTATATATATATGTAGTCTCTGGGAAGAAAATTTAAGTGTGCACATGCACAATGACACAGAGCATGCACACAAGTATTTACCTAATTCCAAAGGACAGAACCTTATGTATTTGTACTTAACTTGATTTTAAACTAATTAACAAATTGCTTTTGTGAATTTTCTCATACCAGACATGTGTCTGACCCTAGTGTGCTATTGGCATCTGGGGTGTCTCATTTAAAATGAGGCAGTTTCCAATGCTTTTTCAGGGATTGCAGCAACTAAATAGGAGTAGGAGCAAGGCCTTGAGAAGAAGATATAGCATGCTAAAACTTAGTTAGATAAGAGCCTAAATGTTGAAATCTGCATGTATTGACAATTTAAATTGCTACTTGTATTAAGTGTTGAATATTGGATTGATATTTTGTTAGGCATTTTGTTAAGAATTTGACTTGTATCTGGAATCTATGAACCTAGTTAAATTTCTGTTATGCTTAAAAAGGATTTTGATCAAATCTTGTAAGTAGAATTAGCAAGAACACTATGTTAAAAAAAAAATTGAATGATTACATTTTATAAATGTATTAGTCAATCTTGAGACTTTAAAAAGGATTTAAGTTTTTGGAAAATCTGGAGAGTTGATTCTCAGATAATCAAACTGGTTTTATTTTCTAATATAACATATGTATGCAAAAGAAATAGACATAGGTTGAATGTATTTATATGGCTGCAAGGTTTATTTAACTTGTTCCATACAAATGCCTCATGTCCTATTTTTAAATAAAGAAAGGATCTGTAGTAAGATAGGTGGAAGCCAGATTCAAATAGTTGCAGATATATATGCACATAAACATGTTTAAGTGCAGATTTTACCTCACCTTTTCCTTTGTATTTGAAATAAGAATCTGAATTTTACTCAAATTCTAACCAAATGCATTTTAAATGCCAGACAAATCTTATAAGAAGAAATACAAACCTGGAAAATGATAAACACTCTTATCATTCAATCATGAAGCCTTCTAGGTTGTAGGAATGGAATTCAAAAATGATTAAGCAAGGATATTTGTTTTGTATGATGGATCTTAGGCAAAATAAAATATGTATATGCAGACAGGTAGATAACAAGTTTCAAATTGTACAGAAGAAAAATGCAAAAAAAAAAAAATGAAAAACAAAAATTGTGTTTGAACCGACCAGCATAGCACTCGAACTCGTGACCTTGTATGTATAAGTTAGGCGCGTTTCCATTACGCCTAGATGTTGCTTGTGTTTCCTTAGGATCCACTTTATTTTATACTGATTTTGACACTATTCAGAACTTAACACAAACATCTATATTAAAAGCTTGTTTACTACTGATTATTTCTTGATCACTTCTTAGTTAGTATAAACAGACTAATGTGTTTGTTCCCAGTGGATTGTTTGATCAAAAAAAATAATAATATCTGAAATAAATTAGCAATCCAACATCCTCTTGTTTTTCAAAACTCTGATTCAAACAAGAGAGGCATATACATCCTCACATGTATGTGCTTATTTTTGTAAATGTACTGATATATTTATATTGGTTGATTATTGTGATCCTGGATATATTTGATTTATTGGAAAAAGAAAGTGACCCTGAGAATGATAATTGAAATGGATGATATATCTATATATATATATATATCCTCTTTAAAAAAAAATTCCTTATGAAATTAGAGTATAATTTGGTGGGTCATTTCAGTTGGTATCAGAGCTATGTTATTCAACATAGTAGAAGTAAGGATCAAGTCCTTAGATAGAAATAAAATTAAAAGGAACTAAAATATCTAACTAACCAGCTATGTAAATTATTATTAGCAAACTATGGTAGGGAGACCACCAAATCAGGGAGCAGGATCTTCCCATGCACCACCAATGGTCAATCTGCAAGACTTGGTGAGAGCATTTAGGGATGGGGCAGGACAAAGGCAAGAAAATCCCTATGAAGAACTCTCAAAATTGCTTAAGACATATACTCATTTAGGAGGTAAAAGCTTTGAAGGGACAGAGAGTATCATGGAGATTCAAACATGGTTGAGAACATTGGAAAGAATTTTCAATGACATGCAACTTGATGATCAAAGAAAGAGGCAAGTGGCTTCAAGACAGCTGAAAGGAGTAGCTTTAGGCTGGTGGGAAGTAATCATTGCAGGAAGGAATGAGAATGAAATCACTTGGAATCAATTCAAAGAGATGTTGGAAGCAAGGTTTGTACCAGCATCAGCAAAGACTACCTTGTTAGAAGAATTCATTAGGCTTAGACAAGGGACCATGACTGTCACAGAATACACTCAAAGGTTTGAGGGGCTTTCCACATATGGAGCAATGCTTGTGGCAGATGAGGCATCTAAAAATGATAGGTACATAAAGGGTTTGAATCCAGGACTTAGCAGAGCCATGTTACCCTATGCAGACAAGACTTTTGACCATGTGATAGACTTAGCTTTGAGGTTGGAGCAGCATGACAAGGAAAGGGAGAAGTTCAGAAATTTTAAGAGCAATAATAACAAGAAAGGTAAGGGGAGGTATCACCCTTATGATAAGAAGAAAGAAGGGGCTAGTAACAAAAACACTGGAGATGTCAAGGCTAAGGAAGACAAGAAGAAAATTGTGTGCCATCAGTGTGGAAAAGAAGGGCATATCAAACCAAAATGTCCAGAATTGAAAGGAGGAGCTTTCAAATGCTATCTATGTGGGAAAGAGGGGCATATGAAGAGGAATTGTCCTGAGTATAAACAGCAAGGCAAATTGGCAAATTTGGAAGGAAAAGGCAAAGCCACAGTGGAAAGTAACACTGTAAACCATAGCCAAGTGGAAGGTACATTACTTATTTGTACCATACCCATAACAGTAGTATATGATACTGGGGCAACTCACTCCTTAATTTCTTATGAACTGGTTAGAATGCTAAAACTGAATTGCATATTGGTTGAAACCCCATTGCATATACACAGTCCATTGGGGAGTTCTAGTGTTTTAAATATGATTTGTGTGGATGTGGGATTAAACATAGGGGGAAATATTTTTATTTCCAATTTATATGTTTTGAATTACCCAAATATAGGTGTTATATTGGGGGTAGACTAGTTAAGGCAATTTAAAGCCATAATTAATTTAGACTCATCCACCATATCATTGCAAAATTCTAAAGGCCAGAGAATCACAGTTTTATGTGAGGTAGCTAAGGAAGGAAAACTATATCATTTAGTTGACTCAGAAAAAGATTTCAGTGAACTAACCATTGAAGAAATTCCCATAGTCAATGAATATTTGGATGTGTTTGGTGAGGTCAAGGGTATTCCACACCATAGACCAGTAGAATTCCAGATCAATTTAGTTCCAGGAGCAAGCCCAGTGATTAAAAAGCCAACTAGAATGGGGCCAAATGAACTAAAGGAACTAAAGAAACAGTTAGAAGAATTGGAAGAAAAGGGTTTTATAAGACCAAGTAATTCTTGCTGGGGAGCACCAGTGGTATTTGTTAAGAAGCAAGATGGTTCTTTAAGACTCTGCATAGATTATAGAGAATTAAACAAAGTAACTATTAAAAATAAATACCCATTGCCAAGAATAGATGATCTTTTTGATCAATTAGCAGGGGCAAAAGTATTTTCTAGACTAGACTTAGCATCTGGTTTTCATCAAATGAAGGTGGAAGAATCAAGCATCAAGTACACTGCCTTTAACACTAGGTATGGGTTGTATGAATTTTTGGTTATGCCATTTGGCTTGACCAATGCACCATCTTACTTTGTAGATTTAATGAACAGAACCTTTAGAGATTGTTTAGACAAGTTTGTGCTTATTTTTATAGATGACATTTTGATTTATTCTAAGACAGTGGAAGAACATAAGCATCATTTGCACCTGGTTTTGTCTAGACTAAGGGAAAAAGATTTAAAGGCAAAATTTTCAAAATGTGTGTTTTGGAAGGAGGAAGTACATTTTCTTGGCCATGTTATATCTGCCGAAGGAATTTCTATGAACCCCAATAAAGTAGTGGCTATCCAAGCATGGAAGAGGCCAAGCACTGTGAGTGAAGTGAGGTCATTTATGGGGATGGCAGGATATTATAGAAGGTTTATAAAAGATTTTTCAAAAATTTCTACACCACTCACTAACCTAACCAGGAAGAACCAAGCTTTTGTTTGGTCAGAAAAATGTGAAAAATCTTTTGAACAATTGAAGGAGGCATTGGTGAATGCTCCAATTCTAAAGGTACCACATGGAAATGAAGAATTAGTGGTATACACTGATGCTAGTGGATTTGGCTTGGGTGCAGTGTTGATGCAACAAGGCCAAGTCATTGCATATGCATCCAGACAACTTAAACCCCATGAAGTAAGGTATGCCACACATGATCTCGAATTAGCAGCTGTGATATATGCTTTAGAACTTTGGAGACATTATTTATTAGGCACCAAGTTTGAACTCTACACTGACCACAAGTCTCTAAAATATTTGTTTTCACAAAAAGATTTGAACATGAGGCAACACAGATGGGTGGAGTTCTTAGCTGCCTATGATTTTGACATACTCTATACACCAGGCAAAGCAAACAAAGTTGCAGATGCTCTAAGTAGACAGCATGCTAAATTGGCTATGATGATGATAGAAGAATTTAAAAATTTATCTTTGCTAACTGAGTTAGAGATTGAGGAGAATGGTTGTGTGCACATTAATGAGCAGATGCATAGTGCACAAGAAAATAAAGGGAAGTTGATCTTAATGACACTTCAACCAGATTTAATTCTAAAGGTAGGAAAAATGCAAGAACAAGATACTCACTTATTAGAGAAGAAAATGCTCCTCTCAAGAGGGGAGGAAGTAATGAATCACCACATTGATAAAGATGGTTATGTGAGATACCAGAATAGGGTGTGTGTACCAGAGGACATAGAATTGAAAAAGGAGATATTGAATGAATATCACAGAAGTAAATACTCCATTCACCCAGGTAACACAAAAATGTATCAAAATTTGAAAAGAGACTTCTGGTGGAAGGGGATGAAATCTGATATAGCCAAGTACATTGCCAAATGTATGACTTGCCAACAAGTCAAGGCTGAAACTCAAAGACCATCAGGGTTGATGCAACCTCTTAGTGTACCACAGTGGAAGTGGGAAGACATATCTATGGACTTCATAGATGGACTGCCTAGATCTAAGAGAGGTAATACAAGCATATGGGTGATAGTGGATAGGCTAACCAAGGTAGCACACTTCATCCCAGTCAAGTCAGAAAGAACAGCACCAAAACTAGCTCAAATTTTTATAAAAGAAGTGGTAAGGTTACATGGCATTCCCAAAACCATTGTGAGTGATAGGGATACCATCTTCACTTCAAAATTCTGGAGAAGCTTTCAAGAAGCAATGGGAAGTGAACTATGTTTAAGTACTGCCTACCATCCTCAATCAGATGGGCAGACTGAGGTGGTAAACAAAGTTTTGGAGGACATGTTGAGGGCATGTATATTGGATTTTGGGGGCAACTGGGAAGATTATCTTCACCTAGTTGAATTTACCTACAACAACAGCTACCAAAGCACCATAGGAATGGCTCCATTTGAAGCCTTGTATGGTAAACCCTGCTTGTCACCTGTTTGCTGGGTAGAAGCAGGAGAAAGGTCTATTTTAGGACCTGAGTACATACAAGAAACCAAGGAGAAAATTGAGTTGATAAGAAGAAGAATGACAGCAGCTCAAGATAGGCAAAAGAAATTTGCAGACATGAGAAGGAGGCAGGTAGAATATGAGGTGGGAAATTTTGTTTTCATCAAAATCTCACCCATGAAAAATGTGCTGAGGTTTGGAAAACAAGGCAGATTAACCCCAAGATATATTGGACCATACAAAATTCTGGAGAGAATTGGTCCTTTGGCATATAAGTTGGAATTACCAGAAAACATGCAAGGCATACATGATGTTTTTCATGTATCACAATTGAGAAGGTGGGTCCATGACAAGGCAGAAATTCTTGAAACCCCAACCCAAGTGCAGATAAATCCTAATTTGATTTATGAAAAGGATCCAGTGGGAATTTTGGCAAAAGATGTGAAGAAGTTGAGGAATAAATCTCTGAAACTTGTGAAGGTACAATGGAGTCTAGATCCTAGTGATTGCACATGGGAATTGGAAGACAAAGTTAGGATGAATTATCCTAGGCTATTTTCAGATTAAGGTAATTCTGATTTTTGATTGTTTTCTTTATTCTGGATGAAAATATTTTTAGTTAGTATAGAACTAAGAATCTATTTGGTAGGGAATATACTTGTTCTCTGAATTAAGTTTAAAATTTATTTTAAGCTTAGGAAAAATTGTGGGACACAATTTCTAAAAGGAGGGGTGTATGTAATGACCCAAGATTTTAGGAATTCATTCTGGAAAATATAAATAAATTTAAAATAATTTTTAAATTAATTTTGGAAGGAGATTGTTATGGCTTGATAGTGTATCAGTATGTGTGTACATGTGTGCACAGGGTATACACATGAACTAGAGCTAAAAATCTCTGAACTTTAAGAATAAATACATATTGATATGTATGGGAATAAATATATATATATATATATATATATATATTAAAATCTTTAAAAGCTGAATGCATAAGTAAATATAAATATATGTATGCTACTGAATATTTTTCTTAAGTATACATGTGCATGTGTGTGTCAATACAGAGTGATATATATATATGTGTGTTAATAAAATACTAGAGTTCAAACTAGTGAAATAAAATATATATATAGACATATTTTAATATAAACAGAAATAAAAGGCAAGAAGATATAAAAAGAACTAATTCTCTTATAAATAAATGAAGGAGGTACATACCATTTACATGAAAGCTAAAAATAGGAAAATAAGATAAAAACAGAGAAGTTCTTGGTATAGGCAGAATTAGAAAAGAGTATTTAATAAATAACAAAACCAAGTCACATTTTTAGCATGATTGTAGACAAGAGGGGGAAAAGTATTTTCTGAAAAGCAATTTCTGAAAGAAAATGTGTAACCACTTTTCTCTTCACCCAAATTAAGCCGGGGAGGGGGTAAAACTTTGGGTTAAAATTCAGATAACATGATTTTCTGGTGGGCAAAAATGGCTTTAGCCAATACCCAAAACCCTAAGAGAGACCCTGCATATATATACATGTATATGCAGCAGCCTCCTCTTCTCTTCAGAAAAGAATTTTGAAAAAAAAAAGGAAGAAAAACAATACCACAGAAATCATAAGACAAGGGAAGAAAGAGAGCTTGAGGATAAGAGCAGGAGTTCATCAGTTAATTAAGGAAACAAAGGAGAGAGCTAGGTGAGAAAACTCACTCAAAAATCTAAGGCAATAAGTCCTAATATAGGCAGCCAGATAAAAGTATTTTTATTAAAGAGTATTTTCATATATATATGTTTATCTGTGAATTTAAATCTGAATATGTTTTGATTTTCTTTGATTGATCATTTGTTTTATTATAACAAAGTTTTATGTGTTGAATCTGTTTATACACTCAGATCTCTGATATGTTAATATTTAGGGATATAAACAAATACCCAGAAAATAAAATGTTGAGAATAGGCAAGTAGTATTGGTTTTGGCTTAACCCAGAAAAATGCAAATAATGTTGAGCTGCAATATACTCATGTATATAGTGCTGAGGCTTGAAATAGAAAGGAATTAGGGGTGCAATAGGGTTGCCTATGTGCTGATGCTCCTGATTCAATAGAATACATAGCAAACAAAATTTTGTGATTCAGTGAAACCAGATTATTCTGAGTTTAACTCAAGCACAAATGTTTGCAAAAGAAAACTCTCCCAGAAGCTATAAGCCAATGTTAGTTGCCTAAACTCCTTCTAGAATACCAAGATGAATATATGTATATACAGAACCTTATTTTGTAATCACAAATGGTTGTTGCTTGTTTGTCTCTGTATGATTATGAATAATATGAGATGCCATGTTATGGATGTTTTAGCTAATGAAATGAATCACTGAAGGGTTTTGCCATGAACAATCAAAAGAGCTATTATTAACTTAAACCTGATTAGGAAATTGGGGTCAAGAACACTGCAGGAATGACTTGTGTGCTTGAGTAACATAAGTTGACACATGGCTTGTTTAAGTCCTGAGATCTTTGTGTAATGGAGTGAATTAGTTCATTACAGTGTGTCCATTGATTCATAAGTATTGCAGGTGAGACCAAGGATAGATAAATATACCAAGGAAGTAATACTTGAGCAGATGAGAAAACTAGAGTTTTTCCCAGATTTGAAATATGAGTATTGAATGAGTGATTTGACTCATATTAGTTATTTTCCTGTTTGGTATGAATGATTGTTTGTCTATGATTGAATTGTATGCTTGAATGTTTGTGCTATATATATATGTAGTCTCTGGGAAGAAAATTTAAGTGTGCACATGCACAATGACACAGAGCATGCACACAAGTATTTACCTAATTCCAAAGGACAGAACCTTATGTATTTGTACTTAACTTGATTTTAAACTAATTAACAAATTGCTTTTGTGAATTTTCTCATACCAGACATGTGTCTGACCCTAGTGTGCTATTGGCATCTGGGGTGTCTCATTTAAAATGAGGCAGTTTCCAATGCTTTTTCAGGGATTGCAGCAACTAAATAGGAGTAGGAGCAAGGCCTTGAGAAGAAGATATAGCATGCTAAAACTTAGTTAGATAAGAGCCTAAATGTTGAAATCTGCATGTATTGACAATTTAAATTGCTACTTGTATTAAGTGTTGAATATTGGATTGATATTTTGTTAGGCATTTTGTTAAGAATTTGACTTGTATCTGGAATCTATGAACCTAGTTAAATTTCTGTTATGCTTAAAAAGGATTTTGATCAAATCTTGTAAGTAGAATTAGCAAGAACACTATGTTAAAAAAAAAAAATTTGAATGATTACATTTTATAAATGTATTAGTCAATCTTGAGACTTTAAAAAGGATTTAAGTTTTTGGAAAATCTGGAGAGTTGATTCTTAGATAATCAAACTGGTTTTATTTTCTAATATAACATATGTATGCAAAAGAAATAGACATAGGTTGAATGTATTTATATGGCTGCAAGGTTTATTTAACTTGTTCCATACAAATGCCTCATGTCCTATTTTTAAATAAAGAAAGGATCTGTAGTAAGATAGGTGGAAGCCAGATTCAAATAGTTGCAGATATATATGCACATAAACATGTTTAAGTGCAGATTTTACCTCACCTTTTCCTTTGTATTTGAAATAAGAATCTGAATTTTACTCAGATTCTAACCAAATGCATTTTAAATGCCAGACAAATCTTATAAGAAGAAATACAAACCTGGAAAATGATAAACACTCTTATCATTCAATCATGAAGCCTTCTAGGTTGTAGGAATGGAATTCAAAAATGATTAAGCAAGGATATTTGTTTTGTATGATGGATCTTAGGCAAAATAAAATATGTATATGCAGACAGGTAGATAACAAGTTTCAAATTGTACAGAAGAAAAATGCAAAAAAAAAAAATGAAAAACAAAAATTGTGTTTGAACCGACCAGCATAGCACTCGAACTCGTGACCTTGTATGTATAAGTTAGGCGCGTTTCCATTACGCCTAGATGTTGCTTGTGTTTCCTTAGGATCCACTTTATTTTATACTGATTTTGACACTATTCAGAACTTAACACAAACATCTATATTAAAAGCTTGTTTACTACTGATTATTTCTTGATCACTTCTTAGTTAGTATAAACAGACTAATGTGTTTGTTCCCAGTGGATTGTTTGATCAAAAAAAATAATAATATCTGAAATAAATTAGCAATCCAACATCCTCTTGTTTTTCAAAACTCTGATTCAAACAAGAGAGGCATATACATCCTCACATGTATGTGCTTATTTTTGTAAATGTACTGATATATTTATATTGGTTGATTATTGTGATCCTGGATATATTTGATTTATTGGAAAAAGAAAGTGACCCTGAGAATGATAATTGAAATGGATGATATATCTATATATATATATATATATCCTCTTTAAAAAAAAAAAAAAATTCCTTATGAAATTAGAGTATAATTTGGTGGGTCATTTCAAGTATATATTTACATATGCAGTAAATTATTTATGCTGAAAATTTTATACATACACAAGTTGAGAATATTTATATATAAAGTTAAAAACAGAAATTAGTTTATATATAGATAGGATTTTGAAAATAGATGTTTTAAATGTTAAAGAATTTATAATTTGAATTTTTAAAACCCATATAGATTATTTTGAAACTAAAAATAAATATTTATTTTATTTGTTTAGAATGAAATCTCTGAAAATTTAATTATCCAACTGTTCGAAATATTAATAAATTGTATAAAATGTTTATACAAGGTTAAAAATCGAGAAAATCGAGTCAAGAATTGGATTGGATTGCAAAATAAAAAGCTAAGGTGAGATCTTCTCACTCAAATGAAAGTGGATTTCCTTTTACAGTTATTGATTTGACTGATATGATTGCTATTGGATGTGATATTAGATATGATAGGATATATCTATATATATAGCAATATATACATATTGGCATATGTATATATTGGATTGATGATTTCCCGCCTCGTATAGCGGATGAGACCCTATTGCGCCGTTAGTAAGCGGATTCTTATAAAACCCATATACCGCGATAATTCCGTACTGGAGCGGAATTGGTATTGTGCTAACATCTTGGGATGCAGGGAAACAGGTTGGAGGGATCCAACTGGATTCTTCAACTGTATTTATTTATTTACAGATGTTGATATATATTCTGTTATCATATGATGATATATGATGTTTGATGTTGTGATGGACTAATTGATGCGTTGCATCATTGGATTCAAATTTTGAAATTTAAAAATAACGATGTTGATTTTAAAAGTGAAATTTTTAAAGTGATTTTTGAAAATATACGTTTTATGGAATTTTTGAATCGATTTATAAACGTAAAATTTTGAAGTTATAAAAGTTAAGATTTTTGTGAATTATGACCGTAAGGTGATTTTTGAAATAAATAGTTTAAGCAATTTATAAAATGGTTTGAACTGAGATTTTCGGATTTTTGTGAACAGTTTATTTAAAAGATTTAAAAAGTTGATATTTATAAATTTAAAATATTGGAATTTTGAAACGAGATGATAAGTGTTAAAGATGAAATTTATAGAATTATAAATTGTGAGGATATGGAATTTATAGATTCATAAATTATGAAATTATAAAATGGATGAAACTGTAGAATAAAAGATTTATAAGAGATTTACTTATAAATTGGATATTTTTGCCTTTAAATGGAATATTGATCGAATTATTAATAAAGAAGATTTATTAAATTGAAGTCGTTAGAAAATAGAAATAGAATTTATAAACGTTGTTTTGTAAATTCGGAAATCAATCAATCAAATTTGATGAATTTAATATAGAAGGTTATTAAGGAAATTTTATCCACGATTTTGGATAGTGGATAATTCTTGGAATAAATGTGAAAAAAAGATTGAAATTTGGTTATTGAAGTATATTCACGATTTTGGACAGTGAATATATTATTAAATAAAATGGATATGTTTTGGGAAAGCGATATTATAAAATTAAGTAATTGTTTTAAAAGATGTTTTAAAACGTGTGAATTATCGAAATCATAGATTTCAACATTTATTGTTGAAATAGACATTTTCGAAAAATAAGGAAATGATGGACTATAACACTGTTGTTATAGTAAATGATTTCCGAAAGGAAATGTTTTGATGTAGTATTGGGATTTATATATCTATTAAAATCCGAATCCCTATACTAGTGATTTTCAGTCGTCGTAACGATGTTTTACGTAACATTCGTTTTGACTCAAATAAATGTGTTTAAAGAGAATGATTTCCTTAAAGAATGAATATATACTTAATATTGATTTAAGTATATCGAATATTTTCAAATGTTGAAAATAAATGATTTGTGAATTACTTATTATTAAATAAGTATGGAATTGCTTTTCCAATATGAAATGAACTGTTTTTGAGATTTTATCTTCAAAGATAAATTGAAAAGTGAATATTTGAAATTTGTTTTGAAATGATTAAGTGTGGAAATTTTATATCTAGTAAAAGATATTTTGGAAAAGAAATAATTTGGAAAATTATTTGGGATCTGATGATGTTGCGCATCTTTATTGATAGTTAAATAACCGACTATCAATAATTACCTTTAGATAGGTATTTGTTGTGAATTGGATGAATTTGAATGTCACACTTATTTTTGAATAATCGCTCACTATTCGGGTTAGCCGGGAAAGGACCATGGGGTCGTATAACCCATTCCGAATATGTGATACGTCGTTATGAATCGCATTTGAAGACCGGTGTTGAAGACCGGATATTTTTGAAAACGGAAGGATTACCGTCGAGTTACTCTACATCGGCTGATCTCCGATTTAGAGGTTTTATCACCCTTAGTGACGGGAAGTCCTGACGTGATTGAAAATTATTCGGATATGCAAGGGCTTCGTGAGAAGTGCCTTCGGTTCTGTTCGATCCCGGAACAGACTTGTATGGATTGTGTGTCTGACGTTACAATTTGAGATATAAAGCTGATTTCTTTCAAATACATTTCTGTTGGTGGCGGAGAATTTATTCTCTTAGCTTAACACCCTTCTCTGAGACGTACGAGCTCAGAGGTTATGTAGTTGAAATTTATCAGCGATATATCCCAATTTGGTAACGTGGCATACTGAGTGTTGCTGTGAAATGATCAGTGTTTGATCATTTGCGATATGATCATTTGTTTGATCTTATATCTTTGTGATCATAGGTTGATCATTTTGTTTGACCCGAAGCAGGGCTTTTTGAGAAAGCGTAGCTTTGTGGACGAGACTTCGTCGAGCCTCACACCCCGGAAATGGTCGAAACAGGAAGAATGCGGCAAGGTTCTAGGGAGTAGCGCCCCTTAGTGTATGTCATTCCTTCTGGATAGAGGTGGTATCATGGTATGGAGCCCAGATACTTAACCTATGTGGTTGCTGCATTATTATCTATGTGGTTTGTTGGAAATTGGGGATCCTCGGGAAGATCGGTTACGATCGGGGGATGGCATACGCGTGTCAGTAGTTACCTATTTTTGCAGAGGTAACCCGGCCTTGTGTTGGCAGAGATCCGGTTAGGTTCTCGGGTCGTCTATTCCAGGGACGTACCCATCGTGGATAGGAAGTTCCTTAGCCTGACCATTTGTTGGAAATCCAAAGAAACAATACGACACTTGTACGGTTTTAGTTGTAGAACCTATCATTCACTTATGGTGGTCACCACTGTTTGGATGGTAGCTATAGTAGGCATAAGTGCGGAATGCCTATGCTGGCTAAGATTAATATTATACTTTCGAAATGTTTTTTTTACACTATGCACTAATAATAATATCAAAAAGAATTTGATTTTGCGTAGTAAGCATCTTTGACTATCATAAGAAGAAATCTCCTCCAATTCTGCGTTTGCATTGTGTGTGTGGTGGGAGGTCTTATGGTAGTTTCATTTTCCAAAAGCATTTCGAATTGACTTTAAAATTATCCTATTGTTTATTTTAAAGAATAACTGTTTTACGATCTCACACCAGTCACCATGACTGACTCGGAGTTTATTGTTTCCCTTCTAAACTCTGGGTGCCCACCAATTTCCACACGGGCAGTCTAGAGTTAGATTATCAGGATATTCTGGATATTCTGGAGCTTTGGAGATAAGCTGGAGGACGAGACGTAGTATTTGTATCTGATAGTATTTATTCCGCTGTGTATTCTGTATGAGGACAAGTTTATATAACTGTCCATTGTTGTATATTGACTCTGATGATTGATGTATGTATAAAAAGATATAGTTCTTTGTTTTAAAAGACTAGTAATTATCTATTGTATATTGTTCCGCTGCGATGTGTAAGATTCTGATATTGTTTTCTGTTCTGATGTGTTTTCTGTTGTTCTTCTTTCTTCTCTCTTCTTTCTTCTTCTTCTTCTACCTTTTCTTTTATTTCTTCTATTTAAAACCCTCACTATTGGAGTTTCCGGCACTCGATTGCTCGGCAGTCGATAAAGTGAGTATCGATGTCGAATTTTCGAAAGTCGAAAATTTCGGTACGTGACAAAGTGGTATCAGAGCATATGGTTAAGCGACAACCCTCCTCTGTTGGGTGTTACTCATTAGAGATAGAGTCAGCAGTACTCTAGAATGAGTTGAGTGTAATAATAGATACGAGCGCGTATTTGTTAGTGAATATAAAATTGTTTTATATTGTGATGATTGGTTTGTTGAGTGGTATATGGATTCTGGTCGGTATTGTCCGTACAACTCTATCGATAGGGATCTCTAAACACTTGTATAGAACAATTCGGCACAGTATTGTTTTAAATAGGGTAAATGAAATAATTTTGCCCAAAACTATTTTTGTATAGAAAAGAAATGTTTTTCTATGAAGTACTATAGTATATGGTTGCATGGATGTTAGGAAGTAATAATAGTGAATTATCATCACTAAAATTGAATAAGAAATTGAAATCGTAACTCTAAAGTTAAGAGATAAATCCATGTACAAATGAAATTTGAGAATATAACTTATAAAAGTGAATTGTAATTTAAAACGAAATCCCAGAGAAGTTTTTGGAAATGTTTTGAAAAGAACTTGAGAATTTTGGAGATTTGGAAATTTAAATTTCTTTTTGATTTGAAAATGAATTTCAAAGGTTTTGAAAAGTATTTTGGAAAGATAAAAGCTCTAAACTCTTTTCGGTCGCTGGAAAATAACTTCGGTAATGACTGCAGCATCACCGGTGTTCATTTTCGGGTTTCCAAAAGAGAAATTGCTGCCAAATTGTTATTAAATGGAAGTTGTTTGGAAAATTTGGGTTTTTGTTTTGGAAATTCAAATGGAATTTGAATTGTTTTCAAAATGGCTTTGAAATGTTGGTAAACTCTGGAATGCTATATAAAGATATTTATGAAATATTACTAAGTTGATAACTTATACCAATTGAATTTTGGTAGAATAAATTTAACTTAAAAGAATGAAGTCAAATCAAAGCAAGTATAAGTGACTCAATTAAATGAAAATGAAATTGAAAGTTGAAATTCATTTCGAATTCGTAAGCAAATGAATTGAATTGAATAATTGTAAATGAAAGGTGAATTAAAATTCGTATGGAATATTTACATTGAACTTAAGAAATGAAGTGTGAAATTCTTAAGTAAAATTTGATGATTGAACAAAAGAATAAAACTGGAATTAAAACTGAATATTGAAAATGAAGTTGAATTGTGTGAAATTAAATGAAGTTTTGAGATTAGTTTGAAGTGAACTAAAGTTAATTGATAAAAATTCAATATTCATAAGTTGAACCGAATCCAAATTAGATTGGAATTGTGAATTAAATTCAAATGAAATTTGAAATGAAAAATTGAACGAAAATGAATATGAAACTTCAATAGGGAAGTAAAGATGATATAAGAAGTATCGAAATTTTGTAATAGACTTTGCAAATTGGTTTGAATGTTATAACTAGATATTATGGCTAGTAGGATATACAGGTGTTATAAAGGAATTGGAATTTTGATTTCGAAGATAAATTTGAATTGCTCAAAAAGGTATGTATTTAAATTCGAATATGAGATTTGATGACTTATTTCTCTAGCCGCTTGGCTTTTTCTTTTTCTTTTTGAAATCTGAGAGTCCGTAGGGACGTTTTGTAGTAGTGCCGTATTAGCCGCGCAAAGGAGACGCTGGCGAAATTTTTCGAAAATTTCGAGTGTTAGAAAAATTTTGAGAAATTTTGAAAGTTTAAAATTTGAATTTAAACTCGAATTTGAATTTAGAATTTAAACAATGTTGTTTGAAACTTAAAATTGAAGTTAGAAATTTAGTTGAATGATAGCGAATCTTTAGTAGGCAGATTTGTTTTGATAAATTGATAAAACTATTGGATTGTGAAAAATAGTAGACGAGTTAAGGACATTTTTTTCCTAACTTGTAATTTCGAGGACGAAATTCTTTTAAGGGGGGAAGTCTGTAACGACCCTGAATTTTGAACAAATTAAATTGGAAATATTTAATTAATTTTAAAATATTTGAACGATGATTTAATTTGAATCCCCGATATAACTTTGAAATTGGTGATTAAATTATAAAATTTAATCTATTGAAACTGAATAAAAATTGAAGCTTCAATTTTAAAGTTGAAGAAAAATATTTCAAAAGCTTTTAAAATCTATATTGATATCACTGGAAATAATAGAAGCTTCAGAATCGAATTTGAAAATGACTTGTTCAGTTTTGAAAATAATCGTTCAAACCGATATTTAAAAATAGTCATTTTTCAAACAGTCTCGGAATTCGACGAAACCAGTTCCATTGGGTCCGTAATATTGAATTATTACTGGATTTCCAATTTCATATTTTTCGGAGTTGTTTTGTGACCGTATGGTTACAAAACGCGTTGAATTTTTAAATCGAATTTGATTTTTAATATAGTCAACAGCAGCATGTTCTCCTTTATTCACGCAGACCATTACGATATGAAATCGTGCAAGCACGTTCTTCCCCGTTGTTTACGCTGAAGCACGCCATTCCCTCAGCTATAACTCGCGTACCCTTCCTCTTCTTTTTCAAAAATCAAAACTAAAGAGAAAATAAAAATTAAAAATGGCCGAAGCCCTCAGTTTCCTATCCCTCGTTCCGAAATCAAAACCAGATTGAATCAGAAAAGAAAAAAATCACGTATTTCTTCCATTCTTTCCTCGTTCAAATTCAAATCGGTAGCCCTTCAAGGAGAAAAAAAACCACGAAGTCCATTTCGATTTCAGATCGAATCACGACCATGAAGGAGCTCGCGTGCTCTGGTAGAGGGGGATTCGAATTTTTATCGCGACCATCTTGCGACTGCTATTCTCGAGCTCGACATCGACGAAGGCGACATTGGAGTTCGGAGTCGCGCACGCGAGGGGAGCAATGGCGACTGGTGGCGGCGTGCGTGAGGTGCAGCGATGTCCAGGCCGTGGTGAGGCTCGCGACGGCAACATCAAGGCAGGCTCGACTTTGAGTTTTGGGAGGGGATGGTTCGAGCGCATATGGGCGCGGCAGCACTACGTTGAGGAGTTTGTCGAGGCCGAGTTTGGGTTCACCGGTGAGATTTTTCTGTCAGCTGGGGTATGCTATTTTTTTTATCTCGAATTTATAAATACATATAAACTAAATGTACAGAAAAGGAATTTTAAATTGTGGATGTATATTTAGGGTTCTAGAATGAATTTTTTTTTATAAGTATATATTTACATATGCAGTAAATTATTTATGCTGAAAATTTTATACATACACAAGTTGAGAATATTTATATATAAAGTTAAAAACAGAAATTAGTTTATATATAGATAGGATTTTGAAAATAGATGTTTTAAATGTTAAAGAATTTATAATTTGAATTTTTAAAACCCATATAGATTATTTTGAAACTAAAAATAAATATTTATTTTATTTGTTTAGAATGAAATCTCTGAAAATTTAATTATCCAACTGTTCGAAATATTAATAAATTGTATAAAATGTTTATACAAGGTTAAAAATCGAGAAAATCGAGTCAAGAATTGGATTGGATTGCAAAATAAAAAGCTAAGGTGAGATCTTCTCACTCAAATGAAAGTGGATTTCCTTTTACAGTTATTGATTTGACTGATATGATTGCTATTGGATGTGATATTAGATATGATAGGATATATCTATATATATAGCAATATATACATATTGGCATATGTATATATTGGATTGATGATTTCCCGCCTCGTATAGCGGATGAGACCCTATTGCGCCGTTAGTAAGCGGATTCTTATAAAACCCATATACCGCGATAATTCCGTACTGGAGCGGAATTGGTATTGTGCTAACATCTTTGGATGCAGGGAAACAGGTTGGAGGGATCCAACTGGATTCCTCAACTGTATTTATTTATTTACAGATGTTGATATATATTCTGTTATCATATGATGATATATGATGTTTGATGTTGTGATGGACTAATTGATGCGTTGCATCATTGGATTCAAATTTTGAAATTTAAAAATAACGATGTTGATTTTAAAAGTGAAATTTTTAAAGTGATTTTTGAAAATATACGTTTTATGGAATTTTTGAATCGATTTATAAACGTAAAATTTTGAAGTTATAAAAGTTAAGATTTTTGTGAATTATGACCGTAAGGTGATTTTTGAAATAAATAGTTTAAGCAATTTATAAAATGGTTTGAACTGAGATTTTCGGATTTTTGTGAACAGTTTATTTAAAAGATTTAAAAAGTTGATATTTATAAATTTAAAATATTGGAATTTTGAAACGAGATGATAAGTGTTAAAGATGAAATTTATAGAATTATAAATTGTGAGGATATGGAATTTATAGATTCATAAATTATGAAATTATAAAATGGATGAAACTGTAGAATAAAAGATTTATAAGAGATTTACTTATAAATTGGATATTTTTGCCTTTAAATGGAATATTGATCGAATTATTAATAAAGAAGATTTATTAAATTGAAGTCGTTAGAAAATAGAAATAGAATTTATAAACGTTGTTTTATAAATTCGGAAATCAATCAATCAAATTTAATGAATTTAATATAGAAGGTTATTAAGGAAATTTTATCCACGATTTTGGATAGTGGATAATTCTTGGAATAAATGTGAAAAAAAGATTGAAATTTGGTTATTGAAGTATATTCACGATTTTGGACAGTGAATATATTATTAAATAAAATGGATATGTTTTGGGAAAGCGGTATTATAAAATGAAGTAATTGTTTTAAAAGATGTTTTAAAACGTGTGAATTATCGAAATCATAGATTTCAACATTTATTGTTGAAATAGACGTTTTCGAAAAATAAGGAAATGATGGACTATAACACTGTTGTTATAGTAAATGATTTCCGAAAGGAAATGTTTTGATGTAGTATTGGGATTTATATATCTATTAAAATCCGAATCCCTATACTAGTGATTTTGAGTCGTCGTAACGATGTTTTACGTAACATTCGTTTTGACTCAAATAAATGTGTTTAAAGAGAATGATTTCCTTAAAGAATGAATATATACTTAATATTGATTTAAGTATATCGAATATTTTCAAATGTTGAAAATAAATGATTTGTGAATTACTTATTATTAAATAAGTATGGAATTGCTTTTCCAATATGAAATGAACTGTTTTTGAGATTTTATCTTCAAAGATAAATTGAAAAGTGAATATTTGAAATTTGTTTTCAAATGATTAAGTGTGGAAATTTTATATCTAGTAAAAGATATTTTGGAAAAGAAATAATTTGGAAAATTATTTGGGATCTGATGATGTTGCGCATCTTTATTGATAGTTAAATAACCGACTATCAATAATTACCTTTAGATAGGTATTTGTTGTGAATTGGATGAATTTGAATGCCACACTTATTTTTGAATAATCGCTCACTATTCGGGTTAGCCGGGAAAGGACCATGGGGTCGTATAACCCATTCTGAATATGTGATACGTCGTTATGAATCGCATTTGAAGACCGGTGTTGAAGACCGGATATTTTTGAAAACGGAAGGATTACCGTCGAGTTACTCTACATCGGCTGATCTCCGATTTAGAGGTTTTATCACCCTTAGTGACGGGAAGTCCTGACATGATTGAAAATTATCCGGATATGCAAGGGTTTCATGAGAAGTGCCTTCGGTTCTGTTCGATCCCGGAACAGACTTGTATGGATTGTGTGTCTGACGTTACAATTTGAGATATAAAGCTGATTTCTTTCAAATTCATTTCTGTTGGTGGCGGAGAATTTATTCTCTTAGCTTAACACCCTTCTCTGAGACGTACGAGCTCAGAGGTTATGTAGTTGAAATTTATCAGCGATATATCCCAATTTGGTAACGTGGCATACTGAGTGTTGCTGTGAAATGATCAGTGTTTGATCATTTGCGATATGATCATTTGTTTGATCTTATATCTTTGTGATCATAGGTTGATCATTTTGTTTGACCCAAAGTAGGGCTTTTTGAGAAAGCGTAGCTTTGTGGACGATACTTCGTCGAGCCTCACACCCCGGAAATGGTCGAAACAGGAAGAATGCGGCAAGGTTCTAGGGAGTAGCGCCCCTTAGTGTATGTCATTCCTTCTGGATAGAGGTGGTATCATGGTATGGAGCCCAGATACTTAACCTATGTGGTTGCTGCATTATTATCTATGTGGTTTGTTGGAAATCGGGGATCCTCGGGAAGATCAGTTACGATCGGGGGATGTCATACGCGTGTCAGTAGTTACCTATTTTTGCAGAGGTAACCCGGCCTTGTGTTGGCAGAGATCCGGTTAGGTTCTCGGGTCGTCTATTCCAGGGACGTACCCATCGTGGATAGGAAGTTCCTTAGCCTGACCATTTGTTGGAAATCCAAAGAAACAATACGACACTTGTACGGTTTTAGTTGTAGAACCTATCATTCACTTATGGTGGTCACCACTGTTTGGATGGTAGCTATAGTAGGCATAAGTGCGGAATGCCTATGCTGGCTAAGATTAATATTATACTTTCGAAATGTTTTTTTTTACACTATGCACTAATAATAATATCAAAAAGAATTTGATTTTGCGTAGTAAGCATCTTTGACTATCATAAGAAGAAATCTCCTCCAATTCTGCGTTTGCATTGTGTGTGTGGTGGGAGGTCTTATGGTAGTTTCATTTTCCAAAAGCATTTCGAATTTACTTTAAAATTATCCTGTTGTTTATTTTAAAGAATAACTGTTTTACGATCTCACACCAGTCACCATGACTGACTCGGAGTTTATTGTTTCCCTTCTAAACTCTGGGTGCCCACCAATTTCCACACGGGCAGTCTAGAGTTAGATTATCAGGATATTCTGGATATTCTGGAGCTTTGGAGATAAGCTGGAGGACGAGACGTAGTATTTGTATCTGATAGTATTTATTCCGCTGTGTATACTGTATGAGGACAAGTTTATATAACTGTCCATTGTTGTATATTGACTCTGATGATTGATGTATGTATAAAAAGATATAGTTCTTTGTTTTAAAAGACTAGTAATTATCTATTGTATATTGTTCCGCTGCGATGCGTAAGATTCTGATATTGTTTTCTGTTCTGATGTGTTTTCTGTTGTTCTTCTTTCTTCTCTCTTCTTTCTTCTTCTTCTTCTACCTTTTCTTTTATTTCTTCTATTTAAAACCCTCACTATTGGAGTTTCCGGCACTCGATTGCTCGGCAGTCGATAAAGTGAGTATCGATGTCGAATTTTCGAAAGTCGAAAATTTCGGTACGTGACATTACCTCTATTCCCTCTTCGAGAAGAAGAGGAGGAAGCAGAGTGGGAAGAGCTACACCTTCGGAAAAAGACATAATACCTGTCATGTACATATCAATTTATAATGTCAGAACATATAATTCTTAATAATTATAAGAAAAGGTATCATAATTGATGAGAAAAATGTAACATGAATAATCACATAAATTACCTTATATTAAATTGTATATTAGCAATCAGTCTTCGTCGTTTTCTGATTCGGACTTGGTTTCGTACTCTATATCGTTTTCCTCTGTAGTTTCAAATGCTTCTACTAATACATTTGGTTCATCATTTAGAGGTCCAAAATCTGTGTGATCGCCCGTTATTGTTATTTCGACATTTTCCTCGATATTTGCTTGATAGTCTTGTTCGTCTGGAATATTCTTTCCATCAAATGTATTGATAGGCTTGTTCCTACTTTAAAACCTATGATAAAAATTAAAATTTGTATTAACCATTTAATATTATGGGTTGACATTTTATTTTTTAATTAAAAAGTACTTATTTATAATGTTATTGAATTTGCTAATTTGCGCCTTTTTGTGTCTTCTTGCGCCTTTTTGCGCATTGAAATTGCGTTTGTGCCTTTTTGCGCTTTCTTGCGCCTTGAATTGGTTTTGCGCCTCAAAATGAATATGATATTAAATTTTATTTGCTTTGATGGTCGGTCATCCTACTTCCCATTACAAACACAGTAGTAATTATATTTCATAAGTCAATTCATTTTAAATGATTTCATAAAATTTCGGCAGCGCTTCCCCCGTGTTCTCTGTATCGTACACAAATGCATGTACACAAGGAAAAAAAGGAAGTGTTGTCGAAATTTTATGAACCGTTTAAAATGAAATGATTTACGAAATGTAATTACTTTATAGTGTTTGTAACTTGTCCAATACAGGGACAAATTTGACAAATAATGTATCAGATGGAAATGCATGTCCGTTTTGAAAAACGAATATCCATAAAACGATCATATACAATACTCGTCAAACGGGGCCAAAAACTCTCTAAGGGATATTAATTTGGGAAATTTTACCATAAGGGCCTCTTTCCATCAAACAATAAGTTTCTAGGACACAAGTTTAAAATAATTATTTCTAGGACCAAAGTTAATACACGTTACGTCTGTTACTTTATCCCTCCATTCCGTTACTTTTTCTCTCGTTCCTTTTCCTTTTTCAGAACCCAGTAAAACAAAATCAAAATCTAAAATCGAAAAGTAGAGTTTTCTAAACGACTAGACAATTTGTGATCGAAGATTTCTGCCATTATTCAGTTAAACATCAATTTTTCTTCATCGATTCCTCTACAAGTATGTACTATTTTTTTTATGTAAACGATTTAGGTACATGTTTTGGAGCTGGTTTATTGTTAAATGATATTAATTAACGAGTTCTTCGTAAAATAGTAAGCGTCAGATCTTACTTTATTCAACTATTTAAAAAGATAGAAGCATTTATCTTCTGATGTAAAGGATTTACGTACATTTTTGAGTTATATGTTCATAATCATTGATACAAATGGTACATTATCTAATGCATGCAAGGTATTTGATGTTTTTCTCATGATATTAGTTACTACATATAATATACAGATATGTTAAACCCTAAGTAAAAAAGATAAAAGCATTTATGTTTTTATGTAAATGGTTTAAGTTGTTTGTTGTTTTGGAGCTGGTTTATTGTTAAATGATATTAATTAATAGTTCTTCACTCTTTCTAACATTTCATTATATATGACATTTTTTATGCAGCGTAAAAATGCATACAAGGTCTTCTAAGTCGAAGATATTCATTCGAAAAACAACTTGCATATTCATAAACGAAGGTGGAACCCAATGCATAAATATAAGACCTATTTCCAGTCCATTTTGTGATGAACACAACCAAAGACCATCACCATTTACAACTCCATTGGTAATTATTTTCATACTTATGTTTCCCATAATATTTAATTCTAATCTTCATTTTGTATATACGTAATAAATTGGAATCTAGATTCCATATTTAAAATAAAAAAATACCTAAATTTTTTGAGCTTACATTGTTTACCTTGGTTAGTCTGCTATTCTGTCACTACATTTACGTATACATGTGTGTGTGTGTGTGTGTGTTTCTGCATTCACTTCATATATTTTGTATTGGGTTGATGTGCATTGACTTGACTTGTTGCTTTATTTGCAGTCAGTTATCATCTAGCTTGTCTGTACTTGCATTCTCATCTTGTTGACATGTCTGCATTGGACTCTGGTTTCAATGTGTATGATGTTGCAAATTCACTTGATGTTTCATACATGTATATATGTAATGTTCGAACACTTCAGTCGGGTTTGGTTACTTCATTTTCATTGATGTTGATTTGGATCCCTTTTTTGGTAGAAATTAGTGAAGAGGTTCGCCAATTCACCTTTTGATTTGGGCAATTTGAACCATTGGATATGATATCAAATATATTTTAGCGCTCATGTGTAGCATCCCCTTCTTAAGTATTATAATAATTAATGTAGTCTTTGCGTTTTTGTAGAATTTGCCTCAGCTTTAGAAACTTTGCTCTGCCTTTTTATTTGGACCAATTTAACTTTAATGATAATGATATTTCAAAATACACTCGTGCACAAAAATTTCCGCCATCAAAAATAACCACCTATTTTTATTGTTACTTTTAAATTCCAAGTTGCTAGATGAGTGCACGTTGTTTTCTACAAGTAATCACTAATCAGCTGATTGGCTGTTACATGAATGAATTTGATATTAAAACAGTTGAATAAGTTTTGTATATTTGTTTTGTATATTTTAATATAACAACATATCTGTTTTGTATATTTTAATCTTTGTTCATTACCATTTGTTCTTTTCTACTGCGGCTGTAAGTGTTATCAGTGGGGCAACACTACATTAAAAGGCATCAGTGTTTTGGTGTATTTATGGTTTAAATGATGTTTAGTTAATACTTACTTTTTGATGCAAATTCACTTGTGTTCTAACTTCAAATAAAGAACATAACACATCAAGATAGAGACCGAAAGTTAAATGCTATTTTGAAATTAGTGATTAAAGTTCAATCTCAAATCAGTTGCAAAAGGCTGGACTACTTAAATGCCGACTTTCAGTCTCTAATTCAGTTTTTAGTTGGTTTATAAATTTAAAAAATTTCCAATGGTCAAAATCAAGTTTCCTTTTAAAATCTAACGGCTAAGTTACTTCAAGGCTATTGTGATGATGAAATTCTAATAACTGATCACTAATTTGTAATGGATAATTTGTTGCTAATGCTTTGTTAAAAAAGATAAAAGAATTTATCTTTTTTATAAATAATATTTTGATGGCTATTTTGTGTTTCATTCTCTTTAAGTTTTCATATTTCTAAATGACCATTACTTAAACAACTAAAAAAGATAAAACAGATTATCTTTCTATACTTTGGAAGAAAAAATAGCCATCAGTACTACATAGTTACTCAACAAAAGGGTTTATTATACTTTATGTGCATTATGATTCTTGAGCAAAATGATATTATCTTCATGAATATGCAGAAATAAATTTAGGATCCTAATTAATGATATTATTTTCATGAATGTAGGATGAAGCTACACCAACACAGCAAATCTCACAAATGACTGAAAAAGAACATCTAACAAACTCAGATGACGAAGGAACAATTTCAGAAAAACTAAATGAAGCAAGTTATGATTCTGAAGAAATAAATATTGAAACAGATGAGTCAGATGATGTTGGCAAATATGAAATTCAAAACAGGCTAAAAAGACAGAAAAAACATCTGTACAGTGGAACATACAGTTGTAATTTAGATGCTGTGTACAAAGTTATGATGACGGTAAAGGAAAACAACATTCTATCTTCAGAAGCAAAAAGTTATATCAACAAAACGCCATTCAAAAACTTTTTTAATATGTTTCTGACCAATGGCATAGAACGGCAAAACATACGGAAAAGTGCTTCAAATTTAGACCAACTAATTACTTCTTTCAGTATTAAAGAAAAAGCTTTCAAAATTGGAAACAAACTGCTGAAAATCACACCTGAAGAAGTTAACCTTATATTTGGAATGAATTTATCTAGAGAGGATTTGTTTCCAATACCAACTTCAATTAAGGCCACAGCAATGGAAAGTTTTTCAGAGTTTCTGACTACAAATTTCGAAGAAAATGACATAATTAGCCAGAAGACAGTCACAAGAAGGTTGAAAAAAATGATAGAGGAAGAAAACGGGAATGAAGATTTAGTCAAATTGTTGTTGCTCTTGTTGATTATTACTTTTTTCTTTCCTAACAATCAGAACTACATGCAGTGGGGATTCTTATCAAAGCTGTTAAACTTAAAAAAATTTAACTCAATCTCTTGGCCGAGAGCAATATGTGAAAATGTCATGAAAAATGTTCGAAAATACTATGCTAATCCAAGAAGCACACCTGGATGTACTATGGTCTTACTGGTATGATTTAAATATAAATAAATTTATACCAATGCTTTTTACAAAAATGTTAAATGTTAATGCTTATTTGCATGGTCTTATTGGCAGTATTGGTTTTGTGAAAGGACGCAAATCATCGATGAAAAAGAAAATTTGGAAAGCAAAATCCCAAGGATGAGAAAATGGGACTTGTCAAAATTAAAAGATTTGGACCTTGATGAAATAGACAATGATAAGGTATGCTACTTTTAAATACATAAGTACATAATGATTTAAGTACAATTCAGTTTCTGTCCAACTCCAAAGTTCTTCATTAATTTTACCATGCTTAAAAGCTATAAAAGATAAAACATTTATCTGTTAATGTAAATGATTTTATAACAACTTAGGCATTACTTATATTTGATATATAGTTATACATATTAAACATTTTTCTTGATTTATTCATATTTAAATTTATTACAGAAAACCAAATGAGTATAGAAAGTGTATGTGCAAGCTTAACTTGTCTAGTACTTCAATGACAATATATGTGAAAGCTTAACTTTAAATTTATTCATTGCAGATTTTAAAAAAATTTGCAGATGTAACAAAAGAAGAGAAAGAACTTCTTTCCAAAAAAATAAAAGATGAGTACCAGGAAGACACAAGCTTGAGAAAATCTGAAAAGGAATCTGCTGATAACATAATGGAGCTACAATCAAAAGTCAATTTTTTGTGCTCTGAGATGAAAAAGGTTGAAGAACAATTAAAGGAGGAAAGATGTTTAAGAGAAGCAGCTGAAAATAGAATCCAAATTCTTGAAATGAAGCTTCAGAAATTGGAAAATTTAGAAAAGCATGAAGTGGAGGAAAAAGATAATTTGAACAAAAAAACTGAAGCTCAAAAAGGTAAAAAAAAAAAATTGTTGGTATGATTCACATAAACAGTTCTGCTAATTTTCCAACTTTTGATATTATGCAAACTCAAGATTTCATACTAGAAAAGCAGACACAAGATAGTTTAAAATCTGACAGTCTGAAAGAGCCTGCTCAAGAAATTGCTTCTGAAAATCCAATTGTTGTTGAAGATATTGTCCTAAAAGAACCAAAAAAGAAGAAGAAGCCAAAGAATGTTGACAAATGTCCACTGCTCGAATATCTTACCGAAGAAAAAAAAGAAATTGTCAAAAAAAATTTCAAAATTCTTGGACGAAACAAGTAAGTAACTAAACTACTTTTGACTCAATTGAATTATGTTATTGTAGAAGTTCCACTCACGGCGATCTGGTTGAATTGGGGGAAGATGTAGGTATTATTGCGGGGCAATCAATTGGGGAACCTGGGACTCAAGTTGAAACTAATTATTTTTAAGGACAAAACTGGGCCATTAGCATTTCTCTTTTCTTTTTAATGTACTGTCAGCTGTTTTATGTACAATTCATAAAATTCCTGTAGAGTATGACAATATATTTTTCTTAAACCTGTTATTAATATTTGGTTAACTTATGGTAGATCTGTACCATCCTTTAGTTAATATTGAAGGTGACAATTAAAAAAAAGATAAAACTGATTATCTTTTGTATGTACTGTCATATGTTTAATGTACAAGTCACAAATTTGTCAACCATTTTAACCATGTCATAATATGCAAACATTTTAACATTGTCATGTTTGGTAGTGCCATTCAATAAACATCCGATAATGTGTAAACTTTTTAAGTTATGGTTTAATCAGAGTTAATAAACAATTTGTCACTTGTGCCATTCAATAAACAACCTTGTATTGTTGGTGTACTACACAGCGACTTGATGGATTGACTCAGTTTAACTTAAAAATTGCCAAATTGAGTCATTCTATCAAGTAGTTGGGTTGTATCATCGACAATCCAAGGCTGTTGAAATTTATTAAAATCTAAAGAAAAAAAAGGAATTTTTGGTGATGAATAGTTTGTTGGTTGATGTTCATGAAGATAAAAAAAGTTATTTAAGCACCTATTATTGTCACCACCAAGTATTTTTATTTGCAACCTTACTTTTTTTAATGCACTGTATTTTAGTTAATAATCCAAGTGACAACTAAAAAAAGATAAAACAAAATATCTTTTTAATGTACTGTCAGCTGTTTTATGTACAATTCATAAAATTCCTGTACAGTATGACAGTATGACAATTCATAAAATTCCTGTACAGTATGTACTATTGTTATTTTCTTTTGTTAAAAAATATTTCATTACATACTAATCTTACTTTTTCAGTATACCAATCTTAATTAATTTTCTTTTATACTGTAAGTGCATTACAACACAGAACATACTAATCTTAATTTTTTAGTGATGAAGCATTTACTTGTGACGATGAAAACTTCATCACCATCACAAAAAGTATGATAGAAGAACTTCTCTATGGAGAATATATTTCTGGTCAAGTAAGTACAAAAAACTATACTTTGCGTCATTATAAATTCTTTTCTTTGCTTTATTATAAAATCTATTCTTAATCCATATTTTTTTTTGGAAATGTAGGTTATTGATTGGTTTTGGTTCAGAAAAACAAAATTTTTAGAACAAAGTTCTAGCATTATATATGTGAACACAACAATGACAGTAAGTGTACTATAATGTAAAATTTAATTTGTTTCTAAGATATATTTTTTGAAATTATTTTTTAACAGAAAAGCGCAACAGATGGAAACCTGGAAAAGATTAAAAAAAATATGTTTAATCCTTTTATTAAACAAGCACTTCTAAATCCATTATGTTGCAATATATTATTTCCTATACATGGCAATGGACATTGGAGCTTGCTAGAGCTAGTAGTGGAATCATGTTCATGGAACCATTATGATTCTCTACACTTGACCACAAGATCTAAGACATTAAGAAGTGGACATTCAAGGTTTGCTATTAATGTGGTAAGTAAAATACACTGAAAGTAAAAAAGATAAATAGATTTATCATTATTATTAAAAAAAATTATATATATATATATATATATATATTTGGCAGAAAGCAGCGGTAAACAAAATCAATAAAGACTTACAGGACGCAGGCGAGAAAACAATTCTGGGAAAGTCTTCATTGATTAAAAATATTAACTGTGCTCAACAAAGCAACGGGTAATTTTCATAATCATTGATTAAAAATGTTTACCTAGGATTTAAGTACATTTTCAGTTATATTTTCATAATCACTGATACAAATGGTACATTATCTAATGCATTCAAGGTATTTGATGTTTTTCTCATGATATTAGTTATTACATAGAAAAGATAAAAGCATTTATGTTTTTATGTAAATGATATAAGTTGTTTGTTGTTTTGGAGCTGGTTTATTGTTAAATGAAATTAATTAAAGAGTTCTTCATAAAATATTAAGTGTCAGATCTTACTTTATTCAACTATTAAAAAAGATAGAAGCATTTATCTTTTGATGTAATGGATATAAGTACATGTTTAGTTATATTTTCATAATCACTGATACTGGAGATTTTTATACAACGATGAATGTTACACAATAACTAAAATTTTAAAAAATGCAGGTTCGACTATGGAATTTTCGTAATGATGTTTATCCAAAAGTTAGCACAAGGAATGGACACAACATCAAAAATCAGTCTAGAACAAGTAAACGCATTTAGAGCACAGATAACTGCACAAATTCTCTCTGATGAACCATACTGCTGGACAATTGAAAAATTCTGCAGTTCAGCTTCAGCAACAAAAGATGTGAACTGACAATGATAGCAACAAATTCTTTGATGTCTAACAGTCCTTTTATCATACATTTGTTAAAATTTTATTTGACTGATGAATTTGTAATGGTTGACTTAGGCCATATTATTTGAATTGTAAAACCTACTTACAGATGTTGTAGACTTGAGTTTGTTTATGTGTATGATGTGCACTTGTTTGCACTGTCACCTTTTAATCTGACTATACATTCATGTTGTGTCCTAGAAAAAAATTGGGCCGTATAATACAGAGTGTGTTGTGTAATGTGAAGGTTACTGTGATGTTAAGTAATTTGCTAGGATGAGGAAGATAGTGTGGATGGAAGTGCTATGTAGTTAGTGTTGATGGTTGCTGTGAATTTCAGGTTATAAAGGTCGTTTCTGTTGGTGTTGAGGATGTTTTATGTCAAATGACAGAAGTTTGAAGATAGTGATTGGAGTTGCAGTGCAGTGAGAGGTGATGGAAGTCCTGTGAGCTATTTTAGGTTGTGGCAAGTGCAAGGTTGGTCAGTTGTAGGCATAAGGGTAGATGTTAGTGGAAATGAATGATGAAAGTGATGATGCGTGAGAATGGGAAGAAGGAATGCTGGTTGAATACTGCTCTCTTGAAAAAAGAAGTTATTACAAAAAGATAAATAACTATTGGAGATGGATAGGTATTCCACCGTTATGAAAAATAAACAAATATTTCTGCACAAACAAAATTGAACAAATATTTCTGCACAAAGAAAATTTAAATCAGTGACCGCAAATATACTTGGTCCTAAGCTTGTTTGAGGCCAATGATATATCAATTTATCTTTTTAAACAGAACAATTGCAAACAATAGTTCTTCCATACTTTCCATTTCCTGTTAGAAGAGTAACTACCACCTTCATCATTCACAACTTCAAGTGCCTCTGACTACTACTTACTTCACTGCCAACCTCCACTGCCTCACTTCTTAACTACAACACCTCCTCCTTTACAAAAGTCCAAATACCACTCTGTCATACTTCACTTACTAACCATACTTCCATCCCAAACCATTCACAACCTATAAACTTCACAGTTCTCTTACCATACAAGCAAATACTACTACACCACTGTTTCATTCAATACAAACTGCAGCAACATTCCACACTCAACACTGTCAGAGAAGCCACAACCCACAATTCTTCTTCACTAACCATCATCTTACCAATTCCACACTGACTACCTACCGACAACCATCACAGTGCCTACCAGAAAAGCAGAAACTCATAAACAATTGCATACAACCAAAAGTAATCAAAATCAGATTATATCCAATTCAACATATGCAATAATCCAAATATTCAAGTCAAAGTATTCATAGAACAACCAATCAATCAAATACACTGCACTAATACAATCAACTCAATTATTCAAGTCAAAGTATTCATAGAACAACCAATCAATCAAATACACTGCACTAATACAATCAACTCAATTATTCAAGTCAAAGTATTCATAGAATAACCAATCAAATACATTGGACTAAAACAATCAACTCAAATATTCAAAGAACATCCTCTTCTATTATGTCCTTGTTTTTTACACTTTCCACATCTGTTTTGCTTAGCATGAAAGTCAGCCCCTTCAATCCTATTCATCCTAGGCCTACCAGCTCCACGAACAGGCTTAGGAGGAAGAACAATAGATGATTCTTCAGCTTCAATTGCTTCCTTATCAAAAGTTGGAATAGGATTGATCAAATGTGAATATGAAGCTCGATAATACTCAGCAGTAAAGTAATTCTCAATATATTCATAAACAGAATTTCTGGTTAAAGAAATACACTTCAAAGCATGCGCACAAGGAAAACCTGTCACTTTCCATTGATTGCAACTGCAAATGCGATTTTTAAGATCAACCTTTTGAGATGTTGGAGAATGAACTTCAAAAATATACCTACAAAATGTAAAAATAAAAACAGTTAAAATATGTACACAGATTGCATTTCCAAAAAATGATTATTAGCACTATATATATTCTCTCTAATCTATCTAATAAATAAGACCCAATTCATGTGCATAGAACTAATAGTGAAAAATAAGACTCATAAACCAAAACAAATAACAACAGGCATACTGTTCATATTCTTTAGAGAAAGTATATCTTATGTAAATTTTGATTTTGACTTTCTTTTAAAAAAAATGATAACCAATCTAGAAAAAAGAAAGCATAAAGGTTATAGTAAGAATTAAAACCAATAAACCTTGACAGTGATTTCAATGGGTAAGGCATCCATTGATTAAGTGGAATTGACTAAAAACATTCCCTTGATGCACCAGATTTGACTTTTCCAAAAATATCAACAGGATTGTCCAAGTCAAGAACTAATATACCATAAGTAAAATGTACAGACTCATCCAGACAAAAATAATGAAAGAGCTAAGAATTACATACAGTGTTAATTACAATGCCGCGACTGTCAAGATTCAAAAGATCCAAAGGGGTTTAAAATTTATAAATACCAACAAAATGAAATCATAACACAGGCTACATAGCAAGTTGAAAAAAGATAAATGCATTTATCATTTTTTTCAGAAACTATGAACATCATGTAAAAATATACAAATAAATACCTAGATGATTTAGAAACACTCCACCCAAATCCTTCTTCCTTCAATTTCAACAAACGAGCTTCCATTTTTGGACATAGCACACTAGTCCACTTTGATGCCTCTTCTCTACGATTAGACATTTGCATCATCAGTTTTACCCTAATTCCATCAAGACAAGCAGTAACAGGCAAATTCTTTCATCCAAAATCCAAGAATTAAAACTCTCAGCTACATTGGACTTATTTTCGCCATATCGCTTCCCCGAAAAAAACAAATCAGCCCAATGATCATATGGTTTATCATTCAAGTACTGTATAGCTTTGGCACCTCCAATTTCTTTGTACTTGGACATGACTTTTTCAAACTCATGATGATTAGAAGCTATAGCACAACGCTCAAGTAAATGAGCTACCCAAACACCCCTTCCACTTTTCACAATGCTAGCAATATTATTTTGCATATGATGCAAACAATAAGAATGATGACTATTTGGAAATTGTTTTGGAATACTTAACAATAAACCCCAGTGTCTATCACTTAAAAAAGTTAATATTCTATGACAACTGAGAGCATTCTTTAGGTGTTTTAAAAACCAACTCCAACACTCTTCATTTTCTTTGGGAACAAGAGCCATTGCTAATGGGAAAAAACCTGGAAAAGAAACAAAAAAATAATAATTCACTATTTATGTATTACATTTGAAACAACAAAAAATTAATTCACTTTTTGTGTAAAAAAAAATTATATTTGAAACAGTATTATCTAATAGTAGACAATCACATGTGTAGTCTACGCAGAAAGGGTAGAAATTGCAAAGATATGATACATAATTCATGCATACAATACAAAGAATAATATTCAAACATCTAAAACATATATGCTTTTATCTTTTATATATGCTGTTTAAATCATTTGTATACCTTATGTAAGAACTTCAAATAAAGAGAAAAATGATAAATATGTTCAACATGAAGTAGTATCTATGATATATAATGACGGCTTAATATGTTATTTAATTCTTTATATTAAAAGATAAATGCATTTATCCTTTTTAACTCCTGTATACAGTAACATTTTGTATATCAAATTAAAGAACATTATATCTTTTACAGTATTTGTTTTGGATCAAATTTACAATAAGAAGAGCATGACTGTCCATTGAACAATTGTACCTACTTTGTAACTAGTGCAACTAGATTGAAGATGTTAGAGATAAAAACATATATGCATTTATTGTTTGAAATATGACAGATTCTGGTAAATCCAGCATAAGCAGTAGGTATCATGATAAACTGAAAAAAAATAAAACATCTAGATTATGTATCTATCAAAATAAAAATAAAAAAAACAACCAACATTAATCATCATTAATTTTCAGTTGAATTAAATTGTCAGTTTGAATTCATTTTTGAAACAACCAAATGCACTATATTTGAAACAGTACTATATAACAGTAGACTAATCACTTGAACAAAATGCAGTATGTACACAATAAAATTCAGTAGAACAATAACTTAAAGAAACAGTACTATGTAACATAAATACAACAGCGAAAAAAAATTCAGTACCTTGATTCCCATTTTTCGCAGTGGCAGCCATCAAAATACCACTTCGCCCTTTCAAAAAGGTAGCATCCAAAAACACCATAGGACGACAATAGTTAAATCCAAATATACATGCCTCATAACATACAAAAACTCTCTCAAATTGATTTGTTTCAGAATCCACATCCATACTTGAATAACTATTTGGGTTATTTCTTTCCAATGCCTTCAAATACCAAACTAATTCATTGTAAGATTTCTTTTCATCACCAAAAATATCATTCATAGCCAATTTCTTACCCTTATAAGCAAAGTAATAGCTTAGCTCCACATCATAATCTCTTCTAAAACTTTTAATGATATCCTTGGTTTTTCTTTTTGGCTCATCACGAATTTGATTGACGATTAAACTTTTCACAAGATCACTATTAATGGTTGGACTACTAAGGGAACGAAATCCACCACCACGAGTATGAATCAAGTTAATGTTTTTAACAAATAGTTGGTCCAATTGCTTCAGTTTGCAAGAAGCATGAATCCTAAAAGGATAGCTAGCTACAGCACATCGAACTGTCAATCGTTCTTTACAATTCTTAATATACTGTACTTTAAATCCATTCTTCAAACAATAAGCACTAACTGTTCTACGGAATCCAATAGCAGAATCAAACTGTTGACCAACGCCAGTAAAAAATTCCATATTTGAATTCTTCTTCAACAACTCATGTAAATCCTTTTGTTGAGTAAAACCAGAATCTAAATCATCATCATAACCTAACATATTATTACTTGACTCAACACCAACAACTGAACCAGACTTGCTACTTTCACCAACAAAATTATCCATTGAATCATTCTTCAGCCGTAGAAAAAAAACCAAAAATTCTTCCTTTTTAAACCAAGACAAACACAATATAGCTTGAAGATCACTATCCGTTTCAATAAAGGTAGTCTTTGATTCTCGAATATAAAAAATATCAAAGCATAATGGAGTAAAATTATTCCACTGCTCCCAAATCCTATTCCTAACATAAGAAATAGAAGCATCCAATCCAAAACGAGCACTAAAACAATTGTTATTGAAATCAAACACAACTATAACAGATGAATCACACCTGCAAAAAAAAATGTAAAAAAAATAAAAAAATAATATAACTATGTGAAACTGATCTTAAATAAAAACTAATAGCATAAGACTATTTAAATCATTTTTTATACCACTTTTTGAAAAAGATAAAACAATTTATCTTTTAGAGATCACTATCACTCTTTGGGATAACCTGATTACAACAGTGGAAAATATAACTATGTAAAACTGATCTTAAATAAAAACTAATAGCATAAAACCATTTAAATCATTTTATATACCACTTTTTGAAAAAAGATAAAACAATTTATCTTTTACAGATCACTATCACTCTTTGGGATAACCTGATTACAACAGTGGAACACGTGAAAGAAAAACATTCGTTGTGATTGTACCTATTCAAGTTTACACTGTTGAAAAATCATAGGTGAAAAAGATGATCTGCAAAAATATACTTAATGGTGAAAAAGAAGAGCTAAAAAATTATCATAACAAACACACACTAAGATCAATATGGTCTTTAAAACACATAATCACATTCAATGGCTGCCAAATTATTACTAGAGCCAGAATGGAATTTTGATACACCATTCTTAAACATCTAAACAATCAGAGTTTAATTGCAAACTAAAGAACAAACGAAGCTAAATACACAGTGATTGTGTTATAAGAATAAAACAATACCATTCAGAAGCCATTATTCCAACTACATCAAACAAAACCTTCCTCCAATAGATGAAAACAGCCTCCTGTGAAAAGAAACATACAGTAACATCATAAAAAATAGAATTGAGAATGAAAAACAGCAAATAAAAAAGAGACTCACCAAATGAAGAAAATCGCCTCACGATTTCCCACAATTAAAGTCGATTTTGATTTGAGAAGAAACTAACGCCTCACGACCGCTTCAATTGCACAAGAAACGACCGCTTTGATTGAACAAGATACGTCTAATTTTCACGACCGCCTAATTTGCAAGATCGGTAGATTTCAAAAGGTACGTAGTTCTTTGAGAAGATGAAGACGCACGCGCCTAATTTTCACGATCGGTAGATTTCAGGAGATACGTACTTGTTTGAGAAGATGAAGTCGCACGCGCCCAATTTCCAAGATCGGCAGATTTCAGAATATACGTAGTAGTTTGAGAAGATGAAGACGAACGCGCCTAATTTCCACGATCGATTTCAGAAGATATTTAGATGTTTGAGAAGATGAAGACGCACGCCGCACATAATTGTCCTCGAAAATAATAGTTTCAAACCCGTGTCCTGGAAAAAAAATGGGCCATATAATTAGGCCCTTCGTACCAATTTCCACTATTAATTTTATATAACATATATTAGCTAATTCATTTATGCATTGTAATATTCTAATAATTATATAATATATATTTTTCCATTTTATATAAAATCTTTTATGTTTTCAATTAAAATAAATTATTGATACAATATTATATTTCAAAAAATAAACTTCATAATACTATAATTTATTTATTTTATCGGATTCCACATCCAAGTAAACCAGATTTGTTATATAAACTATCAACGGATAATCTTCAATAATAATAATTAAATTGACATTTTAGCACATTAATTAAAATTAAATTATAACACCAATTAACACATAAACTAATCAACATAAGTTGATCATAATTATATTTTAATTATTGGATTTACACACTTACAACTGTAATCATCATACATAGGCTAAAATTAGGGTAATTATCGAATTTACACATTTACAACCATAATTAGCATACAATTTCAATCAACATACAATTGCAAACAATCAATGGGCTAATATCATCAAATATAACTACAAATTAACACTAATTCAACATATTAGGGTAAATTAAAATTAGAGAAAAATACCTTTTTTCGAAATAGAAGCGTCGGAGGTCGAAGAGGAGAAGTCGGAGGTGCTTCTGGTGGTGGCGGATGATGGCCGGCAGTTGGTGCTGGTTCTGGGTGAATTGGGGAAGAGAAGGGGTTTTGGGTTGAAGAAGGAGGAGGAAGGTGAAGTTTCGGGCTGCTGTAATCTCAGTATACTCGCAAAATTCCGACGGCAATCGACGGCTCTAGTTCTGTCGGTTACCGACGGCTATTGACGGCAACTACATTTTAATTACAGAAAAGCCATGGAGATGACGAGTCGTCGAAAGCCGTCGGAAAATCCCGTCGGCGGCGTCGGAAGGTTGTTGTTGCTATATATTGTTTCTCTTGTAGTGTTCATTTTAGTACTTGACATTCGTTTTACTTCAATGCTGATGAAGTAACTTAGATTCCCTAGATCTTTAATAGAGAATTCTTGATTCAGATGGTGTGTGAGATTGTTTATTTCTGATTCACGGCTACATGTAATTATAAAGTCATGAATATAAATTAGTATGTTAGTAACATTATTATTGCTAAATTTAGTAAACAGTGAGTTATCTGATTTTGATGAGTTGTAGCCAAGCTTATTTAAAGTTTACTTTAATTTATCAAACCAGACACTTGGTGCTTGTTTGAGGCCATAGATTGCTTTGTTTAACTTGCACACAAGATTTTCATTGCCTTTTTGTTTAAGCCATAAGGCTGCTCCATGTAGACCTCTTCCTTCAAGACACCATTTAAAAATTCATTATTGTGATATCCCGGAAATTTGGCAATATCAATTTAATAATCATTATTAATAATTAAATTGATTTGTTGATTTATTTTATAAATTGACAAGTTTATTCATTTTAAAGGTTAATAATATTTTAAATTGGCAAGTTTATTTCTTTTAAGAAACTAATAACATTTTAATTTGGGAATATCTTATCTAACAATTTTTAATTGGGAAGATTTATCTTTCTAAAACTAATATAAGTGTTTATATTTATAATGTATATATATAGGTATATATATTATAAATAAGGAGTCTTTAATTTAATAAAAGGATAAGTTATCAAATTATAATATATATGTATATATATATTGTTATTTGAAGTTATGTATTAAAATTTAATATGATAATTATCAAGCTAATGTTAAAAGTATTTTCCATTTAGAATATATATATATATTTGTATATATTGGAATGGAAAGAATATTGGATTTGAATTTAATAAAGTATTTTCAAACTTTAATATATATATATATATGTAATTTGTAATTTGGAAATTTGTAATTTAACTTAATACTTTTGAAAATGATATTTATGATTTAAATAACAAGAATAATTTCTTATTTAAAATATATATGTAAGCTTAAGTTTAAATAAGATTTAAATAAGAAGTTCATTTATTATTCTTTTCTCTTTTAAAATTCAAAATGGTTTGTAAAAATATATATATAGTTAAGCTCAATTTCTCAAGCATATATAAGTATGTTATATTTAATTGATATAAGCATAAGTTATTTTAAATAATTGTTTTTCACATTTGTATATTTATTATAAAATCTAAGAGCTTATTTATAAAAGATAAATACATTATATACATATAATTAATTCATAAATACATATGTATTACTTAAATAAATTAATAAAAACAAGAATTTACACTTGTAAGCTTTTAAAGATGGTTTAGAGACACTTGTAAATCTTTGAGCATAGGTGTAAGCAAAATAATTAACATAAGGGGACAAGTGGCTCCATTTTTGTTTTTCTTTGATAATGTAGGTTTAAAATTTTAAATTATGGAAAAGAGATCTGGCATTTTCATTTCTTCAGCTCTAATCTACCTTCACTTTTTTCTCCACTAAAATACAATTCGAATCTAAAAATAAAAATGAAAACTGAAATCTAAAACTCAAAGCAAAAGAAGAAGTAAATCTGGAAATCAAATGCAAATCAAAAGAGGATGGAGGCAATTCAATAAGCAGCTTCAAATCTTCAATTGAATCTGAAGGCATGCAATCAGAGGATTTAATAAATCAACAAGCAACTATATTCAAAGATCAATTTCAGATAATATTCAATAGCAAAAGAAATTCAAGAAATCTGGAACAAGCCTGGAAACTGTCTCTGTTTAAATAACTGGTGAGTAAACTTTATACTCTAAAAACAGTTTTAATTAATACGTGTTTGAATGATAGTGCATGCAGTGTATTTTCTATGATGATGAAGATTAATATATGAATTCTGGCATATATGTATGTTGTAAACAGGGAGTGTATGAGTATTACAAACCTGTATATTTCATCTCTGTTTTTTTTAGTTGAATTTGTATGAAATTCAAAATCTCCCAAACAATTCAATATTAGATGTTGATATACAAACGAAATCTGTTTGTTAACATGTACTTAAGAAATTAAAAATAGTTTCTATAAAATTTAAATTTATAAATAATTTTTAAATTTGATATTACAGTAAACATCTGATATATGTCAAAAATGAATCATCTTGTTTTTACAATTGGATTTCATGAATGTATCAAGGACCCAAAATCATGATTTTTAAGATGTATATCATAATTTTTAATTGAGGAATTCTTGTGAATATGAGTTTTATTCGAAAATGGGGATTTTGTGAATTACTAATTATCCACGCTATAATATGATTCGAAATCTCGATCGAAGCTTGATTGTGGATTATAGATTAAGGGAAAAATGTATAAGAATTTTTCTGATGAATAGATTTTTCGAATTGGATCGAAGTAGGGTTTAACACCCTGCTTTTTACGCTGATGTTCATACGAGTTTCGCGGCATCGTGATGCAATCTGAGGCGATCGCGTGGTGACTGGTAGTTGCTGGTAGACGTGACGAAGCGATGGTGAGAATCGCGTGGTGTCTCGAGGCAGGGATCAACGGTGATGGTCGTTTTCTGGTGATGTGCGATTTAGAGTTGATGGGTTCTTTAGTCGAATTCAAATCTCGTACGAATCGAGGAGGATGGGGTGGTCGAACGTGATGTCGTGGTTGAAGTCGTGTTGCCGGAGGCCAAGGCGAAGTTCGTCGTCGATCACGGAAGGTGTGCACGTGCACGAGCTCGTTCGTGTGCACTGGGAGTTTGAAGAATTGGGGAAGAAGGTTTCTGGCTTGGGTTTGTCTCGGGGGTTCTGATGTTTTACTCGAAGCGAGTGGTAACGTGGTTTGGTCTCTCGAGGGCTACTTCGAGTTTTTAAGTATTTTACTCGGGTGTGGTTTTGAAGCAGACTTTGGTATTTTAAAAGAAATGTTTAAAAACAAAAGAAATTGTTTTGAAATGTTTCGAAGTTCTTGATTCAAGTAAACAAGTCTTGTTTATAAAATTAATTCGTTTTAAGTTAATGTTTAAACAAAGTTCTTGTATTTTTGAAATGTAAAAGTTTTTAAAATAAAATAAGTGAATTTTTAATAATAAGTTTTGTATTAAATTTTATTTGATAACTTTGGAAAAAGTTTAAATATTTAAAGGTTTAATTTAAATGTGTTTATTATTTATTGATTGCTAAATCTTATATTTTAATTTAAGTAAGGTTTAATGGTTAAGATTTAGTAATCGATTAAAATAAGAATTTTCTTAAGTATTTAGAATGTTGATTTAATTAAAGATAGTTAAATTAAAAAGGAATTTAGATAATTAAATTATTTTAATTATCAAGTGTTATTAGTAAATAATTGATTTAATTAAGATAATAGTCTCTTAATTAAGAACCTTTAATATGGTAAGTTAAGAATCATTTAATTAAAATAATTAAGTTAAATTAATTTGTGATTAATTAAGAAAATCATTTATAAATTAATTTAGTAATTACTAGATGAAGTAATTAAGAAATAATTACTGGATGTAATTTAGTAAAGATAAAATATTTAATAAAGTAATTAGAGGATAATTATTTTATGAAAGTAATTAAATAAGAAGTGATTAAGGCTAATTACCTAGTATTATTAATTAAATAATTTATTTAATTAAAGGATTAAGAATAATTAGTAAGGTAATTAATTATTTGTTAAGGTAATTAATTAAAAGTAATTAATTAAGGAAGATAATTAATTAGAGTTAATTACTGGTTAAGTTTAATCAAAGGTGATTAATAAATTATGGTTTAATTAAAGGTTAATTATTAAATGTAATTAATAAATAATTAAAGGTATAATTAGGGATCATTAGTTTATAATTAATGATGTGATTAAGAGTTGATTAATTAAGATTAATTAATCAAATGACAACTAATTAATTGTAATTAATTAAGGATTAAAGTAAGTGATTTTAATTAATTAATTAATGAAGTAATTAAAGGTTAATTACTGTATTTGATTAAGGATAATTAATTTGTGAAATTAATTAAAGATAATTACTTAAAGGTAATTAAAGTATAATTAATCAAGGTGATTAATTAAAGTGGATAATTAGAGAAAGATTAATTAATTTATTTGTAATTAATTAATGATTATATAAGTAAGATTTATAATGAAGTAATTAATTTAATTTACTTTAAATTAATTAAGGGATGAAGTAATTAATTTAATTCACTTTAAATTAATTAAAGATAGAGATAGTTAATTTAATTCATTTTAAATTAATTATGTTATGATTAAGTAAATCATTGCTTATATAAGAATGGATGACATTGATTTGTCTTGAATGGATGTAATCTCAGTGATGAGATATGATTGATATATGATATGGATGTTTGGTTGAATTATAATGATAATGTGAATTATCTGTTTGGGATGATAATGTAGATTATCTATTGAATTATCTATCTTTGTGTATATAGATAAGAATTGAATTGTTTTAACCCTTAAACAACTTGGCCTTAAAAGATACGTTTTGGATTTCGATGAGACCGGGATCGGGTTTCCGTATACCGGAATTCTAGGTCTGGAGACCCGAATACCACATCGATCCAAATTAACGATAGGTCGTGAATCTCAAGTGAAGATGAAGATTCAGAGTGCAAGGGTTATTGTCGTTAACTCTGAGGGTGATTCCAAAACGAGTGTAACGAGATAATGCCTTCGGTTTCGTTCGAACCCGGAATGAACTTGTATGGATTGAATGCTTTCAGCACATCGTCAGGCGGACGATGAGCATTCTAAGTGATATGTTCTGATTAAAGGTAATCGTAACCTCAAGCCTCATCAACCGGGAATGGCTAAAACAGGGGAGGTGCAGCAAGGCTTCGTGGGTAGCACCCACTGAGAGCAAGATAGATCCCTGTCTAGAGGTCCCTTTTCTTTTATTCGGCTTAGTGTGTGGTTGGTCGCGCCAACTACGGGATTGTCTTGTTCGGAATTATCCAGTAAGGGATGGTTCCGGCTTTGTGTTGCAGGGGAGCGGGCGTACTCCTCGGTACGGTGATCTAGGCCACGTACTGTGACGGGCGGTACCCCAGTAGCCTTGCCATTGTATGGAATCCAAACTCCAATAAGTGCCGTACGTATTAGTTGTGCCCAACTATGTTGGAATGTGAGATGTAAGCATTTCAGCTATTTCTGTATTTTACTTGAAAACCCTAGACCCTATTATAATACAATCAGATTTCCTATCAAATGTTTTGGTTAGCGTAAGGTAAAAACTTTTCCATGTTTATGTGTGGGAAGTCTTACGTGATACCTTTGTTTTCAAAAGGTTTTGAAGTTAAACAATTTTAACCCGTTTACTCACACCAGACCCATGTCTGACCCAAGTGTTTATTTCTGTTTTATAAACTCTTGGGTACTCAAATTTTTACGAGTAGCCAAGGGATTCAGGTTTAGCTTTGACGAATTGTGGAGGAGCAATGGAGCAGGAGGCTTCGGCGTTCGTAGATATAGTATTCCGCTGTGTTGATATCTGTGTTAGAGTCTTGTATTGTATTTGAGTTGTAATATCTAGACAGATGTTTATAACTGTCTAGTATGTGTTGTATAGTTGTGTAAACTCTGATAAGTGTTGTATACTATGTAATCGTTTATGTTATTAATATAATTTATTCGTTCCGCTGTGAGATCGTTGTTGTTGTTTCTTTCTTTCTTCTCTTCTTTTCTATTTTCTACCCCTTTCTTTCTTCATAACGATGCGACTTTCTGGGCATAGGAAGTCGGGTCGTCACATATGGTATCAGAGCTGTAGGTTTGAGTGAATACCTAGGCTCTGAAGTGGTGTCTATCTTGAGAGCGCGTAATTGTTAGTTATATAAAAATGGTTTTATATTGTGTTAACTGATCGGTTGAGTGGTATATGGATTCTGGTCAATACGAGTAGCTAACGTTATTGATAGGGATCTCTAAACACTTGAACCAGGCCAACGGACACAATATTGTTTTAAAGAGGTAGATGAAATAATTTTACCCAGAAATAATTTCTATATAAAAAAAAATATTATTTTAAATATATATATTTATGTATTTCTACCTATTTATTGGGTTACCTGTTCGGGTTTTCCAATATAAGTTATAAAGGTAGATAAGGTGGTAGTGTGTGTAACACAATTTCCAATAGTTGGAGTTTGAATGTTTGAGGTTGGAAGTATATATCGAGACTGTAAACCCAATATCGTCTCGAGTAAATTGGCAGTATGGAGTAAGGATGTCTCGGATCTCTGAAGAAAATCCTTTTCAAGATTCGGAGTCCATTATTGGAATGTAAGATTGGTTGAGCTCGGGTGAGCAGATTTTCTAGAGTTGGATCTGTCGGTTGTGCAGAAGTAAGTGATGGTAGCTTGGCGACTTCAGGAAGGAGCAGCTGTGTGATGAGACGCAGTATCTATGGATGTTCCCGAAGGAGATGTTCTTTTTGGAGCAAGATTAAGAAGAGTAAGTTGTTGGCGTTTGGTTTGGAGCCCGAATGTCTGCCATCTCGGAGGTTCGTTGTGAGGTTTGTTGATGGTTTTGGTTTTGAGAAGCCTTTGGATTAGAAGCTTTTGGTTAACTGTGGTAACAGTGCAGTTCGAAGTGTTCGGTGTGCTGACGAGAAGGTCTTCGGCTTAGCAGTGTCCCAGAGATAGCGTTTGGAAGCAACAGTGTGGCTCGTTTCCTCGATGGTCCCGGAATCTTTGTGGTTCTTCTATCAGCAGTCCGGGAAGATGGTGAATGTTTTCTTGAAGGGTTAACCTTGTTCGGAAAAATTTAAGGCTGTTTTAATTGGTAAAGAGAGAACAGTATCTTTAGAATCCGAACTAGGTAGGATCGCAAAAGTGACTTGCGATTAGTTTGAGAGTTCATCTTGAGTAATCTTTTGTATGGAGTATCTGTGTTTTCTCTTCTGCTTCTAGTTTCGAGTTTCCTCTAGCCAAGGATAGCTAAAGACAGTACCCTTGACCGAGGACTCGTCTATTCTTTGAGAAGTTGGTTATGTCTTTAAGATAACCAATGTTTCCGCTTGTTTGTGGATCTAGTTTGTGCTCGAGTTCATCGACATTCTCATCTATTTCAAATCAGAGTTGTGCAGCGAAAGCAAAGGTAGTAGCTGTGCAAGAAAGGAAGTAACCTCAGATTTCTACAAGAAGTTTATGTGAATTTCTAAGTGTGTATAGAATTTTCTGGAATCTGGGAGAAGGAAGTTCAGTCTTTTATTTCTTGTGAGTAGAGTTTGTGGATTTCAGCAGATTTGAAGATCATTTTGTGCTTGGTTCATATTTGTTTCAAGAAGCATCAGCGAAGGTTGAGCTGATCAGGAGGAGATGAGGTAGCCCAGGATCGTCTGGTAAGTTGTGCAGATATGAGACAGAGTTTGGAATTCGGAGTTGGAGATTGGAAACTGTTTAAGTTTTTCTCCGATTAAAGAACTATAAGATTTGGTAAGTCTAGAAAGTTAGCTCCAAAAGTATTTTGGATTTTCCTGTGTTCTCGAGAGAAGTAGTTCTTTGTCTGCAGGATTGAATGGCCAGTTTGGATATCTGGAAATTCGTTGTATTTCACGTATCTCTGAGGGAGTACGTGTAGGATTCATCGTTGGTTGTGGAATCTGTAGTTCAGTTTGAGTTGGAAGTTGAGTTGGACTTGAGTGTGATCTGATATTTTGTTCAGAATTGGTGAATCTAGAGATGAGAGGAGCTCTGGATTGTGGTGGTGTAGTTTGTTTAGCTTCTGTAGAGCGAGTCTCCCGGTGATTTATACTCGGGGAAACTCGAGATAGTATTATGAAGTCTATTCTGATTTATGTCAGAATAGTTAGTTAGATTAGATTGTTTGATTGGTTGCTTTGGTTGTTAGAAATTGGATGATAGGTTTGTGTTTGAAATTAAAATATTTGCTGGGTTATTAAATTATCTTTGCTTTTAAATTTCGGGGACGAAATTATTTTAAGGGGGAAGGAATGTGATATCCCGGAAATTTGGCAATATCAATTTAATAATCATTATTAATAATTAAATTGATTTGTTGATTTATTTTATAAATTGACAAGTTTATTCATTTTAAAGGTTAATAATATTTTAAATTGGCAAGTTTATTTCTTTTAAGAAACTAATAACATTTTAATTTGGGAATATCTTATCTAACAATTTTTAATTGGGAAGATTTATCTTTCTAAAACTAATATAAGTGTTTATATTTATAATGTATATATATAGGTATATATATTATAAATAAGGAGTCTTTAATTTAATAAAAGGATAAGTTATCAAATTATAATATATATGTATATATATATTGTTATTTGAAGTTATGTATTAAAATTTAATATGATAATTATCAAGCTAATGTTAAAAGTATTTTCCATTTAGAATATATATATATATTTGTATATATTGGAATGGAAAGAATATTGGATTTGAATTTAATAAAGTATTTTCAAACTTTAATATATATATATATGTAATTTGTAATTTGGAAATTTGTAATTTAACTTAATACTTTTGAAAATGATATTTATGATTTAAATAACAAGAATAATTTCTTATTTAAAATATATATGTAAGCTTAAGTTTAAATAAGATTTAAATAAGAAGTTCATTTATTATTCTTTTCTCTTTTAAAATTCAAAATGGTTTGTAAAAATATATATATAGTTAAGCTCAATTTCTCAAGCATATATAAGTATGTTATATTTAATTGATATAAGCATAAGTTATTTTAAATAATTGTTTTTCACATTTGTATATTTATTATAAAATCTAAGAGCTTATTTATAAAAGATAAATACATTATATACATATAATTAATTCATAAATACATATGTATTACTTAAATAAATTAATAAAAACAAGAATTTACACTTGTAAGCTTTTAAAGATGGTTTAGAGACACTTGTAAATCTTTGAGCATAGGTGTAAGCAAAATAATTAACATAAGGGGACAAGTGGCTCCATTTTTGTTTTTCTTTGATAATGTAGGTTTAAAATTTTAAATTATGGAAAAGAGATCTGGCATTTTCATTTCTTCAGCTCTAATCTACCTTCACTTTTTTCTCCACTAAAATACAATTCGAATCTAAAAATAAAAATGAAAACTGAAATCTAAAACTCAAAGCAAAAGAAGAAGTAAATCTGGAAATCAAATGCAAATCAAAAGAGGATGGAGGCAATTCAATAAGCAGCTTCAAATCTTCAATTAAATCTGAAGGCATGCAATCAGAGGATTTAATAAATCAACAAGCAACTATATTCAAAGATCAATTTCAGATAATATTCAATAGCAAAAGAAATTCAAGAAATCTGGAACAAGCCTGGAAACTGTCTCTGTTTAAATAACTGGTGAGTAAACTTTATACTCTAAAAACAGTTTTAATTAATACGTGTTTGAATGATAGTGCATGCAGTGTATTTTCTATGATGATGAAGATTAATATATGAATTCTGGCATATATGTATGTTGTAAACAGGGAGTGTATGAGTATTACAAACCTGTATATTTCATCTCTGTTTTTTTTTAGTTGAATTTGTATGAAATTCAAAATCTCCCAAACAATTCAATATTAGATGTTGATATACAAACGAAATCTGTTTGTTAACATGTACTTAAGAAATTAAAAATAGTTTCTATAAAATTTAAATTTATAAATAATTTTTAAATTTGATATTACAGTAAACATCTGATATATGTCAAAAATGAATCATCTTGTTTTTACAATTGGATTTCATGAATGTATCAAGGACCCAAAATCATGATTTTTAAGATGTATATCATAATTTTTAATTGAGGAATTCTTGTGAATATGAGTTTTATTCGAAAATGGGGATTTTGTGAATTACTAATTATCCACGCTATAATATGATTCGAAATCTCGATCGAAGCTTGATTGTGGATTATAGATTAAGGGAAAAATGTATAAGAATTTTTCTGATGAATAGATTTTTCGAATTGGATCGAAGTAGGGTTTAACACCCTGCTTTTTACGTTGATGTTCATACGAGTTTCGCGGCATCGTGATGCAATCTGAGGCGATCGCGTGGTGACTGGTAGTTGCTGGTAGACGTGACGAAGCGATGGTGAGAATCGCGTGGTGTCTCGAGGCAGGGATCAACGGTGATGGTCGTTTTCTGGTGATGTGCGATTTAGAGTTGATGGGTTCTTTAGTCGAATTCAAATCTCGTACGAATCGAGGAGGATGGGGTGGTCGAACGTGATGTCGTGGTTGAAGTCGTGTTGCCGGAGGCCAAGGCGAAGTTCGTCGTCGATCACGGAAGGTGTGCACGTGCACGAGCTCGTTCGTGTGCACTGGGAGTTTGAAGAATTGGGGAAGAAGGTTTCTGGCTCGGGTTTGTCTCGGGGGTTCTGATGTTTTACTCGAAGCGAGTGGTAACGTGGTTTGGTCTCTCGAGGGCTACTTCGAGTTTTTAAGTATTTTACTCGGGTGTGGTTTTGAAGCAGACTTTGGTATTTTAAAAGAAATGTTTAAAAACAAAAGAAATTGTTTTGAAATGTTTCGAAGTTCTTGATTCAAGTAAACAAGTCTTGTTTATAAAATTAATTCGTTTTAAGTTAATGTTTAAACAAAGTTCTTGTATTTTTGAAATGTAAAAGTTTTTAAAATAAAATAAGTGAATTTTTAATAATAAGTTTTGTATTAAATTTTATTTGATAACTTTGGAAAAAGTTTAAATATTTAAAGGTTTAATTTAAATGTGTTGATTATTTATTGATTGCTAAATCTTATATTTTAATTTAAGTAAGGTTTAATGGTTAAGATTTAGTAATCGATTAAAATAAGAATTTTCTTAAGTATTTAGAATGTTGATTTAATTAAAGATAGTTAAATTAAAAAGGAATTTAGATAATTAAATTATTTTAATTATCAAGTGTTATTAGTAAATAATTGATTTAATTAAGATAATAGTCTCTTAATTAAGAACCTTTAATATGGTAAGTTAAGAATCATTTAATTAAAATAATTAAGTTAAATTAATTTGTGATTAATTAAGAAAATCATTTATAAATTAATTTAGTAATTACTAGATGAAGTAATTAAGAAATAATTACTGGATGTAATTTAGTAAAGATAAAATATTTAATAAAGTAATTAGAGGATAATTATTTTATGAAAGTAATTAAATAAGAAGTGATTAAGGCTAATTACCTAGTATTATTAATTAAATAATTTATTTAATTAAAGGATTAAGAATAATTAGTAAGGTAATTAATTATTTGTTAAGGTAATTAATTAAAAGTAATTAATTAAGGAAGATAATTAATTAGAGTTAATTACTGGTTAAGTTTAATCAAAGGTGATTAATAAATTATGGTTTAATTAAAGGTTAATTATTAAATGTAATTAATAAATAATTAAAGGTATAATTAGGGATCATTAGTTTATAATTAATGATGTGATTAAGAGTTGATTAATTAAGATTAATTAATCAAATGACAACTAATTAATTGTAATTAATTAAGGATTAAAGTAAGTGATTTTAATTAATTAATTAATGAAGTAATTAAAGGTTAATTACTGTATTTGATTAAGGATAATTAATTTGTGAAATTAATTAAAGATAATTACTTAAAGGTAATTAAAGTATAATTAATCAAGGTGATTAATTAAAGTGGATAATTAGAGAAAGATTAATTAATTTATTTGTAATTAATTAATGATTATATAAGTAAGATTTATAATGAAGTAATTAATTTAATTTACTTTAAATTAATTAAGGGATGAAGTAATTAATTTAATTCACTTTAAATTAATTAAAGATAGAGATAGTTAATTTAATTCATTTTAAATTAATTATGTTATGATTAAGTAAATCATTGCTTATATAAGAATGGATGACATTGATTTGTCTTGAATGGATGTAATCTCAGTGATGAGATATGATTGATATATGATATGGATGTTTGGTTGAATTATAATGATAATGTGAATTATCTGTTTGGGATGATAATGTAGATTATCTATTGAATTATCTATCTTTGTGTATATAGATAAGAATTGAATTGTTTTAACCCTTAAACAACTTGGCCTTAAAAGATACGTTTTGGATTTCGATGAGACCGGGATCGGGTTTTCGTATACCGGAATTCCAGGTCTGGAGACCCGAATACCACATCGATCCAAATTAACGATAGGTCGTGAATCTCAAGTGAAGATGAAGATTCAGAGTGCAAGGGTTATTGTCGTTAACTCTGAGGGTGATTCCAAAACGAGTGTAACGAGATAATGCCTTCGGTTTCGTTCGAACCCGGAATGAACTTGTATGGATTGAATGCTTTCAGCACATCGTCAGGCGGACGATGAGCATTCTAAGTGATATGTTCTGATTAAAGGTAATCGTAACCTCAAGCCTCATCAACCGGGAATGGCTAAAACAGGGGAGGTGCAGCAAGGCTTCGTGGGTAGCACCCACTGAGAGCAAGATAGATCCCTGTCTAGAGGTCCCTTTTCTTTTATTCGGCTTAGTGTGTGGTTGGTCGCGCCAACTACGGGATTGTCTTGTTCGGAATTATCCAGTAAGGGATGGTTCCGGCTTTGTGTTGCAGGGGAGCGGGCGTACTCCTCGGTACGGTGATCTAGGCCACGTACTGTGACGGGCGGTACCCCAGTAGCCTTGCCATTGTATGGAATCCAAACTCCAATAAGTGCTGTACGTATTAGTTGTGCCCAACTATGTTGGAATGTGAGATGTAAGCATTTCAGCTATTTCTGTATTTTACTTGAAAACCCTAGACCCTATTATAATACAATCAGATTTCCTATCAAATGTTTTGGTTAGCGTAAGGTAAAAACTTTTCCATGTTTATGTGTGGGAAGTCTTACGTGATACCTTTGTTTTCAAAAGGTTTTGAAGTTAAACAATTTTAACCCGTTTACTCACACCAGACCCATGTCTGACCCAAGTGTTTATTTCTGTTTTATAAACTCTTGGGTACTCAAATTTTTACGAGTAGCCAAGGGATTCAGGTTTAGCTTTGACGAATTGTGGAGGAGCAATGGAGCAGGAGGCTTCGGCGTTCGTAGATATAGTATTCCGCTGTGTTGATATCTGTGTTAGAGTCTTGTATTGTATTTGAGTTGTAATATCTAGACAGATGTTTATAACTGTCTAGTATGTGTTGTATAGTTGTGTAAACTCTGATAAGTGTTGTATACTATGTAATAGTTTATGTTATTAATATAATTTATTCGTTCCGCTGTGAGATCGTTGTTGTTGTTTCTTTCTTTCTTCTCTTCTTTTCTATTTTCTACCCCTTTCTTTCTTCATAACGATGCGACTTTCTGGGCATAGGAAGTCGGGTCGTCACAATTATTAACATCTAATGTCTTGATGCTTCAATTTTTATGCAAGGCAATTTTTAAAATAATTCTAACAGAGGATGGTTTCACAACAGGAGAAAATATCTCATTAAAATCAAATCCATGTTGTTGTGAATACCACTTGGCCACTAATCTTGCCTTCTATTTAAAAATTGAGCCATCGGCATTTTTCTTTAGTCTATATGTCCACTTGCAACCTACAACACTTTTATGACTTGGCAAGGAAACAAGATCCCATGTCATGTTTCTCATTAAGGCATCATATACTTCTTTCATGGTTGTTCTCCACTTTTAATTTTACAGAGCTTGATGATATGTATCTGGCTCATCTGTTTTCTAAGTTCACATTATATATCTTTGGTTTGAATATACCACTCTTTGCCCTTGTCATCATGTGATGTCCAGTTCTTGTAGATGTGGATTGATTCATTGTGGTTCCTTACTGAGCATTAGGTGATATTGCATCATATAATACTTGTAGGGATTTGACTGAGCATTGATACCTTGCTGTTTTGTATGACTTGAACTTTCATGTGACCCGCTCAGCTTACGACTTGGTCCACGACTGGCCACTTTGAGTTGTGAGCTATGGCTACTTTCAATTGGTCTTTGTGAGTGCTGACCATCCAAGGTTACCACATTATGATCTGATGTGACACTTTCTATTTATGAAGGTATTGTTGGTAAAAAAATCCTTGTATTAATACTTTCTGAGTGGTCTTAATTTCTGGTTTGTTGAATGGATATACTTGTTCATTAAACACTACATGCATTGATATGTACTTTCTTCCATTGATATCTGAAAACTTATATCCCTTTTGATAGGTTGCATAGCCTAGAAAAGTACATGGTGATGACCTGAAATTCAATTTATGAGCATTGTATGGCCTTAAGTATGGAAACATAAGCACCCAAAAACTTTTAGACTTTGATAATCAGGCCTTGTTTTGTATAACACCTCTATGGACTTTTTGATTACAACACCTTTGTTAGGAGTCTGTTTATTAAATACACTGCCATAGAAAATGCATCAGGCCAAAACTTTAATGGTAAAGAAGCTTGAGCAAGAAGAGTAAGACCTGTTTCAACAATATATCTATGTTTCCTTTAAACAAGTCCATTTTGTTTTGAAGTGCATGGACAAGTTATCCTTTGATTGATTCCTCTTTTCTGAAAATATTCCTTTAATGGTAGGAATTCTGATCCCCTATCTGTTTATATGACTTTTACTTGACATTTTGTTTGTTTTTCAACATTTTCTATAAACTGCAGTACTACATTGTGAGTTTCAGACTTTAATTTTAAAAAATAAATCCACACATATCTAGAATAAGCGTCAACAAAAGAAATATAATACTTGTACCCATAATCAGTATTTATTGGTGCTGGTCCCCATAAGTCAGTGGAAATTATTTATAGGGGTTTACTATATTTGGTTTCAGAATCAAAAATTGCAATCTTATGACTTTTACCCATTTGACAATATGTACAAATATAGGGTATAGAAACATTATCAATAGAAATATTACTTTTATTCAACACTTGCTTTACAATCTCTACATTGGGATGTCCTAGTTTATAATGCCAAATATCAAATTTCTTACAGCTTTCAGCATGTTTAATTTCAGTCACATTACACCAAATTTCTTTACATTCATCATTTCTTGAATTAGCAACATTGAATTTGTAAGGTCCCTTAATTTCTCTACCCTGCAAAAGAATTTCTTTAGTTTTAATATCTTTAACTAAGTAGGGTATAATTCAAAATGTACATCATTATCTTTTGCAAATTGAGATACACTTACTAAATTCATTCTAATTAAAGGGACTCTTAGTAAATTATTGAGATAAAATGGTTTCTTGCCTTTAAAATAAGTATTACCGGTGTGAGGAATTTTAAAAGGCTTATCATTACCCATATGTAAAGATTGTTTATCTCTATATTCCTTGCTTTCAAGATTCAGATTGGTTAAATTGTTGGTCACATGATTGGTTGCTCCTGGGTCTGCATACCAGCTTTCATCTTGAATATCTTCTATTTTTTACTTGATCTGCATTTGAATTTTCAATGTCACTCTTTGCATCTGGTTGTGTGTTAACCATATTAGCACTTGGGTTATAGTTTCTTGAATTTTTGTTGTTGTTTTGTTGAGATGGTATGTAGTTAGCATCAAATCTAAAATAACATCTATTGGTAATATGACCAAACTTCTTACAAATCTGACATCTAGGCCTGTTTTTGTTATTACTCCATCTTCCACCTCTTCCTCTGCCTTTGTATAATTGTCCCATTTCTGATTGTTGTTTGCTTGATTTCTACCATAATTGTTTCTTTCATTATTCCTTTTTCTATTGTTGCTAATAAAGTTTGTAGAAAAGTCTGATACTACTGATTTCTTTTGCTCTATTCTACGTTCATGAGCAAGAAGTATAGAGTGAACTTATTAAATGGTTGCTGTAGCTTCTTTTGAGGAAATTACTGCCACCACTGCTTCATATTCATCATCAAGTCCACAGAGTGTTTATAAGATCTGTTCATTATCAGGAATCTTGTGACCAACTGATGCCAATTGATCACACAGAGTCTTGACTTTGGTCAAATACTCTCTCATTGTTAGATTTTCTTTCTTTTAAATTCTGCAATTATCTTTTATAGTACATTACTTTTACTGCAGATTGTGTGTTGAATACTTGCTTAATTTTTGACCATATCCATGAGAAGTTTTGCATCCAACCAGTTGAGGTAGTAGATTTGCAATTATGGATGATAGTTACCAAGAATTGATCAAACTGCCTTGTCTTTAATGAATTACATATTCTTGATTATTTACTAACTTTTCTTCATTGTCTGTAATATACTTGGCTGGAGTAATTATAGTTCCAAGAACATGGTCTTCTAGACCATACCCTCTGATTGTAGTCTCAATTTGAAATTCCCAAAGAGGAAATTTTAATTCATCAAGTTGTATGGTGATTAGCTGGCTTTGTGGCTTGATTATGGACTTGATGAGTTCTTGAGTGGTGTTCCGTTCAGAGGAAGTAGTTCTTGCATTTCCTGAAGAGGCTGAATTATCAACATTTCCTTCATCCGTTTGAATAGAGGATGACTGGAATATATTTTGTTGGATAAAGAGATTCTTGTTAAGCAGCCTGGGTTGCTAAATGATGAAATATCCTCTGACGGTGATCTTTAGGAAAGGCTCTGCAAGATTCCGATAAAGGCAGTGGTCTTAATTTGATCAACAAACAGATTCAAGATTCTTGAAACAGAATCAAGATTCTGGTGGGATGGTTGAATATAATGATTCGAAATAGGGTATTGGCGAGGCTGCATGAAGAGAATTTAATTCTCTAGTAGTAGCCAAGGCGCAACCAACCTTCAGATGATGAAGTTACCTCTGATGAAGGTTTCAACAAGGCATTTACTGCTATTAGATAGTTTTGGCTCTGATACCAAATTAGAGATTCAACTGAAATTGATTTATTGATAATTGAAATATTTGTTTGCATAATAGAATGCAGACTTGTTGCTTTACAACACATAAAACATCATAATTATAATGCACAACTGTAAATGGGTCATGTGATAACAATGCAGTCCATACTCGCTGCTTAACCAAATTTATAGCGCTTCAATTTTACCATACATTAGACCTGTATTTTTACCATACATTAGACCTGTATTTTTTTGTTTGAAGATAAGTTTAGTCTTCATGGTGTCTATTCCTTTTTCCTCCTTAGTAGGTAATGCATTCCACTTTTGGTCTAAAAGATTATTATGATTTTCATGACATAGTTTCATGGCTTATAGTCAAAAACTACCTTTAAACATTTTCTCATGTAAAACCATGTATAATTTGAATGTTATAATAATTAAACTAATAAAGATATACTTTTCTTTTAAAAGGATTGAATACAATCCGTGTGCGTAGCACGAGTTCGCCTTACTTTGCTAAAATAAGAGTTTATCATTTTGCAGCTATATGTTGATTTTGCTGATGATAATGAAATTGCATATAAAAGATGAATGACCACTAGTTCAATTATTAAGTGGCAATATATTATAGATTGAGGTCTTACATGTCTTGAACTCGATCTCTCAAAACATCAAAACGAGTGTTGTTTGAATAAAATACTACTTTTATTTTAAAAAAAATTGCAAATAAAAACAACGAAGTTATAATAATGTAACTCTTTGTAGTAGCTCTACTTTATAATTAGTTTAATTCTGAAAAATAGGCACAAGGAAGAAGTTGCCAAAAATTTAGTATCAGGGACAACAAGTTTGTTTTTTAGTCTAAAGGACACTTTATAGTGTAAACAGAAAATAATAGTTGTAACTATCATTCTGTGATTTACACTAAAAATTGTTTTTGAGCCTAAAAAGCAAACTTCTTGTCCCTGAAACTAAATTTTCTCCAACATTTTCTTTGAGCCTAAAAGCCCCTAATTAATTTAAGTTGGAGGTTTGACAAATTGCAGTTTTAAAAAGTCGGTCTGTGTGATACCAAAATACTGTACCTTATTCTTTCTCGTATCCTTAATATTTTTTCTTTTGTGCTTCTAATGTGATTTTTCTTTTTATTCAGTCATTTACTTTGTCATACTAATAGAATTTTTTCTTTGTTCTGCTAATATGCATTTTCCTTTTATTGTTAATATTTTTATACTTTTTGCTCATATCTATGTGGTTTACCTATTCTTTTTCATATACACATGTGTGTGTTAATTTTCTCACTTAAATGTAAAAAAATTATTTATTGTATATCTTTAATATTTAATTTTTTGTGTCTAAAATTGCATATTATTTTTTATCAAAGATATTATAATTATGCATTCAATTCAAACTAATAAAACTATGTTAGAATTTTTTTTTCAATTACATACTCGAAACGGTCGGTTTTCCCACCATTATTATAAAGAATCGCAGCAGAATTGATATTGATTTAAATCTGAGAAGAAAATGATTTTGATTTTTATTGAATTGATCAGATACAAAATGTTTTAGAGTTTTGATACAAAATGATAATCTCTATGCACATGATACACTTCTATTTATATCATATTTAATCTATTGGGCTTCGATCATTCTGGCCCAAACCTGCATTTGCTTTGGAGAAGTATTCTGGACCGTAAGATAACTAATGAATGAATACGATCTTGTGTTGCAATTGATACTTCAATATATACAGTTGTTGATCCGAATTATTCTGATACTCCAATACTCCCCCTCAAACCCTATTTCGGCTAGGGTTTGCTGTGATTTGCCCCTAAATTCTCATTGATTTCATTTGAGCATTAATTTGATAAAATCCAGTTGAGTAAAACAAAAAATAAGAGTAGATCAGTGAATACTGAACACAAATACAAGATCTCTGGCCGATGGTCATTCGAAGGCGATAATTTTAAGATTGAGTAAAGAGCCATCAACAATATTTTCACTTCAATAATTTTGACTTAAGGGCTTAAGAACTTCTTGAAAGCTATCGTCTTTGCTATTCATCTGCTGCATAGCTTGTGAATTGTCATCGAAGCTTTTGACTTTTAGAATAATTTTGGCTTGAGGGCTTGAGATCTTCTCAAAAGCTATTATCTTTGCTGTTCATCTGCTGCATAGCTTGTGAATTGTCATTGAAGCTTTCGACTTTAAGCCTTTCTCTGAATCGAATGAAGTTGGCTTTCGAAAGTGGTTTAGTCAATATGTCAACAGTCTGGTAAGTGGAAGGTATGTGATTTACATTCAGCTTTCCTCCTGTTACTTGTTCACGAACAAAATAAAGGTTTAATTCGACATGTTTTGTCCTGGAGTGTAATATGGGATTAGTAGTAAGATGTGTTGTGCTTAAATTGTCACACCAAATAGTTGTCTTGCTCCCTGTTCTGATTTGTAGTTCCCCAAGTAAAGACTCTATCCACATAACTTCTGCAGTAGCATTTGTTACGCTTCTGAACTCGGTCTCAACACTAGATCTAGAAACTATAGGCTGTATTTTTGAACACCAAGATATAGGGTTGTTTCCTAAGTATATACAGTACCCTGTTGTAGACCTTCTGTCATCTGGGTCTGAAGCCCAGTCTGCATCGGCATAGCCATTGATACAGATTGTCTTGCTTGCTTCAAGTATTAAACCAAAATTTAAAGTTCCCTTGAGATACCTTAAAATCCTTTTCACTGCTTTTCAGCGATCATCTATTGGATTTTTGATATATTGACTTGCTTTATTTACACTATAAGTGATGTCTGGTCTTGTGATAGTAGCACACTGAAGTGCATCAACAATGCTTATGTATTGACTATCATTTGATATAGCTTCCCCTTTATACTTAGACAAGTTGTAACATCCCGAAAATTTTCGACTTACGAAAATTCAACATCGATACTCACTTTATCGACTGTCGAGAAATCGAATGCCGAAAACCCGAAAAGTTATGGTTTTAAGAAAGAAGAAAAAGAGAAGAAAGAAGAAAGAAGAACAACAGAACAACATCAGAACAGAAAACAATATCAGAATCTCACATATCGCAGCGGAACAATATATAACAGATAAATGAATAATCTTTAAAACAAAGAACTATATCATTTTATACATACATCAATCATCAGAGTCAATATACAACAATGGACAGTTATATAACTTGTCCTCATACAGAATACACAGCGGAATAAATACTATCAGATACAAATACTACGTCTCGCCATCCAGCTTATCTCCAAGCTCCAGAATATCCAGAATATCCTGATAATATAACTCTAGGCTGCCCGTGTGGAAAATTTGTGGGCACCCAGAGTTTAGAAGGGAAACAATAAACTCCGAGTCAGTCATGGTGACTGGTGTGAGATCGTAAAACAGTTATTCTTTATAACAACAAAATAATTTTAAAGTCAATTCGAAATGCTTTTGGAAAATGAAACTACCATAAGACCTCCCACCACACACACAATGCAAACGCAGAATTGGAGGAGATTTCTTCTTATGATAGTCAAAGATGCTTACTACGCAAAATCAAATTCTTTTTGATATTATTATTAGTGCATAGTGTAGAAATCATTTTCGAAAGTATAATATTAATCTTAGCCAACATAGGCATTCCGCACTTATGCCTACTATAGCTACTATGTTCAATAGCAGGTTACCGCCACATTCCATAGCAGGTAATACAACTAAAACCGTACACGTCACGTATTGTTTCTTTGGATTTCCAACAAATGGTCAGGCTAAGGAACTTCCTATCCACGATGGGTACGTCCCTGGAATAGACGACCCGAGAACCTAACCGGATCTCTGCCAACACAAGGCCGGGTTACCTCTGCAAAAATAGGTAACTACTGACACGCGTATGCCATCCCCCGATCGTCACCGATCTTCCCGAGGATCCCCGATTCGCAACAAACCACATAGATAAAAATAATGCAGTAACCACAGAGGTTAAGTATCTGGGCTCCATACCATGATACCACCTTTATCCAGAAGGAATGACATACACTAAGGGGCGCTACTCCCTAGAACCTTGCCGCATTCTTCCTGTTTCGACCATTTCCGGGGTGTGAGGCTCGACGAAGTCTCGTCCAC